>JBBCBC010000017.1:13659501-14859501 GCA_037126765.1 Stenogyne calaminthoides | reverse complement strand
AAATTATGTTCCACCATTCTTTACGTTTTCCAACTAAACAAACCCCATATAATATGTAATAGGGCAGTAAAAGTCACGCATCTACATAGGTCCTGCCTTGCATTAACATTTTATTAGTTAGCTCCAACGCTACTTCACGCATTTTGTTTAAACAAAGATTATCGAACTGTATGAAGCAGATATGGGATGCCACCCATCAGATACCATCTCCCAAAGATATCAAGAATCTAGGCTAAAATTCACTCTGTGTTCTTGAAAAGGTGTTGGTTTGATAACTCATGTAACAAAATAATGAAATGTAACATCATTGGTATTACACTTGTTGTTGGTCCCGTTTGAAAACCCATGAATAAGTTAAATATCAATTGTAATGCATATAAAACAGGGGTGAGGGAATAGTGATACCAATTTTTTATTTAAATCTATGTGTTTTGCTTATAATCAAATGCATATGGCAAGTAAGAACATAAAGCAGTAATGAACACACGATTTTATAGTGGTTCGGAGTCCAACTCCTACATCCACTCTTCCCTATCAGCAGAGGCACCAACTTAACCAACTGGACTTAGTTTAACGTGTTAGTCCAATACAATACAGATGTTTAACGAGTTCTCACTCTCTCGGGACTTATCTCCCTCACGGGATTGCCTACCCTCCCTTGCGGGATTGCTTAGATGTTTAACGAGTTCTCACTCGCATCCTGAATTTAAGTTAGTCCAACTAACTTAAATTTCTTACTTAACAAACTTAACCTAACTTGTGGGTTTGGGTATAAGATTGTTTGGTGTCCAATTAGGGTGAGATTTTCCCTTACATTTGTTTAGCCTCAATGCTAAGGATGGGAAAATCTCTCTAAGTTTAGAATATGGAATTTTGTGCTTAGATCTAGGATAGAACATTTTTGAATATATGCGTGTATTTCTTGCTCAGTGTTCTACGGTGGAAGTGCTAGATGATTTGGCTCTGTAGCTTGATGGATCACACATTTTTCCACCCTTAATTTGATGGAAGAACTTGTATTTATAGTGTGGATTTGAATGCTACCGTTGGATGGGGTCACATTCAAATCCATACTATTCTGTAGCTTTTTGCAGCTTTTTCAGGCTGGTTGTCTTCCTCTCATTGGTCCACGTCAGCTAAATCTAACGGCTATAATATTCAGGATTCTTCTGAGTCCTTCAGGATTCCTTCAGTCTTCAGGATTCTTGATACAGCAGACTTCTCTTCAGTGGACCTTGTCTGATCAGGCATACTGACACTCAAGCTAACTGAGTTCAACTCTTCTGACTTCAAACAATCTGACCCTCAGGTCACTTACACTTAGGTTATCTGATCAGTATTCTAGTTCTCAGTGAACATGTCTTCAGATGACTTGTCTTTAGGTGACATCAGATCAGTACGCCTGTGTTTACTGTTCAGATCTTCTGACTCTTGTCTTCTGATTTGGTTTATCCGATCCGCACGCAGATTTACGGTTTCGATATCCGATTTCTTCTCGCTTTGATCGATCGGCTCTTTGATCAAGATTCTACCGATTCAACATATCGGTTAGCTCATCGGTTTAGCATTTTAGGTCATCGGTTACATCGAGTTATCTCATCCGATCTCGATCACGTCTGATCTCGATCAGTCTTATCTGCTCATCTTCTGATTATCAACCTTCTCTTACGATCTTACGGTCGGTTATGTTACGATCGGCATATGCTCTTCGATCACCGGATCGGCTCGTGCATCCTTCCGGTCATCTGTTTACGGTCATCCGATGCAGTCACTTTTTGATATGGTCACGATATGTTCATCCGATCGGATATATCTTTCTCGTCATCGATCGGTAACTCTCGTTTGTTCTGATCAGCTGGCTTAGCTTTTCTTCTCTTCTGATTTTGCTCAGCTCATTAGTTAACTCCGGAACTCATCTTACTTATCGATCTCGTCGGTCTAAATCTAACGACCTCGTCGATCTCGATCATCTACTTCTGATTTTATGAGTTGCCCCTCAACTTGTTCTCTCGTTCCCCCTCAACTTGTTATCTGTAGATTAGCTTAAACAACACAAGCTGATAATGTTTTGGCATAATTCATCAAAACTAAAATATCCAAACAATTTCCCCCTTTTAGATAATGATGATAAAACATTAAAATATATGCATTTTTACAAAAACGGAGTTTTCAAATAGATCAGTTCAGATGGTCACATTGAAAACAGTGAACTTTTGAACTCCTGCTCTGATACCAATTGTTGGTCCCGTTTAAAAACTCATGAATACGTTAAATACCAATTGTAATGCATATAAAACAGGGGTGAGAGAATAGTGATACCAATTTTTTATTTAAATCTATGTGTTTTGCTTATAATCAAATGCATATGGCAAGTAAGAACATAAAGCAGTAATGAACACACGATTTTATAGTGGTTCGGAGTCCAACTCCTACATCCACTCTTCCCTATCAGCAGGGGCACCAACTTAACCAACTGGACTTAGTTTAACGTGTTAGTCCAACACAATACAGATGTTTAATGAGTTCTCACTCTCTTGGGACTTATCTCCCTCATGGGATTGTCTACCCTCCCTTGCGGGATTGCTTAGATGTTTAACGAGTTCTAACTCACACCCAGAATTTAAGTTAGTCCAACTAACTTAAATTCCTTGCTTAACAAACTTAACCTAACTTGTGGGTTTGGGTATAAGATTATTTGGTGTCCAACTAGGGTGAGATTTTCCCTTACATTTGTTTAGCCTCAATGCTAAGGATGGGAAAATCTCTCTAAGCTTAGGATATGGAATTTTGTGCTTAGATCTAGGATAGAACACTTTTGAATATATGTGTGTATTTCTTGCTCAGTGTTCTATGGTGGAAGTACTAGATGATTTGGCTCTGTAGCTTGATGGATCATGCATTTTTCCACCCTTAATTTGATGGAAGAACTTGTATTTATAGTGTGGATTTGAATGTTACCGTTGGATGGAGTCACATTCAAATCCATACTATTCTAAGAACTTTTACTTTTTGACTTTTTGGTGGTTGTCTTCCTCTCATTGGTCCACGCCACCGAATCTAATTGGCTATAATCTTGAATTCTTCTTGAGTCCTTGAGATTCCCCTGAGTCTTGAGATTCTTGATTGCAGACTTCTCTTCAAATGACCTTTGTCGTCGGGCATCTTGACACTCGTCGAGCTAGCGAGTTCGGCTCTTGACTTCAAACAATCGACCCTCGAGTCACTTTCACTCGGGTTATCGATCGATATTCTAGTTCTCGATGAACATGTCTTGGATATGACTTCTCTTTAGGTGACATCGATCCTCGCTGTGTTTCTTGTTCAAATCTTGACTCTTGTCTTGATTTGGTCGTCGATCCGGTATCGCAGTTGCGGTTTCGATGTCGATTTCTTCTCGCGATCCGATCGGCTCGCTTTGATCTGATCATTTCGCTGATCGGTCGATTACAACATCGATTCAAAGATATCGAGTTAGCTCATCAGTTTAGCATTTTAGGTCAGTTGCATCAGGTTATCTCATCTGATCTCGATCACGTTTGATCTCGATCAGTCTTATCTGCTCCTCTTCTGATCATCAACCTTCTCTTCTGATCTTCTGGCAAGTTGTGTTACGATCGGCTTGTTCGCTCTTCGATCACCGGATCATTTCGGTATCCTTCCGGTCATCTGATTACGGTCATCCGTCCGTCACCGATATGTTCATCCGACAAGATATCTTTCTGGTCATCTGATCAGGTAACTCTCCTTCTTCTGATCAGCTAGTTTAGCTTTTCTTCTTTTCTGATTTTGCTCAGCTCATCAGTTAACTCCGGAACTCATCTTACTCATTTGATCTCGATCAGTCTCGTCTGTAGCCTCGTCTGATCTTGATCATCTACTTCTTATTTCATGAGTTCCCCCTCAACTTGTTCTCTCGTTCCCCCTCAACTTGTTATCTGTAGATTAGCTTAAATAACACAAGTTAATAATGTTTTGGCATAATTCATCAAAACTAAAATATCTCAACACTTGCTCATTATTACATGCTTTCGAAAAACAAATAGTATGATTTAGTTAGGTAACAACAGCTTAACAACTATCATCACAAATGATTAGGGGAAGTAAACCAATAGACTTCCAGAAACATTAAAAGTATGCTAAAAAATGACAATTGTTTCTATTAATCTGAAATCTCCTACACTTGTATTTCAAATTGACCCGATCTAATCTAAACAATTAAAAAAAGTTACCTCAATCGGCCTTATGTTCCAGATATATGTAACAATAACTCAAATACAATGTTTCAATCTGATAACTGAATTAAATTCATGATTGTGCTCTGTCCTTCCTATGCGTTCTTTGATTGGTTCCCAGTTTCACTAAAGGATAATGACCAGTACTTATTTACTTGTGCCACTATGTTCATTATATCATTTTTTAGATGCACAGCTGGTCATCATAAAAAAAACAACTCTAAAAATAATAATTGAAATAATAATTATTATCTTTAAGTAGTACACATGGAACCATTTGAAAAATTATGATCTTTCTTAAACTCGAAATAGGGTATATTCTGAAACTCATTGTTAGCAGCAATGATCTAAACAATTAGTATCGATAATTTCTATAAAAATTTATAAGGGCTTACAAAGGATACCTTATTTACAACTATGTAGTTGGACCTCAATTCTTTCCATACAGTCCAACAGATCTTGACATGTGAGAACCGGTAAGCTTTCTGAAGAGAAAATGGCCGTGCAAAGCCCATTCTCATTGAACCTGCAATATATAGATTGCATATTAACTGAGATCAATAAAACATGTATTTCAGCAACAATGATGTTAAAAGTGCCTATAAATGAATGAAATGTTGTATTTCAATATAATATTGACTATGTGGTCTAATCTATAGATATATTATGTCAATATGAATCATGGTAAATGCTACATTTAGTATAATATATCTATAAAATACATTGTATGTATATGTTCAGCAGCAATGAATGACGGTCTTTCTACATTTCTGTGTGATTTAAATATTTAATATAAATTTCCCTTTTCTGCAACCATCTTGGGATGTTTTCCAATAATCAATAAATTTCATACCCTTCAACTTACACACACTTGTATTCTACCGTAATTTCAATTCCACTAACCTACTTAAATTAGAGAAAAAAAAATTAGAAACTACTGAAAAACATAAGAGTGTGCTTAAAAATGGAAGCGTGGAGAAAAACTCACCAAAAAGTTCAGCAATGATCTAATCAATCCACCCGCGACGATGAGATTCATGAGATCTTAAAGGAGAGACATTTTCCATTACTTTTAACTGCAACCCCTTTCTCTGTTTTCAAGTGTAAAATACTGTATATATGTTGAATGTAATAGGGGTGAATGTGAAATAAAAAACTCAATTCAATCATCCTGAATCATCAAAAAGGCATAAAAAACAAATGGATGATAAATCATTGTTCAGTCTACATTCGCAACTTCATCACGTTGATATAATTTCAAGAATCTAAAGCATCCATTTTGCAAAAATCAATAAGCAGATTATCCAGAACATCAAATCAATTAGCAGGAAGAAATAGATAAAATAATTTGTCCAAAATAAAAAAGATCATAAAAAAATATATTAAATGAAATTAAGAAGGTAGAAATCTCAATCATGAGAATAACCATTTTCATCTTCATCTTAATAACCATTTGCAAAATCCTAACGGGGCATTAGTGTTTGATGGCGAGAGATGATAATATGCTTTCAGAAATTTGAAACGATGGAAGATGAACCGTAGGCTTGTCTAATTCAATATATACTCCACCTCTTCTGCAACCCTTGTTCATTTGCTTCCTTCAATTAATTATATAATTAGTGATTTTAAAATAATACAGGGACGCATCAAACTCTAGGCATGACACGCTTAACACATGGCAGCATATTAGGGGTGGCAGGATGACACATGGCAGCATATTAGAAGTAGTGGAGGTGACATATGGCAGTTTATTAGGGATGACAAATGTCAATATTTGCTGGGTTACATTCTACTTTTATAATATAAAATTATACTATGAATGTATAATATGCCTTAATTATAATAATTAGCATGTTATAAAATGCAATAAGAATACAATTATTTATTTAGGTGAATTGTAACGTACGAGGATAATAATAACTTAACAATGAGAATAGAAGACGTATCTAATCAACGACAAAAACTTGTATGCAATATTGTATACTAGGGTTATGTGCAATTGAATTTTTTTTTTCTCGGGTCAAGAGGATCAGGTTAGGGCAGGATTGGGCTTTCTTCATCTTCGAGCTGCGCAGCACGGGCATTGTCAAATTTCTTCTTCCTCCTCTTCTCTTTAGATTGTTGGCGGATCTCACAGGTTCTTCTTCCTCGTTCGTGCCCTAATTTATTGTCCAATTTAATTTTCTTCGATTCATTCCGATCATTGGATAAAACCGGGTTGTTTAATTTGAATTTTGGTGTGGATTCTGCGAGAAGAAGAGAGAATATGTGTGTGGTGTTTGGATTACATCTCAACACAAAGTGTGTGCTGGAATTCAGATCCTTCTGCACTCTTTTCACACTGTTCTGTAAATCTGTAATTTTAGACTGATGATTTTTTTCGTGTTTGTACTGGTTTTTGTTCATGTAGTAACACTCTTTTGCTCATAGGGTAACACTTTTTTGTCATGTAGTAACACATCAAGTTGTTATGTAAATCTGTAATTTTGGACTGGGGATTTCTTTTCGCACTTGTACTAGTTTTGTTCATGTGGTAACACGTTTTTTCTTCATAGGGTAACACTTTTGTTCATATAGTAACACATGTTTTTTTTTAATATGTAACACTGTTCACATATCGTCGTCATACTATGTGAATATTCATGTGTTACCATATGAACAACAACGTGTTACCTTGTGAACCATGTTACCTTATGAATATTTATGTGTTACGATATGTTTTAATACGTGTTACGTAAGATATGGAGTTTTTTCAATATAACAATGTAGTAACACTTATACATAGATGTAGTAACACACAAAAACTTGACAAAAAAAATATTTTTAAAAATTATGTGCTCAATAAGGATTGAACCTGCGACCAAATATATTAACAACAGACCTAAATCACTAGGCTACAACACATATTCAATAATGATATGCATCTATATATATATATAACCGCTCGCCTTGGCCCCAACCCACAACTCGACGGACTGATCGGCCGGCTGTTGGTCCCTTGGGAAAAACCCATTTTAGCGCGTCTAGAAGCAAACATGATTTAACGATGCATATAAAAACAGGGGTGAATGAATGGTGATTCCAGATTTTTGTGTTTTAAGCTCATGTGTTGTGTCTTGCTTATGATCGAATGCGTATGACAAGATAAGAACGTAAAGCAGTAAAGAACACAACAATGTATAGTGGTTCGGAGACTCAAACTCCTACATCCACTCTCCCTGCTCCTCTGGAAAATTCCTTCAAACACTTCCTAAGGTTTCGACTACCTCTGTAGTTTACTAACCTTTCTACTTTGAGCTTTCTGACTACCTCTGTAGTTTACTAACTCAAACTGGACTTATCACCCTCTCGGGCTCGCCTCTAGATGTTTAACGAGTTCACACTCCAACGGGACTTATCACCCTCACTCGGGATTGCCTAACAACTACCTCACTTCACCACTAGTTATCTCTTACGAGAATGGGGTTTGGGTTTGGTGTTGTCTCCAACTATGGTGAGATTTTCCCTTACATTTGTTTAGCCTCAATGCTAAGGTTGGGAAAATCTCTCTAAGCTTATGATACATCGTGGGTTGCTTAGGTTGGGTTCTAGAACACTCTTTGAATATATTTGTATATCTACAGACTTGTGTTCTAGGGTGGGAATGTTTTGAGTATATGTCCTCTTAGCTCTGTAGCATCGTGTGCTATATTCTCCACGCATCCACACTTAATTTGATGGAAGATCTGGTATTTATAGTGTGGATTTGAATGTTACCGTTGGAGAGAATCACATTCAAATCCATACTATTCTTTGTAAGTTCTGCAGCTTTTTCAGGCTGGTTGTCTTCCTCTCATTGGTCCACGTCAGCTGGATTCCAACGGCTATATTCCTCAGTTTCTTCGCTTCGGAACATTGAGTTTATCTTGAGCATTGAAGATATTATCGAAGTCTTCATAATTACGCGTGCCTTGATATTCTCTGAGTCTCAGTGTCTTCAGAGACATACTGAGTCTTCATACTGAGTCTTCAGATTCTCAGTTTCATACTGAGTCTTCAGAAACTTCAGTTTCATACTGAGTCTTCAGAAACTTCAGTTTCATACTGAGTCTTCAGTTTCTCAGAAACTTACTGAGTCTCCAGAATCTATCCTGATTTATATCTGCTGACTACACATTGTGCAGATAACATCCTGAACACTCTAAAACTGAATCCTGACTCAACTATCAAGATTATCCTGAACATGTCATACTCAGAGGTTTTTGGATCTAATCAAAATCTTCTTTATTAAATTCATTTCCCAACAATTTCCCCCTTTTTGATGATGCCAAAACCATCTTGTTACAAAAAACACTTAATCTATACTCAGGTTTTAGTTTTTCCTATTACAAGATTGGTATATCTCTCAACAATTACTTCAGCAATGAATCTCCCAACAATTTCATCACCAAACAACAATAATCAGGCATATCAAATATAAAGACATGTAAAAAGATAATGAGGTATTATCTTTGAGCATAAAGATAAAGTTTCATTGATGTATGATAGACTATTACAGTTTATGTTGGGAAATTTATAGTTTTGATGAAAGTTCCAAAAACACATGTAATAGGACCAGTCAGACCTGTTAGCTGACTGATGTTTACATTACTGCTATAGGAGACCAGTTGATAATGATTGTATAGAAAAACTGATGTAATAGATAGGTCACATATTGAGTGGGAACTCAATATGTATAGGTCAGATCTGAAGAATCAGAAGAAAGTTCGATATCCCACAGGCGTAACGTTAAACCGTAATCGGAAGATCGGACGAATCGATCTAGTCGATAACTTCAATGAAGTCATGAAGCTCAAACCTCGAATACTAGAAGATCGGATGACTTCCGGAAGATCGGACGTAAAGACCTACATCGCCGAGTCGGCCAAAATGAAGCTAAGTCAACAGCGCCAGAAGACTCTATCGTAGATCGATTCGTTGATCGATCGATCGTACCATAAGATGAAAATCGATGTTTCATCTTGTCATACGCCTGCGATCTAAACAAGAAGAAGACCAACCTTAGTTGGAGGAACATCACTTTAAAAGCAAGGCTTCCATCCAATAAGGAAGAAACACGTATGAACAGAGCCGATATCATGATTCGATGTTGCTCTCTCAAACGGCTATAAAATACACATTCACGCTTTTCACCATGCCGTTTCTGAAGCACGCCACATCAAGCCTCAAATTTCTTTAAAATAGCCCGAGATTCAAATTGCTTTCCAACGGCTCTTTGATCTCAAGGTCTATAAATATGGGATCACACTTCGTGAGTGAAACACGGAAATGCTTGGACAAACAACATAATCAAGAAGCTCAAACTATAGTCGATTTCAAGCGGCGAAGAACACAACAACAAGCTTATTTTATATTGTGTTCATCCCATAAGTTCTTAGCAAGAAATCTTTTCATCTAGCTTTTTAGCCGCTTGTAATGCTAGGAAAAGATTTCATAGTTGGAACCTCAACAATCTTACCCAAACCCCAAGTTAGGATAAGTTGTTTAGCAAGATTTCGGTCTAGGGTTTCTAGTCTTCGATTTATCGATCGGTTGAGTGAGAACTCTTAAAACATCTGTTGGTGTCTTCGTGTTGGACTAACACACTAAACTAAGTCCAAATAAGGTTAAGTCGGTTAAGTTGGTGCCCCTTGTGAAAGGGAAGAGTGGACGTAGGACCGGGTTTGTCCGAACCACTATAAATCTTGTGTGCCTTTATTGCTTTGATTAATCGCTCTCACATCGCACAATCTTAAAGCGCATACATTCTAAGTTAAGATCGATATAGCACCAAGCTTCGATCCGATCGATTCTAAAATTTCGTCATCCGATTAAAAAGATAAAACTTGGAATCGATTTATACAAACCGGTTTTTCACACGGGTAAAACTTAAGCTTCCGACACATCGCTTAATCTGATAGTTACCGAACCGACCGCTTTTATGTTCAAGAAGTTGGTTATCGACCAAACCGATTCACTTCGCGACTCGATCAAAGCTATCCGCTCTCACACCGACCGCACGAAAAAGTTTTTTCTAAGTCTATTCACCCTCCCTCTAGACTTCGCCTCTCACTTAACCTTCTCGACCTACAAGTGGTATCGAGAGCGGTTGGTTCTTCCGACCAATCGACTCAGGTCATTGTGGTCAATCGAATCGATCTTGAAAAACCGCTTTTAAAAACTCATTCATTTTCCAAAATCACTTTCGGATGGATAACACGTCCGTATGTATCATGATCTGCCGGTTTCTCAATTGATGAGTATGCAGATTGGGCCATATATATGTCCAACCATCTAGGCTCGATCAAAGGCGTAATGATGGAAGTCATCGAGAGAGGACCCATCATCATTTACTACGACAATCTCCAATGGGAGGAGATCCGCATTTTCCCACGAAGTCTTTGTACGAAAAAGCCCAAAATTTCGATGGACACGTAAGAAAGAAAAAGCGCATACTCGGACACCATTGCAAGACATATCATCATGAAGACAATGGATAAGGTCACCAAAGAAAAGATTAAGTATCTCAAATCATGCGAAAGCAATGTGGGATACTCCGGCCGAGATCTGCGAGGAAATGAATAGATAAAAGACAAACCGCTTCGTTCAAACAGGTGAAGTTCGAGAAACCAAGATGTTGCTTAACGAAACCATCAACGAACTCGATGGAAGAATTACAATGTCTATAAACAAGCTTCGAGAACTTGGTAGAGAGATGTCCGATAAAGATATCAACTATAAGATCCTAAGGTCTCTCACTAAGAAGTGGGACATGAAGGTCACGGAATCAAAGATTGCCGGACATTTCAAGAATGAAACCTAGTAGCTTGTTCTTGAGTCTTAAAGCTCACGAGTTCGACCTGATTGAAAGAGGTCAAGTCGATGAAGACGAGGTCCCCTTTGAAACCTCGACTTCAAAATCGATTTTGCTTTCAAGGCAACCAAGATGGAACAAAGGCCAATGAACCCATTGGAAATATATTAAGTCAGTCAGAATGATCGCGTTGCTTACCGGGAAGCTTGAGAAGTCGATATACAACTTGGTAAGTATCGAAGATTTTATAAGGACTATCAACATAGCCGAGGGCGAGATAGGAGATCGGATAATAGATCTCCGGAAGAACCGTGATCCGATGATCGGAGGGATCACAGAGATGAAAGGGAAAGAGATAGTCGACGAAGGAAGGAAGAGATAACCAATCGGATAGAAGAAACTCGGACTACTATCAAAAAGGAAATCACCGATAGGTCATACGGACGAGTGATTCACCCGAAGGAAAGGAACGGTGGATCCGGGAGCGTGTTTCAATCGTGGAGAAGCCGTGTCACTATAGCACGACGTGCCCTGCACCGACGCCGGAGAGAGGGAAGAAAAGAGGAACAAAAAGAGAGCAACGCTTATAGAGACGTAAGAGCTATGGTTGCCGATACGCCAGAATCGACGATTCCTATCTGCCCGGCGAGGACTCCGATACTCCTCTCAGAAGACTTCCCGACAAGAAGTGGTTGCCGACTTCTATGAAAATGAAGGTCCGATATTCTCGCCGACGATGATGAACTCTCGCTCGATGGCCGTGGAGGACCAAATCGAGGTAACCTCCAAACCCCTTCGTTCGCTTCTACACCGCTATCATTAGCACACCCTGGGCCGGGAGATCGACCAAAGCTCTACTCGAAAGCAATTGCTTGACGATCTCTCCAATGCAAGAGAAACTTATGCTATTGTGAAGCCGAGAATGATAAGTCGAGGACCGTAAATAATCGACTTTTTCAAGAAAATGATCTCGAAAAAGCCTCCGAACTTAGATCACCAAACCGCCGAAGGTAACGAGGAATTTAAAATTCTCGGGTTAAAGCTTCGATCAGAAAAGCAGATCAAAGATCGATGGAAATTAACAGAACTGACAAAGTCGATGACTTCAAAATCTTGCAAGCAAAATTCGATGAGCTATTCCGAATGCATGAAAGTCCGAAATCCTCTCGAGGATAATCTGCGAAAAGAAAATAGATGTTTTTTCAAAATCATCTCAAACCGTTAAAGACATGAACGCCTATTTTTTTAAGTAAAGATTGATAAGGAGGGACTTGGCTATGAGAAACCCTCCACATCCTCAAAAGCCCCGACCGATTCATCTCGAAAAGGTGTAATCGCATTTAATTTAAAAAAAGATACACCAAAAGCTAAACTTGTATCTAATAGGAATAAGAGACCGGTTGAAAGGTGTAAAGGCAAGTGCCTAACCGTAAAGGGAACATAAATGGACCCCAACCGGTAAAGCATCACCGAGGAATCAACGGAAGAACCCAGCTTTTCCGAAGAGACCTCAACCTCGATCAACAGATCGAGAATCGAAAAAGACAACCTACAAAAAAAGGAAGTCTAATCGAGACCCACCAAGGTCACCGCCTTAATAAGCATGCTTCGTAAACCGCGAAAACCATCTATGCGAAAAGGATATGAATCTTTTGATGGTAGCGATCATTACTACCCCTATAGTCGAAATTTAGGGTCACGCACCAACCACACCGATAAAAAAAAGACAAACCGAAAAGTTAAATCATAAGTCTTCTAAGTCATCCAAGGTTCACACAAGTAATCATACAAATCGAAAAGCATATGAGGATAAGTATGATTATGTTGATGTATGGGAGACAAATCAGCCTTCGATCCGACCGATCACAATAGAAGTGCTCGCTTTTGTATGGATCCCCAAATCCAAACCTAACCCCTCGGGACCCAATCCGAAAGGGGGTACCTAAAGCCCGATCCGATTGCGGTTCGCGTGGTCCGCCAACAAAGGAGGTGTGCAAGCAACTATCCGGGTACATCGATAGTGGATGCTCAAGGCACATGACCGAAGCAAACATCTCCTCGCCTCCTACATAGAATGTAAAAAGGCCCGCGGTACTCTTTCTTTGATGATAACTTTGGTTATACCAAAGGGTTCTAACCTTAGAGAATGATGATGTACAAATAATCAAGTCTCGTATGTCGAAGGTCCGAAGACAACCTATTATCGGTTTCTACAATTTCAAACAACGGATTCGGTGTTGAGTTCTCGACTGATCAATGCACTATCAAGAATCGAGTCACTCAACAGATTTTGCTAACTGGTTCAAGAAAAGGGACGATCTACACAGCTGATTGGAACAGTTGTCCAAGAAATGCGTGCTCGATTGTTAAGAGTTCCAAAAGTAGCGATTGGCTCGCACAAAAAGAATGAGCCATCCGAACTTTAAAACTCTTAATAAGATAGCTAGGATGTCTCTAGTGGAAGGACTTCCGAATGAAGTGTTCTCAAAGGATCGGACATGTCTTTGCATGTCGGAAGGAAAAAAAGTCAAAAGCTTCATTCAAAGGAATTTCCTGACCATCATCCAAACAGATCTTCGCAAATGCCTCATATGGATCTGTTTGGACCCGGTTACACCGTCGGTCTCAACGGACGAAATACACTCGTAATCGTGGATGACTATTCCAAGTTTACAGGGTTATATTCTTACATAAGAAGAATGAGACGACAACCAAGATACCCGAAATGCTAAGAAGATTACAAAATGAGAAGGGTGTCGGCAGAGTAAAAATCGACGATAAAGGTATGCAATTTACGAACTCTTTTATTACCGATTTTTGCTCTAAGTTTGGTATACTGAAGATGAAACATCACCGCGAGGACGCCACAACAGAATGGAGTAGGCGAACGGAGAAACGTAACTCTCAAAGAAGTTCGCCGAACAATGTTAAATTTAACATGCGATACCAAACCGTTTTCAAGGTATAATCAATCAACACTGCATGCCATACGCAGAACAGATGTCTCCTGACTAAGGCTCACTACAAAACACCCTATGAACTATGGAAGGGCAGAAAACCTCGTGTTTCTTACTTCCATGTTTTTGGGTGCAAGTGTTTCATACACAACAATGGGAAAAGTCAGTTGAAGACTTTTGAGGCCAAGTCCGATGAGGGTATATTTCTAGGGTATTCCTCATCTAGCAAAGCTTTCAGGGTCTACAACAAACGAACCCTAATTGTGGAAGAAACACCCCATGTAGCCTTTGATGAAGCATCTTCTGATCAAGAGAAATCTGCCTCAGAACAAGAAGTACCTGATCTACCAGAACCTGATATTCAGAAAATGGATCAGCTAACGATCAAGGAAAAAGGATCAGAAACTGTATCAATTTACATTCCGGATCTAGCCGATTCACCGGATCAATCGATCCTAAGGTACGAACAACTGTCGATGAAAAAAAGCCGATTCAAATTTGAGATAAGAAGAATCGAACCATCCGGCTCGTGGGGAACTTCGAAGTTCTCACGAACAGACATCAGCACATGATGATTCCAACATCAGCTGAGACTTGTTCTTATCAAGTGGACCATAACCCTGCACCACTCCCAATCACTAGTAATAAGATTTTATCAGAAACGGACGATGTTCTCAAAACCGACGCAAATCGTAATGAAGGACTGGATAACCGGGCCATCCAACCGATCGATAATCGGAGACCCGTCGATAAAATTAAAACTAGACATCGATTGGTGAAAGTGCCATGTATTCTCATTATCCGCCTATGAAGGAACCAACTACAATCGAGGAAGCATTACAAGACGCAAAACGGATTCTAGCCATGCGAGAGGAAAATGAACAGTTAAGAGAAATGAAGTATGGGAACTAGTAGACGCACGTGTCATCAAGACGTAATTGGCACGAAAATGGATCTTCAAGAACAAGAGAGATGAGAAAAATGTTATCACCGTAAATAAGGCAAGACTTGTTGCTAAGGGGGTATTCACAATCGGAAGAATTGATTACGATGAGACCTTTTGCACCCGCCGCCGCCTTGAAGCCATTCGGTTGTTTAAACTTATGCTTCCCACGAGGGTTCATCGTATCGGATGGACGAAAGAGTGCTTTTCTAAAACGGGTACTAGCGAGAGGAAGTTTATGTCGAACAACCTCCGTGCTTTGAAAAGGGCAACCAAGTGTATCGTTTAAGAAAAGCTCTTTATGGCCTGAAACAGGCTCCGCGAGCCTGGTATGATACACTCTCTCAGTTCTTGATCGAAAGTGGGTTCACTAAAGGAACAGTGGACAGAACCTTATTCAGAATAGAAGATGGAGAAAGATATTCGATGGTTCAGATTTACGTGGACGACATCATCTTCGGATCTCCTAACAAGAACCTATGTGAAAGATTCAGCAAACTGATGCAAGGGAAATTCGAGATGTCCATGATGGGTCAGATGAATTACTTTCTAGGTCTCCAAGTTAAACAAAGTACAGAAGGGATATTCATCTGCCAAGCAAAGTACACTAGGAATCTATTGGCTAAGTTTGGAGTTCAAAATAGTAAGGAAGCCAAAATTCCTATGATGACTGGATTCAAGATGGATCCAGATGAGGCTGGCCAGAAAACAAATCAGAAAGAATATAGGGCTCTCATTGGATCTCTATTATACCCGATCGCCAAAGGACCGGATATCACTTTTGCGATGAGGTGTATGTGCAAGATTTCAAGCAAATCCAATGATCAGCCACCTAGAAGCAGCTAAGCGGATTCTTAAGTATCTAAAGGGAACAATAAACCTTGGTTTATTCTACCCATCAGATGATAATCTAGAGCTTAGTGGGTATTCTGATTCTGATTATGGAGGTTGCAAGATCGACGTAAAATCAACCTCGGAACATGTCGGTTCTTAGGAAGTAAACCGATCTCGTGGTTTTCAAAAAGCGGACATCGATTCATGACATCAACAAAATCAAGCCGAGTAATATATGGTCAAGAAGTCGTTGTTCCCAATCGCTCGCTCGATCGGCGGTGAGGGATTACAACATTGTAGCTAAAAACGCATACCTATATTCTCGCGATGTAATAGTGCTATTGCAATCACTTTCGTAATCCGGTTCTACATACAAGATGCAAGCATGTGGATGTCGACACCACTTTTTATAAGAGATCACGTTGAAAAGAAGAATATCGAAATGGAAAAGATTCATACCGATATACGTAGTAAAGTCGATATTCTAACCAAGCCACTAGTCGAGATCGATTCGAGATTTATGCAATGAGCTAGGACTTCTAGATCTTGGAGAAATGTCACCAAAAATGTTTGATGGAATGTTCTCGTAACTACCGGTTAAGAGACTAACCAGATCGAAAAGAAACCAATTGAGTTTGGTATCTTAATCGATCTCAAGAGATCGATAAGCAAAAATCGATCGGACTTACACGCTACCGGATCCAAAGGAACTGATCGATTTTAGTTTATCGATTTAAAGTCTATCAGTTTAAAGGAACTGATCAGATTCAAGGTTTATCGATTTAAGGAAAATGCTCGGTTTAAAGGATTATCCGATTAAATCAATTTGGTTATAGCATTTCTTTGTGAATCGATTTAAATTGATATTCAACAAGCAAGATTCGTTGATTAAGAGCTAACAATCGCATAAGAAAGGTGAATTTACACAACGATGAAATAATGTAACTTTTCATTGATAAAAACCCGAAGGTGAGGTTACATTACGAAGTTACAAGTACAAGAAGACCCGGAGGTCAAGACATAAATGTTAACCAAAAATCCTAAACCTATAACCCTAAACCTTCATCCTAACCCCGTAAGTGAAGGAAAGAGAGATTTTAAACTCTCATTTTCCCCACTTAACAAGGGGTGAGAGAGGCTTTAAAGAATAGAATCCCAAGGCGGTCGCAAAAGCTGAAGATCAAGAAAACTGGAGCGACAGAGGCCTTGATAGGATTCTTAAGCCTGGAGCCCTAAAAGGAAGAGTAATAGGGCTCTCCAACAGAAATGGAGCACGTGTGCCAAAAGAGTTGGTCGTCGATCTCATGGGCACATGTCTTTGATATTTTATACCGCACTAAGTCCGATGGTTCCGTTACGTCATCCAGATAGACACACAAGGTGCATACGGTCGAGAAGTGTCTTCTCGGTTGCAACAAACAGATCCGCCATACGGTGGTAGAGAAGCTTTAAAAGAATCGTATGTGAAATCGAAGATGATGAAGAAAACAAAGAATAAGGGATGCAAAGGGTTGATTTGAGAAGGTGAAACCATATAAAAGGGTGTAAAAGTGTTTGCCGAAAGTCTCACCGGAAACAAGGGTTCACCAAGATACATGATTCTTACAAAGAAGATAAGTATGGTGAATGGGTGATGTTGTGTAAAACATTGGTCCAATTTATAGAGGCCAAGCAAGGATGCAAATGCAATTTTCATTTCAAGAAGACTATCCGAGAAATTTGCATCAAAAGGACAAATGTAGAAATCACGCATCGATAATTGGATAAATTTACGGTTGATTGACATATCGAGAGATTCGCATTTATATTTACGCATGTCAATCACGCCTACTTAGGGAATAGAAGCTACTACTCTAGACTAAGTTTTGGCGGTAACACTTATCCCAAGAATTGGCTTAATCTGAAAAGAATCAGATGAGGTCAACCAAAATCTGATTACTTACGAGCATGATCAGATGAGAGAGATCAGCTGAGCTTGAAACTCCAATAAATCGATATATATCGGTCTATAAAAAAAAATATCAGTTGAAGGGGGAACTTCAACTGATCAAGGAGGATCAAAAGGGAAATCAGACGTACTCAAGGAAAGATCAGCTAAGCCTGAAGTTTCAACAAATCAGATGCAACTGGAGAAGATCAGTTGAAAGGATCAGTTGGGAAATTTCTTAAGGCTTAGGCAGAATGATTAAGATCAACAAGTGGAATCAACATTGACAAGTAATATTGACTGATTACAATATCGACCAACCGAATCGATTCTCTTTTCTCTTGTTCTTTACTTATTTATCGGATCGTGTCGATATTATTTGCCCTTATTGTACCCACTATCCTTGTGGCGTGTACTCTGCAAATCATTTAATGCGGACGTGGGGTACATGTATTAACCGCTACTTGATCGTGCTTTTTAAATCCAAAAGTTTTGTGTCGTCGTTTTCTCGACCCTACGATCAAAACCGCTAAATCTGAGCGTCTAATCTTTTCAAAACGTTTGATCTTCAAAATCTTGTCTTATTGTACCCTCCGCCTATATAAGATTCATCAAACCTTACGAGTTTTTTCTCGTTTCACAAACTTGCATTACTTTCATCGAAAAACTTCAAATTTTCTCTCGTTTCAAAAAAACGATTTCTTAGAGTTCAAAATCTTCTCTGAAAATTTGAATCGGTAATATTTTCTTTTAAACTTAATGATGAATCTTTCTTTCCGATAAAAACATTGTTTTCAAAAGTTGTTTTTCGAATTTATGCTTCATTGCCTTTTGTTCTCCGCGCAAGATGATATTGATATTGATTATGCACAAATTTAATGAGTCTATCTCACCAGTATGGCCACTCATGGACTAGGAAAGATCATGTGCAACTATGCGGAACTCGCAAACGGCGATCTTTGAGGATAAGTTCGCTCGGGTTTGGAACCACCGAGGATTCCGAATCCATGGAGGTGGAACAAATTCGAAGAAGGCCGGATCGAAACATATTGCTCTGCTCACTTTGCAATCCAAAGATGCAAGATGAAGCACTACAATTCTTGCGAAATTTGAGTGTGGATACTGAAAAAAAGACGAAACCGATGTCGCTACCAACGGAGAAGAAAAATCGATCGACAAATGCGTATATCACTCGTCTGCTCATTCGCCTACCAAAAGGGCGAATCTCACCGCACACTTCGGGGAGAATGAGGACGAAGAAAAATCGAGAGGAGCTCTTAAGAGAGGCGGATAAACATCGAAAAAGCCGGATTCATCGTGCCAATGCTCAAAAGAAAGTATGATCGTTGTTTGACATTCCACAAGAACGATCATGGGAATCTCATTTAGCCCGGATGCTCTCACATCACCAAAATGTACAAAGATGGCAAAGAATAATTGATGGGGCTCGAACATCAATTGCACGGCTTCCTCGAAAAGCCATCTTGCTCCAAGAACACGAAAAAATTTGGAGTCAATGAATCCAGGTGTGTCTTTTCTCGAAAAGAGAGTCAATCTCAACAAGGTTGCGCTTATATTGAAGGACAAACCGCCAAGCACCGAATGGAATCGAATGGACCGAAGTCCTACAATGCCTTCCTCTCATCAACTTCGGTTATATATGGGCCACCAGATGATGACAAGGAGCCCACTCCAACAAAAAACAAGAAAGGAAAAGAGCAAAGAAGCGCCTCCATCCACACCCGGTTGCTCCACGTAAAAAGAAACGAAAAATCGGTGAAGGCCTGGAGAAGAGGCCAAAGAAAGCAAAGCAAGCTTCCATGACTCTAGCACTAGAAGATGAGTCGAAGAAGAAAAGAAGCCCGTAACGATGCATTGCGAACAAAGAACAGAAATCGACAGCAAGCTTCTCAACCCGAGGGCTCGCCAGAAACGATCCGAGGTAGAAGCACAAACCGATAAATCTCCTTCTCCTCAACCTCAAGCCGATTCACCGCCGGACTAAAGGTCGCCGAAAGCATGTCACTCCTGCTAGTTCACCTTTCATGAACTGAACGATACAATCGCCACTACTGGCTGAGAACCCACCGCAGGTCGAACCAATCGCACAACTTCCGCCGACTCAAGCACAACCGAAGCTTCCACATCTCATCCAATGTATCCGACAGATAATTCACTCAGATCCAGATCAACAAAGACCATCATCGAAAAAATGGTTAGACTAAGAATTGAACGAGATTGATGAGATGTATCCACAACCCGGTCGTCCATCCCGCTATCGAGAAGAAGTCATGGAGATCCTCACCGAGAGATCTCGATTAAAAAGCTTCTCAGATCTTATTTTACTTGTTGAACAGATGGGTGGTGCGGATGAGTTCGCAGATTTTGACTTCGATATGAGGAAGTCTGCCAAAGTGGGATCACCAGCTGAGCTAATATCCGATAAATCTGTGAAAGCTCTGATCCACAGGAAGTTGGAATTGCCGGAAGAAGAAAAGCCGAGATCGCTTTCAAGAAGCTCCGTAAATGACGCCGAAATGGAGAATGCAGAGTCGCCGATGAAAGTGGAACCGGTGTCATAGCTTCACGACCAACCACCGGAGGCACAAACAATCGAACTCGATCAAGTGATGGATCCAATTCCTACATCTCAAATCACCACCGATCAACTTCAGAGATCGATCTTGTCTCAAAGATCTTCCGAAGAAGAGATTGAGGGAGTGCTAACCGATCGAGAGACAAATCGCCTCAAACAAATCGGGCAATCGAGATCGGTTCTTCCCAATCCATGACCACCGTGTTCGGCCGAGCTTACAAAATCGCTTGATGACAAGTCAAATAAATGGATCAAAATCAATCTTCTTTTCTCGACGCCACCGAGAAAAGGCTCGAAAGTTGTCGAAGAGAAAGTTGACAAAATGATTTGACACTCTCTCGCTACAATGGAAATCGCCAAGACAGAGATTACATAAATCGCTCGTAATCTAACAAATCAAACTTCGTGTTTATCTCGCTAATGATCTAAATCGCATTATCGCTAATCTTTGGCTCTCGACTTCCCACTCAATGCGCTTTTGATCAAACCAAAAAGGGGAAGGATTCGAGAAACCAACCGACACATCGAAGATAAGGCTCGTGGACAAAGCTCAATTGCAAGAAAGGTCATTGCGGTGCCGGGACATCAAAATCTCGACCCGCTTTCGCACAGAAAAGTCACCGTATAAGACTAATCCGACACAAAATGACAAGGAGCTAGTCAGAAGATTGTCCAAAGAGCGGATGATCAAGAAGAAAGAAGGGCGTAAAAAACGGCACAAGGTAAGGGTTGAAACCGAAGTTCAAATCAAGGGCTAAGAAAGGATTGACCGAAAAATGCACTGTAACCTCGGTTACAAAGAAGAGTTGATTTAGATCATACCAAAAACTTTGCACACGCTAAGAGGTTTGAGGAATGGAATAAGATCGTAAGTGAATGGCTTCTAGATGCCTTTGTCCTTGATCTTGTTCCAAAAGAAGAATCACCGGATGATGAGTTCCTCAACCGTTACGTAATAAATATCCGCACTTTCAAGTATCCGGAAAATGAGGCCAAGCTTATAAATGTAAAGATATCTCGCCAAGAGTATGATCCGCTAATATATACTCGAAGAAGGCGGATGGCTCATTTGACAGATCGGCATTTGAGAGATTCTACTTTGACATCTTGAGCAAATCGCATATAACTCGATCAAGTGCGCATAACCGATGTCAAATGGAAACTCTATCGATTTTCAACGTTCCACAAGACCAAAGAGAAATGCCGATAGGATACAAGCCCAAGGAGTGAAGAATCGTAAGACGCGTCTAGGGATCACCGCTTTTAAATTCAAAACTTTTCTCGATGTAACATGTAATCAACATATCTAATGAAAAGTTTATTTTTCGATCCCAAGACAAAATCTCTTTGTCTTCTCGACATTACTTGCTCTTTTAATCGTTCTATACTTATCAATCTGTTTGGTTTCTCGGTGTTTTGGTTTCATCAAAAAGGGGAAATTGTTGGGAAATTTATAGTTTTGATGAAAGTTCCAAAACACATGTAATAGGACCAACGGACACATTGGTACCGATGTTTACATTATTGCTATAGGAGACCAAATTGATAATGATTGTATAGAAAAAACCGATGTAATAGATAGGTCACATATTGAGTGGGAACTCAATATGTATAGGTCGATTCAAGAATCGGAAGAAAGTTCGATATCCCGACGGGCGAACGTTAAACCGAATCGGAAGATCGGATCGAATCGATCTAGTCGATAACTCAATGAAGTCATGAAGCTCAAACCTCGAATACTAGAAGATCGGATGACTTCCGTAAGATCGGACTGTAAGACCTACATCGCTGAGTCGGCCCGGTTGAAGCTAAGTCAACAGCGCCGGAAGACTCTATCGTAGATCGATCGATTCTAATCGATCGATCACTCATAAGATGAAAAAATCGATGTTTCATCTTGTCATACGCCTGCGATCTAAACAAGAAGAAGACCAACCTTAGTTGGAGGAACATCACCGCAAAGCAAGGCTTCCATCCAATAAGGAAGAAACACGTATGAAACAGAGCCGATATCATGGGATTCGATGTTGCTCTCAAAAACGGCTATAAAATACACATTCACGCTTTTCGGCCATGCCGCTTCTCAAGACGCCACATCAAGCTCGCAACTCTACCTAAAATAGCCCGAGATTCAAATTGCTTCCAACGGCTCTTTGATCTCAAGGTCTATAAATATGGGATCACACTTCAGAGTGAAACACGGAAATGCTTGGACAAACAACATAATCAAGAAGCTCAAACTATAGTCGATTTCGCATCGAAGAACACAACAACAAGCTTATTTTATATTGTGTTCATCCCATAAGTTCTTAGCAAGAAATCTTTTCATCTAGCTTTTTAGGTCAGCTTTGTACGCATGAGAAAGATTTCATAGTTGGAGCCTCAACAATCTTACCCAAACCCCAAGTTAGGATAAGTTGTTTAGCAAGATTTCGATCTAGGGTTTCTAATCTTGATTTACGGGATCGGTTGAGTGAGAACTCTTAAAACATCCTGTTGGTGTCTTGTGTTGGACTAACACACTAAACTAAGTCCAATCGGTTAAGTCGGTTAAGTTGGTGCCCTTGTGAAAGGGAAGAGTGGACGTGGGATCGGTTTGTCCGAACCACTATAAATCTTGTGTGCCTTTTATTTGCTTTGATTAACCGCTCTCACATCGCATAATCTTAAAGCGCATACATTCTAAGTTAAGATCGAGATAGCACCAAGTTTCGATCCGACGGACTGAAATTTACATCATCTGATTAAAAAGATAAAACTTGGAATCTGATTTATACAAACTGGTTTTTCACACGGGTAAAACTTAAGCTTCCGCACACATCAGTTAATCGATAGATACCTGAACCGAATCTGACCGCTACGGCGTTCGATGAAGTTGGTTATCGACCAAATCGATTCACTCGATCTGATCAAAGCATATCCGCTCTCACACGATCAAGACGAAAAGTTTTTCAGAAGTCTATTCACCCCTCCCCTCTAGACTTCGGCCCTCACTTAACCCGTTCGGGACCTACAGTTTACAATGAACTTATCAGAAAATAAAGACAAAAACATAAAGAAATACAAGTCTTGATCTTGGTCTTGATCTTCTTTGATCTTATTTCGGCTCGGCCTCGGTCTATCTCGAGCTCTCGGTTTCTTGATGACATTCCGAGTCTCGAGTTTCTCGATTCAATGGACCTTATCGATCAGGCATCTTGACACTCAGCCGACCGAGTTCGATTCTTCGACTTCAAACATCCCGACCCTCGGATCTCTTTTTTACTAACCCCTCGTGTCTCTTGACCTATACTGAGTCTCAGTTCACTTTACTTACTGAGCCTCAGTTCACTTTTACTCAGGCTATCTGATTTCTTCTTTGCCTGATCTGATCAACTCGAATCAGATCAACACATCTTCAGATTAACATATCAGAATAACATCAAGTCATCATATCAAGTATATCATATCTGATCTCGATCACGTCTGATCTCGATCAGTCTCATCTGCTCATCTTCATATCTGATCTCGATCATGTCTGATCTCGATCAGTCTCTTTTGCTCATCTTCTGATATGCAACCTTTTCTTCTGATTTGCTGGCTTTAGCTTTTCTCCACTTCTGATTTTGCACAGCTCATCAGTTTAACTCCGAACTCATCTAACTCATCTGATCTCGATCAGTCTCGTCTGCAGCCTCGTCTGATCTCGATCATCTACTTTTGATTCCGTGAGTTCCCCCTCAATTTGTTCTTTCGTTCCCCCTCAACTTGTTATCTGTAAATTTGCTTGAATAACACAAGTTGATAATGTTTTGGCATAAGACAAAAAAAATATCCCAACAATTTCTCAAAACATCAGAATATATGCATTTTCAAAGAAACAGATTTTTTTAAAAAAAAAAGATCTGTTCAGGTGTTCACTTTGAAATTAGTGAACTTTAGAACTCCCTCTTTGATACCACTTGTTGGTATCAGATCAGAGACGGGTTTAAAAAATATATCTGCTCAACCGATCACATTGAAAAAGTAATCTTTTGAGCACCTGCTCTGATACCACTTGTTGGTCCCGGTGGGAAAACCCATTTTGCGCGTGCGGAAGCAAACATGACGAGCGATGCATATAAAAACAGGGGTGAAGGAATGATGATTCTAGATTTTTGCGTTTTAAGCTCATGTGTTGTGTCTTGCTTATGATCGAATGCGTATGACAAGATAAGAACGTAAAGCAGTAAAGAACACAACAATGTATAGTGGTTCGGAGACTCAAGCTCCTACATCCACTCTCCCTGTTCCTAGGAAAATTCCTTCAAACACTTCCTAAGGTTTTCTGACTACCTCTGTAGTTTCCTAACCTTTCTACTTTGAACTTTCTGACTACCTCTGTAGTTTACTAACTCAAACTGGACTTATCACCCTCTCGGGCTCGCCTCTAGATGTTTAACGAGTTCACACTCCAACGGGACTTATCACCCTCACTCGGGATTGCCTAACAACTACCTCACTTCACCACTAGTTATCTCTTACGAGAATGGGGCTTGGGTTTGGTGTTGTCTCCAACTATGGTGAGATTTTCCCTTACATTTGTTTAGCCTCAATGCTAAGGTTGGGAAAATCTCTCTAAGCTTATGATACATCGTGGGTTGCTTAGGTTGGGTTCTAAAACACTCTTTGAATATATTTGTATATCTACGACTTGTGTTCTAGGGTGGGAATGCTTTGAGTATATGTCCTCTTAGCTCTGTAGCATCGTGTGTTATATTCTCCACGCATCCACACTTAATTTGATGGAAGATCTGGTATTTATAGTGTGGATTTGAATGTTACATTCAAATCCATACTATTTTTTGTAAGTTCTGCAGCTTTTTCAGGCTGGTTGTCTTCCTCTCATTGGTCCACGTCAGTTGGATTCCAACTGCTATATTCCTCAGTTTCTTCGCTTTAACATTCAGTTTATATCGAGCATTCAAAAGATATTATTCTTTGAGTCTTCGATATCTGCGCCTTGATATTCTCTCGAGTCTCGGTGTCTTCGAGACATCTTGAGTCTTCATCTTCGAAGTCTTGATTCTCGGTTCATATCGAGTCTTGAAACTTCGGTTTCATATCGAAGTCTTGAAACTTCGGTTTTCATCTTCGAAGTCTTCAGTTTCTCAGAAACTTACTGAGTCTTCAGAATCTATCATGATCTATATCTGCTGATTATACATTGTGCAGATAACATCCTGAACACTCTAAAACTGAATCCTGACTCAACTATCAAGATTATCCTGAACATGTCATACTCAGGGGTTTTGGGATCTAATCAAAATCTTCTTTATTAAATTCATTTCCCAACACCGCCCCATCCCGCGCCCGACCCGACCGGCCCGGCTTGCTGCTGACCCGCGATTTTTTGAGTTTTTTGCTTTAATTATGGTGTATTGCACATATCAATAGAATGCAATATTTCACACAAGACATTCTACTAATCAACATGATGCACAACCGTAAATACTTTATATTTAAAAGCATGTACTATAATTTATATAATGCACATATAAATATTTAAAAATACAAATCGTGTGTATAATTTAATTAATGGAAATATAATTGTTAGGTATTTAATCTAAAATACTCAACTAATATATAATTTACTTTTAAAAAAGATATATTGATATTAAAAAATAGTAAATATGAATATAATAAAATTGAATTAATCAAACTAAATAAATATTTGAAGTATTTAAAAATATAATATATATATATATATATATATATATATAAATTTTGCACGTTAGGTAAAATTAAGATTATTGGAATGTTTGACTACAAAATAATAGTATAAGTTATATTATCGGGTAATGAGATATATTTAAAAGCTATATAATCTAAAAATTGAGAAGGCTTATATTTAAGTAGAATTATGTTTCATTTTAAAACATAAATATTTTTCATTTCAAATAATTTGATGATTTGTGTATATGGGTGTCGCTTTATAGAATAAATGAGATGGTGTCTTGCGATTCATGTATGTATTTCTTATTGCAGACTTAGTGGCAAATGTATATTTTTATTGCACAACATGGAAAATATTTTTATGTTATGTTTACAATAATCTGCCTCAACCCTTTAGTTTGTAAGAGGAGATAGATCGATCTCTCAATCAAAAAAACCTTTATTTTTCAGGTACTTTTTTCTGCTTTATATAGTGACTTAAAATTGAAAATACAACTAATGTTAGAATTTAGGAAATAGGTAATTAGAACATGAAAGGTTCAACTGTCTTGAGGGATTTGATAACGGCGGTGATAAGAGGATTTTTTTTAAATTTTTTTAGGGCTTTTATTATTATTTAGCCTAATCTTCTATAAGGAACAAAAATAAATAAGAGTTGCAAAATATTATTTCGTTCAAAATAATTATGGTGATTTATACCATGTGTATGCTAATTTACTTATGTAAAGAAAAAATAGCAGTCAACTCAGATATATTTAATATATATATATCGTGCTTCAATTCTTCCTTTCGTTGTCTTAGAAAATATAATTTTTTAGGAGAACTATCTTTTGGTAGAATCCGTGAAATTATTCGATTATTTATTTCTTGCCTAATGTTTTACCTACTAATGTATGACATCATCATTTTTTATCTTTTACAATGCTAATTATTTTTAGTTATTACGGTATCTGATTACTTTGTGTAATGATTTGATGTATGTAGTCTTCTAAGTGGTGAATTGATGTGTATATGTGTGTCTTTTGTTTTGTCTTTGTGAAGGTGATATGATACTCTCTAATGAACTAGGTCAGAAGCTCTAAAGATTTTTTTTTTTTTTTAATTTGGGAGTCTTTCATGGCCATTTTTAAGGATTTGAGTGGCTTCTTGGAGAAGAAGAGAAGAATTATTAAGACCAAATCTAAGATTTGTTATATGATGGAAATTGTGGAGTTAGCAGATGAATGAAAGTTCTGCTTCTCTTATCTGAATCTTCGAGTTAATTCATAGAGATATTGTGCATAATGCATGCTTTTGGAATTGACCGTATATAATTATTGCGTGTCTTTTTATATACAAGTGAATTTTCATGTTGTGGATTAGTTCATTGAGATTGTAAGATTTTTTTTCTGCGATGATCTGAAATTTTTAGATGAATCGTGACAAGTTTCTTTTCATGTATCATTTCAACTTTCACATGATTTTAATACAAAAAAGGTAAACTTTATGTTGCATGTATGAATGAAGTTGTAGTTATCACTTAAAATCTGTTTCACTGCAGAACTTAGAATTTAAGGTGAAATGATATGTATAAACTCCATCTTTATGTTAGTGTTAGTGTCCTAGAGACAATTCATTTTAAGGACATAATGCTAAGATAATATTCAGTATTGGTTTAATATATTGTTTATTTAATATTAAATGTATGACATTACACTTATTAGAATATTATGTTTGATTGTTTGCATTTGTTCTTATCTGGTTGATTAAATGTTAAATTGGATTTAATATTTAATTTCTGGAGAATTAATTAATAATAGATTAATTTGGAATTAATTATTATTAATGTTTAATTAAATTAGATTTAATTAAATAGGATTCCCAATAATAATATATGGAATATTATTATAGAATTTGATATACATGGGAATTAAATCCGTAGAGATTTTATATATGGGAATTAAATCTAAGAGATTTATTTTACAACATTAGGGATCTTATTTCCTAATCAGGTTAGCTTAACATTTAAGTTGGGTCTCCCCTATATATATGAGCTCTTGGGAATTCATAATACAAGTGTTCATATTTCTTCATAAAATTTAGAGTTAGAATTTTCCTAGCAAATTTATCTCGGGATTCAAAGCTGACAATTATGTGCAAGTCCGTGAACGGGGATTACATGATACCATAGTTGAGAAATCTGCTTTCGAATTACTGTAATCCAACACTTTATTGACAGTAAATGTGTACCTTTTCAAGTTAGTTTACATAGGTTCAACTACAGTAAAATATTATTTTAAGATTCGTCATTTAGTGGAGGTGGTAATTTAAGGACAATAAGCTTCAGTTTGGAAAAATGACATTAATTTTTTTATTTTTGGAAAAGTAGGGCATTATTTTTTTTTCCTTCAGACAAAAGTAGGATATTAACTCTTTTTTTTTGGGGCAAATATAAGCCATTTTTCTCACACCGGTGTACATAAACTAAAACTACTTAACCTACTTTTTCCATAACTGAAACTTATTGCCCTTAAATTGCCACCGTCATAGTTACAGACCTGAAAAATATCAACCACCTTATTTTTAAATGGGGCCAAAACGTAATACATAATTTTATCTGTGGGTGTAATATTTGAAAATGTAAAAGTATAATTGAAATGAATATATAAAATGTTAGGTGAATAAAATAAAAATAAAACTAATCCACCTTGAAATATAATATTTGTACAATTTAATTTGTATTATATGACTTTATAATAATTTTTTGGCACATAAAATAACTCTTCATTAGCTCCTGACTTAAACTTTGTTCTGTAGACACTATCAAAACTCAATTATATCTTACTATCACTAGTAATTATAGACAAAAGTTTCTCATTAATAGACTTCATTTTATGATGGCAAGTATTACTTTATTCTCAAAGTATTTTTATGCACGTAAATTATCCGCTATGGACGGGTGAATACGCAGACTTAATGCAAAACTACATAATTAAATTTTGATAAAATACTTCAATTTATTTAAATTAATTCTATTCAATAATAGTCTATTTTAAATTTTTTATATTTTATATGTGTAGAATACGAAAAATATATTAATTTGCTATCTAAATTATATTTAAATTGAAATTATTATCTAAAAGAAAAAAAGAAGAAGCTAATATTAATGAATTAGCACAATAAATTTAATTTTAAAATAAGTTCATGTTCAAAATCAAAATTTTCTACACACATAATTTTAAACAACATTACTTGTAATTTTGCATAATTTTTCATCATAATCAAGATAATTATTTAAATCTTTTTTGTTCTTCAGTCTTGAGACAATACTATATAGTTGAATGGGAAAAAACATATTTTTTAGGTCTGTAACTATGACGACGGCAATTTAAAGACAATAAGTTTCAGTATGGAAAAAGTAGGCTAGGTGGGAAAAGTAGACTTGTCAATTTTGAGTTTACGCAAATTTAGGACTGTAATTTTGAGTTTCCTCAAAACTAAGCCCGTAAGTCTTAAGTTTTTGTAAATTTAGGTCCGTCAAACCCAAAAAAAATTATTGTCCTACTTTTATCGTAAAAAAATTCTAATGTCCTATATTTGTCAAAAAAAGGAAGTTAATATCCTATTTTTGCCCAAAAAATAAAGTTAATATCCAACTTTTTCCAAAATGAAATTTACTGGACATGAAATTGCCACCTCCCCTAAGTTATAGGCCTTAATATAATACTTTCTCATAGTTGACCCAATGCAAAAACTGGCTTGAAAAGATACACACCTATTGTCCATGGTTATTGACCTTGACTTTTATTTGTTGTTATTGCGAAGCATAAAAAGATTAAAAATTATCTCATTTTGAAGGAACAAGTGTCGGCAATGCTTCTCAGAATTATTGACCAAAAGTCAGCTTCGTGCAATGGCACGAGGTTGGTCACAAAGCTTGGAAATTATATTTTTCAGGCATAAATAATTTCAGGAATGAGAATTGAGAATAAGGTATATATCCCAAAATTACATTGAGTTATTTGGACTACACAATGCATGAAAAGTGTAATATGAGACAATTTTCAATTCTATTATGTTTTGTGATGACGAGAAATAAAAGTTTTGGTCAATTTCTTTCAATTGTATATTTGTATGTTCTCAATCGATTTTCACACATAGACAAATATATATTGCAATCTCTAGAGTCAAAAGTAAAATATGATTGAAAAGTATGTGTCTCAGTATAAATGGGAACTTTACAAATGTACAACACATGTCGTTTACTAATAATAATTATATTAAAAAAATCCGTAAACTCGAATTCTCTCAAGATTTTATCAAAAAAAATAGGAGGGACCATTGTCCACGTGTCAGAAACAGGGGGGGGGGGGTTCCGGGCAGATACCATAGTCGGAATCGCTGTGCGCCTCTTTATTTTTTTATCATCATTCATTCATCAATCTTCAATCTTCAATCTAATAATAAAATCCCGGAAGTCTCCTCTCTAACGCAGCCACAGCAAACACTGCCGCTAAGTCCTCCACTCCAGCTCTACGACGTCGTCTCGCCGTTGCTTCCTCCGCACTGATCTCGCCGCCACCTCTCCAGAACCTCCGCCCCACCACCACCACCAAACACGGAATTCCATCTGAGCAAGAATTAGGTATGAGGAATTACTCCATCTCTCTCCGCTGCGATTTATGTGATATGAATACTTTTAAATTTTTATTTGAAATTTTGGTACTCAGATTTATGTAATTGCTTGAAACCTATCTGTAATGCGAATTGCATTTCATGACTTTTTTTGGTAATGGTAATCTGTGGAATGACCATGTAAATGTAACGAACCCTAATGTTTTTTTTTTTTTTCATTTTGTTTTCTGATGGTGTGTGAAGTTCAATTTGAGATTGAAAGGAATTGACCTTGGGAATAGTGATATTCATTTCAGTAATTTGGTTATGGTGCCATTACAAGATATTCTCTAGATCTGTTTGTTATAATTAAGTATCTGTTTCTTCATGGATCTAGTGTGTAGGATCAACCAAAATTCTCTGTTTCTTCATGGATCTAGTGTGTAGGATCATATTAAATCTAAATTGGAATTCTGTAGCCATCCCTATAAGTAATGAAAACTCATTTAGATCTGAGAATAAACAACTGTGACACTAGTATATGTGCATCAACATATTGCAGACTTGATATATCCTTTCCAATTCTAGATGTGATGGAACCTGATATTGTTTCTGCTAATTAGTTGTGACGGTTCTTATTTAATATGCTAATGGGGTTCTTTTGTAGTGAACTGGTGCATTACTTTACCATTTTAAGTTATAAGATGTCTCTCTAATAAATGTTTTTATAAAGGTGTTTGAGCAACAATCACAACCTTGAGGATTTGATACTTTGTTTATGTTGGAAGGAATGCACTATCTGCACCTCACTTGTGGATGTAAAAGCGGGAATCACAACCAAAATTACCATTTATTCACAGCACTAGCCCTAATCCACTCTCTGGAAAATTTCGCACTAGAAGTGCACAAATTTAGTAATTTGAAACGTGAGTGTGGAAGGTAGCGAAAGCGCGAGGAACATGAGATTCAGAGATCCAAAACAAAATGGAGATCCTCCCCCTAAATACGGTAACATTCTACACTTTTCATTGTTATTTTAAAAGATTACATGGATCTTGTAACTGCTTTCTTTATTCCCATGTGGTTCACTCGGTTTTTCTTAATTTGCTGGGTATTCTCGTGTTTTGCATAAGTAATGTGGGCCTCTTGCATTATTAAAGAGGTAGGATTATGTTGTTTCTTGCAATCTTGTTGTCGATTTTTTCTCTGTTTTTCTTTAATCTTGTTGGAATCTTTGCATAGTTGATGTCCCCTTTTTTGTCTTGGTTTTATGAAGTATGATTTTGGTTTTTCTATTGTGTTGGTTTGGTCAAATACACTATTGTAATGTGTTTACACTGTGTTATTTAAGACGTAGGTTTTTTTTTTAATTGAATAATTGTGTTTAGGTTTGTTCAACAATTGATTTTTCGCTTTTTGTTTTAATTTCCAGATTCAAGTGGTAATATGTTTACACTATGTATTCATACTGGAGGATCAATACATAGGGGTATAGATCATGCAGGGGGGGATGTTTACAAGTTTGATCATGTTAAAAGAGATCTATTTTCAATAGACTCATTAAAGAAGTTTGCAAGTTATATGGATGACAATGAAATTGAGGTTTTGTATACAAAGAATGATGATGGCCAATTTGAACAAATTAACACTGAAAGTGAGTTTAGAAAACACTCTGGAAAAGCTGTTAGTGAGGGTAAAGAGTTGGAAATATACATTTTGGGTGAAGGGAATAGGGGATGTGATGTTCAACGGGGGTGTCACAGTGATAACTCTGATGATGGTGATTTTGTTGAACATGCATTTACTGATGGTAATTTTGTTGATAATAAGGATAGTGGGGTGGGTGAGGATCAAGTGTGCGAAGACTATGAGGTGGTTGATGATGGTTCAGTTGATGATGATGAGGCAGTAAGTAAAGATGATTTTAATAGTGTCAAAGATTATGACAGTGAGAATGAGGACCATAAATGTCCTATTAACAAGCAAACTTCATTGTATGACCCACACTTAGAATTAAATATGTCATTTAGCGACAAGAAGGAGTTAGTAGATGTTGTACATGTTAGGAATTAAACAAGCAATTATGGAGAAAATAATGGAACTACGGAATTTAGAGACAAACAATTTGGTTACCCAGGTTAAATGGGAATGACTACATCTGGGGGCCTACCAAGCCAGGAGAGATCTACTATATCGTATAAGATAGTGCAAGTAGTGCAAGATACAATGGGGGAGTCAGGGGGGTATTTATACAACCGAAACCCTAAAAAAGATGGCCCGGGCCGGCCCTACTCCACGTCTCGGCCTCGGAACCGCTCGACCGGGGCATTTGGTCGGCGGTTACTCTTCGATCAACTATCTAGCTCGAGCGCCTCATGGCGCCGATAGATAGGGCGCTTCGGCCGAGCACACCGCCGACCTCGACCTCGGGGTCGAAGCCTCCTGCGCCCAGCGTCCCGTTTCACTCGAGCTCCATAACCCAACAATCTTCCACCGAGATCGAACCTATAGGGGATCGACAATCGGCGGAAGTGCACGACCTCAACTAGGTCGAACGTCTTGTCCTCCCTGGACTCATTCCGAACGTCTTGTCCTCACTGGACTCATTTCGTACGTCTTGTCCTCCTAGGACTCATTCCGCAACTCAGACTCCAACAATCCCAACAATCTCCCACCTGGAGACTGACTCCAAGACGTATCTCGTCTTCCCCATCTCTCATTGGCAGTAACTCTCGATCCGAAGCAATGTCCCTCAACGTTAAACCCGATCCACACTTGATCCAAGCAACGCCCCACAACATCCTTCTCGAACTGCGACATTCCGTCCCACACATATCAATTTGATCCAAGCTTCGCTCCTCAACGTCCATCTCCGATCCCACATGATCAAGCAACGTTCCACAGCTCCCATCTTAGATCCTCGTTGATTTCCGACCACGATCCTGGATACACCCCTCAATGATCCTCTTGGATTCACACTAGAATCGAGCACCATCCCGCAATGTCCTTCCAGATCAAGATCGATCCGACTAAAGCATAACCCAGGCACGTCCCATCCCGCACCCAGATTCAATGCTCTTCGTCCCACCAATTCCCCGCGATCTCGAGCGCGCGTGTCAACGTCCTTCTTGATCTTGCAAGAACCAACCACCTACTCCAAGCAACGTCCCATACTCCGCGAATAACCTACGGAACCCGCTCGACCTGGGGCTTTGGTTGAGCGGTTCTGCTCGAGCGCCTTGTGCGTTCTCAGACATTCAGTGGTTGTGCCCGGCCACATACCGAACGACAAATCCAAAATCCGTTCCATCAAGCTTCTCAACAGGCGATTTCCCTTTGGCCACCATAATTGCTCCCACCAGATCCCTTGAGCCTGATGCTCTGATACCAGTTGTTAGGAATTAAACAAGCAATTATGGAGAAAATAATGGAACTACGGAATTTAGAGACAAACAATTTGGTTACCTAGTTCGTCAAATTAGAATGACTACATCCAGGGGCACTACCAAGCCGGAGAGATCTACTATATCGTATAAGATAGTGCAAGTAGTGCAAGATACAATAAGAAGTCATGGGGGTATTTATACAAAACACAGAAACCCTAAAAGATGAAACTGGGCCGAAGCCCTAATCCGCGTCTCGGTCTCCGAAACCGCTCGACCAGGGCATTTGGTCGAGCGGTTCTGCTCGATCAACTATCTAGCTCGAGCTCCCTCATGGCGCTGGATAGGGGCGCCGACCGAAACACACTGCCGACCTCGAAAGCCCGGTCAAGTTACCGGTCAAGCGCCTCCTGCGCCCTGCATCCCGTTTCACTCAGGCTCCATAACCCAACAGTACATTTAAATGCAGTAGTAAACAAGAGGGTAATCAAAATAACAAAAAGTGACAAGTCGAGGGTGTATTTCAAGTGTCAGTGGGATGACTGTGAATGGAAGATTCATGCCTTTAGTATACTTGGTGACGGCACATTCCAAATCAGAACCTATATTCCTACACATTCACGTCCAGAGTGTTACGATGTGAAGAGTAGTAAGTCTAGATGGTTAAGTGGTAAGTACGGGTACCAATTTAAGAATGACCCCAAGACGACTGCCTCAGCTTTAGAAAATGACATGTCATTTGAACTAAGGGTTCATATTAAATATCATCAGGCTTACAAATGCAGAGAATTGGCCCTAAAAGATCAATATGACAATGTGGATGATCAATACAAGCTTTTATGGGATTATGCACAAGAAATCAGGAGAACAAACCCAGGATCCACTGTAGTTATAAGCAGTGATCAGTCTTCTGGAAGTCATAGGTTTGATTGGATGTATATATGTTTGAATGCAATGAAAGAGGGGTTTCTCAATGGGTGTAGACCATTAATTGGGGTGGATGGTTGTCATCTTAAGGGGCCACATAAGGTGATATTGTTGTCAGCAGTTGGGGCTGATCCTAACAACGACATTATTCCTATTGCGTATGCTGTGGTGAGTAAAGAGAATGGTGATATGTGGGAGTGGTTCTTGACAATGTTGAAGGTAGATTTAAAAATAGTGGATGATACAAATTGGACCTTCATTTCTGATAAGCAAAATGGTTTGGTGCAGGCTTTTCAGAATATATTTCCCAACTCTTCTCATAGATTTTGTATTAGACATTTGCATAGTAGCATGAAAAAGGCCGGGTTTAGAGGACAAGCTTTTAAGATAGCTTTGCATAGAATAGCTAAGGCCACAACTGTAAATGAGTTTAATAGAAAGATGAATGATATGAGAGAGCTGAGTGAGATGGTTGTTCAATGGTTGAATTATAAACCTCCACAACATTGGAGCAGGTCTCACTTCAACTGCATTCCTAGGTGTGATATAGTAAAGAACAATCCGTGTGATTCTTACAACAGAAGCATCTTGCCAGGAAGAGAAATGCCAATACTTAGCATGTTGGAGTGGTTGATGGAACACTTGTTGCAAAGATTCCAACGAAACAGAGATAGGGCCAACAGAGGAAAGAATTGGAAAGGGGTACTATGTCCAAGGATTCAGAAACAAATACGTGAATCTGCGAAACACATTGGAGGTTGTACTCCCTTGAAAGACGATGAAAGAATTGGAAAGGGGTACTATGTCCAAGGATTCAGAAACAAATACGTGAATCTGCGAAACACATTGGAGGTTGTACTCCCTTGAAAGACGATGATAAGCATTATCAAGTGAGATGCACTGATGGAAGTCAATACAGTGTGGACCTGGTAAAATGGACATGTGGTTGTAGGAAGTGGGATTTGACGGGGATACCGTGTATACATGCTATTAAGGCCATCCATTGTCAAGGCTTGAAGCCCGAGGACTTCACACATGCATATTACAGGGTCAGCACATACAAAATGGTGTATGATCCTTGTATCATGCCAATAAATGGAAGATCAGAGTGGCTACCGACAGATTTTATGCCTCTGTTGCCTCCACTGATTGACAGATCTGCAGTAAATGCAATAAAAGAGCTCGATGAACCAATTGAGAAGCAAAAGAAGAGGGTTGGAGGCAAGCCGTATAACGATCCTTACAGGATGAAGAGACACCAAGTAACTCTGAAATGCAGCAACTGTCACGAGTTTGGCCACAATAAGAGAAGATGCAAATACGAGAAGGTTGTGAATCGAACTGAGGAGAATGATTCGGACGGTGTGAATCTTGGTGAAGAGAGAGTAGATCAAACTCGTAGTGATAACAGTCTGGTGATCAATGATGCTCCTCCTAATCGGACAGGATATTTTCAGGTAATTATTCCGTTTCTTTTTATGTTTAGTTTTTTGCTCTTGAAAGATCGATTTTTAACCTTTATAAGTTCTGCTGTGGTGATTATTATGTATGATCAGTTCATGCGAGAGTAGAGGTCCGAAGATGATGTTCATGTTATCAACAAGGTTGGGATGAGATACGTAACAAGGTCTTACTTGGCTTCAATTGCATTTGGAAACGAGAAATCTACCGAAAGTAAGGGCAAGAAATCTACCACGGACAAGAGCAAGAAGAAAGTGTAATTATCATTTTATCAAGGATTTAGAATTTTTTTTGGCAGAATGTTTAGTAATGATTTTATGTGTAATTGAACCATAGGCTGCAACTTGCGGGCTTCATTTGATTTGTAATTTTCATTTACATTTTATGTCTTAGCTACGTTTTGATAATTTACAGGTAATTATTCCATTACTGATTGTGTTTTCCAACATTTGTAGTCCCGGGATAGACTACAAGATGGTCTGCATGCTTAAATAAACTTTGTTGAGTGATACTTGTGGCATCAATTGCACACGGTGCAATTTGATTTAATTTTAATTTAAATTAACTACACACTAGAATTTGGATGATTTTATCCTCTATTTTTTTTTTCCATTTTCGAACTATGAATCCTGAACTCGAACCCTGAACCATGAATCTTGAACTCAAACCCTGAACTCAGAACCATGAACCCAAATTTGAACTCTAAACCATGAACTCGAACCCGAGCCCAAATCCTGAACCATGAACCATTCGGGTCCGTGTCGGGTTGCATTTGAGACAGGGTCTGGCCGGGTTCGAAATTTGGAATATAATAAAAAAAAACTTTTGCAATCCAATTGCATGAATTCTAAATTGGTGTAAATGGTGCATATAAGTATTTGTCAACTTTGTTTGACCCATAAAAAAATACTACAACCAAATTGCAAACAAAATTCTTAATTACTTCCTCTATCCACCAATTTTATGCACACTTGTCTTATTTATCCGTCCACAAATTTTATGCACACTTCTTTTATGGAAAAAAATAATTCATCTTTATCTCTCAATCATCACTTGATTACTTTAAATGTCATTGTACTTCACTCACAAACAATCACTTTATTTATAAATAGATCCCACTATACCCTATAATACTCTTATTTTATCTACTTTATCTATATTTTTCTAAATATGCGTGTCCATCACATCAAACATAAAATTGATGGACAGATGGAGTATTAAACTTTGCTTCAATTAACAATGCACGTTAAAAATTCAAGCTGTTCAACCGCTGTAATATTATAATTTACAACCATAATCATCCATTCCTCAATGCAAATTACAACCATAAACTATTTTCGTTAAAAATAGAGCAATATTATGGGGAAAATGTTTTATTAGACTGTAATTTAGGGAGGTTGTGTTTTGAGGATAACAATTGTATGGACTTGAACATGTAGGACAATATATTTTAAAATCGGTAATTATAGGATAATTTTATGTATAGGACAATATATTCTAAGGAAAATGTTTTATTAGGCCGTAATTATAGGACTTAAATGTCAAGTGAGTTGTACGATTGTCCTACATTTACAGATTTACGGGCTTGTCAATGTAGAACACTGTGTTTTTAAAGTCTATAAATTTAGAATAATCTTTCAATTTACGTGACATTTCAGTCCGATTTAACCTCGATGTCCTACATTTATAAATTTTAAAACATATTGTCCTACACTCATAAATCTATAAAATTATTATCCTTAACGCAATCCATCGAAAGTTATTGGCCTAAAAAATATTGTTCGCGTAGAATTACCTTAATTTTATTGTGGATGACGTATATTTACATAGAAAAGCCTACTAGCAGGAGGATTAATTTGCTTTCAATATTATGTGAATCGATTCAACACAAATCCTTGTGTACGAGAATCACTTGTCATCAATTTTTTTTTATTATCTAAGACTTCAAATTCTTATAATATATCTTTGCAATATTTAACTTTAAATGATCTAATTATGTGTATAAATTCTAGGCGAGTTAGTCTTTTTATGCTAATTTTTATCTCCAAAATATTAAATTTAGCTCATACATATTTTTCTAATAATAAAAAATAATGCTAGCCCAGACAAGGCTGCATTGGGCTGCGGTTTTTATAGGCCCGATGAGACGTGACAACCCAAATCAACCTAGGATATCAATTGGATCGATAGGTTGGGCTGTGCTAAGACAGACCAGACAAGCCCGAATTGCCCACTCTAGTTAATAAGAATAAAAGTCGATTAATTAACCTTCATCGTACTTAAAAGAATATATCACAAGTGGTCCTGTAATTTTTTCCGAGTCTATAGAAAGTCTCATAACTTTTTACTTTTATAATTTTGATTTTTTAAATCTCAACTCTAATAATCTCAACTAGTATATCACCCGTGCGTTGCACGGTCTGTGAGTATAAAATGAATATGATATAAAATATATTTAATTTTCAGGTTAAATTAATTAGAAATTATTATTTTACCTATAGTTATAAATTTTTTCCTTATTATTCTTTATTTTTATTTTATATATTTCACAATTATATATATAATTTTTTTCATTTAGATGTAATGTTAATCTGTGAAAATTTTATTACTTTTGCAAAAATGGGTGACGTTTTAACTATTGAAAAAGTTTGCATTATTAAATAATGCAAGTTTAAAAGGTATTGTTTCTTTTGAAAATTTTAAATTATTTTTTTATATACCTCGTTGATTGTCACATATTGTCATCATCCCATATAGAAAATTTCAAAATATCCCGCCTAATTACACTGGACATGGCAGCACGTACTACCCAAAATTAATCTCCTTAAGAAAGTTTAAGGTTCTGTAATTGTTTCTAACTCATATTAATTGTCATATCATTACTCAAAATTATCTTCTCTAAAACTTTAAAAAGAATCTACTATATGGTAAGGTCAGCGTCATTCCCAAAATCAACTCTTTATCCTGTGTTGGTCTTAATTGATATTTTCTCTTGTGTGGGTTCCAAGTTTTATAACAACCAATTTAATGTTATTTTATAATCTTTTATTCAACTAATAATTTAAGTCTAATAATAGTGCTTGCAATTAATTTATAATCATTGGACTAATCAATTTAAATCTCAGATCATATAATAATCGTACAAATAAGTATATAAATCGAGTTTTTATCACAATCACCTAGTCATGTCATTTTACAATTCAACTAATAATTTAATTTTAAATTGTTTATTTAATAATTTAAGTCTAATGTCAATAGTATGCAATTAATTTATGGTAACTGGACTAATCATGATCTCATATCATACAAATAAGTATATAAATTAAACATTTTCATATATATAATACTCCCTCCGCCTTTTTTTTATTGCTCAAATTTCAAAGACAAAAACTTGTGCGACCTCGAGTTCACTGTGAACTCTATTTTTTTAATATCACGGTTATGTACAAAAATTATCACTGTTATGCATAAAAATTATCTGTTGGGAAATGAATTTAATAAAGAGGATTTTGATTAGATCCCAAAACCCCTGAGTATGACATGTTCAGGATAATCTTGATAGATGAGTCAGGATTCAGTTTTAGAGTGTTCAGGATATTATCTTGCACTGTGTATAGTCGCAGATATAGAACAAGTTAGATTACGAAGACTCGATAAAATCTGAAAAGCGGGAATATAAGCGGTTAGAATTAAATTAGCGTGGACGATGAGAGGAAAACAACCCGATCTGGAAAAGGCTGCGAGAACTTACAAAAGAATAGTATGGATTTGAATGTGATTCTCTCCAATGGTAACATTCAAATCCACCATTTGCTAAATACAAGATCTTCCATCAAATTAAGTGTGGAGAATATACAGAAAATCTTTCTGAGCAATAAAAACTTATAGTCAAGCATTCCCCCTAGAACACAAGTTTTTAGATATACAAATATGTTCAAGAGTGTTATAGAACCCAATCTAAGCAACCCTCGATGTATCTAAAGCTTAAAGATTTTCCCAACCTTAGCATTGAAATTTAAACAAATGTAAGGAAAATCTCACCATAGTTGGAGACAACACCAAACCCAAACCCCATTCTTGTAAGGTTTAACTAGTGGTGAAGTGAGGGTAGTTGTTAACCAATCCAGTGAGGGTGATAAGTTACTGTTGGAGTTTGAGCTAACTAAACATATAAAAGATCAGCCCCTCCTGCTAAGTCGAACTTATCAGGAGGGTGATAAGATGTTTAAGTTAGTAAACCAACAGACTTATCAACTCAAACTAGAAAGGTTAATAAACTACTGAGGTAGTCGACTTCCTTACCAAGTGTTTGAAGGAATTTCCACAAGGTTGTTGGATGTAGGATTGTCTCCGAACCACTTCCTTACATTTGTTCTTCTTTCAATCTTCTCATGCGTTCTTCTATCTTCTCATTTTTATATGATTTCGAGGGTTATAATTGGGTTTTTAGAACACTTATCAATTGAACATATTTGTATATCTACGGGCACTTGTGTTTCTTGTTAAAAATGCTTCGAATATAAGGCTCTTGGCTCAGAAGATTTTATATTCTCCACACTTAATTTGATGGAAGATTTAGATTTATAGTGTGGATTTGAATGTTACCGCTGGAGAGAATCACATTCAAATCCATACTATTCTTTTGTAAGTTCTGCAAGCGGACTTATCGCATTTTCCAGATGTTTACTCTTCACACTCATCGTCCACTTATCATTTCAGGGATTTAACAACCTCGGCTTCACCATAGTTGAAAATTGGGTTTGGTATCTCCAACTATGGTGATTTTCCGCTACATTTGTTTAGCCTCAATCTTTAAGGTTGGGAAAATCTATCTAGATTAGGATACGACTCTTGCGCAGATTGGGTTCTAGAACACTCTTGAACATATTTGTATCTGACTTGTGTTCTAGGGTGGGAATGCTTGACTTATAAAACTCTTGGCTGTTCATCTTGCATATTCTCCCTCATAAATTGATGGAAGATCTTGTATTTATAGTGTGGATTTGAATATTACCCGTTGGAGAATCACATTCGAAATCCATCTTCTTCTTATCAAAGAGCCTTGACTTTTTCCGCAGGTTTGTCTTCCCTCATTGGTCCGTTAACTCGAATTCTAACGGCTATTTCCTCATTTCTTAAGTCATTCCGGGTTTATCTTGGCCATCTGCGATCTTGATATTCCTCGGTTTCTTCGATTATACTTCGTCTATTGAAAAGGTTTCTCTCTTTCTCCGGTTCCTTGATTCTTCTTTGAGTCTTTCTTGATTCTTGGATCTAACCCTCTTTTATATCTGAAACTTGATTTCATCTTTGAAACTCCGGTTTCATTAACTGCGGATAATATCCTTTGTTTTTGTCTCTAAAAATATCACGAATCTGGCGACTCATCTATCAAGATTATCCTGAACATGTCATGCTCAGGGGTTTTGGGATCTAATCAAAATCCTCTTTATTAAATTCATTTCCCAACAATTTCCCCCTTTTTGATGATGCCAAAACCATCTTTTTACAAAACACTTAACCTATACTCAGGTTTCAGTTTTTCCTATTACAAGAATGGTATATCTCCCAACAAACAATCTCCCAATAATAATCAGCATATCAAAAGTAAAGACATGTAAAAAAGATAATGAGGTATTATCTTTGAGCATAAAAGATAAAGTTTCATTGATGTATGATAGACTATTACAGTTTACAATGAACTTATCAGAAAATAAAGACAAAAACATAAAGAATTACAAGAGTCTTCAGTCTTGATCTTCAGTCTTCTTTGCTCTTCAGCTCTGGCTCTTCATTCCTCTTTAACGGACTTTTGTCCGATCGGGCATCTTGACACACTCATCTTGACCGAGTTGATTCTTCTGACTTCAGACATCCTAACCCTCAGGTTTCTTTACCTATACTGAGTCTCAGTTCACTTTACTTACTGGGCTTCAGATCACTTTTACTCAGACTATTTGATTTCTTCTTTGCCTGATCTGATCAGCTCGACTGATCAGATCAATATATCAGGATAGCATCAGGTCATCATATTAGTTTAGCATATCAGGTTTATCATATCTGATCTCGATCACGTCTGATATCAATCAGTCTCATCTGCTCATCTTCATATCTGATCTCGATCACGTCTGATCTTGATCAGTCTCTTTTGCTCATCTTCTGATCTGCAACCATATCTTCTGATTTGCTGGCTTTAGCTTTTCTTCACCTCTGATTTTGCACAGCTCATCAGTTTAACTCGGAACTCATTTAACTCATCTGATCTCAATCAGTCTCGTCTGCAGCCTCGTCTGATCTCGATCATATACTTCTGATTTCGTGAGTTCCCCCTCAACTTGTTCTTTTGTTCCCCCTCAACTTGTTATCTGTAAATTAGCTTGAATAACACAAGTTGATAATGTTTTGATAATGACGTCAAAACATCAAAATATATACATCTTTTAAAGAAACAGATTTTCTTTAAAAATATCAGTTCAGGTGTTCACTTTGAAATTAGTGAACTTTAGAACTTCTGCTCTGATGCCAATTGATAGGCCCGGTGGGAAAACCCATTTTGCGCTTGCGGAAGCAAACATGTCGTGCGATGCATATAAAAATAGGGGTGAAGGAATGGTGATTCCAGATTTTTTTTTAAGCTCATGTGTTGTGTCTTGCTTATAATCGAGTGCGTATGACAAGATAAGAACGTAAAGCAGTAAAGAACACAACAACATATAGTGGTTCGGAGACTCAAGCTCCTACATCCACTCTCCCTGTTCCTAGGGAAATTCCTTCAAACACTTCCTAAGGTTTTCTGACTACCTTTGTAGTTTACTAACCTTTCTACTTTGAGCTTTCTGACTACCTTTGTAGTTTACTAACTCAAACTGGACTTATCACCCTCTCGGGCTCGCCTCTAGATGTTTAACGAGTTCACACTCCAACGGGACTTAACACCCTCACTCGGGATTGCCTAACAACTACCTCACTTCACCACTAGTTATCTCTTACGAGAATGGGGTTTGGGTTTGGTGTTGTCTCCAACTATGGTGAGATTTTCCCTTACATTTGTTTAGCCTCAATGCTAAGGTTGGGAAAATCTCTCTAAACTTAGGATATATCGAGGGTTGCTTAGATTGAGTTCTAGAACACTCTTGAATATATTTGTATATCTACAGACTTGTGTTCTAGGGTGGGAATGCTTGACTATAAGGCTCTTGGCTCTGTAGCATCTGGTGCATATTCTCCACACTTAATTTGATGGAAGATCTTGTATTTATAGTGTGGATTTGAATGTTACCGTTGGAAAGAATCACATTCAAATCCATACTATTCTTTGTAAGTTCTGCAGCTTTTCCAGGCTGGTTGTCTTCCTCTCATTGGTCCACGTTAGCTGTATTCTAACGGCCATATTCCTCAGTTTCTTCGCTTCGGAACATTCAGGTTTATACTGAGTATTCAGTAATTACTGTTCCTTCAAGATTCTCTGAGTCTCAGTGGCTTCAGAGACATACTGAGTCTTCAGTTTCTCTGAGCCTTCAGGTTTCTCTGAGCCTTCAGGTCTATCTGAGCCTTCAGGTCTATCTGAGCCTCAGTGTCTGTTGACATACTGAGTCTCAGGTTTTTTGATTCATACTGAGTCTTCATATTCTCAGTTTCATACTGAGTGTTCAGAAGCTTCAGTTTCATACTGAAACTTCAGTTTCTTCAGATTCTTACTGAGTCTTCAGAATCTAACCTGTTCTATATCTGCCGACTATACACGGTGCAGATAATATCCTGAACACTCTAAAACTGAATCCTGACTCATCTATCAAGATTATCCTGAACATGTCATACTCAGGGGTTTTGGGATCTAATCAAAATCCTCTTTATTAAATTCATTTCCCAACAATTTCCCCCTTTTTGATGATGCCAAAACCATCTTTTTACAAAACACTTAACCTATACTCAGGTTTCAGTTTTTCCTATTACAAGAATGGTATATCTCCCAACAAACAATCTCCCAATAATAATCAGGCATATCAAAAGTAAAGACATGTAAAAAAGATAATGAGGTATTATCTTTGAGCATAAAAGATAAAGTTTCATTGATGTATGATAGACTATTACAGTTTACAATGAACTTATCAGAAAATAAAGACAAAAACATAAAGAATTACAAGAGTCTTCAGTCTTGATCTTCAGTCTTCTTTTCTCTTCAGCTCTGGCTCTTGATCCTCTTTAAAGGGACTTTGTCGTCGAGCATCTTGACACTCATCTTGGAGTTCGATTCTTCCGACTTCGACATCCCGACCCTCGTCTCTTTTTACTATCTTGAGTCTCGATTCACTTTACTTCTTGAGCCTCGGATCACTTTTTACTCGAGCTATCGATTTCTTCTTTGCGATCGATCGACTTTCGACTGATCAGATCAACATATCAGGATAACATCAGGTCATCATATTAGTTTAGCATATCAGGTTTATCATATCTGATCTCGATCACGTCTGATCTTGATCAGTCTCTTTTGCTCATCTTCTGATCTGCAACCTTCTCTTCTGATTTGCTGGCTTTAGTTTTTCTTCACTTCTGATTTTGCACAGCTCATCAGTTTAACTCGGAACTCATTTAACTTATCAAAAAGGGGGAAATTGTTGGGAAATGAGTTTAATAAAGAGGATTTTGATTAGATCCCAAAACCCCTGAGTATGACATGTTCAGGATAATCTTGATAGATGAGTCAGGATTCAATTTTAGAGTGTTCAGGATATTATCTGCACCGTGTATAGTCGTGGATATAGAGCAGTTAGATTCGAAGACTTCGAAGAAAGCTGAGTTTCGATCTGGCGAAGTTTCAAGACTCGATATGAAACTGAGAATATGAAGACTCAGTATGAATCAAGAAACCTGAGACTCAGTATGTCAACGGACACTGAGGCTCGAATAGACTGAAAGGCTCGATAGACTGAAGGCTCGGAGAAACCCAAGGCTCGAGAAAACCAAGACTTCGGTATGAAGACTCAGTATGTCTCTAAAGACACCGAGACTCAGAGAATCTGAAAGGAACAATGATTCGAAAAACTCGATAATTCTTGAATACTCAGTATAAAACTGAATGTTCCGAAGCGAAGAAACTGAGGAATATAGCCATTAGAATTCAGCTAACGTGGACCAATGAGAGAAAAGACAACCCGACTGGAAAAGTCAAGCGAGAACTTACAAAAGAATAGTATGGATTTGAATGTGATTCTCTCCAACGGTAACATTCAAATCCACACTATAAATACAAGATCTTCCATCAAATTAAGTGTGGAGAATATGCACCAGATGCTACAGAGCCAAGAGCCTTATAGTCAAGCATTCCCACCCTAGAACACAAGTCTGTAGATATACAAATATGTTCAAGAGTGTTCTAGAACCCAATCTAAGCAACCCTCGATGTATCCTAAGCTTAGAGAGATTTTCCCAACCTTAGCATTGAGGTTAAACAAATGTAAGGGAAAATCTCACCATAGTTGGAGACAACACCAAACCCAAACTCCATTCTCGTAAGAGATAACTAGTGGTGAAGTGAGGTAGTTGTTAGGAAATCCCGAGTGAGGGTGATAAGTCCTGTTGGAGTGTGAACTTGTTAAACATCTAGAGGCGAGCCCGAGAGGGTGATAAGTCCAGTTTGAGTTAGTAAACTACAGAGGTAGTCAGAAAGCTCAAAGTAGAAAGGTTAGTAAACTCTGAGGGTAGTCGAAAAACTTTAGGAAGTGTTTGAAGGAATTTCCCTAAGAACAGGGAGAGTGGATGTAGGAGCTTGAGTCTCCGAACCACTATACGTTGTTGTGTTCTTTACTGCTTTACGTTCTTATCTTGTCATACGCACTCGATTATAAGTAAGACACAACACATGAGCTTAAAAAAAATCTGGAATCACCATTCCTTCACCCCTGTTTTTATATGCATCGCACGACATGTTTGCTTCCGCACGCGCAAAATGGATTTTCCCACCGGGCCTATCATTATCATTATTATATACAAAAGCTATCATTATTTAAAAAATAAAGCATATCTTGACCAATGATAATTTTTGTACACAACAATGATAGTTACTGTACATATTAATGATAACGTTTATGTATAGATCTGATTCATAGAAGTGTTACTCAAATTTTAAAAAAAAGTTTGTCTTTTGTCATGTACACAACATATCGATAAAGTAACAGTAGAGTTTCAATTTATCACCCTACAAATATCATTAAATTACATAAAAAAAAATTAATTCAAAAATAATATTAATAATTTAGAAATGACTCAAAATATAATTATTTTAATCATCAATACACAACTTTTAAAATTTCATGACAAATTTATATAATACTCCCTCCGCCTTTTTTTTGATTGCTTAAATTTCAAAGACAAACTTGTGCGACATCGAGTTCACTGTGAACTCTATTTTTTTAATATCACGGTTATGTACAAAAATTATCACTGTTATGCATAAAAATTATCACTGTTATATACAAAAACTATCATTATTTGAAAAATAAAGCATATCTTGAACAATGATAATTTTTGTACACAACAATGATAGTTACTGTGCATAATAATGATAGAGTTCATGTATAGATCTGAATCATAGAAGTGTTACTCAAATTCAAAAAGATTTGTCTTTTGTCATATACACAACATATCAATAAAGTAACAATAGAGTTTCAATCTATCACCCTACAAATATCATTAAATTACATCTCATATCCTAATAATTACATACGAAATTAACTTCTTCTTTTTTATCTCATTATCTAAAAGTGACTAAAGTACCCTTGTAAAAAGTTTATTTTATTCCCTTGAAATGTTAATAAACAACTTCCCCATTAAAACCCGTGTTAAAGTCAATCTAAAAAAGACGAGGGAGTAAATGGTTTTTTAAAAATATATATCCATATAAAATACAAAATTTTATTATTTATATTATTAATTATTTATAAAAAAAAATTAATTTTCATGATAAATTTGTAATAATATTTTATTGTATAATAATTTATTATTAGATAGGTATACATAGATCTAGTTTTTATTCGATTAAATACAATCTTTTTTCTCTGCTTTGAAGTAGACCCCCTTCTAGTCCACGGTTGATTATGGTTCCTCGTATTATATGGTCCTTGGGTCGGTTATCGAGGTATCAACGAAAATAAATATATCTAGTTCAAAAATAATATTAATAATTTAGAAATGACTCAAAATATAATTATTTTAATAATCAATACATAACTTTTAAAATTTCATGATAAATTTGTAATAAATTTTTTTGATGCAAATTTTTATTTCTATTTTTTGTATAATATTTTGTTATTAGTTAGGTATAAATTGACCTAGTTTAAAAAAAATTAGAAAATACTCAAAATATATGTGTTGTTAAAATAAAGAATTGAACCTTGAACCTCTCACATGCAAAGAAGACAAAATAAATTTAGTTATATCATTTGAGCTACATTCCATTAGATAACATTTTAAAATTTTATTAGAAAATTTATAACAATTGTTTTGACCCAATTTTGGCCAAACATTTTTTTATTAGATATGTATTTATGTATAGATTTCAATCATTTGGCCGTGTCAACCAATCAACTATGGTGGACGTTACGTATGAATTGTGGTGTCAAATGGCAACGAATACAACCAATTATCAGTGGCTTTCGACAGGTTGTCATCTCATATTCTTTACTAATATCATTTTGGAATTATTTTCGTATTATATTACACTGGGTTTGAAAATCAATTACACAACCCAAAATACTCCCTTGTCCCAACAAATATTCGCCCTAACTTTTTATAAGCATGCATGTTCGAAAAAGAAATATAATGAGTGGAGTGTTGAGGGAGAAATATAATAAATTTATATGTATAAAAGTAATAGAATTAAATTGATTAAGTATATATATATGACCACAAAAAAAATGATGACATTTGGTGTAAATATGTGAATATTGTGAGGATAAAATTTAGTAGGGAGTTTTCTTTTTTAGATGTGCAAATATTTGTGGAACTTCCCAAAAAGAAAATTGGGCAAAATTTTTCTGGGACGGAGGGAGTATTATGTATGTATATATTAATTTATTCATCGGATAAAATAATATAAATGTATAATCAATATATTTAATTAATATGCTTATATAAAATTATATACTTTAGTAATATTTTCCTAATATGTGTATTTTAAAACATTTACTTTTCTAATACATTGAATTCATAAATAATTTAAATAATTATCATATGGTAGATATATGTTATTTACTGTGCATCTGCAAAATATGTAATATAGTTATAAAATATAAAATTAATTAGTTAATATTTCAGGATAAAAGTTAAAAATGAATTAAAATAAATAGGCTCATTAACAATATAAAGTAATTAACAATGAGTGACAGTGTAGCTCTCTATTAAAAAAAAAACATTTTGATTTACATATACATAAATCTGTTAATTCGACTCAATTGAGAAAATGGTCAAAATGGTCTGAATTAACTGACAGAGCAACCCTAATTATCGGTAAGTGGACACTTGAGATAAAAATTACTATAAAATTTGCAATGGCTCATGAAATAATTTGCTAATAATTATCATAATAGGTCTTACATGCCACATATTTATTTAATTTTATGTATATAGCTGTATTAATTTATTAAACTAAATCAACTTTTTTACATAATAGGTTTTATATTATTTTGATGACACCAATTAACTTAATTATAATTTATCAAGATAGACTTACATATTAAATTTTATCAAATTGAAGAAATATTAAAATAAGGGCATCTTTCTTTTTTCCAAAACTTTTTACAAATTAATTTGAGAATCATCTTGATAATACAATCTTTAAAGGAAACTATATGATAGGGGTTAGTTATTAGAACAATATTTTTACGAGCTTTCAAAATTAGGACAATATCTTTATAAATTTGTAAAATTAGGATATTATCTTTTAAGTTAGACAAATTTAGATTAACTTTCCTCAAATGTTGGCCAAATCTCACGTGCGGACTCAAATTGGGCTTGAGATCCGTCATGAGATTTGGCTCGAGTTTGTTGAAATTTGACTTAAATTTGCTCAACTTAAAAATAGTGTCCTAATTTTTCAAGCTATAAAAAAAATAAAAAAATTCAACCCACAATAAAAATAGTGTCCTAATTTTGCTAAACCTCAAAATATAATGTCCTAGTTTTGCAAAATTTCATAACACAGTGGAGAAAATATCACAAATGGTCCTGTAAGTTTTTATTTTATCAATTTTGGTCCTTTTTGTTGGTCCCGGTGGGAAAACCCATTTTGCGCGTGCGGAAGCAAAACATGTCGTGCGATGCATATAAAAACAGGGGTGAAGGAATGGTGATTCCAGATTTTTCTCTTTTAAGCTCATGTGTTGTGTTTTGCTTATAATCGAATGTGTATGACAAGATAAGAACGTAAAGCAGTAAACAACACAACAATGTATAGTGGTTCGGAGACTCAAGCTCCTACATCAACTCTCCATGTTCCTAGGGAAATTCCTTCAAACACTTCCTAAGGTTTTCTGACTACCTCTGTAGTTTACTAACCTTTCTACTTTGAGCTTTCTGACTACCTCTGTAGTTTACTAACTCAATCTGGACTTATCTGTTGGGGAATGAGTTGCACAGATCTATTCGGGGCGAATATTTAAATACAAATTTAATTCATTAATTATTACTAGCATGAATTAATCCTATATTAATTCAAATAATAATTGCAACAACATATCATGCATATAAAAAACCACGTAAAACCTACGCATGCGGAATCTACGGGTTTATGTGAACGTACCTCTCGGGATGGCAGTGGCTTTGGTCGGACGGACTAACCAAAAGGACTTCCCAAGTATTCCCTTAGCCCTTGCTCGACAATCCGGTGGAAGGATACTCGCGAACAATTAACAAAAGGAAAAAAAATAAACTTTGTTGCACCACTTATGTGGATTTGCTAATATTTCCAGCACATGGAATTGTACTTGGGAATGAACTAATCATTCCCTATTTATAAGACGGAGGGTGAACGAAATTTTAGTGATTTTTCAATGTGGGAAAAGACTTTTCTTGGTCACCAATAAATCTTGAATATATCCCATATATTCTTTTTCCCATAATTAAAATATTCCACAAAATTCAACCTCCTCTATTTTTTGGCATTATTTTCGAAAATTTGATGATGCAAGAATCCAAGATTTGGATCTTCTTGAATTTATGAGATATCCTTGTATTTCAAGAAATACATATCTTCCATAATATCTTTTCAAGAAAATCAAGAAAATCTTTCTTGCCCACTATATTTTCAAAATTTCGAAATTTACTATATAGATAACCAAGTGGGAGATTTCTTGAATTTAATGAGATAATCTTGTATTCCAAGAATACATATCTTCATTCCATAACAAAATTCAAAGAAAATCTTTCTCCCTCTTTTATCCATAATTTTCGAAAATTTAGAGGAAATATAAGCAACAATATTTATTTTATTTTAATCACCATTCCAGTTATTGGACTATGTGTTGGGCTACTCAGGGGGCCTTTAGGAGAATTAAGATTGAACCTTCTAATGGATCTTGAATATCTAATATTGAGCCACAATATAATTCAAGCCCATAAATATTAATTAATCTCACTACATAATTAATATTGCACTATCCATCTTAACCCATATTACAAATCAACATGGCTCCCTATTATTATTTCCCGTGTTTAAGATTATCTAGCCCATTAATTAATTCAAGCCACCCAAATAGCTTTCCGTTAATTAATATCTTTTGTCCTTGGTCGAGGAACGGTTCAACATTATTATCCATACTCTAAACTAATTCCACTTGCAAGATTTGGTATGATAAAACTTATGAACCTCCCAAGGGGCAAATCAAGCAAAGCGTGCTTGCACCGATTCTTCGTATTAAATCTTAGCAATCACATGTGACCAATAATATTGCCGGGATAAAAGTATTGAATCTCTCTCGATTATTTACCCATGATAAGTCAAAGTAATAGTTACCAATCCCACGTGATCCTATTTAAGGGACGAAGGTTAAAAAATAATGAACCATCGAGGTCTAATTCTTCCTTGTTCGATTCAAGAAGAATTTATCCTCCTCAGAGGTCCTATTCAAATAAGATCGATCATGCACTAGTGTAATCTCTTGGTCAAGACAAACCAATCTGAGCCTTACACCTCAACCTTTCGCGATGGTTGTTCATTTCCATCTAGGTCGTGAATGACGTACTTTTAGTTACAAGGGACTGTTAATTTAATCTTCTGTGATCTGGTATCACTAAATTAACTACAGTGTAACACGTACGAATTATTGAACAGTTATGCAGTAAATATATGTAACATTCATTCATATTTAAAGCATTAGTGATAAACAATTTATTTCCGTAAATAAATCTGAAAATTCAGTTTCGATTATACAAAGTAAAAAGCATACTTTTCAGTATAATCCCAACATTATCACCCTCCCGGGCTCGCCTCTAGATGTTTAACGAGTTCACACTCCAATCGGGACTTATCACCCTCACTCGGGATTGCCTAACAACTACCTCACTTCACCACTAGTTATCTCTTACGAGAATGGGGTTTGGGTTTGGTGTAGTCTCCAACTATGGTGAGATTTTCCCTTACATTTGTTTAGCCTCAATGCTAAGGTTGGGAAATCTCTCTAAGCTTATGATACATCGTGGGTTGCTTAGGTTGGGTTCTAGAACACTCTTTGAATATATTTGTATATCTACAGACTTGTGTTCTAGGGTGGGAATGCTTTGAGTATAACTCCTCTTAGCTCTGTAGCATCGTGTGCTATATTCTCCGCCCATCCACGCTTAATTTGATGGAAGATCTTGTATTTATAGTGTGGATTTGAATGTTACCGTTGGAGAGAATCTCATTCAAATCCATACTATTCTTTGTAGGTTCTGCAGCTTTTTCAGGCTGGTTGTCTTCCTCTCATTGGTCCACGTCAGCTGGATTCCAACGGCTATATTCATCAGCTTCTTCGCTTCGGAACATTCGGATATCTTGAGCATTGATACATTCTTGAGTCTTGATGAATTCTTGTGCCTTCGATATTTTAACGAGTCTTGATTTCTCTGAGCCTTCAGATTCTCTGAGTCTTTAGGTTTCTCTGAGTTTTTCGGGTTTCTCTCGAGCCTTGGGTTTCTCGATCTCATCTTGAGTCTTGAAACTTCGGTTTCATCTTTGAAACTTCAGTTTCTTCAGATTCTTACTGAGTCTTCAGAATCTAGCTTTGATCTATATCTGCACTATACACGTGCGATAACATCCTGAACACTCTAAAACTGAATCCTAACTCATCTATCAAGATTTATCCTGAACATGTCATACTCAGGGGTTTTGAGATCTAATCAAAATCCTCTTTATTAAATTCATTTCCCAACAATTTCCCCCCTTTTTGATGATGCCAAAACCATCTTGTTACAAAACACTTAACCTATACTCAGGTTTCAATTTTTCCTATTACAAGAATGGTAAATCTCTTAATAATCAATTCAGTAATGAATCACTCAACAATTTCATCACCAATCAACAATAATCAGGCATATCAAATATAAAGACATGTAAAATAAGATAATGAGGTATTATCTTTGAGCATAAAGATAAAGTTTCTTTGATTTATGATAGACTATTACAGTTTACAATGAACTTATCAGAAAAAATAAAGACAAAAACATAAAGAATTACAAGTCTTCAGTCTTCTTGATCTTCAGCTCTAGCTCCTCATTCCTCTTCTTCTACGGATTTTTGTCTGATCAGGCATACTGACACTCATGCTGACTAAGTTCAGTTCTTCTGACTTCAGACATCCTGACCCCCAGGTCTCTTTTACTTACTGACCCTCTGGTCTCTTAACCTATACTGAGTCTCAGTTTCACTTTACTTACTGAGCCTCAGATTACTTTTACTCAGGCTATCTGATTTATTCTTTGCCTGATCTGATCAGTTCGACTGATTAGATCAACACATCTTCAGATCAATATATCAGAATAACATCAGGTCATCATATCAGGTTAGCATATCAGGTTTATCATATTTGATTTTGATCACGTCCGATCTCAATCAGTCTCTTTTGCTCATCTTCTGATTTGCAACCTTCTCTTCTGATTTGCTGGCTTTAGCTTTTCTTCTCTTCTGATTTTTGCTCAGCTCATCAGTTGATTCAGGAACTCATCTAACTCATCTGATCTTGATCAGTCTCGTCTGCAGCCTCATCTGATCTCGATCATCTATTTCTGATTCCGTGAGTTCCCCCTCAATTTGTTCTTTCGTTCCCCCTCAACTTGTTATCTGTAAATTTTCTTGAATAACACAAGTTGACAATGTTTTGGCATAAAACTAAAATATCCCAACAATTTCTCAATTGATAAAGATGCCAAAACATCAGAATATATGCATTTTTAAAGAATCGGGTTTTTCTTTAAAAAGATCAGTTCAGGTGGTCACTCTGAAATTAGTGAACTTTAGAACTCCCGCTCTGATACCACTTGTTGGTATCAGATTAGAGACAGGTTTTAAAATAGATCTGCTCAGGCGATCACATTGAAAAAGTAATCTTTTGAGCACCCGCTCTGATACCACTTGTTGGTCCAGGTGGGAAAATCCATTTTGCGTGTGCGGAAGCAAAACATTTCGTGCGATGCATATAAAAACAGGGGTGAAGGAATGGTGATTCCAGGTTTTTCTCTTTTAAGCTCATGTGTTGTGTTTTGCTTATAATCGAATGCGTATGACAAGATAAGAACGTAAAGCAGTAAACAACACAACAATGTATAGTGTTTCGGAGACTCAAGCTCCTACATCCACTCTCCCTGTTCCTAGGGAAATTCCTTCAAACACTTCCTAAGGTTTTCTGACTACCTCTGTAGTTTACTAACCTTTCTACTTTGAGCTTTCTGACTACCTCTGTAGTTTACTAACTCAATCTGGACTTATCACCCTCTCGGGCTCGCCTCTGGACTTATCACCCTCTCGGGCTCGCCTCTAGATGTTTAACGAGTTCACACTCCAATCGGGACTTATCACCCTCACTCGGGATTGCCTAACAACTACCTCACTTCACCACTAGTTATCTCTTACGAGAATGGGGTTTGGGTTTGGTGTTGTCTCCAACTATGGTGAGATTTTCCCTTACATTTGTTTAGCCTCAATGCTAAGGTTGGGAAATCTCTCTAAGCTTATGATACATCGTGGGTTGCTTAGGTTGGGTTCTAGAACACTCTTTGAATATATTTGTATATCTACAGACTTGTGTTCTAGGGTGGGAATGCTTTGAGTATAACTCCTCTTAGCTCTGTAGCATCGTGTGCTATATTCTCCGCGCATCCACGCTTAATTTGATGGAAGATCTTGTATTTATAGTGTGGATTTGAATGTTACCGTTGGAGAGAATCTCATTCAAATCCATACTATTCTTTGTAGGTTCTGCAGCTTTTTCAGGCTGGTTGTCTTCCTCTCATTGGTCCACGTCAGCTGGATTCCAACGGCTATATTCATCAGCTTCTTCGCTTCGGAACATTCAGGATATACTGAGCATTCAGTACATTACTGAGTCTTCAGTAATTACTGTGCCTTCAGTATTTTCTGAGTCTTCAGATTTCTCTGAGCCTTCAGATTCTCTGAGTCTTTAGGTTTCTCTGAGTTTTCAGGTTTCTCTGAGCCTTCAGGTTCTCAGTCTCATACTGAGTCTTCAGAAACTTCAGTTTCATACTGAAACTTCAGTTTCTTCAGATTCTTACTGAGTCTTCAGAATCTAGCCTGATCTATATCTGCTGACTATACACGGTGCAGATAACATCCTGAACACTCTAAAACTGAATCCTGACTCATCTATCAAGATTTATCCTGAACATGTCATACTCAGGGGTTTTGAGATCTAATCAAAATCCTCTTTATTAAATTCATTTCCCAACAATTTCCCCCTTTTTGATGATGCCAAAACCATCTTGTTACAAAACACTTAACCTATACTCAGGTTTCAATTTTTCCTATTACAAGAATGGTAAATCTCTTAATAATCAATTCAGTAATGAATCACTCAACAATTTCATCACCAATCAACAATAATCAGGCATATCAAATATAAAGACATGTAAAATAAGATAATGAGGTATTATCTTTGAGCATAAAGATAAAGTTTCTTTGATTTATGATAGACTATTACAGTTTACAATGAACTTATCAGAAAAAATAAAGACAAAAACATAAAGAATTACAAGTCTTCAGTCTTCTTGATCTTCAGCTCTAGCTCCTCATTCCTCTTCTTCTACGGATTTTTGTCTGATCAGGCATACTGACACTCATGCTGACTAAGTTCAGTTCTTCTGACTTCAGACATCCTGACCCCCAGGTCTCTTTTACTTACTGACCCTCTGGTCTCTTAACCTATACTGAGTCTCAGTTTCACTTTACTTACTGAGCCTCAGATTACTTTTACTCAGGCTATCTGATTTATTCTTTGCCTGATCTGATCAGTTCGACTGATTAGATCAACACATCTTCAGATCAATATATCAGAATAACATCAGGTCATCATATCAGGTTAGCATATCAGGTTTATCATATTTGATTTTGATCACGTCCGATCTCAATCAGTCTCTTTTGCTCATCTTCTGATTTGCAACCTTCTCTTCTGATTTGCTGGCTTTAGCTTTTCTTCTCTTCTGATTTTTGCTCAGCTCATCAGTTGATTCAGGAACTCATCTAACTCATCTGATCTTGATCAGTCTCGTCTGCAGCCTCATCTGATCTCGATCATCTATTTCTGATTCCGTGAGTTCCCCCTCAATTTGTTCTTTCGTTCCCCCTCAACTTGTTATCTGTAAATTTTCTTGAATAACACAAGTTGACAATGTTTTGGCATAAAACTAAAATATCCCAACAATTTCTCAATTGATAAAGATGCCAAAACATCGAATATATGCATTTTTAAAGAATCGGGTTTTTCTTTAAAAGATCAGTTCAGTGGTCACTCAAAATTAGTGAACTTTAGAACTCCCGCTCGATACCACTTGTTGGTATCAGATTAGAGACAGTTTTAAAATAGATCTGCTCGGCGATCACATTGAAAAAGTAATCTTTTGAGCACCCGCTCGATACCACTTGTTGGTCGTCCAGGGAAAATCCATTTTGGCGTGTGCGGAAGCAAAACATTTCGATGCGATGCATATAAAAACAGGGGTGAAGGAATGGTGATTCCAGGTTTTTCTCTTTTAAGCTCATGTGTTGTGTTTTTGCTTATAATCGAATCGTGTATGACAAGATAAGAACGTAAAGCGATAAACAACACAACAATGTATAGTGTTTTGAGACTCAAGCTCCTACATCCACTCTCTCCCTGCTTCTGGAAATTCCTTCAAACACTTCCTAAGTTTTACACTACCTCTGTAGTTTACTAACCTTTCTACTTTGAGCTTTACGACTACCTCGTGGTTTACTAACTCAATCTGGACTTATCACCCTCTCGGGCTCGCCTCTGGACTTATCACCCTCTCGGGCTCGCCTCTAGATGTTTAACGAGTTCACACTCCAATCGGGACTTATCACCCTCACTTTCGGGATTGCTTAACAACTACCTCACTTCACCACTTTAGTTATCTCTTTACGAGAATGGGGTTTGGGTTTGGTGTTGTCTCCAACTATGGTGAGATTTTCCCTTACATTTGTTTAGCCTCAATCTTTAGGTTGGGAAAATCTCTCTAAGCTATGATACATCGTGGGTTACTTAGGTTGGGTTCTAGAACACTCTTTGAATATATTTGTATATCTACGGACTTGTGTTCTAGGGTGGGAATGCTTTGAGTATAACTCCTCTTAGCTAGAGTGGCATCGTGTCTTATATTCTCCGCAAGATCCACGCTTAATTTGATGGAAGATCTTGTATTTATAGTGTGGATTTGAATATTCTGGATTGGAGAGAATCTCATTCAAATCCATACTATTCTTTATAGGTTCTGCAACTTTTTTTTTGGTTGTTTTTTCCTCTCATTGGTCCACGTCGTTTGGATTCCAATCGCTATATTCCTCGGCTTCTTCGCGGAACATTAGGGATATCTTGAGCATTGATGACATTCTTGAGTCTTGATAATTCTTGTGCCTTGATATTTTCCAGAGTCTTGATTTCTCTGAGCCTTGATTCTCTGAGTCTTCAGGTTTCTCGAGCCTTCGGGCTCTCAGTCTCATACTGAGTCTTGAAACTTCAGTTTCATCTTTGAACCGGTTTCTTGATTCTTCTTGAGTCTTGAAATCTAGCTTTGATCTATATCTGCTTGACTATACCGGTCGGATAACATCCTGAACACTCTAAAAAGCCTGAATCGACTCATCTATCAAGATTTATCCTGAACATGTCATACTCAGGGGTTTTGGGATCTAATCAAAATCCTCTTTGTTAAATTCATTTCCCAACACTTTTGATTTCAATTCTTGTCATTTTCGCCGGAAAATTGAAGTTTTTGGTCGGAAAATGGCCGGAATTATGATGTAGCATACAAAATAATGCGAAAAAAATATTGAAATGATTTTGTTCAAAGAAAGGAAGAGAATAGTATAGGTTTCGACCCTCTTTAACGTAAATCACTCGAAATTAGCCACAATAAAGAATGAAATTCGTGATTTTGAAGTTGCGATTCACGGTGGAGGTGCAATCAAAACATGAAATTAATTGATGATTTTTCTTCCTTGATTAAAGACAGTTCAAATGAGAATAATGACGACCATTGACGTGACAAAATAAAAAGTTGGGTCAATTTTCCAATCAAATTTTAAATTATCCGACAAAAAGGACTAAAATTGAAACCAAAATGATCAAAATTGATAAAATAAAAATTTATAAGACCATTTTTTAATTCGAACAAAATTACAGGACCATTTATAATTTTTTCTCTAACACAGTGTCCTAAAAAAAATTCAATTTCCCCATGTGATGCTATTTTATCCTCATACAAATAAATTCGTCACCTAGTTTGACGATTATCGCTACAAGAATTGAGGGTGTAGGCTGTGTAGCTATCATTTTTCTCACATATTAATTTTTTATTATTATTAAATTTGTAATTTTTATTTTTAATAAATCTAATAATAAAACTCGAGAAATGATATTTTCGTCTCAAACATAGCCACCGACCACCGCAGTGCCGCTCTTGTCACTGAAATCCGCCGTCGCGCCGTTGCTTCCTCCACCCAATTCCGCGCACCACTCATCTCTCCGCCACTTCCCTAGAGCCTCCGCGCCGACGCCGTCGCCGCTCCAACACAGCCGCTGTTTCACCGTATTTTGCCCTAGTTCACTCACTTTTGACCCACCACCGCGGAATTCGCCTCGCCCACCACCACTAAACACAAAATTCCATCTAGGCAGGAATCAGGTATGAGGAATTACTCTATCTCCGCTTTCTGCTGCGATTTATATTATATGTGTACTTTTTAATTTTTACTAATTTTTAATTTCGGTACTGTGATTTATGTAATTGCTTGAATCTATTTGTTGGTTGGAGAATGAAAATTTTATTTCATGATTTCTTTGGTAAGTGTAATTTGTAGAATGACCGTGTAAATTAGTGGATCTAATGTGTTTTCTTGTTCTTTTTGTTTCGTTATGGTGTTTCATTTTCAATTTTAGATCTAATTTTTATCTAAAACTTTTGCATAAATAATTGGAACTCTGTAGCCGTTAATATTAGTAATGAAAGAATTAACTACTGGACACTGGTATATATGCATCAACATCCTGTAGACTTGAAAAATCCTTTCAAAAACCACATGTTATGGAACTTGATATTGTTTCTGCTAATTAATTGTGACAATTCTTCTCTTTTAATATACTAAAGTAGTTCTTTTTTAACTGAACTAGCGTATTACTCTACCATTTAAAGTTATAAGATGTCTCTCTATAATTGTTTTTACATTATACTTGGTTTGTTTGGTTGTATTGCTCTGTTAATTTCTTGAGAAGGGAAGATGGTTTTTTTTTATTCGGTTACATTTGCTTTAGTACTTTTTTGAACAGCGATTAAATTAGAGAAAATAGTTTTTTTTTTCTTTTTTTTGTCCTATATGTTTTAATCCTATTCACTTTGAGTATTGAAAATTGTCCTGTAACTTTCACATTTCCATTTTTTGGTCCAACTACCTGCTACTCAAGGTTCATCTTCCGGTCATATCTGACGTGGCAATTAATTTTCATTGTCTTTCATTCATCTTACCTATGTGGACCCGTTTTGGAAGGAATGCACAATGTGCCCCTTGCTTGTGGATGTAAAAGCGGGAATTACAGCCAAAATCCCCAATTATTCACAACACTAGCACGAATTCACTCTCTGAAATTTTCTCACAAGAAGTGCACAAATTGAAGGGTTTGAAACGTGGGTGTGGCAAGTAAGAAAGCTCAAGGAACATGAGATTCAGAGATCCAAAACAAAATGGAGATCCTCCCCCTAAATACGGTTACATTCTACACTTTCCACTGTTTTTAAAAGATTCCATAGGTTATATAACTGCTTGCTTTATTCCCTTGTAGGTTTATGGTGTTTGTTGAAATCATCTTGTTGGTTTTTCTCTGTTTTTCTTTAATCTTGTTGGAATCTTCATATACTGTTGTGTTTTTGTCTTGGTTTTCTTAAAGTATGATTTTGGTTTTTTTTGTTATGTGGCTTTGCTATTGTAATGTGTATGTGTTTACACTGTGTTATTTAAAACATAGGGTTTATTTATTGTGTTTAAGGTTTGGTCAACAATTGATTTTCCCTTTTTGTTATAATTTCCAGATTTTGGTGGTGATATGTTTACACTGTGTATTCACACTGGAGGGTCAATACATAGGAGTAAAGATTATGTAGGGGGAGATGTTTACAAGTTTGATCATGTTGAAAAAGATCTATTTTCAATAGATTCATTAAAGAAGCTCTCAAGTTATATGGATGACAAGGAAATTGAGGTATTGTATACAAAAAATGATGAGGGCCAATTCGAACAAATTAACACTGAGAGTGAGTTCCAAAAACACTCCGGAAAAGCTGTTAGTGAGGGTAAAGAGCTGGAAATATTTATTGGTAAAGTGCTGGAATTATTCACTGAGAGTGAAGGGAAGCGGGACAGTGATGTTCAGGGGGGGTTTGATAGTGATATCTCTGATAGTAGTGATTATTTTCTACGTAATGAGCCTGTATCTGCTGTTAACGATTTTGTTGATAAAAAGGACAATATTGAGGAGGGGACTGGGGTGGGTGAGGATAGTAGTGGAGATGATGAGGTGGTTGACGATGGTTCCGGAGACGATTATTTGGGAGAGAGTGAAGACGATTTTAGTAGTGCCGATTCCGAAGATTCTGACTATGAGAACGAGGGTCATGACTTTGCGAATGAGGGTCATGACTTTGGGAATGAGGGTCGTGAGAGTCCTGTTTACAAGAAAATTACAATGTATCAGTATGACTCGCACTTGGAACTAAATATGATATTTAGCAACAAGGAGGAGTTCATGGATGCTGTACATTCAAATGCAGCATTAAACAAGAGGGTTATAAAAGTAACAAAAAGTGACAAGGTGAGGGTGTATGCCGAGTGTCAGGGGGATGGCTGTGAGTGGAAGATTCATGCTAATAATATACCTGATGAGAGCACATTCCGAATCACAACCTATTATCCTACGCACTCGTGTCTAGAGTCTTACCATGTGAAGAGTATTAAGCCTAGATGGTTGAGTCGTAAGTATGGTGACCTGTTAAAAAATGACCCCGAGAGAACAGTCACAGCTTTAAAGGATGCCCTGTCATCTGAACTAGGGATTCATGTTTCAAAACACCAGGCTTATAAGTGCAGAAAATTAGCCCTTAAGGATCAATATGGCAATGTGGTTGAGCAATACAACCATTTATTGGATTATGACCAAGAAATCAGGATAACAGACCCGGGGTCCACTGTGGTTAATGTCACTGATCAGTCTTCCGGAAATAACAGGTTTTCGCCTCAGCCGCTTAACAGCTATGAGAAGATGAAGATCATAGGCAGTCCAAGTAGCAACCCTTACAGGGTTAAGAGATTCCAAGTAACTGTGAAATGTAGCAGATGTCACCAGTATGGACACAATAAGAGAGGATGCAAAAATGCGAAGGTTGTGAATCCGACTGAGGAGAATTATCTGGAGGGTGTGAATCTTCGCGAGGAGGAAGAGAGAGTAGATCAAACCCCTGGTGATAACAGTCAGGTGATCGATTATGAAGTTCTTCCAATTCGGACAGTAAATTCACGGGTAATTATTCCAATTTTTTATGATCTTTTGCTCTTGAAGGATCGTATTTTTAACCATTATCGTTCTGATGTTTTGTGATTATCAGGAACCCTCAACCCCACCCATGCACGATCAGCTCATGCAAACACAGAGGTCTGAAGATGATGATCATTCTAGCAAGAAGACTGGGAAACGATATGCGACAAGGTCTTACTTGGCTTCATTTGGATCTGGAAATGATAAGGCTACCTAGGATAAGGGCAAGAAGTCTACCCCAAGGACAAGGGCAAGAAGAAAGTGTAATTATGCTTCTGTCAAGGATTTAGATTACTTTCGGCAGAATGTTGAAATTATTTGATGTGCAATTGAACCATAGACTGCAACCTTTTGGCAGACTACTTTGATGTGGTGTTTGTTGTGTTAATTTTAATTCCAACTTTGATGTGTTTGGAAGAATATCTGCGTTTTGATCATTTAATTTCTTAGCAGCTGTATTATATCAAGTGAGGTAGTATGTTTTAATTTCATTTTATTTCTTAGCTATGTTTTGATAATATACAGGAATTATTCAATTACTGATTGTGTTTTCTAACATTTACAACATTTAATAAAACATTGCAAACGAAACTCTACTTCACATAACCATAAACATTACAAATTCAAGCTTTTCAACCACTGTTATATAACTTATATTACAACCAAATATATCAATTCCTATAAAAACCATAAAAAAAAAATGAAAATCCATTCCACAATGTCAATATTACAACCATATACTACTTTCCCTAAAAAACTGAGCAATATTACAGAATGTAGAACTACCTTTATTATGGATGTATATTTACATGGCTAGGTCTTGTATGCACTCGGGTGCACCGTGTACTCATAGTGTATTTTAGAAGCGTGCAACTTATTATGCTGAAAAGTGCGACTTATTTATACAGAAAAGTGCAACTGCTAATATGGGAACATAGTTGCATGCTTCTGCTTGGAATAGTTGCACGTTTTTGTTTTGTATAGTTGCACGCTTCTAAAATGCGCTATGAGTGCACGGTGCATCCGGGTGCACATGAGATCCACCCTATTTACATGGACAAGCCTACTAGCAGGTAGATACAATGGGAGAGTTGATTCAGAGTTTACACAAAGAGACTTCCACCATGTACAATCTTCGTCATCGTACACGATCTTGATAGACACAGGTCTCGGTTCTATGCATGGACCAAATCGGAGGTAGTTTGTGCTCTCAGACCTTCTTCACCCTTCTGCTCACATACACCGTTCCCCAACTTCATTAATAATCGAATAAAGTGATAATTGAAAAAAGAAATGATTCTATTTTAACGTTAAAACTAGAATGGATCTCTTGAAGCCCTTCTAAGTACAGAGAGAAATGGCTGGGAAAGTTCAGTCTTAAGCAGATCAACAAATCGAGAGAGAGAGAGAGAGAGAGAGAGGAGCTCCTCTTTGACAGACTGCTTTACCTAGTAGTAATTACTAATTCTTTCGAAAATAACTACAAGTTGTCATGTATATAAAATTCTCTATTATTGAAACCACGACATAGAAGACAGTATCAAGAACATTTTCCTAAAACGATTTAGATATATAGTGTTGTCTTGAAAAGAAAAAAAAATCAACAATCTTGTGCAGCAATGCAAGGTTTGAGACACATTAAGAAGACGAGCATCCAATTCTATGGTTACATATCTATGCATCTGCAACTCATAAGCTAAAAGTGACATTACATTCCAACAGAAAACCAATCTAAGGTTCAACTTTTATTCTACACTGTTCACATTATTCTCGAACTCATCAACAACATAATTATTCAATGAGAATTGTAATGAAAAATGAATTTGGGGTAATTGGGGTGGTTAATGAGAATAAAAGATGATCAATTCACCTTCAACATACTTTGTCCGAGGTAATGAGACTCAAAATAAGTTAATCATTACCACATTTCGATTAACTACCTTCTCCTCCCCAATAATCATTTCTTCTCAATCATTCCACTATCCCAAAATTATAGAAATATACCAAAATGTTAGCATTATTTTTTATTCTAATTCACTATGTGATGATTCTCAATACCATTTCATTGAAGAATTTTGAACCAAGGGCCCCTTAGTTTCTCTGTCTCTTCAATTCTCTTCCAAAACTCAGATTTTTTAAGCAAGTGTGCATGAAACAATGAAAACCAGGAGCAACTCCAACACAAATAGATACAATCATAATAGAGAATTGCACTAAAAACAGAAAACACTAGGCAAACAGAATTTGTGAGATCAAGGGAAACACTGAACTTACTTGTTCAGCAAATGTTCGGAGTGATCCAGATTGGCCAATGAGAATTGAGAGGATAGCACGGGAGGGGTTCGATACTCCCAACGGCCAAGTTATAAACACCAAGATCATGATCCCCAGCAATATTATCATAATTCCCCTCCGAATAATCATCTGTAAAATAAATCCTATTCCCTTTACACCCTGTATAATCACTTGCTAGCAGTGCCAACGGCGAATTCTCCCCCAAAAACAACACTTTGTCATCCAAACTTGTGATGCTCTCCCATTTCTGTGCATCCCAATCGAACCTAAACACGCGAAATTCAACCGTTTTGCACACCTCCAAGTAATGCTCAATATCGATCTCAAAGTCTAGGTACCTTGATACCAACAACAGATCACTCATTGCATCAACCAAATACTTCATATCACCATCAATATGTTGCTCAACATTGGTAAATTTCACACTAGGCAAATCATTATCATTTACATCACAAATTGCAATTGAACCAAATTTATCAACAGCATAAAAATCGCCCCCAAAATAAATCACATCCTCGCTGTACGACCGTGCTTCATCAATGATTCTCCACGAATCATATCCATTTTTACAGTAGGCTAGGTTTTCATGGCGATTGAGAATAGCAAAAGCGGAGAAATCGGCGTTATTATGAGGACTGTGAGAGAGAATTACCTTTTTGATAAACGAATCGCGCATTTCCTTCAAACTGCAGAAATACAGTTCGTTTTCCGGCGATCGGAGAGTGTACTCCCTTCCAATGCTGTAGAAGTCAAAATTCGTCACGTTTGGGAACAACGAGAGGGGCGGAAGGGTAATTTTATCGCGTGTGAGGGGGTTAATTAGGAAAATCGACGGCGATTCGTCGATGAGAATCAGCCATCCGAGCGACGATCCGGCGCGGCGGCGCGTGTGAGAGGCTTCGGGGAGGGTGATGCAGTGGAGGTTGTTCGTTAGGGGTTTGAAGAAGGGGCGGCGATTGGAGGAGCTGCTCATGGGGAGCATGAGCCATGGGAATTCGCGAGGGAGGTGGGATGGGGTAATTGGAGCGGCGGAGCGCCAGGTTTTACAGACGGCGTGAAAGCGGATGTAATCGGCGATGGATGGGAGTTTCGTAGCGGTAGTTTGAAGGAGTTCCGGCGGGAGGTCCGACCAGTCAACGGCGGTGGCGTCGGCCATTTGCGGTGAGGATTGTGCTGGGAATGAAGTGCTGACGTGGATAGAACCAATTATCAATAGCTTTGGCCAACGGCATATATATTCAAGTTTATTTATTTAGTCAAAAAACACAAATTTTAATAGAGTGGGTCTCCTGTGCACCAAGTGTACGGTGCACTCACCTATGAGTGATCCACTTAAAACAAAAAACGGGTCATACATTAGTGAAGATATTATGGTGTCATGACTATTGCAAGGTTCGGCTGCGGTTTTCAAGGTTAAGATACAAGGTTCAATTTCCGGCCATGTCTTTTTACCCTTGACCTTAATTTTTTATAGACCCTGCTTTTAATTTTATTTTCTTTCAAAAAATTATTAATTCAAAAATCCTATCATTGAAACATGAAACTACCTATAACAAAATCGTGCAACTACTGATAACAAAAACATGCAACTACCTATAGTAGAATCGTGTAACTTACTATCTCTGAAACATGCAACTACTTTTAACAGAATCGTGCGACTACCTATATCAGAAACATGCAACTCCCTATAAGAAAAATGTGCTACATATAATAAAAACGTGAAACTACTTATAACAAAAACATGCAACTACTTATAAAAAAACGTGCAACTACCTATACTAGAATCGTGCAACTTACTATCACTGAAATGTGCAACTACTTTTAACAAAATCGTACAACTACTTATAATAGAAACATGCAACTACAAAGGTATGCTGCCCGATGCTCCCTTGTTGCCGTCAAGGTTTTGATGGAGATGGATAGCAACGAGGAAGAATTTATCAACGAAGTTGCCAGCATCAGCAGAACCTCCCATGTCAACATTATCGCTCTCCTTGGATTTTGCTATGAGGGAAGCAGGAGAGCTCTAATATATGAATTTATGTCCAACAAATCATTAGACAAGTTTCTAAGAAATAAGACTGAGATTGATAGTTTGCTAGATTTATCAAATTATGAAAAACTAAAAAAAAAGTAAGATTTTGAATCCAAAATATGTGATATATGAAATTTGGGGAATTTGTTTGGATAAGCTTTGGAAGAATTTTGGAGGATGGAAAGCCTGCAAAAACTGTGTGTTGTGTGTGAAAGGAAAAAAGAAACGGACGCGAAACTTGTGAGAGAGGGGAAATGGAGGAGGATTCATAATATCAAAATATGGGTAGGGTCAAAGCGGGTCTTGATTTAAAAATTAGATGCAAGCATCAAGTGTATATGAGGCATTGCCATTTTAATATCCAGTCATTTTAATATTTACATTTTTTATTTTCTCAATGTCAATAATTGGGAAAATTATATAGCGAAAAAATTTAGGTACAAAATGGATTGTATATATGGTTAAAGTTGTATACGAAAGTACAAATATATATATATATATATATATATGTATATGTATATGTATGTACAATTATTTTGTACCTTTATTTGTAAGTTGCAATCTTGAAATTTATCTATCACTAAGTTTCAATCAATTATTTCACTGGCTTTCTTTATAATTTGCATAAATCTGAAATTATAGGGGGATAGAATTTAATTTCTAAATTTCCTATAAATAATTTTAAATCTATTTCATTAAACTAAATACATTGAAATATTTAATGATCAATTTTAAAGGTGACAATTCCAAATAAGACATGATAAAGAACTCATAGATTATGGTTGACCGTGTTGTATACGTCACAATAACATAAGTCTGGTGTGTTGTATATTTGTGTGGGTAATGGAGTTTGATGATAGGTTAAACACATCGAAAAACGATGTTATCTTTAAAGGTATTAATTCTTCCCACACAAGTGTAAATGATTCACAAGGAATTAACCTTCCAGGATACAAAACATATTCCACGGAAATTCGATAGTTACAATCTAATGAATTTCAAAAGCAGAAATCACAAGTGTGTATATAAAACTCAAAATGAAAAACTCGATACATAGAGAGACTCGGTGTGTAGAGAAAATTTGATTTCTCCATGTCTCGAGAAAGTCTCATTCTCGATGTTTTGAGAAAGTATGATTCTCGATATTTTAATCCTCCACACTTCCTGAGTATTTATAGATACTCAAGTGTTGCACCGAAAGGTTGCAATTCACCGAAGAGTCACGTTGACCAAATAGGTGCAACTTCACCGAATAGTCACGTCGAACCTGAAGGGTTGCAACTTCACTGAAACTGTGCTCTTTCAAGAAGAGCTCTCTCGACTTATTATATTATGTAAATACATATATATATACAACAATCCCCCACTTATTTACATACATAATATATAATAAAAAATAATAATAATAATAAAATAAACACGTTTGTTTTACGCAACGAATAGCCATGAAGTGGACTAAGCCTTTAACTTATGGTTGAACATGAAACACTATGAAATCATATTCTCGTCGCGTATGATTTCTTGCTCCTTTATTTTGGCAGCACCAATTCATAGTGGGCCTTGTGCTCATCCTGGTCTCGCAAATATTTTAGGATCTTACCGATATAATCCCTAAGAAGCGGCCTCTCACTTCTCTACTTACATAGGTAGACTCATCAAGAATGTTCACAATGCATCCCACAGAGCTATGAGTCTATTAAGAATTTTAGAATCCAACCTTAACTTGTTGTGGTAATAAAAAGTGCATAGGTCAGATATATAGAGCTTTCGAAATAGTTTTACCCCCACTATTTTCAAATTATGCACTTTGAAATGTATCCATGTTTCCATTTTACAGATGTCTAATATTGAATTGTCTTTTTTTAACTCAATGTTATGGTGCCAATTTTTCACTTGTACCTTAAGATGGAGTTGGTTTCAATCAAGACATCTTGTTAAATCGATAATAGCTCCATATCTCCACAAGACCTTTTTGATTTTATCTCCCAATATAATTTTTTACTAGCATTTAATTTGTTTGGAGATACTCAAGCTCAAGCATGATCGTACTCTTTTGATCATTGCTTCTAATATGATTATATCTTCAAACTTCAACAAAGATAAAACAACAAAATTTTGCTTTCAAGTTCAAGTGGGGCCTTTATCGTCACTTAACTCTTAAATAATTCCTGAACGAATTATATGAGTCAACATCTTTTGAATTAAATCCAAATTCAAATGAGACCTTCATTGCCACCCTTTGACTCTTGTATAATTCCTTCATGAATTATATATTACAGAGTTAATATCCATTCGGATTACAATCCAAAATGTAATTTGTGCTCTTAAGGCACAATTATATACTCTTATTATCTTTGATTTTAAATCAAATCTTTTGATATTCAATAATCAAGAGTTCATAACTATGGATAATATTTATAATAGCTCTCATGTATTATTTAATAAATTAATCCATATCATTGATCTCAATCCACGAGTCAAAACATACACCGGTGGATAGTAAATCCCATAATTTTTATATGGATAATAGCATTATTGTAATTAATGCAAATTAACATAGCCCAATTCCATTTTCTGTGCTTTTTGGTTGATGGGGCCAAATTCATAAATTATGCCCAAAGGTCAAAGTTAATTTGATCCATTTTATAGATCCAGATGGACGGTCAAGCAGCGATTAAAAGGAGAAGAAAAGAACTCATCTTCTCCCATTGTCATTTGTCACCACCCACCTTACCAGCACCTGCACAGTCCACACCCCAAACCCACCGTCAGCCCGCCGCCATCGGCCGAGAACCGGCGTCGGCGATCAAACGAGATTGAATCAATTAGAACCACCGCGTCAATTAGAATAAACCGCTGAATATTTCCTCTCGGTGGCCCGTGGTGTTGTTACCGCCACTCTGATGTCTTGAGAAAATATGATTCTCGATATTTTAATCCTCCACACTTCCTAAATATTTATAGATACTCAAGTGTTGCACCGAAAGGTTGCAATTCACCGAAGAGTCACGTTGACCGAATAGGTGGAACTTCACCGAATAGTCATATCGAACCTTAAGGGTTGCAACTTCACTGAAATTGTGTTCTTTCAAGAAGAACTCGAAAAACTCTCTCGACTTATTATATTATGTAAATACATATATATACAACATTGTGTTACTATCCTATCAACCTGTTAAATGCGAAAAATGTTTCAATTGTATTTTGTAATATTATTAAAGATTTTACGTTTTTCTTATGGTACATCATTGTGTTCTAATTGTGAAATGTGTAATTACATAGTTACATGTAATATTATAACGTGAATTGTACTTTTAAATTCCCTGTTTTTTATCCTGTCATATGATATCGTGTTGATACCAATTTTTGTGTGTTCATGTTGTTTTTGTATTTAGTCTATTGAATCATATACACACGAAAATATGATTAAAAAAAACACGAACTGGCATCCCTAGTTAATATGATAACAATAATTTTCTTGCGTTTATAACGATTTTTTAGTTTAGTTCCATTAGAAAATAGAGGAAATGTTTAAAATAACCAAATATAATGAATTAAATGGAATAAGTCTCTCGAGAATCTTGATTATAATATGAAATTTATATTATTATACTTATAAATTAATATTATTACACTTATAAATTAATATTATTACACTTATCAATTGGTACCACTACACTTATAAATTAAGATAAATTCATAATATTAAATATTATTAATATTAGTTTAAAAATAGTGGTATCAATTTATAAATGTAATTTTATATTATTAACAAATTTAAATTGGTTTTTACCCAAATCATAAAAAAAAGTTTTTTACTCTAAAATATAGTGTTAATACCTTATTGCCTTATGGACCCGAATCCTCACCGGTTTATGAACTTGTAAATTTTCTATAATTCTTCAAGGGGGTGCTTGGTTAGTAGATTTGGAGAGAAGGTATGAAGATGGAATCAAAACTAGGGGTCTTTCACTCTAAGGTATAAAAACCATGGGAAGATTACTCTACGGTACATTGTGCAAAAATAAGTTTGAACTAAAGTGCAAACTTGTTTTTGCACAATATACCTTAGAGTAATCTTTCCATGAATTGTGTACCTTAGAGTAATTTTCCCTCAAAATTAAGTGTTTAATTGGAAGGTTTCATTCCATGAATAATAAATTGATACCCCTCCGTCCACCAAAACTGTGTTCGTTTCGTTTTGACATGTTGTACGGAAAGGTAAATTAAGTACGTTTATGGACATAATTTTTTTTATCTTCGTCGTCCAACAATCACTTAATTAATCAAGTTATCATTATACTTTACTCACAATCAATTATGTTATTCATAAATAGACTTAATTTACCTTTTCGTATAACATGTCAAAATGAAATGAACACAGTTTTGGTAGACGGGGGGAGTATCTACAAAGTGAGGAATTATAATAATAAAAGACAAAGTATAGGGTGAACAAGTTTTACGGTGAAACTGGTTAAGGAGTGTGACTTATATTACTAAAGAGTGTGACTTTTTACTATAAAGGGTGTGACTTTTTACTATAAAGAGTATTACTCATAAAAGTGAAGGGTGTGACTTATATTACTAAAGGATATGATTTATATTACTAAAGAGTATGCCTGTAAAAAAAAAATCAATTTCACGGTGAATAAATTTCACAGCATACCAACTCTAATAATAATCATTTCTATTTATCAACTAAACAATTCAATACTAATGATGTATTCATTGTTATTTCTCACTACTATTATTCTCATTTTTCATTCCAATTTGTATTGTCAACAAAAAATTCCTAAATTTACACCCTTTGTTTATGTCAATATCTCAAGTTTTGCCAATCGCCCTCCTAAACAAAACGATTCAATACTAATGATATATTCATTGTTATTTCTCACTATTATCGTTCTCATTTTTCATTCCAATTTATATTGGCGAACCAAAATACCCCTAAATTTACACCATTTGTTTATTTATATTAATGTCTCAAATTTTTCATTCCAATTCATATTGGTGAACCAAAATACCCCTAAATTTACATCATTTGTTTATTTATATTAATGTCTCAAATTTTTGCCACATCACCCTCCTAAACAAAATTTGAATTTCCCTCCCAACAAATGTTGACCGCTTCCTTTTTTATTTCTCATCACTCCATTTTTCTCTCCTCGTATCTAGGGGTGGAAGGTACGGCATACCGAAAATTTTCTCGCCTACCGTTATCGTACCGAAATTTTCGATACCGAAAAATGTCATACCGTTGTCGTACAGAAAATTCGGTATACCAAAAATTTCGGCTATGTCAATATTACATACCGATACCGTACCAAAATTTCAGTATATACCGGTATACCGAAAATATTTCGGTTCTAGTATACCGAAAATATTTCGATATACCGAAATATTTCGGTATACCGAAATTTTTTATATTTTCATACCGTTATCGTACCGAAATTTTTGATAAGATCGATATTTTTTGGTACGGTAAGTGCGGTATACCGCTATTTTCGGTATTTTCTCCGCCCCTACTCGTATCAATATGCCTTTTTTCATCATTTCTGCTCCAAATAATTTCCTTTTCATTTCTTTCTTCATTTCATACGATTTCCTTTTTATTTCTGCTCACACAATTAAGCAAAATGTAAAATCCCTCATGATCTACAGGTGAAGCACCCCCAATTAGGGTTGTTCACGGTACGGACCAAAACAGATATTTAAATTTATCCGTGTCCATACCAAAGTTCGATTATTTTAAAATTGGAGTGTCCGTACCCATACCAAAATTTCGGTTCGGAACGGTACATATTTTTTATTTTTCGGTACACCGCCTGTCCAGGGTTGAGCCCTGGGATTCGGAACGGATTTTTGATTATAATGGAATCGGATCGGAACGGATTGGATCGGACCAAATAAATAATTTTTTAAAAACCTTTTTCTCCTTTTTACTATCAACCCTCATTTTTCTTTTTAATCACAATTTTCTTAAGAATATTGGTGCAATCTATACAAAATGCACATGAATTAAATACCTCTTCAACCATATTCATGCATATACCCTTCAGACTCAAATATATTATATGATAGAATAATAGTTAATTAAAAATAATAAAATAACACAAGACACCATCAGTGGTGTATCTAAAACATGACTAATAAAATACACATTAAAGAATTTATTGTGAAATTTCTTCGGTCAAAATTAATGATAGGTACAAATACAAAGTGATGAGTTGGTGCGAGAGAGTAAGGATGCGTAATTGCAAATTGAAAATTTTATAGGATTCCCGATAATTATAAATCACAAATAAGGAAGTAAATATTCTAATATATCGCCAAAATATTCATATGATATATTCAATATTAGATTACATGGATATGAATAATCTATAATACAATTTAATAAATACAAAATAAATTAATAATTAAATTTATTATATATTTAAATCGGTTATTCGGTCCGGTACGGTTCGGTGCGGTTTCATTCGATTTTTTGGTACGACTAATTCAGTAATATCCATATTCATATCCAAAAAAAGTTCAGTTCGGTTCGGTTTAAAAAAAGTAAAAAAGTCGACGATTATTTTCGGTTTGGTTCTTTTTCGATTCGGATTTCTGTTCGGGTTCGGTAATCTCTAAACTCTGTGAGAAGTTATTTATGGTATTATTAATAATTTTTTTATTTTTTAATCTCAGTCTTTCATTATTTAATTTTATTTTTTACCGCCCACTTATCCCTTATCTATTAATTGTGGGTCACACTCTATTTATGTGGTTGCTCTATTTTAATTCCTTGAATTTCTACGATAAGTTATTTATAGTATTATTAATAATATAATTTTTAATCCTTAATATTAATTTTTCTAATTTGATGTCATTCAACCTTTTATAGAAAATAATTAATATAAATATAAATATTTTATCTACTAAAGGTGGAGCACCCCTAATCTCTATAAAGTCTCTATTTCAAATTTTAAATTTTTTATGAAAAATGATTTATGTTATTTTAATATTTAAATCTGAATTATTCAATTTTTTTAATAATCAGTAGTACATTATTAATCTTATTTTAGTTTAAATATTTTAAATACTTATTTAATTTGATTCATTCAATTTACTTATAATTATATTTTTTATTATTAAACTACAAATGATAGTCCCTTTTTTTTAAATGTCATTATCATGACCGTTGGGGATTTTGAATTAGAAAGGTATCAGTGGTTGTTTATTTTCTCAGCATAAAAGTTAAACCGCATTTTTATGAAACACGAGTTTATTAAAATAAGAAACCACTTCGGCGCGTGTCGTCCACCGCTTGGGGCGCGTCTGAACCTTGCAGAATCGTACGCACGATCTTTTTAATAGATCGTTACAGGCTCGTGCTCTCCATGGAAGTGTGATGCGAAGTAATTACTCTCACACTTTCTCAGATATTTCCGTACGATTTTCTGTTCACGTTTGGATGATTCCTTTGTCGTGTTTTCAGGTCGTTGTTCTCAATCGGAGTGAAGCAGTTTTCCTTTGTTTTTCCATTGTTAATCGTTCATTCATTATTGTTTGATTGTTCATTGAGATATTTTTTGCCTTTCTGGTGAATTTTGTGATCATTGAGGGGTTTTTAATATAATAGCACTTGTTTTATCGCCTTTAATCATATCTTATGTGCAGTGGCGGACCCAGAATTTTAAAATTGGGGGTACGATGAATATTGATAAATAAAATATATTTTTATGTCTACTTATTTTATGTATAAATTGCATACACTAATATCAGATCTGATATAAGTATGATATTTCTTAAAGTTCAAATAAAATTACAACGATAAGTTATAACTAAGTCAAGTCTTCATTTTCGAAAGCGGTTGGAGATCTTTTTGGAAGCGATTTATTGCCTTTAATATTTGTGTTTCATCCGTTATTTTCTAATTAAATTAGTAATAAAAAGTAAGAATACAACACTCTTTCTTGAAGTCGTCTCACAATGAAACGGAGTGTAAATTGAGCATTGACGCTTTAACACTTTGGGAAGGGTGAGTGTTAAGTGTTAAGTTGTACTCCGTCTCATGCATAAGACCGTCTTATACGAATTTTTATCATAATTAAAAGTCCTAATAAAATAATAAGCCTAATCTATCAACAAATTATATTAAATTAACTAATTTCATAAATTCTCAATAAATACCTTCAAATTATAAACTTTACACAATCAAAGTCATATGCACATTAAATAACAAGTCCCCTTTATTTATAAAAAAATACTATTATATTAAATCAATAATTTACGTAAAAGATAAATAACAATTGTGGCCAAAAATTGATAAAAGAAAAGGGAAAAAAAAGATACAGTTTACCTTGCCGAGAAAAACTGGTCCCTAATCTACTGACTTTTAAGTTTTAACCAAGTCTAACATATTTGTATTATATTTATAATATAATGGCATGCTGAAAAGTTATTATACATTATTACATGCTCCCTCCGTCCCAAGATGATTGCAACACACAAATTGTACCGCAAACCAAGTAACGTGAGATAAAGTGGGTTTGAGTGGAATAAAATAAGGGTGTTGTGAGTGTATTAATATTATATTTATTTTCATTTTGGGAGTGTTGCAGTAATGTTGGGACGTCCAAATAAGACAAGTATTGCAATAATAATGGAACAGATGGAGTATATAATATACATAAAAAAAATAAAAAATAAAAAAATGGGGGTACAGCTGTACCCCTTGAACCCAAACAAGTCCACTATGCCCATTACAGTCATTCTGATTTTTTTCAAATAAATTATAGCAATTTTGTCAAAATTAACTTTAGTTAATAATAATTAAATATTTTTAACAATAATTATTATTGACTAGAAAATTATTCACATAACACAGTTTTAGAAATTTTGAAAATTTAAATATTCATGTCAGGGGTATGTATGAGATGATTAGGGGAAGGAAATACTAGAATGACATTTATTATACAAATATTTCAGAAGATTAAAACGATATTTAATTTTTTTTAGAGAAAATACATATTATTAAATGTAATATATTTTTAATTGTGCAACATATTAATTATTAAGAAATCTAATATTATTTTTATAATATAATTTTATTTTCAACCCACATAATAAACGGGGTTATAACCTAGTATTAGATATAAGAAAATAAATTAAAAAATGCGACTGAATGAACAGTAGAACATCTGTTATTTTACGAAGGTAAAAATTACCAACAATTTAATTAAGCACATACAAATAAATTCGTTTCGATGATGCTGATATACTAGTATATATTTCTATTTCTAGTTAAGAGGGGGCAAGTATACCCATTCTAATAACTAAAAAAAAATTACGCCTATTTCAATTAAATAAAAAAGCAATATACTCATTGAGAAAGTCTTGTGTGAAATATTGCACATTAGTATTATGTGCAATACAACATAAATAAGACAAAAGTTATCTAAATTTTGCGGGTCAGGGCGGCGGGTCAAGTAAGGGCGGGTCGGGCGCGGGTAGGGCGCGGGCAGTGGGTTCAGGTTTACATAACAACTTGGTGTGTTACTACATGAACAAAAGAGTGTTACCCTATGAGCAAAAGAGTGTTACTATATAAACAAAACCAGTACAAACGCAAAAAAAAATCATCAGTCTAAAATTACAGATTGTGAAATTGAGAAGAATATGGAAGAGAAAAAAGAAAAAGAAGAACATGAGAAGAGATGAGAAGGAAGAACCTGAAAAAGCAGCGTTGTGAAAATCAAACTGAAAAAATCTGGAGGTTGCGCGACGCGAGGAAGAAGAAGCCCTGCCCGACCCGCGCGCGTTCCAGGCCTGCGAAAAAAAAATCTCAATTAACCTATAATTGCACATATGGCTTGTATGCAATATTGCATACAAGTTTTTGTCATACTCATTACACACTTTTCATTCAAGAGTTAGTCTCTTGTGCACCCAAGTGCATTGTTCACTTATGTAACAAAATGACTTATTTAAAAAAATATTTGATCAGTTGTAGATACACGGGTAGGGTTGCGCGAGTGCACGGATTTCACTAATTACACATGAGACTTTGTCTTCATTCAAATATACACTCAAACTTAAAATGGGTCCATGACCCTGCCCCAACTGTAAATACCCCTTACCCCCATATGTTCCAAAATTTATTTTCCCATGTAAAAATTAAATTTTAGTCTCTCGTTACTTTTTTTTTTCTTTTAAATTATATCCTAGTTCATCACTCTTTCTGCTGCACTTCAGTTTTTTCTTTTCCTTTTTGGCATTTACCTGGTGGTGAACGTTTATAGTTGAATTAATTTTTTTTTTTTTACAGAATCTATTGAAAAAAATATATTTATTAAAAATATTTAACCGATTTGTCCATGGTATTTGGGTTATTCAAGTGATCAAGAATTGAAGAATTAGATATTTATCTTTTTAAAAAATATGCATGCTTTAGCTAGGCATATAGATTCTTTTTTTTTTTAATCTTATATTCTAATGAATGAGTATTAAGAAATATTTCAAAGATGATCTAATTGATTTGTATATATCTCTAGTTGATTTGAATATTTGTATATTTGTCGGATAAAATTTTGACCAAATTTCAATTCTATTGTGTATATATTGGGGCGCGCCAATATCATAAAAATTATTCTTGATATCAATTAATAAATACTAAATATCCTAATTATTAGTAATTACTAGTAAAGTTTATAAACTGTCATAATTTATAATAAAATAATAATTGGTTAATAAAAATATTTACATACTAAATTTTAAGCAATAAATTATAAATAAATAGATTTAATTATTAAATAATGAATAACCACAATAATTAATTTGTATATATTTAAAGATATTATTGTTGTGTGAGAAATATTACGAGGTGGAGCCCACTCCATATCTCACACCTTTTTCTATCTATGAGACTTAGCGTATTTTAAGGGGTTATCTACCTCGTTTATAAAGCAAGCTCGCTAGCTCACTCAGTAATTCGTGGGCATGACAACAACGAGGTCTACCAGCTTGGTCGAGAAGGGCAGTGGGAATTAATTGTGATATGATGTGTGTTAGAGGTTCAACGTAGGAAATCTTCCTTAACCAAGTCGAAGTCAGAGAATATCGGTGATGAGATAGATTTTTTTAGCAGCCCATTTCAGGTAGTTTGTATTGGGTTTCGGCGCAAATCCAAGGATCCGTACAGAAAATCAGCCATCGAGCATGGCGAGGTATATCAACCTGTGTCGATCAATGTCGATCTCTCACGGAACATTGGATATGACGATCTTCAACATTTAATGAGTTTGCAGACATTTTAATACTCACTGTATAGCTAGCTAGGAGAGTAAGATTCACTCTCCCCAAATTGTATTATAAATATAGGGCATTTAAGACCCAATAAAGGATCTGAATTAATTACTCACCAAACCTCTCTTGTTTACTCTCTCATTTATTGAAGAACATTCATCTTGTTCTTCAATCATAAGCATTAATTGTTTGTAGTACCAAATACTAAGCCACATTAACACAAGTTAACCTTGATATTTTGGTATACAATAATTATATAAATAAATAGACGTATTCTTCATGAATCACATTCTAACTCTTTTTAAAATTTGTATCCCCATTCTCTGTATTGGCCCCGCACCCTCACCCCATCAATCGTGCAATATAATAGAAAAGTTGCCCCCAAGGGCATAGCCAAGTTGGTAAAGTTTGTGGTGATGTGGGGAGAAATTCTCCGGCAACGCAGGTTCGAACCCCGTGTGGGACAAATTCTCCATTGAAATATTATGGGGGTTTGTCCTGGGGATTGAATCATATTGACTCTCTTCCACAAGTGTCTGTCACTTGGGCACATCCTTCGATTTACAACCCGCCCAGCTGAGGGGCCAACGGCATGGGTGGGGGGAGTTTCTCGTCTCTTCCTCAAAAAAAATATAATAGAAAAGTCATTTAATCGTCTCTCATGAATACGATGTAAATAAATCGAATAAAGAAAATTCATGTCCAACCTCTTTTTTCAATAAGAAATGAGAAGTGATGAGTAGTGAATACAATGATATTATTTTTCAGTCTCATTATTTCCATCTTTATTGTTTTTTCAATTAATTTTTCCTTAATTTTTTTCAATTTTCTAGTTAAGACATTTTTTATTCGACGACAACAATTCAGATACAGCATGCCACTAGTACCTCTTTTTGTTTTGATGGCAAAAATCATATTCAACATACTAACTTCCTCCTTTTGATTTAGGATTTTATTTCGTTTCAATTTTCAATTTAAAAAATAAATTAATATTCATTTTTTATTAAATTGATTGGGATAAATATATTCCATATATTATTAAAGATTGAGACACCATTGTGTGAGACGGTCTCATGCATGAGACGAGTCTCATGCTTGACCCAACATGACCCGCGCTAATATCAACAAGATATATTCCAAGTATACCCTTAATGAGATAAACTATCCTTAATGAGCTGGAGCCTGGAAACTTCTTCTGCCACCGCCGATAAGGCTTACATAGCATTGTGTGCGCGGTCTCAGGTTTTGCTCTCTGCTCACCATCGGTACCTTCGAATCGTTCGCATAAGTCCCACAAAATCTCCTTAATTAAAATGTCAGAAATTAAACTGGTGTCCCAGTCGTGGCGCCACCGTACAACTTCTTCTCTGAAGCGACGTCTTAATCTCACCACCACCACCAGCTTTCTAATCTCCTTTCTAATCTCAATGTTTGGAGAAATTGCTTATGTTGGGTAGGAAATGGACATGGCGACAGTGCTTGAAGAAGCGCAAAAATACATCAAGTTATTCCAAGCGCATATTAGTGTGTCGCAGCTGATGCCTCGTGAGAGCACAACTACATCAAGTTCCTCCAAGCGCAAATTAGCTTTGTCGAAGTCGATGCCTCATGAGAGCGCCGCCAATTACGGTGGTGCATCGAGTGGTGACGGCTGAGATTTGGGGAGGCTGAATAGGCAATAGTTGTTGCAGGAGGTGATGAACTCTCCATCAGCTCAAACTATAGATTACTATGAAGAGTATTAATATTTAATTCAAATGTGTCATTCTTTATTACAAAATACAGGGAGCATCAGTTTATAGTTTGACAGTATCTCTTTTTAGTTCAGGAGTATCATTGTTTACAACAAGAGTATCACTATTTTTTGTGAGACAAATAATACTTAAAACTAATATAAAAATTAACTCAAATGTAGAGTGCATGTGATTTAAAACAAATATTGGAATATTATTACTCTGAAGTTCCAAAATACAGGAAGTATAAGTTTATAATTTTAAAATATCACTCTTAATTCAGAATAACACTATTTCTTGAAGGTAAGAATACTTAAAGTTAGAACAGGTCAAGGGACAACTCAAGCGTGAAATAAATGTCAACTTAAAAATAAATATTGTAATCATGTTGCTCTTTAGTTTCAAAATGTTTGGAGTATCAATTTATGGTTCAAAAGTATCACTCATGAATTACAAGTACAACTACTTTAAGAAGGAAAATTAAAAGCAATGTCTGAATATGAACCATACTTAAACTTGATTAAAACAGATATATAATTAATTTCACTATGTAGTTGCATAAATTTTTGAGTATCATTTTATGGTACAGGAGTATTACTCTTGAATTCAAAAGTGTCACTATTTTATGGAAGTGATGCCTGAGTATTAAAGATTAGTAATACTTTAAATTGATCTGAATACAACCCAAATGCTTACGCATTAGAGTACATGTTAATTTAAAACATAGTATCACTCTGCATTTGTAAATTATCGAGAGTATCATCTCTTGATTCAAGAGTATCATTTATTGGTTCATGGGTATCACTCTTTTCTAAAAGACAAATAAAAAGTAATATGGTACTAATTAAACTACTCTCATATCTCTTTCTTTAAAAAAATATATATAACATAAGGTGCACAATTATAAGTTCACAATGAACAATAATTAGCTCTCAAGACTATTTCTTTATTACATTAAAAATTCGTAAAGATTTAATAAAGTTATGGTTCTAGAGTTTCAATTTTTTTTAAAAAAATTTAGGAGGATCACTTTTAATTCAGAAGTACAACTCTTTCTAATAAATAAACAATACTTAAAATCGATCAAAGCCAATTCAAATGTGGAACACATGTTAATTTAAATACAGATCTTGGAATAGTGTTATTATTTACTTAAAAAATTACAGGAGTATCAGTTTATGGTTCAAGAGTTTCACTTATGAATTTAGAAATACAACTACTTTCTAAAAGACAAATAATAAGCGACGTCTGAATACAAAGGATACTTGAAATTGATTAAAACGTATACTATAAATTATCACTCTATATTTCCAAAAAACCTAGAGTATCAAATTACGATTCAAGAGTATCACTGTTGAATTAAGAAGTGTCATTGTTTTATGAAAGTTATGTATGAATAATAAAGAATAAGTGATACATGAAATTCCTCTAAATTCAACTCAAATGCCTAAATATTAGAATGCATAATAATTTAAAACATACTATGTAGATCTGCAGGTACAAAATATCGAGAGTATCACATGTGTTGTGACCGAATAATTTCTGAACGGGAAACCTAACATCAAGGGGTGAGTTGCATAACACCTCCGAGGAAACCCCATCTCTACCTTTCAGCGACCTAGATAGGTCGCTCACACAATGGAATAAAACTGTGTTTAGGTCGGGGCAAGATCTAGCCTCACTCGAGCTAGATGACCGCGACCTGACAAAGACCCCGATTCGCGACCTGGGGAGGCACATGTCCCAAATGGCGGCGCCTGCGACTCTGAGCCTCGGGAAGAAAGCCGGACCAGTGAAGATTTTCCCCAAACGGGAAACTGTTTTCTGGCTTTCAGAAAACAATTGAGCAGGTTACCCCAACAAGGGCGGGTCAGATGCGCGACCTCAGATTTTGGGTTCGCGACCTCGGGAACAGTACCAACGACCTCCAGCGAGCAATCCCTAGGAAAGAGGTCGCCCCATCTTTTCGCCCGAGCACGCTACCCAGTAACCAGAGCCGGCGTCATTTAATGCACCCTGCATGTCATTAAATAGATAGGTCCTAGGCCCCTAGAGGGGCTACACCCCAAGGGTTTGTAGTATAAATACATGTAATTATAGCTCATTTAAGGGTTCCAACATTCACATTCAATACAAAGGCCTTTTGCAATTTATTGCTTTCCAACACTCAAAATATTAAACATAAAAGCACATCATCATCACATTAATGAGGAACATTCCCTTTGTTCTTCATTAATTTTCACCCACTCCAAATCATAAATAGTTTGATGCCAATCATAGCCACATTAATGCCTTAATCATCCTTTCATATATTTGGTATCAACAATTGACGCTAGAAGGAGGGTATTTCATTAGAATTTTCCCAGATTTCCTATTGATACACCCTTTCGAATCTTCAAATCTTCAATAATCCCATTCGAATCTTCATATCCTCGTCACACTCGAAGCTTTGCCATGGCATCCATGGGGGTGCAGGCTTCCGGCAGGCAAGAGGAGGCCACTTCCAGCAATGGAGGCCCCCTCAAGAACCTGGCCGACATCAAAACTCAAGAGGACCTCAGGGAGGCCATGAGAATCCTCCGGCGGCGACAACGCGACCTCGCTGGCAAACATAGCGGGCCACATCAGCGTGCCGAGTCCTACCGCCTCTCTGGGTCCCAAGGAAAGAGAAAGATGGACGAAAACTCCCGACCCAGGCACAGATCAGCGAAGACCAGCCACATAATGAGGGAGTCCGGCGGGGCACGCCGCGCCCAGAGTCCTCGGGAAAAAACTCCCTCCCCTCTCAGAGGAAGTTTCCCACAACCACAGCAGCCTGAGCCCGTCTTTGAGAGATTGGGCAGCCACGCACCTCGAAAGCCCCGAGGTCGCCAGAATGAATCCAGAGCCGACTCCTTCACAATCCGGTGTAACTTGGAAACCTCTTTCGAGGTAGAGGACTTCCGAGGTCGAAGGAACGAGGTTCCAAAGGCCTCAATACTGTCTCGTTTAGGTCCACGAGCATCTCATCAATCTCCTAACCACGGAAATGAGCAGCTCGAGGCCATCAAAGAGGCTCTCAAGAAGCTGCAGGATCGATTAGACCAGCAAGAAGGACCCACGACGTTGGGGCTCATCCTGATCTTGCCCTTAGTCCCGACCATTGTCTATGCCCCGGCACAGTTCAAAATCAACACGACCTCGATCAATCAGTATAATGGGGACTCCGACCCGACCATCCATCTAGGGAAGTTCTCCGACCACATGGCTTCTATGGGGGCCACGGATGCGACACAGTGTCGGCTTTTCCCTCTTACTCTGGGCGACCAGGCCTATAGGTGGTTCAAATCTCTAACTCTGAACTCCATCGAGTCCTTCCACCAGCTCGTCGGTCTTTTCCTTAACCATTTCGTCACCTTGGCCCCAAGGCAACCAACGAAACAACTCTTCGCGACCATTCAATAGGGTCCCACGGAGTCGGACCGAGACTACATCGAGTGACTCAATAACTTTCTCCTAGGCGGCGAACCCATGGGAGATGAGGTCAAAGTGATGGGAGCTGTTCGGGGCTTACGATTCAACACTAAGTTGTGGAAACTCATGCATAAGGAATACCTGAGTTCATATGCGGAGTTCCGGTATAAGGCAGGAAATCACATTAGCCGGGCTGAGATGATGGCCATGCACTTGGGGGAGCAAATCCAAGATGGCGAGATAAAGAAGCCTGAGGTGGTGGAGCCGAGCTCGCATAAGAAAAGTGGCGGTCACCGCAGGGCCAACAACTTTAAGCCTTTTAACAGCTACATCGAAGTCAAGCTGTTGGGGGTATTAAGCACCACTCCGAACGAAGTCTATGATCAAATCAAAGACAAGAAACTTTTGGATCAGCCCCGCAAAATCACAAAGGAGAACGGGAAGATGAATCCCAACAAATACTGCCACTACCATGAGAGCATCAGACACAATACCAGTGAGTATCGCGACCTTCGCCGATAATTATGGAAGCTTTATGAGGATGGAAAGCTAGACGACTACGTGAAGAAACATCTGAACGATCAACCACAACCACAGCGGCCTCAGGCAAATCCAGGGCCCGCCGGCCAGCGACCCCTTCCCTCTTTTCCTGACAATGCCGTGGGAAGGGCCGTCCAGATGATCGCTCCATTGGGAGGTAACATCGGCGGGATCCTCCCGTCGATGTTTATGTCACGATGCAGGTGTAAAGCCGAGATACGAGCTCTAAGTCATATCCACCAGACTTTTTCCCAAGTCAACCACGCAGCCGAGAAAACCAGTTCGCTCGCTTTCTCGGACGAAGACAAGCGAGGGGTGCAATATCCGAATAATGACCCCATAGTGATCTTGACCAAGATCATGGGGGTAATGGTTCATCGTCTACTAATCGATAATGGCTCCTTCTGCAACATCTTATTCAAAAGCGCTCTCGTCCAGATCGAGAACTTCTCCGAATATATCGAACCTTGCGACCTCACTATCAAGGGGTTCGGGGACTCTTCTGTGAAACCCTATGGGGCAATCCAATTGGCAGTCGAATTGGTCTCGGATCGTGATTCGGAGGTAAGGGTGACGAGGCAGCTCAATTTTATCGTTGTTGATCTTCCCTCGACATACAACAGTTTTCTGGGAAGACCTTTCAAACATGAATTCGGGGCAGCGACCTCGGCCTACTATTATTGCATCAAATTCCTAACCCCGGGAGGGCCCGTAGGGACGATCAAGGGAAATTAGGCGATGTTTAGAGGGTGTTTGTTACAGGTCGATGCCGAGACAGGCGCGACCATGGCGACCTTCGAGACGGGGGCAATTTTAGTAGTGACGAAAGACTATCCCGGCGACCCGACCTCGCCACCAACAAACGTACCCGACAAAAGAATGAAAGTTGCCGACGTCGAGGAAGTGGCCGATCTCGAGCCCAGAATAGGTTACGAGCCTGTTAACGACCCGCGATGGGCAAAAGGGTAACAAGCCACACCGGTGGAAGAGCTCGAGAGAGTCCCAGTTAGCGAATCCCGGCCAGAGATGGAGGTGATCATCGGGACCACCCTAGGTCCCGAAATGCAAAGTCAGGTGATCGAGTTCCTGAAAGCCAACTTGGACATTTTTGCCTGGTCCCTCGGAGATATGATCGGGATAGATCCCGAGGTCGCTTGCCATCAGCTCAACATCGATCCTTCCAAGAAACCAGTCTCACAGAAGAGAAGTAAGTTTGGTCCTGAGAAATATGTGGCCCTGGCCGAGGAAGTTAAAAAGCTCTTAGATAACCAGCTAATAAGCCTCAATGGGTAGCGAATGCGGTGTTAGTAAAAAAGGCGAACAATTTGTGGAGGTTGTGTATTGACTTTACGGATCTAAACGACCCCTGCCCCAAGGATCATTTCCCCATGCCGCACATCAACCACCTAATCGACAATACGGCGGGGCACGAGGTGATGTCGTTCATGGACGCATTCGCGGGCTACCATCAAATAGCCATGCACCAAAACAACCAAAATCACACTTATTTTCTGATAGAAAAGAGCATCTACTGCTGGAAGCACATGCCTTTTGGCCTGAAAAACGTCGGGGCAACGTATCAGAGGTTGGTCAATCGTATGTTCGCGGACTAAATCGGCAAGACCATGGAGGTGTATATCGATGATCTGGTGGTTAAAAGCAAGAGAAGGGAGGACCATTTGGGGGACCTCGCCCAGGCCTTCGACATCCTAAGGCTATATAAGATGAAATTGAACCCCAAGAAGTGCAACTTTGGAGTGGAGTCCGGAAAGTTCTTGGGGCATATGGTGAGCCATCGCGGGATTGAGGCGAACCCGACCAAGATCCAGGCCGTGCTTCGACATGAGAACACCACAGAATATCAAGGAAGTTCAGAGGTTGACAGGGCGGTTGGCCGCTCTAAATCGTTTTATCTCGTGGATGGGGGACAAATGTAAACCTTTCTTTGATACAATCAGAAAGGGGAAGTTCAAGTGGACAACTCAAAGCCAGCTCGCGTTCGAGAACATAAAAGATTACCTATCAAACGCTACCGATTCTCGAAAGCCCCCGGAAAAACTTTACCTTTACTTGGCGGCCTCGGAGACCGCGTTAAGCGCCGTATTGGTCCGGGCTGAGGGGCAAGACCATCTGCCTAATTACTTTGTGAGCCAGACTTTGAACGATGCCGAGCTAAGATACCCCCCACTAGAGAAGTTCGTCTACGCGCTCGTAATCCGAAAGCTCCGGCCATATTTTTTCGACCACCATGTCGAGGTCCTAACCTCGTTACCCTTGCGGCGAATACTCCATCGACCAGATACCGCAGGAAGATGCCTCAAGTGGTCGGTGGAGATCGGGCAGTTCGGCATCACATACGTACCCTGGACGGCAATAAAGGCACAAGCGTTGGCGGATTTCCTTGTGGAATTGACTTTTCCGACCAAACAGGAACGTCGTGGAGCAACCTTGGGAGTTATATGTGGATGGTTCGGCAACCAGCGACCGAGCTGGGGCAGGCGTAATACTAATCAGCTCGGAAGGAAGATCTTTCACAACCGCAATCCATTTCGATTTCCAAGCGACGAACAACGAGGCTAAGTACGAAGCCTTGATCAATGGCTTAGAAATGGCCATGGCCATGGGGGTGCAACGCGTCAAGGTTTTTCGCGATTCTCAGCTGGTAGCTTTCCAGATGACGGGCGAGAACGAGGAGAGAAACGAATGGATGATGGCGTACCACAAGATAGCCCAAAATCTGATCGAAAAGCTCGAGCAGGTCGAGATATCCCAAATTCCTAGGAAGGAGAACACCCAAGCAGATGCTCTAGCTCGGTTGGCGATATCTGAAGGAGCGGCCGACATGTCAGATATAACAATCATCAAGCTCGCTGCCCCATCAGGCAGTCCGGCCCTTGTCGCACCTATGGCAACCGAGGAAGTTACCTGGATGAGTCCGATCATTAAGTACATTAAAGATGGCGAGCTCCCCACTGACAAGGTCGAGGCCCGCCGGCTTCAACTAAGAGCAGACCGATATACGATTATCGACAACCAACTATACAAGCGGGGTTTCGCCCTCCCATTGTTAAAATGTGTGACCCCCGAGGTCGGTAAAGAGATAATAAAGGAGGTCCATGAAGGGGTATGTGGCAACCACGCTGGGGGGCACTCAATCGCCCACAAGGTCCTGCCACAGGGTTATTTCTGGTTAACACTGAAACAGGACGCCCTCGACTATGCTAAGGCATGCAAGAGATGTCAGATCTTCGCACCAAAAATCAGAGTGGCCCCAGAAGAGCTCGCATTGATATACAACCCATGGCCTTTCGCCAAATGGGGCATCGACTTGATCGGACCGCTACCCACGACACCTGGAACGGTCAAGTTCGGGTGGTCGCGGTCGACTACTTCACCAAGTGGGCGGAGGTAGAGGCCCTCGAGAGCACGGATCAGGCAGCAATCATTCGATTCATATGGAAGAACATCATATGCATGTTCGGCCTACCCCAGACGATAGTGTCGGATAACGGACCACAGTTTGACGGATGGGAAATCAGAGCTTTCTTCTAGAAGTGGCGGATCACCAAGCTTTTCTCCACCCACTATCACCCACAATCAAATGGTCAAACGAGGCGGTTAATAAGATCATCAAGCACACACTCAAGACAAGGATCGAAGGAGCAAAAGGGATTTGGGCGAGCAAGCTTCCCGAGATACTCTGGTCACAATACCTTAAGACGATGTATGCGAGCACGATAAACTAAAAAGTACGAGATTGTTAATCGAGGTCGCTAAGTCACAACAACTTAAGACGACATATGCGAGCACGATAAACTAAAAAGTACAAGATTGTTAATCGAGGTCGCTAAGTCGCAATACCTTAAGACGACATATGCGAGCACGATAAACTAAAAAGTACAAGATTGTTAATCGAGGTCGCTAAGTCGCAATACCTTAAGAAGACATATGCGAGCACGATAAACTAAAAAGTACAAGATTGTTAATCGAGGTCGCTAAGTCGCAATACCTTAAGATGATATATGCGAGCACGATAAACTAAAAAGTACAAGATTGTTAATCGAGGTCGCTAAGTCGCAATACCTTAAGATGACGTATGTGAGCATGATAAACTAAAAAGTACAAGATTGTTAATCGAGGTCGCTAAGTCGCAATATCTTAAGATGACATATGCGAGTTCGATAGCTCGAGGTGAATTATAAGTTTTTAGAGTTCGCTAAGTCGCAATACCTTAAGACGACGTATGCGAGCACGATAAACTAAAAAGTACAAGATTATTAATCAAGGTCGCTAAGTCGCAATATCTTAAGATGACATATGCGAGTTCGATAGCTTGAAGCGAATTACAAGTTTTTAGAGTTCGCTAAGTCGTAATTTCTTAAGACGACAAAGGCGGGCTCGATAACTAAAAAATATTCCAAATTATTTACCAAATTCTTTGTCGCAATCTTTTAAGATGACGTAAGACGAGCGAGCTATAAGTTGTTTTTCACTAAGTTGCAGTAAAATAAGACAACAAAAGATTAGTTGAATTAACAACGATCAAATGCCCGTGGGTGATCCATTAAAATTAGGAAACTGTACAAGCTTTGCCTTCGCCGGCAGAAACAAAGTAAATAAAAGAAATAAAAAACAACATGGCTGGGTCTGCTTAAAAAGCCCGGGCTCTCCCTGACGAGCTCATTTTTGGGCCTCCAGAGCCGCATCCTCCCCTGCCGCGACCTCGAGTCGGAGGTCGGATGAAGTCCCTCCTTCCACGACCTTTTCCGGGCCAGTTGCCGAAGTGACCAAGGCCGGATCGTAGAGGTCCAAATCCTCGACACCCTCAAACCGACTCAGGTCGAGTCCATTGGGTCCGAGGTCAGCGATCGGGAAGGAGTCAAAGGGCTTCGGCGGGTTGCGGTAAAAAAATGCCGACAGCTCCGCCACCAAAGCCCCCTTTAGGGCTAACCCTTCCGGAAAGGTGCTGGCAAGGCGGATGTACCTCGCCATGGCCTCCACCGAGGCAAAATTGCCCACGCCCTCGAGGATGGCGTTCTCTTCCTTGAGGGCAACCAGCTCGGCATCTTTCCCTTTGAGCTCCTCCCTCAGGAGGCGGAGCATTTCGTCCTTCTCCTGAACGGCATTCTCCCGGAGATCCAGGTTCGCCCACAATATCCCGACCTCTGCCCGGCTGGCCTTCAGCTCCACATCCAGGCCCACCACCGAGGTCTCCAGCTCCGCAACCTTCCGCTCAAGGTTCCCGCACGAGTCTTCGTGCTTTCAAACGCCGAGGGGGCGTTCTTCCCGATCCACGGCCTCCCTCCCCCACGCCTCCATGACTTTCTTCTCCCCGACGGCCATCTGGACTCGCTCATCCGCCGAGGTAAAGTCCTTTGAGGCCTTGGACATGGCCGCCATCATCCGACCACCGTACACCATGGCCAGCTGAATGTTTCCCACAGGCCCAGCGTCCTCGACCTGCTGATCCAGGCTGAGGGTCCACGACCTGGCGGGGAGCGAGCAGGCCCGACGGAGGTAATCCGGGAGCTCACGGAGAGAGTCGGGGGACTGACTTCAGATGAAATTGGACACGAGGATGGGGTGGGAGGACCCCTCCCTGCGAAAGAAACATAACAAACATGTTTAGTCCGCGGCTTGATCGCGACCAGAAATAGCAGAAAATAATAAGAACTTACTCGATCGGCCTACACCAACCCAAGTAGGACTTGTCGTCCTTCTTGCGCTTGCCCTCCGGGATGCGGCCGCGGCGGGAGCTCTTGGGCTTGGACGGTTTATCGGCGGTGATGTCATGCCGGCTCTTCTTGGAGCGGTCCTCAGACCTCGACGTGAGGTCGCGATCCTGCCGTTTCTGCGAGCTCCCTCCTCCTGACCCGGAGGCAGGTGCAACACCCCCTGCCCGGCCTCTGTCATGGCCTCAGCCCCCCTAGCAGATGGGGCCGCCACCTCCTCGGACCTGACCCCTGGAGCTTTCTCCCGGCCTCTTTATCCCGAGATTTTTGTTTGGCACGGGCATCCGCGAGGATCTTCATCCTCTCCTTCCTCAAAGCGGTAGGATTGTTGGAGTCCATCAGTTCGGTTTCCGCGGGGGTGGGGATGAAGGGGAGAGCAAAGCAAGGTGCAACTGTCACATGAAGATTATCAAAAAAAAAGAGGAGCTTTTAGTCGAAGAGATAAAAAAACATGTTTACCTCGTGGAAACTGAGATCGCAGGTGGTTAGGCCCGATCAGTATGCCCGCGTTCCTCCGGGCGTCATTCGAATTCAGCGTTTTCAGCGATCTGACTATAGGGTTCCTCCGACAAACCATGACCGCTCGAGCTAGAAACGGTGAAAGGAGGGGCTCCTCTTGAGTCTTGGCTGCAAATAGGAAGAGGAGTCAAATCAGTAACTTGGGAAATGAAAATGATATGCGGACTTACTTTGGGCGACGCCGAACTCAGTCCGGATGTTGATCCGACCACCTCGATCCAGCTCGTCCGTCGACCTCCGCCAATCCCCGAAAACCCACCAGAATCTCGGCTTCCACCCTTCCACCTTAGGCGGGACATCCTCGATGATTTTATTGCCTGGGCGAGCTCGCACGTAGTACCAGCCGCTCTCCTCTGCGTGGGCCCCCACGAGGTTGGTCAGTGAGATGATCTCGTTGGCCACTGGAAGATAACCGGGCTGGATAGACCCGAACAGGGTCAACAGACCAATCAGCGTGCTCCACCATTGGGTGTAATCTGGGTCGGAGCGAGATCCCATCGATTTAAGATCTCGCTGATCCTCGGGTGGAGGGGAAATCGCAAACCGGCCTCCATGGCACCCTCTTTAACAACACCACATCCCTCGGGAGATTGGTCGGCCCTTTCATCCAAAGTCGGGACCCAGAAGTGAACGTCCTAAGGGACCTCGTACCATTCTCGAAAGAATCCGAGTTCGGTTTCCTGCACCGAGCTAGCAATCGTGCCCGCCACAAAGCGAGCATCTTCCTCCCTCACGCCTTTCCTCTCGGCAGGTCGCCCCGAGGGGCGTTGATAGGGAAAATTGACCTGATATTCCGGGAAGGTAAGCTCGAAGGGAGAGACCCCAGCCCGGGCAGTAGGGATCACAGTCACGGAGGGAGTCTCCGCGACCCCCGATCTAGCTGATGGGCCGATCTCTGGAGGGTCGGCTCGACCCAAACCGAACTGGTCCCCAAGCCGAACCGCTTTCCCGGTAGAAAAAAGCCAGAAATTTGAGCTGTACTCCCCTAGGACCACCACCCGGTCATCATCGTCACCGTCCACGGCATCGTCTTCCCTTAGGAAATCAGAAAAAGAGGATTCGAAGTCAGAGTCCCCGGCGCTCAACTCATCGCGGGTGGCGGAGCCCGAAGTGACATCAAAAACCAAAGGACCGGCGCTGGACCCGGCGGCCGGCTTGGAATGTCCAGATTCTGGTGGCGGTGCGGATGAGCCCTCTCCGGAATGGAAGTTCAAAGTGGGTTTGATGGGGGAGATAGTCATTGAGAATAAGAAAGTTGGGAAAGTACCTTACCTAAAATCGAAATTCCGGCGGCGGCAACAGTCAGGCACGGCGGAGCAAACGCAGAGACAAAGGGAGATTGCGAAAGAGAGAAAGTGGAGAATGAGAGGGAAACCTCCCTTATATAGAGAAGATTAGGGCGTGTGGAGCTCGCGGGCCGAGGCCACCCACGCATCACGACCCTTGAAATTCGGAGCGTGTTGAACACGCACCATCATCACACCTGCAAAAGTAGTCGCACAAGTCATTGAAAAGCTACCTCGGGACACGAAACGTCACGCCGAATCCCGCAAAGGCTCCGAAATTTAAGCTGAAATTAAGACACGCGTCGCATACCAAATCCCCCGCGAGCTCGATAGATCGGCGAGTGACCTGGGGGGCAATTGTTGTGACCGAATAATTTCTGAACGGGAAACCTAACATCTTGGGGTGAGTTGCATAACACCTCCGAGGAAACCTTAGCTATACCTTTCAGCGACCTAGATAGGTCGCTCACACAATGGAATAGAACTGTGTTTAGGTCGGGGCAAGATCTAGCCTCACCCGAGCTGGATGACCGCGACCTGACAAAGACCCCGATTTGCGACCTGGGGAGGCACATGTCCCAAATGGCGGCGCCTACGACTCTGAGCCTCGGGAAGAAAGCCGGACCAGTGAAGACTTTCCCCAAATGGGAAACTGTTTTCTGGCTTTCAGAAAACAATTGAGCAGGTTACCCCAAAAAGGGCGGGTCAGATGCGCGACCTCAGATTTTGGGTTCGCGATCTCGGGAACAGTACCAGTGACCTCCAGCGAGCAATCCCTAGGAAAGAGGTCGCCCCGTCTTTTCGCCCGAGCACGCTACCCAGTAACTAGAGCTGGCGTCATTTAATGCACCCTGCATGTCATTAAATAACTAGGTCCTAGGCCCCTAGAGGGGCTATACCCCAAGGGTTTGTAGTATAAATACATGTAATTAAAGCTCATTTAAGGGTTCCAACATTCACATTCAATACAAAGGCTTTATTAGCCAAGAAAGAGGCCTTTGGCCCAAACACTCTTGCAATTTATTGCTTTCCAACACTCAAAATATTAAACATAAAAGCACATCATCATCACATTAATGAGGAACATTCCCTTTGTTCTTCATTAATTCTCACTCACTCCAAATCATAAATAGTTTGATGCCAATCATAGCCACATTAATGTCTTAATCATTCTTTCATATTTTTAGTATCAACAACATGTTGATTCAAAAGTGTCATTTTCTAGTTCAAGAGTATCCCTCATTTTTAAAACTGTAGGTCCCGAACGGGTTTTGTGAGGGTGGAAGTCTAGAGGTGAGGGGTGAATAGACTTCCAAAACTTTTCGTGCGGATCAGGTGTGAACTGCATATTACCCGATCAGAGTGCTAGTGTATCAGTTTAGACTGATGTTCAATCTTACTGAGTGCCTGAAGGCAGATCAGATTGATATCTGTCAGTTTAACTGAATGGTGCGGAAGCTTGTTTTTACCCGTGTGAAAAACTAGTTTTATCAATCTGATTCTGAAGTCAGTTTTCAACCAGTTGACTAAGGTGTCAATCTGATCAGATCAGTTGCTTGGTGCAGACTGAGCTTAACTTAGAATATGTATGCTATTTAAAACTTCGGTTATTGTGACTTGTGTAAAGCAATAATAAAGCAAGTAAATGCACACAAGACTTTTTATAGTGGTTCGATTTAAAACCGGCCCCACGTCCACTCTTCCCTTAACACGGGGAACCTTAACCTACTTTAACTTGCGGGACTTATATCCTTTTCGGGATGGCGAGATATTTACCGAAGTTCTCACTCTTACAAACGTAACTCTTGGGACTTATATCCTTTTCGGGATGGCGAGATGTTTACCGAGTTCCTCTCGCTTAACCTACGGGACTTATATCATTTTCGGGATGGTAGAGATGTTTATCGAGTTCTCACTCTACAAACGTAACTAGCGGGACTTATATCCTTAAAAAGGATAGCCGAGATGTTTAATGAGTTCAAGACTTCTGCACTTAACCTAACTTGTGTTTAGGTAAAGAATGATTGAGGGTTCCAACTGGAAATCTATCCTGATGCTTTAGGTAGCCAAAATGCTAGTGGATAGGATTTCTTGCTAAGAACTAATGGGATGAACACTCTAAGAATAATCTTCAAATGTAGTGTTCTTTGAATGAGAGATTTTCTTTGTAGCTTTAGCTTTTTTTTTTTGGTGTCTCTCGTGTTTGTTCTTGCTTGTTTTCACTTTCGTTGGTGCTTGTTAATCACTGTTGGTCCTCTTCCTTCAAAGTGAAGATCGATCCCATTTTATAGACCTCGAAATCAAAGAGCCGTTGGAGAGCAATTTGAATTTCGGGCTATATTAGGTAGGTTGTAGGATATGATTGTGACGTGTTCCGATTATCGGCGTGGCCGTAGGTATCATTTGCGTCATTTTTGTCCGCAGCGTCGTATCCCGCAATGTCAGCTCTTTTTGTACACGTGTTGCTTTCTTCTTGGCTTAACGAGGCGGTACTTACGGAATTTGTCCATTAGACGATTGATATTCCTTTTGTAGAAGATTCACTTATCTGGTGTATTATTTTGATTGTCACCAGGTGTGAGCTGACTTGATCAGGTAACTGATCAGTCTACCTTGATTGAGTCTTCAGATGCACATTGTCTTAGCTTCAATATGCAGACTCTGCTGAATGTAGGTCTTCGTGTTTTTAGATCTTCGTGTCTCTGAGCCTCAGTGTATTCAAATATCTTCGAGTCTTCGTGTTTGTTCTTCGAGTCTTCGTGGATTATCTGAGTCTTCAGGTTCATCTGAGTCTTCAGTGTTTATCTGAGTCATCAGGTTCATCTGAGTCTTCGGGTTCATTTGAGTCTTCAGTGTCTTCTTCTCTTCACCTGATCTTCTGACTTCTTGTCTTCTGATTTGCGCTTAGTCTTCTGATCATCTAACCTTATCTGGGTCATCTGATGCTTCGACCTAACCTATACATATTGAGTTCCCCCCCAATATGTGACCTATCTTTTACTTCAGCAATCTATACATTTCAGCTGGTCATCTTAATCTGATTATAAGTCATCAGCAGCTAACAGATCTGACTGGTCCTATTACAATCTGTTTTGGAACTTCCATCAAAACTAAGTTACATATTTCCCAACAATTTCCCCATTTTTGATGGAACCAAAACACTTAAACAAACTTAATCAGAAAAACAGATACCATGAATGGAAATGTAGATGATGCAAATGGTACATACCTCAGAAGACAATGAGATGTTGTCTTAGAATCAGTGAGATGTAAAATTTCATTCGGATAGGTATGTGCATTGTAGTATACATGAAAAGCGTACCTATCATCTGATTCAAAGTTGTCTTCTTCAGGTGTACTTGAACATTTGCAGTTCTTTGGGGATGCCAAACATCCTGTACATCCTTTGCATTAGCTTGTCCAGCTCTTCTTTTCTATGGATTCCTCCTTTTTCAGCAAGTCCATAGTAGATATTCTTGAATTTAACAGGATCTAGTTTGTTGTCTGGACACAAAGGTGGAAGAAGTGGTTCAAAGGGTGGAGCTTCTGGTATAAGTGACATGATCTTGCCTTCTTTCATCACTGTCTGGTAGAAGTCTGGATACTTTGTTTCTAACCAGTTCCGGAATTCATCATCATTTTTAGTCTGATCTTGATGAATTGGAATCTTCTCCAGGATGTAGAAGTCACATAACCATTCTCCTCTGATTTGATCCCATTCTGGAAGAAAATCTTGTCGTGCACAGAGGATGCCTTTAACAGGTATCGAAAGAGCATTCTTCTCCCAAGCAATCTCCTCTGCTGCAGCTTCGTTCTTCCTTTTCCTTCGGATGTAAGCGATGTTCAGTCCCTTTGCCTCTGTTAACTTCTGCTTCTTGATTGCGGCCTCTCTTATTCTCAGTCTTGTGCGCTCTTGAACTTGTTCAGAGTCATCCGCTTTTGGGTGGAGAATAGTTGGCCTTGTCTCTGATCTTCCGCATTTGCTTTCATCATCTTGCCTTTGCCTTTCTTCCTCCTCAGAGTTTGCTCAGGTTCATCTTGTTGGTCTTCTTCAGCTAATTTCTTAGCGAGTTCAAGGCTCTTGGCCTGATCATCAGTTTCCATTCTTTTCTGGACGAACGAGGAAAAGTCTTCAATCTTGTCGACTCTGGCAGTAACCTCTGAAAGAGCATTTTTACGCTTCGGCGATCTCTTTTTCGTGTTGCTCCACGGTTTCTTTCATTTCAAAGAACAAGATCGGTAGATGGAGTGGGTCGGCAAGTCGACATCTGATGGTTTTTGGTAGAGATGAAAATTTTACCAATTGTGTCTCGAGTCTGTTTTTTCTTCCTTCTCTTTTTCTTGAGTCTGTTTTTTCAGATTCTCTTTTTCTTGGACTCTTTTCGGACTCATTTCCTTCCCCTTTTTGGTTGCATCAAAGAGGTTGGACATCTTCTTGTTTCGAGCTATTAATTGCCGTGAGATCTCCTCTCGAGTTCCTCGACAACAAGAGGAGTGATCCGAACGGTGGCGAAATGCTTGAGTGTGAAGAAGCGTCGAGAGCGGTTTCGATCTCTGTCTTGCTCGTTACTCAGAAGCTAGAAAATGTTTCCAACCCATATCTAAGTGGTTGTTGGTCTTGTCGAGGATGCCTTGACACTTTCCAAAAAGTAATCGTAATCGATTGAGCATCTCTGTTTGAACTGTGAGTTTGTCAGACTGGAGCTTGAGCTTCTCAGCAAGAGGATATACTAGTTGCATTACTTCAGCAAGGATGGCATTCTCAGATCCCATCCGTGTGACTTCGCTCCTTGTCAACTAGTTTCACTTGCTCATCTTCAAACCGCTTCATCGGATCTGGCCAGGAGCACTCGCGAATTTGTCTTCAAATGCAGTCTTGATCCCATCCTGAATCTTCTGAGAGTGACGATCTAGGGTATCAGAGCTCATCATAGCAGTCTGTTCAGATGTTGAAGCCTTGCCAAATTGGGTCTCATCTGCAACACCCATTCTTGGTTCATCGGCGCTTCCTCATGATCTGTAGGAGGTTGAACGGTTTCCTCCCTCATTATCGCTAATTCGAACCTTTTCGTGAATCAGCCATCGGATATCGTCGTCTGATGTTAATTCAACAGCACTTTCAATCCCAGCATTGTGTAGACATTTCAACTCCAAGTCTACAAAGAAATCTGATCCCAGAGTTGTTATTAGAATCAGAAATTCTTCAATGCTCTTCAGTCTGATATCCCTCCAGAACACTATCTCCTCTATCTGTTGCTGGATGCCAGGATGTTGATCCAATTCAGGGCATAGATCCATTAGATACTCTTTGATCTGTTGCTTCATTATCCTTAAGATGGGGCTCTTTGGGCGGTGGTGAAGCAAAATTTGCTACGGGTGTTGAAGGGATTATGAGAGATGGACACACGTTCGTCGGATCTCTCAGGTTCTTGAGACTAGATTGGGGATTGGGATATTTGTAGTTCAGGTTCGTTTTCAGAGTGTTGAGGGTGTTCAGTTTCCTGAACGGGTTCATTGATTGGTGGTGTGGGAGATGTTGTTCTGAGAGGTGAGGGTGAGGGTGAGGGTGAGAAGGTTTTGTGGGGAGAGGGTGGAGGTGATGATTTTTTAGGAGAGGGTGATGGTGATTTGGAAGTGGGCGTTGGCGATCTTGCTTTCTGGAAGATCTTGGTTAGAGGCAGAGAATCAGATGGTGATTCTTCCTCAAATTGCACCACTTCTGTCCTTCTGACAGATTTCTCTCCTTTTGCTGCGATCATCTGTTCTTCCCTTACTTCTCTGATAGTTGGCTCAAAGCGGACTGCTATCTCCTCTTCTGATTCTTCTTACATCAGATCCTCCGTTCTGCTGGCTGGCTTGGCAGAACTTGGAGCAGTCTTCAGAGGAGATGAGACTCTCTTCTGACGTTTCCGCTGAGCATCTGGTTTCTTGGCCAGATCCTTCCTCTTCATCCTCTTCTCTGGAATGGCCTTTTCTTGCACTTGAGGGCGATACGCATTGCCTTTATCTTTTCCCTTCTTTTCTCCCTTGGGTTTGGGCACATAAGGAGTTAGATCCTCATCAGCTTGTCCAGGTAGGGACTCATCCTTGCCCAGTATGGCCTTGTGCTTTGCTTGGTAAACCTTCGCTCCATTCTCGTTCCATTCATAATTCTGTGGCAGCTTATCTGACAGAATGATAGAGATTTTGTGTATGAATGAGCACTTCGAAGATAAGCACACTTCATTGCTCTGGGTCAGCTCGAACTTCCCGGAGTCTTTTCTCAGTCTTGTTTTGACCATACCCAACCAATCGATGTCTGAAGCTTTCTTGATTATTGCAGCTATGACACTTATCTTGTAAGAAGTGACCGCATCAAGACTGTAAGTTGAGCACATGATCACCTTCTGAACAATTTCAAGAAGAAGGCGATACTTTCTCTTCAGATAGGAGGCTTTGACGTTCGTCGTGTTCTCCTTGTTTGCTGGTCTCAACAGTTCGACTTCAAGAAACTTCTTTTCTCCTACAGTAGTCGTGTAGGTCTCTGGATTGATGCTTCCTCGAGTTAGTCCGAATATCCTCTGTAGATCGTCATTCGTCACTCGAACTTTCATTCCGCCAACGGAAGAAATTAGGTCAGCATCATTGTCTTCATCCCTCTGCAGATTGTAAAGAAACTTCAGGGCTTCATGGGTGTGAACGATGTTCTGATGAGTAGAGCAATATCGTTCCAGTCCACACTCTCGAAGGCACTCCAGAATTTCCAGCGATTCCGGATCTGAGGTGATGTTGAAGACGACGTACTTTTCATCAATGATGTCTTTCTTCATCGATGCAAAGTTGCAGTACTTTTTCCCTTGGCCCGGTCTTGAAACAAGGTGTGCCATTTCTGTACGATATGCAAATTGATGTTTAGTTTGAGTAAGATAATTCATAAAATTCAGTCAAACTCGTAGCATCAATTTAGCAAGTAAGCGTTCAGATCATGTAAAAACAGAATCACAACTTGAAAACCTAGGTACCATAGAGAAATTGAGATCAAGCAATTAATTAAAACAGGAAATTACCAGTAATTGATTCGAAAGATTTTGAAATCGGAAGAGTAGAATCAAATAATTTCGAAGGTAATTCTTTGAGGATTAAAAAAAATGATCTTTTAAGAATTATGAGAAGACGAAGTAGTGGAAAGCGGTTTTCTGAGGGAAAAATTTGGATTTTGTAAAATACGAGGGAAAACCTTTTTGCACAACTTTCCAAAGTACTCAAGTATCCGTGTTTTGAAATTGGTGGCTGAGATTAATCGGCCAAAAGGTATTTTGATCGCACGGTTGAGAAAAGTAGTCTTCTCGTTTTCCGGACTCGAAAAATCGCAATAAAACGTTTTGAAAACATTTTCCCAAGTCCGCATTAAAAGCTTTGCAGAGCATGCGTCATGAACAGTCTAAAATCAATTAAAATAAGTAACTCATATAAGGTATTCAGAAAGAGATAAATAAGAGAGCGTATTTGACTGATTGATATTGTAATCAATCAGTTACAACGGTGATCTGATTTGGTACTTTGTTGACTTATCTGATGGTTGTCTTATGCATTTCCCAACAATATCTCACTTATCTGATCAGATTCTTTCTTCAAACACTTCGCCACTTATCTGATCCTCTTTTCTGATATTCTATATCCTTCAGTCTTCTTCTAAACATTCTTCTAAACAACCCGCATTTACTGAAGTCAACTCCCGCCAAAACTTTTACTTCAGGGAGTCCAAAAGTCGCCTCAATTCCTAAATCGGCGCGATTTGACATACGTAATAATGGCTTAGATACGTTGTGATTTAATCACACCGTTAACTCATCCAACCATTAGCCGCGTGTACCTAACGCATTGTCGATGCAAATTTCTCTTAAGATTTTCTGAGAAGATAAAATTTGCATTTATACCCCTAATTTCCTTCTATAAATTAGCCTGGGGTGTTAGGCAAACAACACAATCATAAACCATTTCATCTTCTCTAACATATCCTTCATGCGTTTCCGATGAGTTCCTTATTTCCGGTGAAACTTCCGGTGGGAACCTTTAGCCCTTTTCCATTGAATTCAGCTTCTCAGATCAACCCTGTGTGTTCCTTCACACTGCTTTCGTCGTCATCTAAGATTTCACATACGATCAATGCTAAGCTTCTTTACCACCGTGGAGGCGGATCTACTAAAGCAAATGAGAAGGCACTTCTCCTAACCGTATGCACCTTGTGCACCTATCGAGATGACAGAATTAACATCAACAGACTTAGTCTGAAACAAAACATGGGTTTGATATACAAAATAGTGTATCAAACTCAATATTTGCATGAGACACTAATGGCCATATGGTCTTTGTGACCAAACCTGTGGCACTATGTCCCATTTAACAGCTGGAGAGTCCATTGATTTTAGGTCTAAGGGCTCCTAGCTTAAAGATCCTTCAAGGCTCGCTCTCGCTTCTCACTCCAAGATTCTAAGAGCGGCTTTCAGGATTCTAGAAGCTTCTCTGCTGCCCCCTGGGTCGGAGAGTCTGAGAGCATCAGCTCTTAAAATCTCTCTCTCTCCTTCCCTGCCTAGGGTTGTCTTAGGGCTGATGGTTTATGCTTTGACCTCCGGGTCTTCTTGTACTTGTAATACCACTTGAAGATAGCTTGTAGCATTTGTAGCTTGTGATATCACTTGTAACTTGTAAATATGATCTCCGGGTCTTTATCAATGAAAAACTCTGTTATTCCATTGCTGTGTTGTTTCTTCTGACTTATGTGATCTGTAGCTTTAATCTTGATTTGCTTGTTGACTGTAGCTTTAATCGACTTATAAAGTAATCTTCCAATCTGATCAGTTCACCCTTAATCTGATATGTCTTGAACTAATCTTCCCTTTGTCTGAACTTCAGATCGACTGCTTATCTGACTTTCTGATCTGCTTCTTATCTGAACTTCAGATTGGCTCCTCGTCTGGTCGTCTGATCAGTTGAGATTCCTGACTCAACTGATTCTACTTAACCTGGTTAGTCTTTTAACCAACTGGTTCTGGAGATCATTCCTTCAACCATATCTGGTGCATTTTCTCCAAGATATAGAAGCCCTAGCTCGTTGCATAACTCTTTGAATCTGATCTCAGCTAGCGGCTTAGTTAAGATATCAGCTTTCTGTTTGTCAGTATGGATCTTTTCCATCCTGATATTCTTCTTTTCAACATGATCTCTGATAAAATGGTGTCTGACATCTACATGTTTGCATCTTGTATGTAGAACAGGATTCTGAGTGATTGCAATAGACTATTATCATCATACGTAATATAGGTACGTTCTTAGCTACGATGTTGTAATCCCTCAGCTGCTGACTTAGCCAGAGCAGTTGGGAACAATAGCTTCCTGCAGCCATATATTCTGCTTCAGTAGTAGATGTCTCAACTGATGTCTTCTTCTTCGAAAACCATGAGATCGAACATTTCCCGAAATTGACATGAACCCGAGGTTGACTTTCTCATCAATTCTCGCAACCTCCGTGAATCAATCAAAATACCCACTAAGTTTAGATTGTCATCGATGGGTAAAATAAACCAAGGTTTACATCCCTTCAGATACTTGAGAATCCGCTTAGTCGCTTTTAGGTGGCTTTGCATTGGATTTGCTTTTGAAATCGCACATACACCTACCGCAAACGTAATGTCCGGTCTGGCCGGCGGTCGGTATAGTAGTGATCCAATTAGAGCTCTATACTCCTTCGATTCGTTTTTCCGACCATCTTCGCCCGATCCATCTTGAACCCGGCCATCATGGGAATTTTGGCTTCCTTGCAATGTTGAACTCCAAACGTTGCCCGAGATTCCTTTATATTTTTGGCAGCGCGATGAATATCCCTTCTGTACTCTGCTTGACTTGTAAATCCAGAAAGTAATTCATCCGACCCATCATGGACATCTCGAACTTCCCTTGCATCAACTTGCTGAACTTCTCACGCAGCTTCTTGTTGGGAGGATGATGTCGTCCACGTAGATCTGAACCATCAGAATATCTTCTCCATCTTCTATTCTGAATAAGGTTCTGTCCACTATTCCTTTAGTGAACCCGCTGTTTATCAAGAACTGAGAGAGTGTATCATACCAAGCTCGAGGAGCTTGTTTCAGTCCGTAAAGAGCTTTCCTTAAACGGTACACTTGGTTGCCTTTTTCAAAGCCTGGAGGTTGTTCGACATAAACTTCCTCTGCTAGTACCCCATTTAAGAATGCACTCTTTACATCCATTTGATACACAGTGAACCCTCTGTGGGAAGCATATGCCAGAAACAACCGAATGGCTTCTAGGCGAGCGACTGGTGAAAAGGTCTCATCATAATCAATTCCTTCTGATTGTGAATACCCCTTAGCAACAAGTCTTGCCTTATTCTTGGTTATGACATTTTTCTCATCACTCTTGTTCTTGAATACCCACTTCTTGCCAATTACGTCTTGATGAGTTGGTCTGTCCACCAATTCCCAAACTTGATTCCTCTCAAACTGTTCCAGCTCCTCCTGCATGGCTAGAATCCAGGTTTTATGTCTTGTAGAGCTTCCCTCATCGTAGTTGGTTCCTTCATGTATGATAACAACAAAGATATGGCACTTTCACCAACTCGATGTCTAGTTTTGACTCTATCAGATGGGTCTCCGATAATCAAATCAGTTGGATGACTGGTAATCCAGGTCCTTCTGTTCTGATGTGCGTTTGTTTGGAGAACATCATCCATATCTGATAGTTCATTACTAGTGATTGGGAGTGGTGCGGAGTTATGATCCACTTGATAAGAACATGTCTCAGCTGATGTTGGACTCATCATGTGCTGATGTCTGTTCAGGAACTTCAGAGTTCCCCCGAACTAGATGGTTCGGGCTTGATCTTTATCTCACCGTAATGTAATGCTTCTTCAATCGACAGTTTGCGTTTTTAGGGTCCGATTGACTGTTGAATCGCCAAAGATCAAGTTCGGGATGTACACTTTTATGTGTTCAAACTTTCTTTCTCCTTGATGCTTAGGTGATCCATTTTCTCGCGTCGCTTTCGATTGATCCGCACGGCTTGTTCCGAGGCAGCTTTCTCTTGTTCAGAAGATGTCTCATCAAAGACCACATGGGGTGTTTCTTCCACAACCAGGGTTCGTTTGTTGTAAACCCTGAAAGCTTTGCTGGATGAGGAATATCCTAAGAATATACCTTTATCTGACTTGGCCTCAAAAGTCTTCAACTGACTTTTCCCATTGTTGTGAATAAAACACTTGCACCCAAAAACATGGAAGTATGAAACACGAGGTTTTCTTTCCTTCCACAGTTCATAAGGTGTTTTGAAGTGAGTCTTAGTCAGAGAACATCTGTTCTGAGTATGGGATGCTGTGTTGATTGCTTCTGCCCAGAAATGGCTTGGTGTAGCATGTTAAGCTAACATAGTGCGAGCAGCTTCCTTGAGAGTTCTGTTTCTCCGTTCTGCTACTCCATTTTGTTGTGGTGTTCTTGCAGCTGACGTTTCATGTTGTATACCAAACTCAGTGCAAAAATTAGTAATAAAGGAATTCAGGAACTCTGTACCTTTATCTGATCTAATTTTTACTATGCTGTCACCCTTCTCGTTTTGTAGCTTCTTGAGCAGCTCGGGTATCTTTGTCGTTGTCTCATTCTTCTTGTATAAGAATACAACCCAAGTAAACTTGGAATAATCATCCACGATTACAAGAGTATATTTAAGTCCACCGAGAGATCGACTAGTGTAATCGGGTCCGAATAGATCCATATGGAGCGATTCTGCAATACTCTCTTTGGATCTTTGGTCCCGTATTCCCTTGAATGAGGCTTTAACTTATTTTCCCTTCCTCATATGCGGCACATGTCCGATCTTTGGAGAATATCTCATTCGAAGTCCTCAACCAAAGACATCCTAGCGATCTTGTTAAGAGTCTTGAAGTTCGGATGACTCATTCTTTTATGCGAGAGCCAACTCGCTACTTTTAGAACTCTTAACAATTAAGCATGTATTCTTTGGGCAACCTGCTCCAATCTTTGTGTAGATTGTGCCTTTCCTTGAACCAGTTAGTAAGATTTGTTGAGTGGCTCGATTCCTTATCGTACACTTGTCGCTCGAGAACTCAACGCTGAATCCGTTGTCACAGAATTGTGATACTGATAGTAGATTGTGCTTAAATCCTTCGATATACGAGACTCCAGTTACTTGTACATCATCATTCTCTAAGGTTCCAAATCCTTTGGTAAAACCAAAGTTATCATCACCGAAGAGTACATGTGGGCCTTCTTGTTCTTTGTAAGAGCTAAGGAGATGTTTGTTTCCAGTCATGTGCCTTGAGCATCCACTATCGATGTACCAGATAGTTGCTTGTGCACCTCCTTTGTTGGCTAGTCCCACGCGAACCTGGCAATCAAATCAGGCTTTAGGTACCCCTTTGGAATTGGGTCCTGGGGGGTTAGTGGTGGATTTAGGGATCCACACAAACAGAGCACTTCTATGAAAATCTGATAGATTAGAAGGTCTGATTTGTCTCTCATACATATCAACATAATCATAATCTCTTTATATGCTTTCTGATTAGTATGATTATTCGTGTGAGCCTTGGTTGACTTAGAAGACTTGGGATTTTTCTTTATATTTTGTCTTCTTTTAATCCAAAGGTGGCTTAGGTGCGGCAAACTAGATCTCTGGTTATAGGGGTAGGTACGATCGCTACCATCAAAAGATTCATATCTTTTTTGGCATAGGTGGTCTTTGCGGTTTACCTATAGCTTGCTTATTAGGCAAATGACCTTGATTGGGTCTCGACATTAGATTTCCTTCTTCTGGTTGTCTCTTCGATACCTAATCGCTAATCGAGTTGAGGGTTTCTTCGTAAGAACCGGTTCTTCTATTGATTCCTCGGTGATGCTTTATCGATTGGGCTTCATTTCGATCCCTTTCGATTAGGCACTGTCTTACTTGCTTTCGTGAGTCTTTTTTTCCCTTATTAGATACAAGTTTAGCTTTTAGTGTATCTTTGTCGAGAGACTCGTTTGATTACACCCTTCCAAGTGAATCAAACGGGGCTTTTTGAGGATGTAGAAGGGTTCTCATACCCAATTCCTTCTTGTTAGTCGCCGCTCAAAAATAGGTGTTCATTTCTTGAACGGTTTTAGATGACTTCGTGAAAACCTCTATTTTCTTGCGCAAACTATCCTCAGTAGTTTTTAGACTCTCATGTAGTCAGAATAGCTCATCAAATTTAGCTTGAAGGATTATGAAATTATCGAACTGTTGCTTTGTTGATTGCTAGCTGATCTTTGATCTGCTTCTCCTGATCAGAAGATTTAACTTTCAAAATGTTAAGTTCCTCAGTTACCTTCTGAGCAGTTTCAACGGATTTTAGTTCAGTAGCTTTACTGAGAGCGTTCTCTTTAACAAGCTGATTATTCATGATCCTTAGCTTGTCATTTTCAGCTTCCACTATTGTATAAGTGTCTACTGCATCAGAGAGATCATCAAGCAATTGCTTTCGAGTAGAGCTGCAAGTCAATCTCTCCAAAGAAAAGTAATAATAGCGGTGTGGAATTTGAAAAAAGCGAAGGTTTGGAGGTTACCTCATTGGTCCTCCTTGGCCATCATCGTGCGAACTTCATCGTCATCCCGAAGAGAATATCGATCTTCATGCTCGTGGAAGTCAACAAAGACCGCTGTCGAGACAAGTCTTCTACAGAAGAGTAGCCAGAGTCCTCAGAAGGCAGATAGGAATCATCAATTCCATATGTGTCAGCTACCAGGGCTTTCCTATCTCTGAGGCGTTGCTCCTTTTGTTCCGTTTTTCTTCTCTTTCTCTGGGAGTCGGTCGAGGCGTTCGGTCTTTGTAGTGACTGGTTTCTTCGATTGAAGCATGATCCTCGATCTACGGAACTTCCTCTGCCAGGTAAGTCACTTCGTCTGTAGGATCTGTCAGGTGACTTTCCTTTTCGATAATAACGAGCTCGCTTTTGTCATATCTCTGTATCTCTTCTCTCATCCGCCGATCATCTCTTTTCTTTTCTTCTCTGTGATCTCTTCGATCATCAGATCTGGTTCTTTCTAGTGATCTGTCAGTTGGCCTCCTATTTCTTTGATAGTCACTGTAGAATCTCGGATACTTACCAAGCTGAGTATTTGTTCTTTCAAGTTTCTGCAAGCGAAGCGATCTGCTCGCTTGACTTATTATGTTTCCAACAGTTCGGTGGCCTTCGATCTGCTGGCCGTTGCTTTAAATGCAACTGATTTAGACGTTGAGGCTCCAGCAGGCGTATCATCTTCATCTGCTTGTCCTCTTTCGATTAAATCGAACTCGTGAGCTTAAGGCTTAGGAACAAGCTACTCGGCTTCATCTTTGAAATGTCTTGGCAATCCTTGATTACCGTGACTTTCATGTCCCATTTCTTGGTGAGAGATCTTAAGATCTTGTAGTTGATATCTTTGTCTGACATCTCTCTACCAAGTTCTCGTAGCTTATTGACCGACATGGTGATCCTCCCATCGAGCTCGTTGATTGTCTCGTTGGGCAACATCTTTAACTTTTCAAACTTCACCGCCTCAAATTTTGTAGGCGGTGTCTTTGATCTCGATCATTTCCTTCGATATCTCGCCAAAGAGTATCCCACATTGCTTTTGGCGGTTTTGAGATACTTTATCTTCTCCTTGGTGACTTTATCCATTGTCTTCATGATTATATGCCCAAGCGATTGTATCTAGAGTATCTGACTTTCTTTCCTCTGCATCCATCAAGGCTGGGCTTTTTCGCACAAGACTTCCAGTGGCAAAATCTGGATCTCCTCCAACTGCTGGGTTGTCGTGATATATGATGATGGGTCCTCGTTTGATGACTTCCATCATTCTGCCGCTTATCGATCCTAGATGGTTGCACATATATATAGCCCAATCTGCATACTCATCAATTGAAAACTTAGGCAAATCATGATACATACCAGAGGTATTATCCATGCTGAGTGATTTTGAAAACGAATGAGTTTTAAAAATGGTTTTTTCAAGATCTATTCAAATGACCACAAAGATTCTTCCTCAAGAATCGATGATACTCAAAGCCAGTGGTCTGTAGAACCACCGCTCTGATACCACTTGTAGGTCCCGAATGGGTTTTGTTGAGGGTGGAAGTCTAGAGGGGAGGTGAATAGACTTCCAAAACTTTTCGTGCGGATCAGGTGTGAACTGCAGATTACCCGATCGAGTGCTAGTGTATCGGTTTAGGCCGATGTTCAATCTTCTTGAGTGCCTGGCGATTAACTTGATATATGTCGGTTTAACTGAATGGGTGCGAAGCTTGTTTTTTACCCGTGTGAAAAACCCGGTTTTTATCAACTGATTAAAGTCGGGCCAACCAACGACTAAGGTGTCAATCGACGATCGATTGCTTGGTATGCATCGAGCTTAACTTAGAATATGTATGTCGCTTTTAAAACTCAGTTGTGTGACTTGTGTAAAAGCAATAAGAAAGCAAGTAAATGCACACAAGACTTTTTATAGTGGTTCGACGAAACCCGCCCCCACGCCCACTCTTCCCCTTAACACAGGGAACCTTAACCTACTTTAACTCAAGGACTTATATCCTTTTTTCAGATGGCCGAGATGTTTACCGAGTTCTCACTCTTACAAACTTAACCTGCGGGACTTATATCCTTTTCAGGATGCCGAGATGTTTACCGAGTTCCCACTCAAGCTTAACCTACGGGACTTATATCCTTTTCAGGATGGCCGAGATGTTTATCGAGTTCCCACTCTACAAACGTAACCAGCGGGACTTATATCCTTAAAAAGAATAGTCGAGATGTTTAATGAGTTCGCACTCTACAGACTTAACCTAACTTGCGTTTGGGTAATGAATGATTGAGGGTTCCAACTGGAAATCTATCCTGATGCTTTAGGTAGCCAAACTGCTAGTGGATAAGATTTCTTGCTAAGAACTAATGGGATGAACACTCTATGAATAATCTTCAAATGTAGTGTTCTTTGAACGGAGATTTTGCTGTAGCTTTAGCTTTTTTTTTTGCGGTGTCTCCGTGTTTATTCTTGCTTGTTTTCACTCGTTGGTGCTTGTTAATCACTGTTGGTCCTCTTCCTTCAAAGTGAAGATCGATCCCATTTTATAGACCTAGAAATGAAAGAGTCGTTGGAGAGCAATTTGAATTTCGGGTTATATTGGTAGGTTGTAGGATATGATTGTGACGTGCTCCGATTATCGGCGCGGCCGTAGGCATCATTAGCGCCATTTTTGTCTGCAGCGTCGTATCCCGCAATGTCAGCTCTTTTTGTACACGTGTCGCTTTCTTCTTGGCTTCGCGAGGCGGTACTTAAGGAATTTGTCCGTAAGACGATTGATATTCCTTTTGTAGAAGATTCGCTTGTCTGGTGTATTATTTTGATTGTCACCAGGTGTGAGCTGACTTGATCAGGTAACTGATCAGTCTACCTTGATTGAGTTTTCAGATGCACATTGTCTTAGCTTCAATATGCAGACTCTGCTGAATGTAGGTCTTCAGGTCTTTTGATCTTCAGGTGTCTCTGAGCCTCAGTGTATTCAGTCATACTGAGTCTTCAGGTTTGTTACTGAGTCTTCAGGATTATCTGAGTCTTCAGGTTCATCCGAGTCTTCAGTGTTTATCTAAGTCATCAGGTTCATCTGAGTCTTCGGGTTCATCTGAGTCTTCAATGTCTTCTTGTCTTCACCTGATCTTCTGACTTCTTGTCTTCTGATTTGCACTTAGTCTTCTGATCATCTGACCTTATCTGGGTCATCTGATGCTTCGACCTGACCTATACATATTGAGTTCCCCCTCAATATGTGACCTATCTTTTACTTCAGCTATCTATACATTTCAGCTGGTCATCTTAATCTGATTATAAGTCATCAGTCAACTAACAGATCTGACTGGTCCTATTACAACCTGTTTTGGAACTTCCATCAAAACTAAGTTACATATTTCCCAACATAAACAACACAATAATAATTTCCCAATGCACAATAATATTCTTCTTCTTCTTCTTATGCTTCTTCTCTAGTATCTCTCATTTTCTCCAAGTCTTGCACTTTCTTCTTGTAAATGTTATATTTTTCATTATTTCTTTTGCTTTGTGCTTTAAATCACCTGTAAATTACAAACTGAGATATATACTCAATATGAAGATACAAATTAAATTAATAGTTGATAGTTTAGATAATAGAAACAACATCTACCAATAATGTTTATATTCAAGCCATTTATGGAAAACACTACTTGAACAAGAGTGGTTCTAGATTATCAATAGCTAAGTTTGACACAGTAAACAAAAAAAATGTGAGACATTGCGGCTTCTTATTCCTAATATTAAATTTGGAGTTCTTATTTCAAGTAGCAACATAAAGATGGACCAATATATATAACAACATAGATAATTCCTCGGTGCATAATTTGGAGTGGATGCATACATTCATTAAAAAGAACAAACAATGGCTAAATACATTCACATCCAAGAGCGTAAAACACAAGTAGCTAGGACTAATGCAAATAATTTAACACAATTAGGAACAAAAAAATTATTTCATTAGGGTGTGCCTTCACAAGATCTAAAAACCAATTAATTTAACCACTGTAGTTTCTCATTCCAATACCAAATTTGGAGTTCCTATTTCAGGTCAGATAGACCAATTTATAAACAAACCAAGTAGCTGGTGAAGTTTTATCTAAATCTACATCGACATTTTGTCAAACAGTTGGTAAGCAATTATCAAGTAGCTTTGGAAGATGGTTGTAAGGAGAGAGTGAGCAAAATAAACTCCACACAATCCAAATATTGGTAAAAAAACTAATCCAACCAAGTAAATTACTTAAAATTTTGCTCTAATGCCTCTAATTAAAAATAAATAAAATATTGCTATTTTGATGAATCACAGTTGCAGTGGAAACGTCAAAAATCTGGTCAGGAATATCAAATACATGGTCAAGAACATCACATTTCTGAACAGGAGTATCATAATTATTTAGTTTTGACATCATAATTAAACAACAACTGCTCCACCAACTAAGAGCACGAACTGAGTTCAATACAATAGTTATGAAGAAAAAAAATCTTACATCTCAAAATAAACACCTACTTTTTTAGGCTTCTTGTTGTTCTTTTTCCAACACAAATAGAACTGATGCACTTAAGCTACAAATCTCATTGTTAAACATTTGACTCCAGGTTCAGAATATGAAAGAGATAATCAACGAGATACATAAACTTCAATTTCAATCAAAGCATTACCTCCTATAAATTTGTTAACATAAAAATGGGATCGTTTACCATTGTCGTTATATAAATATACTACTGATTTCTACCAATACTATACAAACAAAGAGACTAATATATAAACAATTAAATGGGCAAGGGATTTATGTGCAAATTGGAATAGAGATTAATGTTCCATAACTAATGCATAAAGTACTATAAACAACAAAATCTATCAAGTCATCCACAATCTCAAAAGCTTAAGGTAATGTATACAGGACTTTATGCTATAAACAAAACTAATGAATAGAGAGTACATGTCGTTGTAATCTCCTCCCAAATAATAAACTTTGTCATGTCGTCAATAGATTTCCAAGTAGCAAAATCTCCAGTATCATCCAATGTTCAAATAAAACTCATCACAAGAACTAAATTTAGTTTCGCCTGAATATCTAGCAGAAGTTAGGATGAGAAGCTAAAAGGATACCCAGCAGTTAGCCTACCCTGTTTCATCAACTTCTAGTATGATTGTACAAATATTGGAAAAAAGAGACAATCAAATAGGCAAGGAAATTATGTGTAAATTGAAACATAGATTAATGTACCGTAATTAATGCACAAAGTGTTATATACAACAAATTGTGCAGCCATAGTTGACACAATTACAGCCCTAAAAACATATTCAACATGAACAAAATAAAATTAGAGTAACCAACAATAACAAGTGTGAGTACCTAAAAATGGCCGTCAACCGGAAAACAAGAGAGTGTTGAATGAGAAATACATCGTTCGAAGAAGATTACAGTTGCACAATGGAGACCACATCCAGCGTTCATGAGCGGCGCAAAGGAAAACTTGGGCGGCCATGAATGTGAACAACAGATTGCAAGAGAGATTTTACAAGAAAAATCAGAGAGAATGGGCGAGGGTTTCGTGGGTGAGGCAGAAGCGTAAGTTCAGGGATTAGGTATTTTGATTAGTAAGTTCAAATAGTGAACGGGTCTTACCAGGATATGGGTCAAGTAAGTTGAATTGGGTCAAGTGTGAGACCCGTCTCATGTATGAGACCGTCTCATACGAGTTTTTGTCTTAACAATTATTTGAAAATCTTCATATATATTATCAAAAAAAAAAAATCTTCATATATAATTTTAATGATTCTAATTAAATTTAATAATTTAAGACCATGTATATTTGAAGATGCGATTTTTTTATTTGGTCTAAAATCATGTAAAGTTCTTAGTATTGGTAATAATTTTAAAAACTTTTTAAAATATGTAGAGAATTTCTCTTAATCATTAGAACAAAAACATATTCACTGACCATTGAGAAACTAAGTTCATATAAATTAGAAGTGAAAGAAGGACAAATATGCACCATTTTAATAACAAAAGAAAGATATATATATGCATTCCAATAAACAAGGCTATATTAAATTGGTTAATACAGTGGCATGGGTGAGGGTGTGTACAGGGGCAAAGTGGGGTGAGTAATATTGTGAGTTATATATAGGTTTTTTTTAAAAAAATAAGATTATATATGTAATTTTATTATAAAATGAGTAGATATTTTTTTTCATATAAATTGGATAGAAAGCTTTATTTATTAATAAAGGTGGGTATATATCTTTTTTCAATTAATTAACTTAAATTTCATGTTTTACTTCAATAAGTAAATTAGGGCACTATAAGAACAATGATATTTGAATTAAAGAAAATTGGAATAAAAAAGAAAAATAATATCTTGAGCGTGGTGAAGAACAAGGAAGCAGTCAACATTAGGGGTGTGCAAAAGGCGATTTGGTGGACCGAACCGACCGTAATATAAAAATCGAAATATAAATCGAAATTTATGAACTAAACCGAAATCGAACTATATTTGTAAAAATCGAACGGTCCGAGAACGAAATATTTCGGTTCGGTTTGATCAGTTTGGTCTAAAAACCGAGATTTTTTAATTTTTTTTTAATTTTCAAAGGCAGTGACAAAAAACGGACAATGTTTTCATGAACTACGGTAAAAAATATATATAAAAAATAATCTAAGCATCAATCAATTAGTTTCCAAAAGCTAAAAACAATTAAAAAATGTTAAGCATTAGCAGGTTCCAAAAGCTAGTCTCCACAACCCACATTTTACGTATCACTACAATAGTTGTTTTATAACTTAAAAATCAAAATAATATTTTCGAAAAAAAAATTATTTAAAAAAAATTTGAAAAAAAAATATATTTTCGAAAAAAAAAAAATTTGAAAAAAAAAAATTATTTCGGTTCGGTTCGGTTTAATCGGTATTTTACTAGTAAAAATCGTATACCGAACCGAAATATAAAAAATTATGTTTTCCAAACCGTAAATCAAACCGTAAACCGAAATTCGGACCGAATTTCAAATTTTGGTCCGGTTTGGTCCGATTTTACGGTCTGCACCGTATTTTGCACACCCCTAGTCAACATTGATGAAATGCAAATTTTGTTAATGGGGTTGTTGTGGTAAAATTTGAGACATTTTAGAAAATTTACAAGTCCATGAGCGGAAGAGGATTCAGGTCTTAACATGTACTATGGGGAGGGGTGGGCGTTCGGTCAGTTCGGTCAATTTTGGGCTGATTTTTAATCGAACCGAACAAACTAAAAATTATAAATCTAGACCGAAACAGAACCGAACAGTATTAACACCGAATATAATCGAACCGAATAACACTTCGATTATTTCGGTTTTTTGGTATTCACCGAATAAAAATTAAATTTCAGAAATTTTGGATAAATCGACTATCTTCTCGAATTTACCTCTTATATATGGTGGCGAGTGGAGGCATAAGCGGTGACACCAGTGGTTTTTGTTTCTGAGTTTGAGAGGAGACTGAGAGTGAGAGAGATTGGAGTAAACTATGTTCGTTGTAGAGAGATTGGGCAAAATAGTCGTTGTTTCGCGTCGGCGATTAAACAAGAGATGCCGGAGAAGAAGAACGGGAATGGTAAGGGTAGAGTGCACGACGGTGGCTGCTTGGTAGAAATTCAATTTGAAGACGAAGAGAGACTAGGTTAAGAGTTGAAACTTAAATCTGATGTATCTATATCATATATTGGGTCCAATGTCATATTAAATATTAATGATGGATAAGTAATAAATGGGCCAGACTTTGTGATAGATAGAATGGGTTGTAGGAATTTTTTTCTATAGATCGATTAATTCAGTTTATTTGGGGTTTTTCTGCTGCCAATCGAATCGAAAACCGATTTTATTAATTTTAAAAATTGAAATCGTATTTCATTGGTTTGGTTCGGAATTCATTTTATCCGGTTTTGTGTCCACCCTAACTATGAGAGTGTTTTGAAAAAATTATAAGTGATTATATAATCACTTAAAATTGTGTGCAATAGTAATTTGAAGTGTTTTGTTTCTATTTTATTAGATTAAATAAGCTCTAAAAAACTATACGTTAAAATCTAAAAATTGGGTATATCTAGTAGCTTATGAGATTTTTTAAAATACTATTAACTTTTTTTGCCAGTACTATCATATTTTTTTTTCAAATACTATCAATTTTCACTATTAATCAATTTTCCCAGTTCTTAAAAAATATAAATTTTTGCAAACACTCCCAATATCATCAACTTAAATGTGGTCAACACCTCTTCTTACATTTACTTCTCGCCTTTGTTCTTCACCTTTGGTTAGTTAGAACTAGGAGCATAATTGAATCCGATCTACACGCAATCTACTCATGTTCAAATAAAAATGAAATTAGTCTGAACCTAATTGAGTTTAGCTACTCGAGTAGTTCTCAAGTTTAAATTCGAGCTTAGAAATACTCGATTCAAGAAGCTTGCAAGCTTGATAGATCTTGCATAGTATTACTATGGTTAACCAGGGGCGGACCTGCAGTTGGCCCAAACTGGGCTCCAGCCTAGTCCACTTGCCTAGTAACCTCCTATATATATATGTTGCATATTTTATTTTATCAGCAATAGCCCAACCCAATAATATTAATTCCTTGGTTTTAATTGTAAAAGTAAAGTACACATGAACTCATATTCCTAAATGGTTAAATAATAGCCCATTTGACCACCCCCAAATTAAAAAATAAAACCGGCAGAATTGGGATTGAGAATTGTAGGTAAAAAATTCAATCCCTAATTTTACACTTCACCGTACACAGAACCAGTCAACTGCGGACGCACATAAACAAAACCTTGATAATATGGTCTCCTCTTCTTCTCTTGGTGAGTATGAAATTATGAAAGAGTGAATTTTTTTTATTAGTTGTGCTTATTTAGCTTTTCAAAATTATTTGTATATATAACATATGAAAGATTGAAATCATTGATATGTATTTTGAGGGAGAAGTGGAGAACTAAGCATCCTAATTCCTAAGCTTATTATTGTGGGTTGGATACTTGGATAATTGGATTTGAATTGGGTTACTTAAATATATAAATTGGTTGGTAGCTGTAATTCCCCACCACACCAATGTCACCAATGGACTAATGTTTAACTATTTTGATGAATTAGTAATTGGGCATCAGTGTTAAATAAGCTTATTAGTCATTAGTATTACCGTCAATGCCGTAATGCCCAATTTGGGCATCAGTGTTAAATTGGTAGCTGTGCACAGTGCACTTATGTTAGTTAAATAATTATTTGTTAGTCTAATCTTGACGTTGCCCGTTTCTACTGCTACAACTGAACGAGCATTTTCAGCAATGAAGCATGTGAAGACGGCACTTCGTAACAAGATAGGGGATGATTTGCTTGGAGATTGTTTGATGTTTTTTATTGAGAGAGATTTTGTTAAAGATATAGATATAGACTCAGTTATTGATGAATTTTATGTTTTGAAGTCTCGTAGGGTACAACTTAAGTGAATATTAAAATATTTTATTATATATAAATTTTAACGTGTTCAAACATTACTTTTCAGTCTACCCCACTATCGAATCATGGATCCGCCCCTGACTGTAACCTTATTTTGTTAATTATCAATTGCACGTTAAATAAGTTACAGAAACTCAAATAAAAACCAAATTGGAATAATTTGAAATGATAATTTATAATCTACTACTAACCTAAAAAAAGTTACAATTCAATACAAAATGGACTATAAATATACAAAATTAACCACGTCCCTTTATTTCTTTTTCACTATTGTTGGCTGTCATTTCTTCATTAAAAATTATAGAATTTCATCGTTTACTTAATTAAAAAGCTACAGAGCTTTTCATTGGAGATTAATTTACATGACTCTTTCACATTAATTTAATTTGCATATATACACAAAAATTATTGCTGTAATTTTTTGGTAAGTGCAATTTTTTTATTTATTTTTGTGCAAACGTATTTTATTCATAAGAACAAAATAATGTTCATATTGAAAATAAGGAAAAGAAAAATTGAACATTACCTACAAAAAATAATTATTGTTGCAATTTTTTTATATGTGCAATTTTTTTTTTAAAAAAAAATTGTACAAAATTGTTCTATTCATAAGAACAAAATATTGCACATGTTGAACATGCGGAAAAAAAATTAAACATTACCCAAAAATTTCTGCAGACAATTTTTTTTGTATGTGTAACTTATTTATTTATTTTAATGAAAACTTGTTTTGTTCATAAAAAATATATATATATATTGCACATGTTGAACATACAAAAAAATATTTAATATTACCCACATGACATTAATTTCTTGGAGAGGAAATATGAGAAATTTAAAAATCCAACTTTCTATTTCTCTTCAACTAAAGATATCTTTGACATTTTAATTATAATTTTATAACTATTAATAACCTTTTAAAAGGATAGTAGTATCTAATAATAAAAGAGTTTTAAAACTTATATTTATTAGTAATTATTTCGAATAATAAATGCCCGAGAACAACAAACAAATTTATTCAAAAATAAAATAAACATCGAATTAAACGGAATACAGAACAATATAGAACAAAATTCACCAATGAAAATGGAATATAGAGTAGAGACATTTTAAATATCAAATGGCAAGCAAGAAAAGATAATGTATAGGGGCAGTACTTAAAGCAAAACTTAGACAGAGGTCAGTATAAGTTCACTCACTCAACCGTGTTCAAAATTTCACCGTGATTCACATTAGAGCTCGGAGTATCGTCCATCACCTTATCAGAACTCGGAGTATCGTCCATCACTTTATCAGAACTCGAAATATCATCATCCACAACCTTATCAGAAATCGGAGTATCGTCCAAAACCTTATCAGAATTAGGAGTGGTGTCTGCAATTAGTAAATCTGGATAGTTGCGATAGTTCAAAGAATGCAACCAGAGAGCAACAGCTCCATCTTTATGCTCTGCTGATGCAACGTGAGAGTAAATGTACTTCATTTTGAATTCCTCAGCTTCCTCTGCATAAGTTTTCATGGACAGTTCCTCGTGGGTTTGTTTAAACTTCCGGTTATAAGATGAGAAAAAGCACTCATCTAAATATAATCCAACCTCAGGAGCCATGGGGACAGTGATGTTCACTTTCCTGATATTCAAGAAACGATTCATCACTATCAGAAATATTATGCACAAAACTATGACAGTGACGACAACAAATCGGTTTATATGGATATATCCAGCCATTGTGCCCAGTCAAAACACACTTATCATTTATATTCAAATCCATATACCCGTCTGTTTCTCCAGATTTTGGTATGGGATTTCAAATATTATAACCTTCTATCCTACAATCCACATAAGACCCCTATTTTACTTTTTTCAAACACAATTTCCAATACCCAATCAATCATCCATCTCCCACTCTTAAATTACTACCAAATCTGTTCCTAATTATCGTCTATCCAAAAATGGTATTCCTAATTATTTGTCATTTCGCTAATATTCAACAAAAGGTTGTCTTTTTTTCCATCAACAAATACTAACCATCTTCTTGGAATTATAAGCTTATTAATATCATCAAGTAGTAAAATAAGGAAGCAACAGTCTTTCGGTACCCTAATTAGTGAAAATTTTGTTTGTATAAATGGATTAAATTAGAAGATAATTAGGAACAGAGGTAGTATTGTCTACCCAACTCAATATTCTCTCTCCTTTTTACTTTACACACTCTCTCCCCTACTTCACATACAATCTCCAATACACAATCAATCATCTATCACCTGCATTTTTTTTCCAAATGTCTGCACTATCAAATCCTACAAAATCTACACTCTAAAAAATATACAAAATCCAAATTCACATGTTACTATTCATAAACACCCCCTTAGGTCTTCCCTTCTTCTGATTTGAGTCAATTATGATCATTACAAAATATCATATACTTAGAAAAGACAGATGACTTAGACAATACTTACTTCTCAAAAGCTGTTACGATCAACGACTCGGGACAGAGATTTCTCATGATAGCAACAGCAAGACCCATCATTTTCCGTATTTGATGAAGCATGAAGCTCTGCCCCAGGACCTCGCACTTGACAAAGTCAATCCCACCAATGTTAATTACAGTGTTCGCATCAAACGATAGAATGTATCTTATAGCAGAAGGATCCTCAGCTTTGGTTCTGGTGGTGAAATTATGAAAATTATGCGTCCCTACATAATACTTGAGAATCCTATTGAACCTCTCCTTCTCCGCCTCTCCATAACAGAACTCACTCATCTTCTCTGGTTTGACATGGTTGTCTGTGTTTTCATATTCCATTTCATCTTCCTTCATCTTCTCGATAGTTTCTGATCCAGTTTCCGGTAGCTTCTCAGTCCCATTACTCGCATTACTGTTGTCAGCATCATCATCATCATCTCCTTTTTGCAAAGAATTCACCACAACCTCATTTTCTACTACAACAGTTTCATTGCTCGTTAAAACAGCTGAATCCACTGAAGAAACTGCTTTACTGTCCTCTGTTTTCTCATGTTGTGCATCTTCAGCATTTGCATTTTCAATAACTGAGTCTTTCTCAGAATCATTCTTTCCGGTTACCTTGCTAGTTAAAACAGCTAAATCCACCGAAGAAACTGCTTTAGAGTCCTCTGCTTTCTCATTTTGTGCATCTAAAACATACACATTCTTTTCAGTTTCATTGTTCTCACAAGAATCCACTGCAATTTTACTTTCCTCTAAACCACCATTTCCAGCCACAGTTTTCGACTCAAAACTACGTTTCCCCATAACCCCATAAATCTTCCTCCCTCTCTCCGAACACCCCACACACTTAACCAACTCATTCTCCGACCCTACGCTAGCCAAAACACTCTCCCTATTACGATGACGCGACGGATCAAGCGCAAAAACAGGAATCAAATAAACATACCTTCGTCGATCGCAGAACTTCTTCGCGCTAAACGACGGCGTCGCACGCTTGAACCCGAATATCCTAATCTGCGGCGACAAATTGGAGTTCAACCGCTCAACAAACCCCGGCGGATCGACGAAAAACTTGCCCGAAACCACCTGCCCGACGGCGCTAACTCCTTTATCCGTCCGGGCAGACCGGGCCCAATCGTACCGCTTGTGCAAACCGCGCTCTTCCTCGGGAACCGCGCCGGAAAGATACAGGGCTTCTTCTAGATCGCCTTCGATGGTTTTGGCGCCGGGATTTTTCTGCATTCCCTGATAGCCCACGCCGCAAAACGCAAAGAATATGGCGATTTTGCGGCGTTTGTACTTGGGTGCTATGGGAACTGATGGGGCATTTTCGAGATTTTGTTCGTCGTCGGAGGTGGTGGTTGTGGACATTTTTTGCCGTTTGAGATAGGGTTGATCTTCGAGTGGGGGTGGTGATGAATTTTCAGCCATTGTTAATGGAGTGGGAGGGAAAGCAAATTGATGTACTGTAGACCCTAGTAAAACCCTAGAATTGAGAGCGCCCCCTTTTTGCGCTTTGGATGATTGTACGTTGCGCTAAGATGGTGGTGCAGATTTTTCCTGTCACTTCTTTTATTTTTTCTGCAACCATGGGGTGTTTGCAAATGGAAATGGAGGTGTGGGAGCACTTCTTTTTTTAAATAAATAATAATAAATAAAATAAAATATTTTCTATTAAAAACTAAAAGCCTAATACTTAAATTTTAAAATGTAAAAATTATCAATATTTTTAAAAATTTTGATAATGGAAACCAAACCTAAGCTAGTAAGGCATTCGGTCCCGCAGTTATAGAACCTAGGTTGTCCGCGGAGTTGAAAGATCACAGAACTCGTATCCAAATGCGAATTGAAAATAAATGTTAATTTTTTTTTATTTTTTTCGAACCGAATCGAATTACATTTTTTTATATGAAGTTGGATATTACCGAATTAACCGTTCTGAAAAAACAAATAAAACCGCACCAAATCGTACCAAACCGAATAACCGATTTAAATATTTAATAAATTTAATTATTAATGTATTTTGTATTCATCAATTTGTATTATACATTTTTAATAACCATGTATGTAAATAAATATTGAATATATCATGAATATATTTGCGAGATATTACAATATTTACTTCCTTAGACCTTAATTGTGATTTGTAATGATTAGGATTCCTATAAAATTTTCAATTTGCGATTACAAATCATTTCTCTTGCGCATCAAGCCATCAACTCATCGCTCTTGCCGCCGCCTGACCCATCAGATGCTCTACTCTATATTGTGTACCTCTCGTTAATTTGGACCAACAAAAATTCACAATATATTTTAAAGGATTGTTTAATTGTGTATTTTATTAACCATGTTGGAAATATATTATTGATAGTGTCTTGCATTATTTTATTATTTTTAATAAGCTATTATCCCGTCATATATTATGTTTGAGTCTGAAAGGATAGACGCATGAATATGGTTGAAGTAGTATTGAATTCATGTGCATTATGTGTAGATTGCATCAATATTCTTTAGAAAAATTGTGATTAAAAAAAGGAGGGATGATTAAAAAAAAGAGAAAAAGGTAAAAAAAAAAAAAAAAGTGTTGTTTATTCGTCCTGATACCTTCCGTTCCGATCCGTACCGAAAAATTAAAAAATATGTACCATTCTGAACTGAAATTTTAGTACGAACATGGACACTCCAATTTTAAAATAATCGAACACGGACACTCTAATTTTAAAATAATCGAACAATGGTATGTCTAATTGCACCTGATACACCAAACTACCATCGAAATTGCACATAAAACATTCAACTTCATTTCCTTTACTAAACTATATAAATATCAATATTTGACACCTAGAATGCATGGGTACTCATAATTTTTTAATAATGCAATGTCAGGAATCCGTGGGTACTTGGGTACCCGGATACGGGTGAAATGCGCACCAGATACGTCACGTGGTGTGTCCCAATTAAAAATATTAATAATAATATTAGGTACCGTGTCGGACACGGCTGATCAGCGTGTCGGACATGGATATGGTACACGTGGGGTGAAATTTGTAAATTTTATTTTGTTTTTTGTTCTGAAATAAATTTGTGTTATATTAGATTAACCATAGCCCATAAACATTAAAAAAATATTGACTCTCTCTATTAATCATACCGTCACACCATTGTCAAAATGTTCGTCGTTCACATGTGTTTATTATGATGTTCATTTTGTTTTGATTTTATATTTGTTTAGGTGTTAGAAAAAAATGCAAGAGAGACGCGTATTTAAAAAAAATTTGTGAAAATATATATTTATATATAAGAAAAATATAAAATAATTTTAAAAATTATAGTCATACACCCGCTTACCCAATTTTTAAAAAAAATCTATATCCCAGTACCCATACCGTGTCGTATCTATATTGTCGTACCCGTATCATGCAACCTAGTTTGACACAAACCTCTAAATTAATTCTTTAGGCCATTTTTTTACATGTGTGTCACTCGTGTTTTTATAGAAGGCGTATCAGTATCAATCAAATTATGTACATAAAGCACATAATTAATTTTAAAACTGATTTGCAAACTCATTATTCCCCAATTCGGGATTTTTTGGGTTTTAAAGGAAGAAAAAAAATTAATTTTATTGCAATTTAGTTGTAGAATATGTGAGGAGAAAGAATTCGGGAGAATTTTTTTTATGAAAATACTCCTTTAAACAATCATATGAGAGCGACACACGTAAAAATTAGAGAGAAATTTGGCTTGAAAAATTGGTTTGATGGTTTATGAAAAAATAATTGAAAACTTTGAAAAATATTATAAAAATTAATTAAATCGTCCAGAAATAAAAACTTTCAAAAAATAAATCTGAAAAATATTTAAAAAAAATAAAAAACTCTTCAAAAAAATAAAATATATATAAAGAAATCAATTAATGATAAATAAAAATAAAGTTTTAATTAATTTTGAAGATTTAGTTGCTTTTTTAGTTTTTTTTTTCAGATTTTGTTTCACCTTAACTGATTTTTTAAGATTTTTATTTTTATTTGTTTTTTTAAATTTAATTATTTTTAAAGATTTACTTTAATTTTTCCTTGTATCTTTTGTTTTATTTAGTTTTCAAAATTTAACTCTTTAATTGATTTTTTTTAATTGATTTGATTTATTTCTCAGATTTTATTTATGTTTTACTAATTTTGAAGATTTTTTTAATTTAATTTTTTTTAAGATTCGTTTAATTTTCTTAATATTTTACCAATTTCATATTGTTTTTCAGATTCTTTTAGTTTAAATATTTTTAAAATTTCTTCATTTAGTTTATTCACAAATTTAAAAATACTTTTTAATATTAATTTATATATTTTATAAAATTTAATTATTTTTTTAAATATATTTCAGATTTTATATAAATTTTAAGGTTTTTTACGATTTTTAATAAAATAATTAAGATTTTTTTTTTGATGTAGATGATTGTTCATTAGAAGAGGGAAATATGTAGGAAAGTCTTATTATTATTACTTTTTTTTTAGAGAGAAAAGATACCATAGAAATGAATTAGGTGAAATTAATAATACACTAGTATTTCACCCGTGTGATGAACGATTATAGTTTTTGTTAGAGTCGATCTGTTGTGAAATTTATTTCACATTTATTAAATGAATTCAAACATTTTTTTTTTTTTGACAGGAAAAAAAATAGATATATTACTCAGCCATAAGATCTGCGGAGATAGAATCAACAACCATTTCAGGAAGCAAAGCGGATACAAACAGAGACGAACAATTAAAGGCAAAACTTGCCAACGAATGGGCCGCCTTATTAGCAGAACGACGAGCCCAACAAAATGAAACACGCTCAAACTCATTGAAACAAGCAAGAATTTCCTGAATAACTCTCCCAAAGTAAGAAATATCCATCCTCGGCTTCTGGAGAGCCAAGAACACTATTTGTGAGTCAGTTTCCACCACTATGTTGCTGATTTCTTTCTCCAGTGCTAGCTTCACCCCCAACAGCACTCCATTAGCCTCAGCCAGTTCGACCGTCATGGATGAATCGATTCTTCTTGCAAACCCCCAGCATACATTACCGGCATGATCTCGCGCCACGCCACCTATTCCCGTTCCCCATCCCTCTCGACATGCTGCATCAGAATTAATTTTGACAAAGCCTTCCTCTGGTGGACTCCATTTTTCATCTGTCCTCCGGCGTGGTAGTTTCGGTCGTTTCATGGTTGCCGCCTGGTAATCTTCAAAGTGGTGGCGGGCAAGAGCAGAATTGTCGAATACAAGTTGGTTCCTAGCAAACCATATCGACCAAAGTACACAAGCAAAGAGGCACTGAGCTTCCTTCGGGAGTGTCCCGCCAACTCTCCAGACCCACTCCGCCATATTCTCATCAGCCAAAACACTCACATCCCCAAAGGAAAAAAAACTCCAAACACCAGCGATTCCTGGGCAATCCCTAAGGGCGTGCTCATTCTTGCACTCGGGAGGCACGTTCACAAATCTGGAGATGAGGCTCAAGCAAGTCGGCACAATGCCATGCATAACCTTCCAGAGAAAAAAACGTACCTTGGGTGTAATGTCTAGCCCCCATATCCACTTCCATCTTTTCGACTCCGCACCCGTCATCGTGATGTACCCCATATCCGCTCTTTTCATCATCTCAATATACCCTGATTTTGTCGAGTATATCCCCATTTTCTCATGCTTCCAAGATAATCTGTCCTCGCGACTTGCAGCAAATGGGATTGACATGATCTTAGAAGAATCCTCCACATTGAACAGTTGCTGCACCAGCAGGACGTTCCAACCTGAGAAGTCATCTAAGATTAGGTCCCTGACCCTCATATCAATATCGTTGCTTCCTACGTTCCAGACCAGACCACAATCAAGCACCGTCCGACCATCAATGATTGACGACCACGTATAGCTGGGGTTATGGCCCTTCGTCGCTTTCCTGAAGTCACTATGTGGGTAATATCTCGCCTTAAGAGTACGTGCAAGGAGAGATTCACCGTCTTTGAGGAGCCGCCAGCCTTGTTTTGCTAAGAGAGACAAGTTGAAATTCGCGAGGTCACGTAGTCCCAAACCCCCTTCCCATTTCGGACGACATAGCTCTTCCCACCTAATCCAATGTGTTCTTTTTTCCTCCTCCTTCTGTCCCCACCAGAAACGGATGATAGCAGCACGTATTTTATCAATCACCCCTTGTGGAATTTTAAAACAGCTCATCAGTATGTTGGGATTGCTTGGGCGACAGATTTTATCATCACAAGTTTACCAGCCTGCGTTAAAGTTTTGCTCTTCCAATCTTTAAGTTTTTTCTCGACTCTGTGTACCACAGCTCTGAATATTGCACTCCGTGATCGTCCTACGTTGGTTGGAATGCCCAAATAGATCGCAAAATGAATGAATTCAAACTTAACTCTTCACTTATCATAAATAATCCCTTTTGTAATCCTCTTTGTCCAAATTATATAGATTTATATAGATATGTTTTTCATTTATGGATGTCCCTATTATAAGGACTTGTTTTCACATTTATAATTTTTCAAATTAATTTACTTATACAATCATGCATTACTTATGATAGAAACTATAATCATTACTAAATAGGGTTATAGAAATTTTACTTGTATAATTTACATATTCCAAAAAAATCTTAATCTATGTGCAAAACTCAATCAGCCTGTATAATTGGGATTGAGGGAGTATAAGATATCTTTAAGTTATATGATCTAATTTTAATGAATAAAGTATTATGTGCACAATTTTCACGGTACATCAATATTACTATTTTATAAAAAAACTAACATTTTATAAATAAAATATTAATTCTTAACAACAATAGTATTAATAATAGTGTAAGATGAAAATGATGCGCATAATACCTTCTCGGATTTAGTGATCCACGTATAAAACCTGTTCAGTATATTTTGTCTTTTTATTAATATGTGTTGATGTTGCACGGATGTTGCTTCACATGTTGGACAACATTCTGCACAACATCATAAATTTGTCATTTCTCCTAAACACTAAATCCGGTTTGATAGATGTGTTTCTCTATGTTTCCTACATTGCAGGTTGAAGATAATCTCGGAAATTATCAAGCGGTTGCACTGATGGAGTGAGAATAGAAAGATCATGGGTGGTTACACCAAGATCATGGAGATAGTGGAGGAGAATTTCAAGGCTATTCACACCAAGTGGATAGGACAATGCAGTTGGTCCGAAAGTCTATAAATAGACTGCATTGGTCGACATTCAAGTTTGAGTTAAAGTGAAATCCCATTTGCTCTACTCCAAACTTAAGAGAGTAGCATCCAAGACACAACCAAGAGTTAAAAACCAAGTGGTTGTAATTCTAGGAGTGTGAGGGTCGATACTATTCTATGTGTACTGGTCGAGGGAATACAATCTCTCCTATCAGTATTGATTTTATCTTATTAGATCAAGTTTTAGGTTGAATAAGATCACTAGTTACTTGATTGAATAGATTGATTTTGGTGTGTGGTTTTTCACTACACCTTTTAGGATCTTGTAAGAGATTCGTGTGTATCTCACTACTTGTTATAGTGATATTTTTAACCATGAGGTTCGTATAGTCTGGATTACAGACTATACAAAATTTTGAAATCCTTTGCACTGCGTTTTTATGCTTCTGCTGTCATATGTTGTTTTACATGTTGCATAACATTTTCAACAACACTCTGAAAAATACACGCACACACACCGTCAGTTGGCACCAGAGCCATAAACTTGATACACTAAGTTAAAGGTCCTATGTTTTAAAGTGTGTTTTTGCAATGGATTATCCACTGACTCCTTCTTTAAAACCTCCGATTTTGAATGGATCAAATTACCCATATTGGAAACCTAAAATGCGCATGTACATTAAGTCTATTGATGAAAGAGCATGGCGTAGTGTGTTATCTGGTTGGAATCCTCCAAGGACTATTGATGATGGAGATGGAGAATCGCAAGTCAAAAAGGAAATTGATTGGTCCAATGATGAATGCACATGGGCCAATTTCAATTCTAAAGCTCTTAATGCTATATTTACTGCTACTGATGTTTCTATGTTTAAACTGATATCTAACTGTGTTTCTTCTAAGGATGCATGGGAAATATTGCAGGAACATTGTGAAGGATCAGAAAGTGTTCGAAGGACTAAACTCAGAATGTTGGGAACCAAGTTTGAAAACTTGAAGATGAAGGATGATGAAAGCATTTCATCGTACAATGAAAGGATAAGTGAGATTGCTAATGAGTCACACTCACTTGGTGATCCAATTTTCAACACTCGGTTAGTCAACAAGATACTTAGAACTGTTCCTAAACGATTTGATGCTAAAATATGTGCAATAGAAGAGGCTAAAAACACTGATTTATTGAGTCAAAATGAGTTGATCAGTATTTCGAAAACTTATGAGATAAACTCAAATATGTTAGATGATGATAAACATGAGAAAGATAAAGACAAGAAAGTACTTGCTTTTAGAGGTGCAACTTCTGATAATGTTGGTAAACATCCTTATATAACTGAAGTTGATTCTGATGAAGATGTTTCTGATTTATGTGATGATGACATTTCTGAACAATTTGCTCTTATAACTAAGCAATTCAAATCTTATCTAAAAGGAAAGTTCAGAAGACCAAATGGTCAACTTCAATCAAAGGATAAGTTTAACCAAAACTCTTCTCTCTCTAATAAAAAGCTTGTTCCAAGTCAGACTTCCAGTTTCAATCAACCTAGACAATTTACAAAGGATAACAAGTTCAAATATGATCCTGAGTACAGAAAAAAGGTTAAATGTGATGCATGTTCTGGATATGGTCATTATGCTAATGAATGTGCTAATACTTTGCTTAGGAAGAAGATGAACTTTAATTCTACCTTGAGTGATGATTCTGATGATGAAACTGATGCTGATAAATGTGAACTAACTGTTATGTCTGGTAGAATAGTTTATGATGATACATTTGTTGATGATCTCGATGATTATTGGTCTGAAGCAGATTCAGATGTTATCACAACATCTGAAACAACATTCAGTAATATGATTCTGAGATTAACTGTTTTGCTGGAACTATTCTGAATGCTGAAACATCAAGTTCTACTGTTTGTAACTCTGAATATTTGAAGGTTAAATCTGATTTAGAAACTCAAAAACAGGTGTTGAGTTCCTTATCTTTAGAAAATTCAGATTTGAAAGAAAATCTTGTTAAACTTGAAGTTCTTTTAACTAGAAAAGATGTGGAAATTTCTGCTTTGAAAGATGAACTTAAGTGCACTACTCTTAGCTTTAAAAAGTTTTCAGCTAGCACTACTGATTTGAATGATGCATTGATGATTGGTAGACATGGTAATGCTGGACTTGGTTTTGAGAAATTTTTTGAGAAAACTCCTATATCATGTGAACCTATTTCTTTTGTAAAAGCTGGAACTTCTGTACCAAAACCTTTGAAAGATAAACAAAAGAAATCTGATGGTTTGTTAAAAGAGTATATCTGTTTTTATTGTGCTGGAGTAGGTCATATTCGTCCATATTGTTCTAAGTTAAGAAGAGACTTAAAAGCTGGAATATTTTTACCTGATAAAGTTGAACATCCCATAAAACAGGTTAACAACACTAAAAAGCTGATTCATAAGAACATGTCATGTAATGTTGTGTATACATCTTTGAAAACATGTGTTCCTGGATCTTGGTATTTTGATAGTGGATGTTCTAGACACATGACTGGTCAAGTCAAACATCTGACTAATTATACATCCTGTAATGGTGGTCATGTTACCTATGGTGGTGGTTCAAAAGGTAAAGTTGTTGGTAAAGGAACCTTGAATGTTCCTGGTTTTCCAAAGTTAACAAATGTGCTACATGTAAAAGGCTTACTTGCTAATCTGATTAGTATTAGTCAGTTATGTGATGATGATTTACATGTGAAATTTGACAAGAATTCATGCTATGTGTTTGATAAGAATGATGAATGCTTAATGACTGACAATAGATTAGCTGATAATTGCTATTTTATTGGTTCAAATCATACTTGTAAAAGTGCTAAAGCAGATGATATTATTTTGTGGCATCAAAAACTTGGTCATGCAAATTACAAAAGTATTCAGAAACTGCATAGACTAGGTGTTGTTGTTGGTTTACCTGATCTTAACTTTGAAAAAGGAAAAAAATTGTGGACCATGCCAAAAAGGTAAGCAAGTAAGGACAACACATCAAATGTTGTCAACATGTACAACAAATAGGTGTTGTGAGTTGATTCATATGGATCTAATGGGTCCTATGGAAACTGAAAGTTTAGGTGGTAAGAGGTACTCTTATGTTCTTGTAGATGATTTTTCTAGATATACATGGGTTATTTTTCTGAAAGAAAAATCTGATACCTTTTCTGAGTTCAAAATTCTTTACAAAAGGTTTTAAATTGTTTTATGTTTAAAGATCAGTAGGATAAGGTCTGATCATGGAAGAAAATTTGAAAACAGTTTGTTTACTAATTTCTGTGAAAAGAAAGGTATATTGCAAGAGTTTTCCTCACTTAAAACTCCACAACAAAATGGAATTGCTGAAAGAAAGAATAGAACTTTGCAAGAAATGGCAAGAGTTATGCTAATCTCAAAAAGTCTTTCTAAAAAATTCTGGGCTGAAGTTTGAATACTGCCTATCACATTGTGAATAGAGTCTATATTCGTTCTGGTAGTAATTGTACTTCCTATGAGATTCTGAATAACAAGAAACCAAATTTGAAATACTTTCATGTGTTTGGTTGTGTTTGTTACATTTTGAATGATAGAGATCAGTTGCACAAGTTTGATTCCAAAAGTGATAAAGGATTTTTCTTAGGATATTTTAAGAATAGCAAGGCATATAGAATCTATAACTTGAGAACTGATACAATGCAAGAATCTGTTAATGTGGTATTTGATGAACTTGCAAGTCTTGCAGGAAAAAGTGCTGAAGACAATGTATCAGATTTGATAGAAGTATCCAAAGATACTGATGACACTGAAGATAGTAAGGATGTTGATCAGAATGTTCCTTCAACATCTGATTCAACACTACCCAAAAGTTCAAATACTGAAAATCTGTCACAAGATTCACAGTATCCAAAACATTTGGTTCCCTCAACAAAGATAATGAAAAGTCATCCGTCAGATCAGATCATTGGAGAAGCTACCACTGGTGTACAAACTAGAAGAAGAATGGGTATTCATATTAATAATCTTGTAAGATCAGTTTGCATGTCATCCATATGCAATCAGGTAACTTTTGAGTGTTATCATTCTGCAATAGAGCCTAAGAATGTGAAAGAAGCTCTTAATGATGAAAACTGGATAAATGTTATGCATGAAGAGCTTAATCAGTTTGAAAGAAATGATGTTTGGACACTTGTACCTAGACCTAATTCTGATATTAATGTCATAGGAACAAAGTGGATTTTCAAAAATAAAACTGATGAATCTGGTAATATTGTGAGAAATAAGGCTAGATTGGTTGCTCAAGGTTATACTCAGATCGAAGGAATATATTTTGATGAAACATTTGCTCCTGTTGCTAGAATAGAATCTATTAGATTACTTCTTGCTATTGCATGTTTCATTAACATTAACTTGCATCAAATGGATGTTAAAGCTGTTTTCTTAAATGGTATTCTGGATGATGAAGCTTATGTTGAACAACCTAAAGGTTTTGAAAATCTAGAATTTCCTGATCATGTTTACAAGTTAAAGAAAGTTTTGTATGGTCTAAAACAAGCACCTAGAGCTTGGTATAGACTTACTGATTTCTTAGTTGAATTTGGATTTTTGAGAGGTGAAGCTGATAGAACCTTGTTCATTAAAAATTCTAAGAATGATATCATGGTTGCTCAAATATATGTTGATGATATTGTATTTGGTTCAACTAGTAATGATATGCTTGAAAGTTTTGTTAAAGAAATGACCTGTACTTTTGAAATGTCTATGGTTGGAGAACTAAATTTCTTTTTAGGTCTTCAAATCAAACAAATGAAAGATGGTATTTTCTTTTGTCAAAACAAATATGCTAAGAATCTGGTGAAAAAGTTTGGTTTGGAAAGTGCTAAAACTATGAAAACTCCTATGGGTTCAACTCAAAAGTTGAGTAAAGACTTGATTGGAAAAGATGTTGATCCTACTTTGTATAGATCAATGATTGGAAGTCTTTTGTACTTAACTTCTAGTAGGTCTGATATTATGTATAGTGTCTGTCTTTGTGCTAGATATCAAGCTAATCCTAAGGAATCACATCTCAATTACAGAAAAAGAATTATAAGATATGTGGTTTGAAACATGTGATTTAGGTATTTGGTACTCAAAGGATACTAATTGCTCTTTAGTTGGCTATAGTGATGCAGATTGGGCAGGTGATTGTGATGACAGAAAAAGTACTAGTGGAGGATGTTTCTACATGGGAAACAACATTATATCCTGGCATAGTAAGAAATAGAATTGTGTTTCACAATCAACAACCGAGTCCGAATATGTTCTTTCTTTGGAAGTTCTTTGACTCAACCGCTATGGCTTAAAAAGATGTTTGATGATTATGGGTTGGAAAGTGGTATTTTTGACTTTGTTATTGTGATAATACTAGTGCCATCAATATTTCCAGAATCTCAGTGCAACATTCTTTGACTAAGCATATAAGTATAAGATATCACTTTATAAGAGATCTTGTAGAGAAAGAAGTTGTGAAGTTAGAATACATTTCTACTGAAAAACAACTTGCTGACATTTTCACAAAAGCCCTTGATTATGAGAGGTTTTCTTCACTTAGAAAATCTCTTGGTTTTTGCTATATCTGAAAATAAACACTAGATGTTGTGACAAATGTTTCTAACATTTGAAGCAACATTGTGGTTCTGATAATAAGTTTGTCTGTTGTTTTGCTTATTTTTGAGCTTTAAATGATAGTGTTTTTGATCTTATGGTTTGAATCATGGTTTAGATACAGAGTCCTGGACATATATCTCTTAAATGCATTAAAAATAAAACACAACTTAGATGTGTAATCACTGAGTAACTATGGGACACGGAGCTCGCTACTACGATGTTCTCTTTTCAAAAGGTGATTAAATATACATCCATGTTTGTTCACAATCCATTGAGTAACTATGGGGCATGGGGCTCGCTACTACGATGCACTCTTTTGAAAAGATGGATCAATGTGAACATGTGTTTAAAGAAAAATTCAAAATTTGCAACACTTTGATGATGAATTTCATGCAAAATTAAGTGTTGAGATATATGTGTGCCGACATTTTGTGAAACCTTAAGTGATTCGAACTTTATCTATCATACATGATTCGTTTAATGTTCTAGATAAGTTGAATTCGTAGATTGAACAAGTTATTTGAACTTATTTGTGTCTATTTAGTTTTAGATATGGTCTTCTGTTTTTTTTTTTCGAAAATGTTTTTGGCGGTCTTCTTCACATCACACGATCACATGACTTCAAAATAGTGTTGGGGTTATACTGGAAAGTATGCTTTTACTTTGTATAACCAAACTGAATTTTCTGTCTTATTTACTGAAATAAATTATTTATCACTGATGCTTTAAATATCATTGAATGTTACATATATTTACTGCATAATTGTTCAATAAAAGTACGTGTTACATTGTAGTTAATTTTGTGATACCAGATCACAGAAGATTAAATTAACAGTCTGTTGTAACTAAAAGTACGCGGTTCACGACCTAGATGGAAATGAACAATCCATCGTGAAAGGTTGAAGTGTAAGGCTCAGATTGGCTTGTCTTGACCAAAAAATTACACTAACGCATGACTGATGCACTGAACAGGACCTATGGGAGGATAAATTCTTCAGCACTGAACCAGGAAGAATTAGACCTCAGTGGTTCGTTATTTCTTAATCTTCGTCCCTTAAATAGGATTGCGTACGGTTAGTAATTATTGCTTTGACTATGACGGGTAGAGAATCAATGAGATTCAATACTTTATATCTTGGGCAATATTACTGGTCACATGCGATTGCTAAGATTTAATATGAATAATCGTGTGCGAGTACGCTCGTTTGATTTGCCCCCTTGGGAGGTTCATAAGATTTATCATACCAAATCTTGCAAGTGGAATTTGTTTTCGGTATGGATAATAATGTTGAACCGTTCCTTGACCAAGGACAAAAGATGTTAATTAATGGAAAGCTATTTCAGTTGCTTGAATTAATTAATGGGCTAGATAATCTTAAACACGGGAAATAATAACCGGGAGCTATATTAACAGTAATATGGGTTAAGATGGATAGTGCAATATTAATTATGTAGTGGGATTAATTAATATTTATGGGCTAGAATAAAATTGTGGCTCAATATTGAAAATTCAAAGTCCATTAGAAGGTCTAATCTTAATTCTCCTAAAGGCCCCTCAAGTAGCCCAAACATAATGTCCAATAACTGTAAAAGGTGTTTAAAATTAAATAAAATATTGTTGCCTATTTTTCCTAAATTTTTTAAAATAATAAATAAAAGAGGGAGAAAGACTTTCTTTGAATTTTGTTATGGAATGTAGATAAGTATTCTTGGAATACAAGATTATCTCATTAAATTCAAGTAATCTCCCACTTGGCTATTTATTAAGAAATTTTCGAAAACTTTGAATAAATAAGGAGAGGAAAGATTTTCTTGATTTTCTTGGAAAGATATTATGCAAGATATGTATTTTTGAAATACAAGAATATCTCATAAATTCAAGAAGATCCAAATCTTGGATTCCACTCCTTATTAATTTCGAAATTTCCATAACAAAGAGGAGTTGGGATTTTTGTTGAATATTTTAAATATGGAGAAAAGAATATATTGGATATATTCAAGATTTCTTGGAGATCAAGAAAAGATTTTTCCATCTTATTTTTCCACCAAAAATTCGACCAACACTCCCTCTATAAATAGGGGATGAGTATTTCATCCCCAATGAAATTTCATGTGTTGGAAAAATTAGAAATCCACAAAGGTGGTGCAACATATTTTTATTTTTCATTTTGTTAAATTGTTCGCGAGTTCCTTCCACCGGATTGTTGAACAAGGGCAAGGGAATACTTGAGAAGACCTTTTGGTGTGTTCGTGTGAACGGGATCCATCTTCTCAATGGTTGTCACTCCGAGAGGTTAGTTTACGTAAACTCATAGTAATTCCGCATGCGTAGGATTTACGTGAACTAATTGTATGCATGATTGGTTGTTGAATTATTATTTGAATTAATATAGGATTAATTCATGCTAGTAATAATTTTTAGGATTAAATTTGTATTTAAATATTCAACCCGAATAGATCCGGGCAATTAATCCCCAACAATCGCATCGAGCCTCGGTTTGCCTCAATTTTTAAATTGTAATTAATTTATTTTCATTAAATTTGAAATTGGATAGTAGAATTGCTAGATCTTTTTTGCAGGTATCCAATTGTCATGGAATTTAATGTGTTTATTTATGCATGCATATATATTGTGGTTTTTAATTCTATTCGTTCGAATTCGTTTTGCCTCGTGAGAAAATCCACGAGTAGATTAGGATTTGTTTGATTTGATCAATGTAATAGACTAGTCTAGATCTATGTTTATTTATTTTTTGTAAATAAATTGTAACCGGATCGAGCGAGATCTTGAGAATGGAAAATTAAGGACAAATCTCCGGGCTTAAATCTGCCTTGAGCCAGCATTACGCTCCTTGTGAAAATGTGCCAAGGGAGAGCATGCACCTGCAACCGCCAGTTTCATTACCATCTGGTGAACCACAGTCTGACATCGGCCCAGTCCTAACGCAGACAGCCCCAGCGAGGCGGCGGGCGTAGCCTGTCCTTGTTGTGCCAGCAAGGGGCGTCTTGTGGCCCTATGAATCTACTTGAGGCAGCTGAAATTTGCTTGAAACAATAGATCGTGTGGTCTGCCACGATGTTCGTATTTATTCTGCATTTTAGAAAGAAGCGATGCAAACGAGGAGAGGCGGTGCCTAAGTGATTGTGGCCGGCCGGATGAAGAGGCGACCATTCAGTAGATGCTGGCGTGGCGTTGGAATGGAGTTCTTTGAGGCAATCCAGTGGGAGAAAATCAAAAGACGGAGTTTCTTCAAAATCAAGCCAAGAAAAATTAAACCATGACAATTGGATAATTTGTGTCCAATATGTTTATTTTTCCGCTTTGCTTGATTTATTGTTGTGATTTCTTGTGCTTTATTTAATTTATTTAAATGTGTTTGCATGATAATTGCCCAATGAAAAATCTCACCTTCAAAATTACTAAGTATGTTTAAATAATTAATTGACAATTTTATTCCGGGTAATAAAATTGAATTAATTTTGACCTCCATGATTTATTTATTTGTGGATTCTTTTGGAGAAATTCCCCCCACGGGACGGCCAAAAGATAGATTTCACATGAATAAATACCGTAAGGATGATTGTGGGTTATTATTAGTGGCGACGATGACCCTCCCCACGAGGCTCGTTCAAAGCGAAGTAATAATTCTGTATTTAATCATGGTTATTACTTAGGTATAAAATTAATATGCATATACTTCCCAGAAGTCCCTGTCAAATTTATATTTGTCAAGTGGGAGCCAACTATTAATCTGGATATTAAAGGTTTGTAACTATTTCTTGTTTGTAACCTGCTTGATTGTGTTTAAATAATGATCCACCCCACGTGGCTTATTTAAACTGTTTTGAGATGTTGGTTGATGAATGTTCATATTTTTTTTGAGATTTTAATATGATACATGTGATCGAACCTTGTGATAATTTTGTGTTTATACAATAGTTATTTATTTCAGTTCAGCATGTCGCAACCTTTTAATCCACTGTTAATATACTTAAAGTTAATAGAATAGTATGGAAACTATATTGGTTGGAAACGAAAAATCATGATTGTCCTAACTGCACAAAAGCACAAGTAGTTTCTTGACACACCAAAATTTAGATGAGCTAACTGACGAGTCAAAAACGCGGGGCTCGTCAGATCACCTTGTGAGAGATGTCGTCGTTGAAAATGGTGGAGGGCAAACCCGTAAGGGATTACGTCCTCAAAATTGATGGTCCATCTGAACAAACTTGAGGTTCTGAGTGCAGATTATAATCTGGAGACTCAGATGAATTTGGTACTTCACTCTCTGCCCAAAAGTTTTTGAGCATTTTAGCCTCGCTAGCTGATTTGTTGCAAGCTTTGGTCTCGACAGAGATGTTGATGGGGCACCAAACTCAAGTTTTGATGGCAAGTGGTCCATTTTCATCTTCTAGGCCAAGGGAAGGCAAGAAGAAGAAGATGACCAAAAGCCATAAGCAATCACACTCAACTGTTGCCAAGGGCAATGCTAAGATGACGAATGCTAGTGGTGTCAAGGAAAATCCAAAGGGGAAGTGCTTCAACTGCGGTAAAAGAGGACATTGGATGTTGGCCTGTTCCAATCCCAAGCGGAATGGAAAGAAAGGTAATTCTCACGCACTAGTTGTTGAAACTTATTTAGCGGCGTATGCTACCCATTAGTGGGTAATGGATACGGGGTCCACTGATCATGTTTTCTTCACAGGTTCAAACGGACCCGGCAACTTAGTGGGAGTGAGATCCTCATCACACTGGGCGATGCTACGAGAGTGGCAGCTGAAGCAGTGGGAGAAGTGCACCTGTCTTTTGAAGACAGAGTTTTAATTTTAAGAGATGTTCTTTACGTTCCTAGTTTTAGAAAGAATTTAATTTCGGTTTTTAAACTTTACCTTGATGGATATTCGGTTACGTTTGATAAAGTTGTTACCGTTTCTCTTTATGATAAATTTATCTGTCATGGAACGTTGTTGAATAATCTCTATACAATTAACTGTGCACACCACTCACGAAATGCATCCTATAACACATCAACTATTTCCGATAAAAGAAAACGTTCATCAGACGTGAATGAGACACTTATATGGCATTTTAGATTGGGATATATTAATCCAAAAATGATTCAAAGGTTGGTTGAAGATGGTTCATTGGAGTCTCTCCAGGTTGAACCAATCCCAACTTGCGAATCCTGCTTGGAGGGTAAAATGACCAAGAGGGCATTCGGAGCCAAGGGGAATAGAGCCAAAGAAGTGTTAGAAATCATTCACAAGGACGTATGTGGTCCAATGTCAATCAAATCAAGAGGAGGTTATGAGTATTTCGTCACCTTTATTGATGATTACTCAAGGTACGGCTATATTTTCCTTATGAAGCATAAATCTGAGACTTTTGACAAATTCAAAGAATTTAAGGCTCAAGTAGAGAATCATAGGGAAAAGCGTCTCAAGTCTCTATGATCTGATCGTGGAGGCGAGTACCTCAGCGATGAATTCTTGAACTACTTGTCAGATGAAGGGATTGTATCCCAGCTAACTGCACCCGGAACCCCTCAACAAAACGGGGTTATAGAGCGAAGAAACGAAACTCTTTTAGAAATGATTAGATCAATGATGAGTTATACGGATCTACCCAAGTCGTTCTGGGGTCATGCCTTGGAAACAACAGCCTACATTCTGAACTTGGTGCCATCCAAATTGGTTCCCAAAACTCCCAAAGAATTGTGGACCGGGCGCAAGCCCAGTTTGAGACACATGAAGATTTCCGGCCTACGTGTTGGACAAGGAAGCCGGGAAATTGGATCCTCGATCAGAATTAAGGTTGTTTGTAGGATACCCCGAGGGATCAAAAGGGTGTATGTTCTATGGCCCCGAAGATCAAAAGGTGGTCATAAGCACCCACTTTAGATTTTTGGATGAAGACTATATGAACGAAAGAAAGCCCAGAAGTGAGATTACCTTAAATGAGCTTAGAGGGTTAACCTCAGTGCCAACTGTACAAGACGACATACCAAATGACACACTTACACAACCGGAACCTCGTCGTAGTGGGAGGGTTGTGAGACAACCCGAGAGATTCATGGGGATAGGAGAGTCCTCGGACTTAGTCCTCGGTCAAGATGAATTAGACCCATGGACTTACGAAGAGGCAATCCAAGACAAGGATGCGATTTCTTGGCAAACAGCAATGGAAGCCGAAATGGGTTCTATGTATCATAACAGAGTGTGAGAGCTAGTCGAACCACTCAATGGGGTTAAACCCATTGGCTGCAAGTGGGTATACAAATGGAAAAGAGGACCGGACGGGAAGGTGGAAACCTTCAAGGCAATGCTTGTGGTGAAAGGTTATACTCAGAAAGAAGGGATCGACTATGAGGAAACCTTTTCACCTGTAGCAATGCTCAAGTCCATCCAAATTCTCTTGTCGATTGCTGCGCATCTCGACTTTGAAATCTGGAAAATGGATGTCAATGCGGCTTTCCTTAATGGAAGTCTTGAAGAAGAAATCTATATGCAACAGCCCCAAGACTTCATTGAAAAAGGCCAAGAACACCTAGTTTGTAAGCTCAAGAAGTCCATTTACGGACTCAAACAAGCATCCAGAGCTTGGAACCAATGTTTTGAAAATGTAATAAAGTCTTATGGGTTTGATAAAAATGAATACGAAAGTTGTGTGTACAAGAAGCGTGTCGGAACTGCATTGGTATTCTTAGTACTATACGTAGACGATATTCTGCTCATCAGAAACGATGTAAAGGTATTGTCAGACGTAAGGGCATGGCTTTCAAAACAGTTTGATATGAAGGACTTAGGGGAAGCCGGACACGTCCTTGGGATCAAGATCACTCGAGATCTCAAGAAAAGGATGATAGGCTTATCGCAAGCTTCATATATAGACACTGTCTTGAAGCGATTCAGCATGCAGGATTCCAAGAAAGGCTTCGTACCTTTCAGGCATGGAATCCATCTGTCCAAGGATATGTGCCCTAAGACACAAAAAGAGATAGATGACATGAAAGGCATTCCTTATGCTTCTGCTGTCGGAAGCCTTATGTATGCAATTCTGTGCACGAGACCGGATATCTGCTTTGCCGTTGGAATGGTGGCTAGATATCAAAGTAACCCGGGAAAAGAGCATTGGACGGCAGTTAAAAATATTCTGAAGTATCTGAAAAGAACTCGGGATAGAATGTTAATTTATCAGTCAGATAGTCTAATCCCCACCGGTTACACGGACTCGGATTTCCAATCAAACTTAGACTCAAAAAAATCTACCTCCGGTAGTGTGTTTTGCATGGGGGGAGGAGCCATGACATGGAGAAGCGCTAAGCAGAAATGCATAGCCGATTCTACCATGGAAGCCGAATACGTAGCTGCTTGCGAGGCGGCGAAAAGAAGTGGTTTGGCTCAAGAACTTCCTAGTGGACTTGGACGTAGTTCCGAGTTTGCCCAGCACAATCACTATTTACTGTGATAATGCCGGAGCAGTTGCAAATTCAAGGGAACCAAGAGCTCACAAGGCCAACAAACACATTGAAAAGAAATACCATCTTATACGAGAAATCGTTAAGAGAAGAGATATAGAGGTGGTAAAAATCGCGTCAGAAGACAACCTAGCAGATCCATTCACAAAGGGTCTGCCTCAGAATACATTCGAGACATATGGAAGGAATGGGTGTCAAGACCGTTGCCAATCTGCTTTGAGTATAAGTGGGAGATATTATTAGGTTCGTGTAGGTGACATTAGATGTCACCTATTAGGAACTACACGAGATGTGTTGTAGTATACTTAAAAGCAGACTTTGAGTATAAGTGGGAGATTGTTGGGGTTATACTGGAAAGTATGCTTTTACTTTGTATAGCTAAACTGAATTTTCTGTCTTATTTACTGAAATAAATTATTTATCATTGATGCTTTAAATATCATTGAGTGTTACATATATTTACTGCATAACTGTTCAATAAAAGTACGTGTTACATTGTAGTTAATTTAGTGATACCAGATCACAGAAGATTAAATTAACAGTCCCTTGTAACTAAAAGTACGCGGTTCACGACCTAGATGGAAATGAACAATCCATCGTGAAAGGTTGAAGTGTAAGGCTCAGATTGGCTTGTCTTGACCAAAAGATTACACTAGTACATGACTGATGCACTGAACAAGACCTATGGGAGGATAAATTCTTCAGCACTGAACCAGGAAGAATTAGACCTCAGTGGTTCGTTATTTCTTAATCTTCGTCCCTCAAATAGGATCGCGTATGGTTAGTAATTATTGCTTTGACTTATGACGGGTAGAGAATCAATGAGATTCAATACTTTATATCTTGGGCAATATTACTGGTCACATGCGATTGCTAAGATTTAATACGAAGAATCGTGTGCGAGTACGCTCGTTTGATTTGCCCCCTTGGGAGGTTCATAAGATTTATCATACCAAATCTTGCAAGTGGAATTTATTTCCGGTATGGATAATAATGTTGAACCGTTCCTTGACCAAGGACAAAAGATGTTAATTAATGGAAAGCTATTTCAGTGGCTTGAATTAATTAATGGGCTAGATAATCTTAAACACGGGAAATAATAACCGGGAGCCATATTAACATTAATATGGGTTAAGATGGATAGTGCAATATTAATTATGTAGTGGGATTAATTAATATTTATGGGCTTGAATAATATTGTGGCTCAATATTGAAAATTCAAAGTCCATTAGAATGTCCAATCTTAATTCTCCTAAAGGCCCCTCAAGTAGCCCAAACATAATGTCCAATAACTGAAAAGGTGTTTAAAATTAAATAAAATAGTGTTGCCTATTTTTCCTAAATTTTTTAAAATAATAAATAAAAGAGGGAGAAAGATTTTCTTTGAATTTATGGAATGTAGATAAGTATTCTTGGAATACAAGATTATCTCATTAAATTCAAGAAATCTCTCACTTGGTTATTTATTAAGAAATTTTCGAAAACTTGAATAAATAAGGAGAGGAAAGATTTTCTTGATTTTCTTGGAAAGATATTATGCAAGATATGTATTCTTGGATGTTGGTCCCGGTGCTAACGAGTCTCACACGTGTAGGGGGGAATACACGTGTTCAGTGATTTTTCAAACTTTTTCTTCACTGAGGTCAGATGGGTTAGGTTATCCTGATATTTTTGTCCTGAGAAGCACAGATTGCCCTGAGTCAAAGTCAACTGATACAATGATCCTGAGCTGCTTTCAGAAGCTTCAGATTAGCCCAATTGATCCTGAATTTATCAGAGATCCTGAGGAGCTTGGATCAGATAATTATCTTACTGAACACTCAGTAGAGTTAGTTCAGTTTGGTAACTATCTGTTCTAGCTACTCAAGTGTGCGGAATGGTTGACCCTAAGTTTATACTCGTTTTAGCTTTGCTGAAATATCTTCTTCCTTTAATAAAACAGTGATTAAGGATGTAACCAATTTTATGCAGTTCAGTGGATTGGTTCCAACTGAATATCAGTGAAATATGCTTTCAGTGAAAAACATGTAACAGATAAAATGTAGTACAGAAAGCAAACAACACAACAATTATAGTGGTTTAGAGACTCAAGCTCCTACGTCCACTCTCTCTGATCTTCAGAGAAATTCCTTAACCACTTCCTAAAGCTTTCAGGCTAACTCACTGTAGCTTACTCACTTTTCTACCTTGAGTTTTCTGGCTAACTCACTGCAGCTTACTAACTCAAACACATACAAGTGTTCAAACTACCACAAGTAGCTTACTAACTTCTTCTCTAGAGTTTTACGCTAACTCAACTCACCAGCTTTACTCACTTTTTTACAATTCTAACTCACCAACAAAACACACACAAACTACCTTAACAAAGGGTTTAGGTTTTGGGTTGATTTCCAACTAGGGTGAGATATCCTTTATAATAAGAACTAATGCAAAGACTAGGATATCTCTTCTAAACTTTGGATATATCTATCAATCTAGGCTTAGAATAGTGAGATCTCTCCAATGTGAAACACTTGGGAAATTCTAGGTTTTTCGAGTGCTTCAATTTGCAATAATACGAATGAGCTCTTGAGTTGCTTTGAAATTTCCCGTAACCTCTCAATGTAAAGGGTCACTGGTATTTATAGGCAACTTCACCAAGGTCACTATTTGAAAACTATCCGTTGGAAGAGATAGCTTTATGAGTTTCCTCTTCTGGTGTTTGATGAACGACTATTTTTAGGGTTTGAACACTCCCTTGCATGTTTTAGGAAATATGCAGTCATGTAGCCAATCACCAATTTTTGCAGTCTGGAACTTACTACTACTGACATAATTCAGGGTCCTGTCGCTTTCGAAGGTCGATGAAGTACAATGTTGTCTTCCTCTGATTGGTTCTTGTCTTCAGTGAATGTAGACAAACAAAATGGCTCTTTTTGGTCAATCTCTCTGAATGAGACAACCTTAAACAACACTTAGACTTAGTTCCTTTTGTTCTGCACTAGAATGTTTTGGGCAATATCTACTTTTCTGAACATGTGCGTTTTTCTCAGTTTTGTAGTCTTCAGATAGATATTATTCAGTGCCTCTGAACATTCAGGTTATACTGAGTATTCAAGATATCTTCTTCGAAGTCTTCAAGAACTACTGAGTCTTCGATTATTTCATCGAGTCTTGATGTCTTCAAACAACTTCTTCGAGTCTTGATGTCTTGAAAGAACTTCATCGAGTCTTCGATGTCTTTAGCAACTTCATTGAGTCTTGATTGTCTTCAAAGAACTTCTTGAGTCTTGATGTCTTTTCGCAACTTCATCGAGTCTTGATGTCTTCAAGATCTAACCTGATCTATATCTGCTAACTATACATTGTGCAGATATCTTCCTGAACCAATCTATGCTGAAACCTGACTCAGACTATCAAGATTATCCTGAACATGTCATACTAGGGGTTTTTGGGATCTAATCAAAACTTCTTTATTAAATTCATCTCCCAACGTTGGAATACAAGAATATTTCATAAATTCAAGAAGATCCAAATCTTGAATTCCACTCCTTATTAATTTCGAAATTTCCCTAACAAAGAGGAGTTGGGATTTTTGTGGAATATTTTAAATATGGAGAAAAGAATATATTGGATATATTTAAGATTTCTTGGAGATCAAGAAAAGATTTTTCCATCTTATTTTTCCACCAAAAATTCGACCAACACTCCCTTTATAAACAGGGGATGAGTATTTCATCCCCAATGAAATTCCATGTGTTGGAAAAATTAGAAATCCACAAAGGTGGTGCAACATATTTTTATTTTTCCTTTTGTTAAATTGTTCGCGAGTTCCTTCCACCAGATTGTTGAACAAGGGCAAGGGAATACTTGAGAAGACCATTTGGTGTGTTCGTGTGAACGGGATCCATCTTCTCAACGGTTGTCACTCCGAGAGGTTAGTTTATTTAAACTCGTAGTAATTCCGCATGAGTAGGATTTACGTGAACTAATTGTATGCATGATTGGTTGTTGAATTATTATTTGAATTAATATATGATTAATTCATGCTAGTAATAATTGTTAGGATTAAATTTGTATTTAAATATTCAACCCGAATAGATCCGGGCAATTAATTCCCCAACAAATAGTGGGTGGTTACCTTTGTTCCCACTCATGTTCGGTTTTCTTGTGGATGTGTGTAATAACCTCCGTTCTTTCTTCTCTACTTAAGTTCGATCTATCTGTGATGTTTAATATTGAAAGCTGAAAACATTGTTGCTGCATATTGGATTCGAGGTTTGTTGTTGTTCTTGTATTATTTCATATTTCTTGGTCATGTGCTTCTTTTCCCTCCTAATTTCTGATTTCATTATTTTAATTGCCTGGGTATTTATTTGATTGGACAGAAAAGAGGTGAAATGACTGAAAAACAAAACCCATCGGTCACTCCTAATCGGTCACAAACTCACGCAAACCCTCCTCTCTCGAATCTTCCTCTCCAGAAAATTCAAACCCTCTGAACCTTCTTGCTGAAATGGCTTCGCAAAATCCAGATTATGATTGCACTAATATTGGTGGAATATCTTCTTCTTCCGTACCAAAACCCTCTCCGTACGAATTTCCTGATGATACTCCTCAATCTCTGGTTCAACTGATCATTGAACAAATGCTCGAGAAAATTCTTCATGTTCTTCCTGATGTTTTTATTGGCAAAAGACAAGTCAACATTAATGATTTTGTTGATCTTTCTGCTAAACCCTTAGTCACAGAAATTCCTGAAGAACCTTCTCTAGAAATACCCTCAGAAACTCCTATTGTCGACCTTCGCTTCAAAACCCTTCAAAACCCAAATCAAGCAAATAGATGTTGAAATGAAATCGCTAACTATTTGGAATAAGTTGCACAGATCTATTCGGGGTGAATATTTAAATACAAATTTAATTCTTATAATTATTACTAGCATGAATTAATCCTATATTAATTCAAATAATAATCCAACAACATATCATGCATATAATAATTCACGTAATACCTACGCATGCGGAATTCTACGAGTTTACGTGAACGTACCTCTTGGGATGGCAACGGTGTGGCTGAATAGACTAATCGAAAGGACTTCCTAAGTATTCCCTTAACCCTCGTTCGACTATCCGGTGGAAGGACTCTTGTGAACGATTTAACAAAAGGAAAATAAATTATGTTGCACCACCTTTGTGGATTTACTAATTTTTCCAGCACATGGAATTGTACTTGGGAATGAAATAATCATCCCCTATTTATAGAGACCAGGTGGTCAAATTTTAGGTTTAAAATAATGTGGAAATTTTTTTTCTTGATCTCCAAGAAATCTTGAATATATCTCCTATATTCTTTTTCCCATAATTATAATATTCCACAAAATTCCACCTTCTCAATTTGCTATGGATTTTCGAAAATATAGAGTATCAAGATTCCAAGATTTGGATCTTCTTGAATTTATGAGATATTCTTGTATTTCAAGAAATACATATCTTTCATAATATCTTTTCAAGAAAATCAAGAAAATCTTTCTTGCCCACTATATTTCATATTTTTCGAAGATATCACTATAGATAACCAAGTGGGAGATTTCTTGAATTTAATGAGATAATCTTGTATTCCAAGAATACATATCTTCATTCCATAACAAAATTCAAAGAAAATCTTTCTCCCAACTTATCTATAATTTTAGAAATTTTAGGGAAAAATTAAGCAACAATATTTATTTTATTTTAATCACATTTTTCAGTTATTGGACTATATGTTGGGCTACTTAGGGGGCCTTTAGGAGAATTAAGATTGGACCTTCTAATGGACCTTGAATATCTAATATTGAGCCACAATATAATTCAAGCCCATAAATATTAATTAATCCCACTACATAATTAATATTGCACTATCCATCTTAACCCATATTACGACCAATATGGCTCCCTTATTATTTCGTGTTTTAAGATTATCTAGCACATTAATTAATTCAAGCCACTGAAATAGCTTTCCATTAATTAATATCTTTTATCCTTGGTCAAGGAACGGTTCAACATTATTATCCATACCGGAAACTAATTCCACTTGCAAGATTTGGTATGATAAAGCTTATGAACCTCCCAAGGGGGCAAATCAAACAAGCGTACTTGCACATGATTCTTCGTATTAAATCTTAGCAATCACATGTGACTAATAATATTGCCCAAGATAAAAAGTATTGAATCTCATTGATTCTCTACCCATGATAAGTCAAAGCAATAGTTACCAATCCCACGTGATCCTATTTAAGGAACGAAGATTAATAAATAACGAACCACTGAGGTCTAATTCTTCCTTGTTCAGTTCTGAAGAATTTATCCTCCTGTAGGTCCTATTCAATTGCATCGATCATGCACTAGTGTAATCTCTTGGTCAAGACAAGTCAATCTCGAGCCTTACACTTCAACCTTTCACGATGGGTTGTTCATTTCCATCTAGGTCGTGAATGGCGTACTTTTTTAGTTACAAGGACCGTTAATTTAATCTTCTCGTGATCCGGTATCACTAAATTAACTACAATGTAACACGATTTAACTTATTGAACAGCTTATGCGAAGAAATATATGTAACATTCGATAATATTTAAAGCATCAGTGATAAACAATTTATTTTAGTAAATAAGTCTGAAAATTCAGTTTCGATTATACAAAGTAAAAGCATACTTTCTAGTATAATCCCAACAATCTCCCACTTATACTCAAAGTCTGCTTTTAAGTATACTACAACATGTCTCGTGTAGTCTGTGACATCTAATGTCACCTATACGAACCTAATAATTTCTCCCACTTATACTCAAAGCAGATTGGCAACGGTCTTGACACACATTCCTTCCACATGTCTCGAATGTATTCAAAGGAAGACTCTTTGTGAATGGATCTGCTAGGTTGTCCTAATACGTTATCTTTGCCACATCTATATCTCCTCTCTTAACAATATCTCGTATAAGATGGTATTTCCTTTCAATGTGTTTGCTGGCTTTGTGGGCTCTTGGTTCCCTTGAATTTGCAAAATCGCCCATTATCACAATAAATGATGAATCTGGCCGGGCAAATTCGAACCACATCTAAGTCCACAAGGAAGTGCTTGAGCCAAACCGCTTTTTCATTTGCCTCATTAGCATTACATATTCGCTTCCATGGTAGAATCTGCGACGCATTTCTGCTTGACGCTTCTCCATGTCACGGCTCCTCCCCCCATGTAAAACACACTACCGGAGGTAGATTTTATGGAGTCTATGTCTGATTAGAAATCCAAGTCCATGTAACTGATGGGGATTGGACTATCTGACTGATAAACCAACATTCTATCCTGAGTTCTTTTCAGATACTTCAGAATGTTTTTAACTGCGTCCAATGCTCTTTCCCCGGGTTACTTTGATATCTTGCCACCATGCCTACGACAAAGTAGATATCCGGTCTTGTACACAGCATTGCATACATAAGGCTTCCGACAGCCGAAGCATAAGGAATGCCTTTCATGTCATCTATCTCCTTTTGCGTCTTAGGGGACATTTTCTTCGATAGATGGATTCCATGTCTGAAAGGCAAGCCTTTCTTGGAATCTTGATCTTTGAAGCGTTTCAAGATTAAGTCTATGTATGAAGCTTGCGATAACCCGATCATCCTTTTCTTGCGATCTCGAGTGATTTTGATCCCAAGGATGTGTCCGGCTTCCCCTAAGTCTTTCATATAAAACTGTTTTGAAAGCCATGCCCTTACGTCTGATAACACCTTCACATCGTTCCCGATGATCAGAATGTCATCTACGTATAGTACTAAGAATACCAATGCAGTTCCGACAAAATTTTTATACACACAACTTTCAAACTCGTTTTGATCGAACCCATAAGACTTTATAACATGATCAGAACATTGGTTCCAAGCTCTGGATGCCTGTTTGAGTCCGTAAATGGACCTCTTGAGCTTACAAACTAGGTGTTCTTGGCCTGTTTCAATGAAGCCTTGGGGTTGTTGCATATAGATCTCATCATCAAGACTTCCGTTAAGGAAAGCTGTCTTGACATCCATTTGCCAGATTTCAAAGTCGAAATGCGCAGCAATCGATAAGAGAATACGGATGGACTTAAGCATGGCTACTGGTAAAAAAGTTTCCTCATAGTCGATCCCTTCTTTCTGAGTATAACCTTTAGCCACTAGTCTTGCTTTAAAGGTTTCAACCTTCCCGTCCGGTCCTCTTTTCCTCTTATATACCCACTTGCGTCCAATGGGTTTGACCCCATTAAGTGGTTCGACTAGCTCCCACACTCTGTTATGAAACATAGAACCCATTTTGGCTTTCATTGTTGTTTGTCAAGAATCTGCATCCTTGTCTTGGAGTGCCTCGTCATATGTTCATGGGTCTGATTCGTTTTGTCCGGGAATCAAGTCCGAGGACTCTCCTATTCCCATGAATCTCTCGGGCTGTCTTACAACCCTCCCACTACGACGAGGCTCCGGTTGTGAAAGTGTGTTGTTTGGTATATCATCTAGTACAATTGGCATTGAGGTTTGCCCTCTAAGCTCATTTAAGGTAAGCTCACTTCTGGGTTTTCTTTGGTTCATATAGTCTTCTTCCAAAAATCTAAAGTGGGTGCTGATGACCACCTTTTGATCTTCGGGACCATAGAACATACACCCTTTTGTTCCCTCGGGGTAACCTACAAACAACCTTAATTCTGATCGAGGATCCAATTTACCGGCTTCCTTGTCCAACACGTAGGCCGGACACCCCCAAATTCTCATGTGTCTCATACTAGGCTTGCGCCCGGTCCACAATTCTTTGGGAGTTTTGGGAACCGATTTGGATGGCACCAAGTTCAGAATGTAAGCTCTTGTTTCCAAGGCATGACCCCAGAACGACTTAGGAAGATCCGCATAACTCATCATAGATCTAACCATTTCCAAAAGAGTTCTATTTCTTCGCTCTGCAACCCCGTTTTGTTGAGGGGTTCCGGGTGCAGTGAGCTGGGATGCAATCCCTTCATCAGATAAGTAGTTCAAAAACTCATCGGTGAGGTATTCGCCTCCACGATCAGATCGTAGAGACTTTATACGTTTTTCCCTATGATTCTCTGCTTGAGCCTTAAATTCTTTGAATTTCTCAAAGGTCTCAGATTTATGCTTCATAAGGAAAATGTAACCGTACCTTGAGTAATTATCAATAAAAGTGACAAAATACTCATAACCTCCTCTTGCTTTGGTTGACATTGGACCACATACATTTGTGTGAACGATCTCTAACACTGTTGGGATTATACTGAAAAGTATGCTTTTTACTTTGTATAATCGAGACTGAATTTTCAGACTTATTTACTGAAATAAATTATTTATCACTAATGCTTTAAATATGATTGAATGTTACATATATTTACTGCATAACTGTTCAATAATTCGTACGTGTTACATTGTAGGTAATTTAGTGATACCAGATCACAGAAGATTAAATTAACAGTCCCTTGTAACTAAAAGTACGCCATTCACGACCTAGATGGAAATGAACAACCCATCACGAAAGGTTGAGGTGTAAGGCTCAGATTGGTTTGTCTTGACCAAGAGATTACACTAGTGCATGACTGATGCACTGAATAGGACCTACAGGGGGATAAATTCTTCAGAACTGAACAAGGGAGAATTAGACCTCAGTGGTTCCTTCGTCCCTTAATTAGGATCACGTGGGATTGGTAACTATTGCTTTGACTTATCATGGGTAGCGAATCAAAGAGATTCAATACTTTTTATCTTGGGCAATATTATTGGTCACATGTGATTGCTAAGATTTAATACGAAGAATCGTGTGCAAGTACGCTTGTTTGATTTGCCCCCTTGGGAGGTTCATAAGCTTTATCATACCAAATCTTGCAAGTGGAATTAGTTTCCGGTATGGATAATAATGTTGAACCGTTCCTTGACCAAGGACAAAAGATATTAATTAACGGAAAGCTATTTCAGTGGCTTGAATTAATTAATGGGCTAGATAATCTTAAACACGGGAAATAATGACTGGGAGCCATATTGACTGTAATATGGGTTAAGATGGATAGTGCAATATTAATTATGTAGTGGGATTAATTAATATTTATGGGCTTGAATTATATTGTGGCTCAATATTAGATATTCAAGATCCATTAGATGGTTCAATCTTAATTCTCCTAAAGGCCCCCTGAGTAGCCCAACGAATAGTCCATTAACTGAAAAGGTGATTAAAATAAAATAAATATTGTTGCTTATTTTTCCCATGTAAATTTCGAAATTATAGATATAGTACGGAGAAAGATTTTCTTTGAATTTTGTTATGGAATGAAGATATGTATTCTTGGAATACAAGATTATCTCATTAAATTCAAGAAATCTCCTACTTGGTTATCTATATAGAATTTTCGAAAATTTTGAATATAATGGGCAAGAAAGATTTTCTTGAAAAGATATTATGGAAGATAAGTATTTCTTGAAATACAAGAATATCTTCAAGAAGATCCAAATCTTGGAATCTTGTTTAGTATTTTCGAAAATTATCCATAATTGAGGAGGTGAGATTTTTGTGGAATATTTTAATTATGGGAAAAAGAATATAGGAGATATATTCAAGATTTCTTGGTGACCAAGAAAAGTCTTTTCCCACATTGATTTTCTACAAGAATTTTCGACCACTCCTCTCCTACAAATAGGGGATGATTAGTTCATTCCCAAGGGCAATTCCATGTGCTGGAAAATTAGCAAATCCACAAAGGTGGTGCAACAAAGTTTATTTTTTCCTTTTGTTAATTGTTCGACAAGTGTCCTTCCACCGGATAGTTGAGCAAGGGCTAAGGGAATACTTGGGAAGTCCTTTTGGTTATTCCGTCCAACCGAAGTCACTGCCATCCCGAGAGGTACGTTCACGTAAACCCGTAGATTCCGCATGCGTAGGTTTTACGTGGCTTTTTATATGCATGATATGTTGTTGCAATTATTATTTGTATTAATATAGGATTAATTCATGCTAGTAATAATTAAAGAATTAAATTTGTATTTAAATATTCACCCCGAATAGATCTGTGCAACCTATTTCCCAACAATTGGTATCAGAGCCACGGTTTCGGGCACTGAAATTTTAAATTGTAATTTAATTCGTGGACATTAAATTTGAAATTTGATAGTAGAACTGTTAGATATGTTTTGCAGGTATCCAATTGTCATGGATTTTAATGTGTTTATTTATGCATGCATATAAATTGTGGTTTTAATTCGATTAGTTCGGATTTGATTTCGCGAGAAAAATCCACGAAAGTAGACCAGGATTTGTTTGATTTGATCAATGTAATAGACTAGTTCAGGATTCAGGTTTATTTATTTTTTCAAATAAATTGTAACCGGACGGAACGAAGAGATTTAAGAATTAAAGGACAAAATCCAATCCCAAGGAGATACGGGCGCTATACGGGTGCACGCAAGACGAAGAGGGAAGTGGGTTTAAGCGCATGAGCGCTGCCATGGGAATAGACTAAACCGGGGCGGACTGGGCGGCGCGGGCATCGACAAAGATCGTGCCGGACGATTCGGCGTTTCACGCTGGTGTTACAATGGCGCTACAGGGGACGGGTCGTTGTCGGCGGCGAGGAGAGGGGGCGAAAGCAGCGCCATGGATATGCGGCCGTCACGAGTGAAAGCCGGGCGGTCGGTTTTGACCCGCACCATCTGCCGGGCGGTGCCGAGGTCGAGAGGGTCGTTTAAAGGCCAAGTGGCCGGACGGACGTGAAGTGCATCCCGGCCGCGAAATGCTGGCGTGGCGTTTCAAGATGAAGTATTTTTTCGAGACGAACGAGTGGGAGAAATTCGAGACGTGTTTCTTCAAGATCAAGTCAAGAAAAATCAAACCATGACAATTGGATAATTTGTGCTCAGTATGTTTATTTTTCTGTTTTGCTTGATTTATTTGTGCTATCTTATGTTTTATTTAATTTGTTTAAATGTGTTTGCATGAGGGTTGCCAAATGGAAAAATCTCACCTACAAAATTACTAAGTATGTTTAAATAATTAATTGACAATTTTATTCCGGATAATAAAATTGAATTAATTTTGACCTCCATGATTTATTTATTTGTGAATTCTTTTGGAGAAATTCCCCAACCAGATTCGGTCAAAAGATAGGTTTCACATGAATGAATTCCAAACGGATGATTGTGGGTTATTACTAGTGGCGACGATGACCCTCCCAACGAGGCTCGTTCAAAGCGAAATAATAATCCTGTATTTAATCATGGTTATTACTTAGGTATAAAATTGATATGCATATGCTTCCCCGAAGTCCCTGTCAATTTTATATTGGTCAAGTGGGAGCCAACTATTAATCTGGATATTAAAGGTTTGTAAATCGTTCTTGTTTGTAACTCGCTTGAATGTGTTTAAATAATGACCCACCCAACGTGGCTTATTTAAACTGTTTTGAGATGTTGGCTGATGCATGTTCATATTTTTTTTGAGATTTTAATATGAAGCATGTGATCGAATCTTGTGATATACTTGTGCTATTGCATATAGTTGTTTATTTCAGTTCAGCATGTCGTTACCTTTTAATCCGCTGTGTTGGGAAATTTAGAGTTTTGATGAAAGTTCTAAAACACATGTAATAGGACCAATCGGACACATTAATGATGATGTTTTATTACCGCTTATAAGATTACCGATTGATAATTATTGTATAGAACAACTGATGTAGAAGATAGGTCACATATTGAGGGGGAACCTCAATATGTATAGGTCAGATCTGAAGATCAAAAGAACAACTGATATCCGACAGGCCAGAAGGCAAGAGAAGGACAGAAGATCAGATCGATCTGATAAAGTCAGACATATCAGCTGAAGTCATGAAGTTCAAATTCAGAAGACTTGAAGATCGATGACTTCCGTAAGATCGTACGTAACACCGACACCAAATGAGTCCGCTAGTTGAAGCTAAGACAACTGCACCGTAAGACTTATCGGAGTAGATCGATCGGTTACCGATCGTCACCACCAGTGAAAATCGATGTTTCACCAAATCATACGTCGATGATCTGAACAAGAAGAATGTCAACCTTAGTTGGTAGAACAACACTGAAAAGTGCTTCAGTTATCCAATAAGAACAAGACACGCGGCAATTACGGGATTGGTCTTTAACTTTTCAAACGGGCTATAAAAGACACTATTCACGCTTTTCGCCATGCCGCTTCTCAAGACGCTCACATCAATCCTCGCAAGTCTACCAAATATAGCCGGAAATTCAAATTGCTCTCCAACCGCTCTTTTGATTTCGAGGTCTATAAATATGGGATTACTCTTCAGAGTGAAGACACGTAAACTATCAAGAAGCTCAAGCTATAATCAAATTTCCGCACGAAGAACACATACTTGAAGATTATTTTCTAAGTGTTCATCCCATAGTTCTTAAAGACGTAAATCTTTTCATCTAGCTGATAGGCTACTTAAAAACTAGGAAAGATTTCAAAGTTGGAACAAAAACAATCTTATCCAAAACCCAAAGTTAGGTTAAGTTGTTTAGCAAGATTTCAGACTAGGGTTTCTAGTTCTGATTTCTGGGATCGGTTGAGTGAGAACTCTTTAAATATCTCATGGTGTCTTGTGTTGGACTAACACAATAATCTAAGTCCAAATTGTTTAGTTGGTGCCCTTTGTGATAGGGAAGAGTGGACGTAGGATCGTCATGTCCAACCACTATAAATCTTGTGTTTATTTACCTTTGATTAATCGTTTTACATAATCGCACACAACTTAATTAAAGTTGCATACATATTCTAAGTTAAGATCAGCTAGCACCAAGCTTCTGATCTGATCAAGTTTGACACTTTAGTCTACTGGTTGAAAGACTGACTTTGGAATCTGATTTATTAAAACTGGTTTTTCACACGGGTAAAATTTAGCTTCCGCACAATCAGTTAAACTGATAGATACCGAACTGATCTGCCTTCAGGCGATTAGTAAGTTGGATATCATCAAAAATGATTCACTTGCACTCGATCGGGCTAACCGCAATCACACCGATCTGCGAAAAAGTTTTCGTAAGTCTATTCACCCTCCCCCTAGACTCCTGCCACAAAAACCGTTCGGGACCTCTAAGTGGTATCAAAGCAGTGATTCTACAGACCACTGGCTTTTGAGTATCATCGATTCTTGAGGAAGAATCTTTGTGGTCATTTGAACAGATCTTGAAAAACCGTTTTTAAAACTCATTCGTTTTTCCAAAATCACTCAGCATGGATAATACCTCTGGTATGTATCATGATTTGCCGAAGTTCTCAATTGATGAGTATGCGGATTGGGCCATATATATGTGCAACAATCTAGGATCGATAAGCGGCAAAATGATGGAAGTCATTGAACGAGGACCCATCATCATATATCACGACAACCCAGCAGTTGGAGGAGATCCAGACTTTGCCACGGGAAGTCTTGTGCGAAAAAGCCCAGCCTTGATGGATGCAGAGGAAAGAAAGTTGTATACTCTAGATACAATCGCCAGGCATATAATCATGAAGACGATGGATAAAGTCACCAAGGAGAAGATAAAATATCTCAAAACTGCGAAAGCAATGTGGGATACTCTTGCTGAGATATGCAAAGGAAACGATCAGATCAAAGACAGCCGACTACAAGCCGAACTGGTGAAGTTCGAAAAACTAAAGATGTTGCCCAAAGAGACCATCAACGAGCACGATGGAAGGATTACTATATCAGTAAATAAGCTACGAGAACTTGGTAGAGAGATGTCAGACAAAGATATCAACTACAAGATCTTAAGATCTCTCACCAAGAAATGGGACATGAAAGTCACGATAATCAAGGATTGCCAAGACATTTCAAAGATGAAGCCGAGTAGCTTATTCCTAAGCCTTAAAGCTCACGAGTTCGACTTAATCGAAAGAGGACAAGCAGATGAAGATGAGACGCCTGCTGAAGCCTCAACGTCTAAATCAGTTGCGTTTAAAGCAACCAGCAGCAGATCGAAGGCCATTGAACCTGTTGGAAACATAATGAGTCAGGCAGAACAGATCGCTCTGCTTACCAGGAAACTTGAAAAATCAAACATTCAACTTGGTAAGTATCGCAGATTCTATAAGATTATCAACATAGCAGAGGAAGAGATAGGAGATCAGCTGACAGATCTCCAGAAAGAACCAGATCTGATGATCGAAGAGATCACAGAGAAGAAAATAAAAGAGATATTCTGACAGATGAGAGAAGAGATAACAGATCTGACAGAAGGAGTTCAGATTACTATCAGAAAGGGAAGTCACCTGATAGATTCTACAGACGGAATGACTCACCTGGAAGAAAAGGTTCCGTGGATCATGGAGCGTGTTTCAACTGTGAGAAACCAGGTCACTACAGCGCAGATTGCCCAGACCTGATGCCAAAAGAAAGAGAAGAAAAGCGGAACAGAAGAGAGCAACGTTATAGAGACAGAAAAAGCCGTCACCGACACATCCGGAATTGATGATTCCTATCGCCCCTCCGAGGATTCTCGGTACTCATCTCAGAGAAGACTTCATTCGATAAGCAATCTTTGTTGACTTCCATGAGAATGAAGATCTGATATTCTCTTCAGATGACGATGAAATCTGCCTGATGGCCAAGGAGGACCAATCTGAGGTAACCTCCAAACCTTTTGCTTTGTCCGCCTTCACACTGCTATTATTAGCACACCCGCCGAGAGATTTGACCCGCAAATCTACTCCGAGCAATTGTTTGATGATCTCTAATGCAAAAGACACTTTTATACTATAGTGGAAGTTCGAGAATGACAAGCTAAGGATCGAAATAATCGCCTTTGTTGAAGAGAACGCTCTCAAAGAAAAGCTAATCGAAATCGGTGAATCACCAAAATCGCCGGAAGTAAATCGAGGAACTTAACATTCGAAAAGTTAAATCTTCTCGATCGAGAGAAGCGGATCAAAGATCAGCTAGCAATCAACAAATAGCAAGCTGATGACTTCAAAATTCTTCAAGCAAAATTCGATGAGCTTTGTTCCAAAAGCATGAAAGTCCGAAATCATCTCGAGGATAATCATGAAGAAAATAGAGGTTTTCATAAAATCATCTAAAAACCGCTTCAAGACATGAACACCTATTTTCAACAACGATTAATAAGAAGGGACTTGGCTATGAGAACCCTTCCACATCCTCAAAAGCCCCTACCGATTCATCTCAAAAAGGTGTAATCGACGAAGTTTCACCAAAGATACACCAAAAGCCAAACATGTATCTAATAAGGAAAAAGACCATTTGAGCGCGGTAAAGGCAGTGCCTAACCGTAAGGGGAACAAAATGGACCCCAATCGGTAAAGCATCACCGAGGAATCAACGAAGAACCCGGTTCTTCCGAAGAGACCTCAACCCCGATCAATATATTAGAATCGAAAAAGACAACTCACAAAGGGAAAAATCTAATCGAGACCCAATCAAGGTCACCGCCTAATAAGCAAGCTATAGGTAAACCAGAAAAACCACCTATGCCAAAAAAGATATGAATCTTTTGATGGTAGCAAATACTACCCTTATAATCGAAAACCTAGGGTCGCCGCACCGAGCCCCATTTGGGTTAAAAAGAAGACAAAATATAAAGAAATTCCTAAGTCTTCTAAGTTACCCAAGGCTCACACAAATAATCATACTAATCAGAAAGCATATAAAGAGACGTATGATTATGTTGATATGTATGGGAGACAAATAAGGCCTTCTGATCTAACTCGACACAATAGAAGTGCCTGTTTGTATGGATCCCTAAAACCAACCCTAACCCCTCAGGACCCAATCCAAAAGGGGTACCTAAAGCCTAATTTGGTTGCAGGTTCGCATGGGTCTGGCCAACAAAGGAGGTGTACAAGCAACTATCTGGTACATCGATAGTGGATGCTCAAGGCACATGACTGGAAGCAAACATCTCCTTAGCTCTTACATAGAACAAAAAGGCCCACGTGTACTCTTCGGTGATGATACCTTTGGTTTTACCAGAGGATTCGGAACCCTAGAGAATGATGATGTACAGGTTACTGGAGTCTCGTATGTCGAAGGTTTAAAGCATAACCTGTTATCGGTTTCACAATTCTGCGACAACGGATTCAGTGTTGAGTTCTCGACTGATCAATGCACTATCAAAAATCGAGCCACTCAACAAATCTTGCAAATTGGTTCAAGGAAAGGGACGATCTACATAGCAGATTGGAACAGTTGCCCAAGAAATGCATGCCTGATTGTTAAGAGTTCCAAAAGTAGCAGTTGGCTCTGGCACAAAAGAATGAGTCATCTGAACTTTAAAACTCTTAACAAGATAGCAAGGATGTCTTTAGTGGAAGGTCTTCCGAATGAGGTATTCTCTAAGGATCAGACATGTGTCGCATGTCAGAAGGGAAAACAGGTTAAAGCCTCATTCAAGGAAATCTCTGGACCGGCATCCAGCAGAGTATTGCAGCTGCTTCATATGGACTTATTTGGACCCGATTACACGGTCGATCTCGTGACGAAAATATACTCTGGTAATCGTGGATGATTATTCCAAGTTTACCTGGGTTGTATTCTTACATAAGAAGAATGAGACAACAACAAAGATACCCGAGCTGCTCAAGAGATTACAAAATGAAAAGGGTGTCAGTGTAGTAAAAATCAGATCAGATAAAGGTACAAAATTTCTGAACTCTTTTATTACTGATTTTTGCACTAAGTTGGTATACAGCATGAGACATCAGCTGCAAGAACGCCACAACAGAATGGAGTAGCAGAACGGAGAAACAGAACACTCAAAGAAGCTGCTCGCACGATGTTAGCTGAACATGCAATACCAAGCCGTTTCTGGGCAGAAGCTATCAATACTGCATGCCACACTCGTAATGTATGTCTTCTAACTAAGGCTCACTACAAAACACCCTATGAACTGTGGAAGGGCAGAAAACCTCGTGTTTCTTACTTCCATGTTTTTGGGTGTAAGTGTTTCATACACAACAATGGGAAGAGTCAGTTGAAGACTTTTGAGGCCAAGTCAGATGAGGGTATATTCTTAGGATATTCCTCATCTAGCAAGGCTTTCAGGGTTTACAACAGACGAACCCTAGTTGTGGAAGAAACACCCCATGTAGTCTTTGATGAAACATCTTCTGAACAAGAGAAATCTGCCTCAGAACAAGAAGTACCAGATCAACCAGTGCCTGATGCACAGAAAATGGATCAGCTAATGATCAAGGAAAAGGATCGAACTCGTAATAAAGATACATTCCAGATCTAGGCGATTCACCAGTCAATCATATCCTAAGGTACGAACAACTGTCGATGAAGAAGCCGGCATACCGAGAGAATATCAACTGAACCATCTGGTTCAGGGGGAACACCTAAAGCTCCCACGAACAGACATCAGCACATGATGAGTCCAACATCAGCTGAGACATGTTCTTATCAAGTGGATCATAACTCTGCACCACTCCCAATCTCTAGTAATGAACTATTATCAGATATGGATGATGTTCTCCATACAGACGCAAATCAGAATGAAGGACACGGATAACCGGTCCATCCAACCGATCCGATAATCGGAGACCCATCCGATAGAGTTAAAACTAGACATCGATTAATGAAAGTGCCATGTATTGTTGTTATCCGCCTATGAAGGAACCAACAACAAGAGAGGGAAGCCGGATTCTAGCCATGCGCAGAGGAGCCGAACAATTCGAGAGAAATCAAGTTTGGAAATTAGTGGACAGACCAACTCATCAAGACGTAATTGGCACAAAGTGGGTATTCAAGAACAAGAGAGATGAGAAAAATGTCATAACCAGGAATAAGGCAAGACTTGTTGCTAAGAGGTATTCAGAATCAGAAGAAATTGATTATGATGAGACCTTTGCACCAGCCGCCGCTTAGAAAACCATTTCGGGTCATTTTGCATATCTTTGCCCTGAGGGTTTATTGTGTATCGATGGATGTAAAGAGTGCATTCTTAAATGGGGTACTAGCTGAGGAAGTTTATGTCGAACAACCTCCAGGCTTTGAAAAAGGCAACCAAGTGTACCGGTTAAGAAAAGCTCTTATGGCCTGAAACAAGCTCCCCGAGCTTGGTATGATACACTCTCTCGGTTCTTGATGAGACAAAGGGTTTCACTAAAGGAATAGTGGATAGAACCTTATTCGCAATAGAAGATGGAGAAGATATTCGATGGTTCAGATTTATGTGGGACGACATCATCTTCTGATCTCCCAACAAGAGTCTATGTGAAAGATTCAAAGAAGTCGATGCAAGGGAAGTTCGAGATGTCCATGATGGGTCGATGAGTTACTTTCTCGGGTCTACAAGTTAAGCAAAGTACGTAAGAATATTCATCTCGCCAAGCAAAGTACACTAGGAGTTTATTGGCTAAGTTTGGAGTTCAAAAACGTAAGGAAGCCGAAATTCCTATGATGACCGGATTCAAGATGGATCCGGATGAGGATGGTCGAAAACCAATCGAAAAGAATATAGGGCTCTCATTGGATCTTTACTATATACCCGACCGCCAAAGACCGGATATCACTTTTTTGCAAAGGGGTGTATGTGCGGTTTCGTGCAAATCCAATGCAAAGTCACCTGAAGCGACTAAGCGGATTCTTAAGTATCTGAAGGGACAAGAAACCTTGATTTATTTTACCCATCGATGATAATCTAGAGCTTAGTGGGTATTCTCGATTACGATTATGGAGGTTGCAAAATTGATGAGAAGTCAACCTCGGAACATGTCGGTTTTAGGAAGTAAAAAAGCGATCTCGTGTGGTTTTCAAAGAAGCGGACATCGATTCGCGACATCTACTATGAAGGCGTAATATATGGGTCAGAAAGTTTGTTGCTCCCTAACCGCTCTAAAGCTTAGTCGTTTTGAGGATTATAACATTGTAGCTAAGAATGTACCTATATTCTCGTGATGAAAGAATAGTGTTATTGCAATCACTCAAAATCTCGTTCTACATACAAGATGCAAGCATGTGGATGTCGACACCCATTTTATAAGAGATCATGTTGAAAAAGAAGAATATCGAATGGAAAAGATTCATACCGATATACGTAAAAAATTCGATATTCTAACCAAGCCACTAGTGAGATCGATTCGAGAGAATTATGCAATGAGCTAGGGCTTCGGATCTTGGAGAAAAAGCACCTAAAATGTTTGATGGATCGATCTCGAGAACCACCGGTTAAGAGACTAACCAAAGTTAAGAGGAATCGCTTAAGTTTGGTATCTCAATCGATCGTAAGATCACCAAGGAACCGATATGAGAAGGCGATCGATTCTGGATTATCAGATTAAAGGAACTGATCAAATTAAAGGATTATCAGATTAAAGGATTATCTGATCAAATCAGTTTGGTTATTTCATACTTTGTAAGTCGATTAAGCTGATATTCAACAAGCAAGATTCACAAGATTAAAGCTTACATCGCATAAGAAAATAGGAAATTTACACAACAATGGAATAATAGAAATTTTCATTGATAAAGACCAAAGGTCGATTTACATTACAAGTTACAAGTACAAAAGGACCCTTGAGGTCAAGACATAAGCCATAAACCCTAAACCCTAAACCTAACCCTAGAAGGGGGGATAGAGATTTTAAAATCGATGCTCCCATTTTCCCCCACTTAACAGGTGTGTGAAGGCTTTGAAATAATCCTAAAGCCACCCTCGAGCTTCTGAGTTAGGAGGCGAGAGCGGCGTTGAAAGGATTTTCTAAACCGAGAGCCCCTAGACACAAAATCAATGGGCTCTCCAAATACATTAAATGGGACACAAGTGCCAAGAAAGTGATCCAAAGATCATATGGCCACATGTGTCACATGCAAAATTGAGTTTGATATCACGAAGATCGGTATTGTCTGATCAAGACCGTATACCAAACTCATGTTTTATATCAGACTGAGTCTGTTGATGTTAATTTCGTCATCTCGATAGACACACAAGGTGCATACGGTTAGGAGAAGTGTCTTCTCAGTTGCGATAGCAGATCCGCCGCCTCGGTGGTAGAGAAGCTTTGCAATAATTGTATGTGTAATCTTTGATGATGACGAAAAGCAAAGAATAAAGGACACACAGGTTGATTTGAGAAGTCAAATCGTTGAAAAAAAAGGGGTAAAGGTTTTTGCCGGAAGTTTCACCGGAAATAAGGGTTCACCAGAATACATGATTTACAAAGAAGATAAGTATGGTGAATGGGTTATGTTGTGTAAATCATTGGTCCAATTTATAGAGGCCAAGCAAGGGTGCAAATGCAAATTTGATTTCTCAAAACCTTTTAGAGAAATTAGCACCACAAGGACAGCGTGTAGGAAACACGCGACTGATAATTGGATAAACTTACGGCGATTTGACATCTTGAAGTATTCAGACTATTATTACAAATGTCAAATCGTGCCGACTTAGGGAATCGAGACTACTATTCAATTCTTCAAGAACTAAGTTTTTGCGGTAACACTTATCCCAAGAATTGGCTTGGTCGAGAGAGAATCGATTAGGTCAATCAAATCGATTAGATAAGAGATCGATCGATGAGGAATATCGGTTGAGTATGATACCTCAACAAATCGATATATCACCAATAAGAAATAAAAAAAAAATAAATAGAAGGGGAACTTCAACTGACCGAGGAGGATCAGAAAAGGAAAATCAGACGCAAAGTGAAGCGGATCAGTTGAAAAGGACAGTTGAGAAATTATAAGGATTAGACAGAAAACTAAAATCAACAAGTAGAATCAACATCTACGAGTGGTATTGATTGATTACAATATCAGTCAACCAGATACGCATTTCTGTTTCCTTGTTTACTGCTTACTTATCTGAAATTATCTGATAATATTTGCTTTTACTGTACACACTACTTTTGTGACGTATATCCTGCAAAATATTTAATGCGGACGTGGGGTATATGTATTAATTGCCACAAAATGTGTTTTTAAATCCAAAAGGCAATCGTGCGTGCATTTCCTGACCACACGATCAAAACCGCTTAATCTGGATCGTTTAACCTTTTCAAACGGTTGATCTTCTAATCTCGATTTTCCCTCCTCCATCTTATAAGTTTCATCAAAACCCTACCAGAGTATTCTTCTTCTCAAAATTCTTGCGATTTATTCTCTGAAAACTCAAAATTACTTTTCTGCGATTCAAGTGTTTTCTTGTGATTCAAACTTATTTTTTTCGAAAAACAGAATCTTGTAATTTCTGGTTATTTGATGAATTTCTTTTCTAAAATCCATTGATCACATAGATTATGTCTATATATGTTATCCTGTGATATGCCTTATCATTTCTTGGTATCCGTATGTATTTATCGATTACTAGGCCTGAGAATAGGTCTGATAATCAATACATGATATCTTTATGATTATGCACAATTTTAATTGAGTCTATCTTGTTGTAGATGGCCACTCACGGAATGGGAAAAATCATGTGCAACTATGCGGATCTGGCAACAAAAATTATCGATGACAAATTTGTAAAGTTTGGTGTCACGCGGGATCCAGAATCAATGGAGGTTGAACAAATTCTGAAGAAGGAAGGTCTTGAAAAATCTTGTCTTTATTCTTATCCAAAGAATGTCAAGATGAAGCACTGGAATTCTTAAGGAATTTGAAGGTGGATACGGAAAATCCTGGAGATGAACTGATTTCTTCAGTTAACGGAGAGGAGATCAGACTTTCAAATGCTGACATAACTCGTCTGCTCACCATTTAAAGGAAAAAATCTCTCCGCGCACTCTGGGGAGAATGAAGATGAGTGATCGTAAATGAACTCTTCGAGAGGCCGATAAACACCGCATCGCAGTTTTTGTCGCTTATGTTGAAAAAGAAATACCGATTGTTGTTTGACATTCTCATCAAAAACAATCATGGGTATTTCGCTCAAATTTCGAATGCTTTAACATCCGTAAAATGTACAAAGATGGTCGCTATAATCGATGAAGCCAAAAATATCAATTGGCATGGCTTTACAAGGCCATTCTGCTCCAAGAACATGAAAAATTTGGAGTTAATGATCGTAGGCAAGTCTATCTCAAGAAGAGAATCGTAAATCTCAACAAGGTTGCGCCATATTCAAGGACAAAATGCCAAATGTTGAATGGGATCGAAACGGATTGAAGTCCTACAAGGCCTTTCTCAAACCACATCTCGCTATATATGGGCCAACCGATGATGATAGGCGGCCCACCCTCCAAAGGTGAAGAAAGGAAAGAACAAGGAGGCGCATTCGCCCCGCACTGGATGCTCCCCAAAAGAAGAAGAGAAAACCGTAAAGGCTCAGAGAAGAGGCCAAGAAGGCAAAATAGCCACCATGACTTATTTCTCGGAAGACGAAGTCGATGAAGAAGGAGTGCCAGAGCAAAACCGATGCGCCACGTAAATCACCGAAAAATCGACAGCAAAGCTTCTCAAAGTTGAGAGCTCGCCCGTAACATTCTCGAGGGAAGAGCAAGAGACGAACGATCTCCTTCCCTCAATCTCGAAATGATTCACCACTCGGACTTCTAGTCGCCGAGCATATCTCTCCTTCTCCTTTCACCGCCGCGAACCCGAAGTTCATCGGTCAAACTAGTAAGATCACCGCCGCAGAGCCAGACGATTTGTTTCTACAAACATAAGCTCAAGGTTCACCAATCACCAACATCCACCTACCAGACACCACCGTAAACCTCTACATCTCATCAATCGGAATCGGTCGATCCGAACAGATAATTCCCGAGTCCAGATCGCCCAAGACCATCACCGGAAAATGGTCAATGCAAATTGAACGCGATATTGATGAGTCAGATCCGAGTTGGTAGCCCATCCTGTTATTTGAGAGGAAGTAATGGAGATCCTCACCGGAAAGATCTCCTGGTTGAAGAGCTTCTCGATTTTATGATCATTATAGAAACGGATGGGAGGTCTTTGATGAATTCGCAGATTTTGATTTCGACATGAAGAAATCGCTCTAGTAGGATCACCACCGAGAAGCCGATAATCTGCTTTGAATCGATCAAAGCTCGATCCACGCGAAGCCGGGAATGACCGAACAAAATTTAACCGAGCTCAAGAAGAAAAACTCCTAAAGGAGATGATCCTATGAAGGATGTGGGAGCTGCCGATGATAGTGGAACTGGTGCTGCAGTTCATGACCAGACGATACGTTTTCACAACCGGAGCCTCGTCGTAGTAGGAGGGTTGTTAGACAGCCCTAGATATTCATGAGAATAGGAGAATCCTCGGACTTGATTCCCGGACAAGACGAATCAGACCCATGGACATATGACGAGGCATTCCAAGATAAGGATGCAGTTTCTTGGCAAACAGCAATGAAAGCCGAAATGGGTTCTATGTTTCATAATAAAAGTGTGGGAGCTAGTCGAACCACTTAATGGGGTCAAACCCATTGGATGCAAGTGGGTATATAAGAGGAAAAGAGGACCGGACGGGAAGGTTGAAACCTTTAAAGCAAGACTAGTGGCGAAAGGTTATACTCAGAAAGAAGGGATCGATTATGAGGAAACTTTTTCGCCCGTAGCCATGCTTAAGTCCATCCGTATTCTCTTATCGATTGTCATAGCATTTTGACTTTGAAATCGGCAAATGGATGTCAAGACGACTTTTCCTTAACTAAGTCTTGATGAAGAGATCTATATGCAACAAACCCAAGGTTTCATTGAAACAGGCCAAGAACACCTAGTTTGTAAGCTCAAGAGGTCCATTTACGGAGTCAAACAGGCATCCAGAGCTTGGAACCAATGTTTTGATCATGTTATAAAGTCTTATGGGTTTGATCAAAACGAGTTTGAAAGTTGTGTGTACAAAAGGCGTGTCGGAACTGCATTGGTATTCTTAGTACTATACGTAGAAGACATTCTGATCATCGGGAACGATGTGAAGGTGTTATCAGATGTAAGGGCATGGCTTTCAAAACAGTTTGATATAAAAGACTTAGGGAAAGCCGGACACATCCTTGGGATCAAGATAACTCGAGATCGCAGGAAAAGGATGATCGGGTTATCACAAGTTTCATACATAGACACATTCTTGAAACGCTTCAGCATGCAAGATTCCCAGAAAGGAATCGTACCTTTCAGACTTGGAATCCATCTATCCAAGAAAATGTCTCCTAAGACGCAAAAGGAGATAGATGACATGAAAGGCATTCCTTGTGCTTCTTTAAACCTTGTGTATGCAATCTTTGTGTCGAGACCCAATATCTCGCTTTATCGTGGGCATGGTAGCAAGATATCAAAGTAACCGGGGAAAAGCGCATTGACGACGCTTAAAAAACATTACGAAGTGTCCGAAAAGAACTCGGGATAGAATGTTGATTTATCGATCGATACTCCAATCCCCATCGGCCACACCTGGACTCGGATTTCCAATCGATTTAGATTCCGAAATTATCCGCCTCGCTTAGTGTGTTTCCATTTGGGAAGTGTAGCCATCACATGGACGAGTGTGAAGCGTAAATGCATCAACGACTCAACCATGGAAGTCGAATTAAGTAGTCGCCAGAAGCGGTGAAAAGAACCGATTGAGCTCTAGATCTTCTTAGTGGACTTGGATGGTATTCTGAATTTGTCTAGCAATATCTGCTAGGGGTAGTTGCAAATTCAAGAGAACCAAGAGTCCACGAGTCAAACAAGCACACTAAAGGAAAGACATCTTATACGAGAAAACGTTAAGAGAGGAGATAGATGTGGCAAAGATAGCGTCGAGGACAACTGGCAGCGCATCCATTCACAAAAGCGTCTCGCCTCTCTGAATACATTCGAGAGACATGTGAGTGGAATGGGTGTCAAGATCGTTGCCAATCTGCTTTGAGTATAAGTGGGAGAAATTATTAGGTTCGTGTAGGTGACATTAGATGTCACGGACTACGCGAGACATGTTGTAGTATACTTAAAAGCAGACTTTGAGTATAAGTGGGAGATTGTTGGGATTATACTGAAAAGTATGTTTTTTACTTTGTATAATCGAAACTGAATTTTCAGACTTATTTACTGAAATAAATTGTTTATCATTGATGCTTTAAATATGATTGAATGTTACATATATTTACTGCATAATTGTTCAATAATTCATACGTGTTACATTGTAGTTAATTTAGTGATACCAGATCACAGAAGATTAAATTAACAGTCCCTTGTAACTAAAAGTAAGTCATTCACGACCTAGTGGAAATGAACAACCCATCACGAAAGGTTGAGGTGTAAGGCTCAGATTGGTTTGTCTTGACCAAGAGATTATACTAGTGCATGACTGATGCACTGAATAGGACCTACAGGAGGATAAATTCTTCAGAACTGAACAAGGGAGAATTAGACCTCAGTGGTTCGTTATTTCTTAACCTTCATCCCTTAAATAGGATCACGTGGGATTGGTAACTATTGCTTTGACTTATCATGGGTAGCGAATCAAAGAGATTCAATACTTTTTATCTTGGGCAATATTATTGGTCACATGTGATTGCTAAGATTTAATACGAAGAATCGTGTGTGCAAAATACGCTTGTTTGATTTGCCCTTGGGAGGTTCATAAGCTTTATCATAACAAATCTTGCAAGTGGAATTAGTTTCCTGTATGGATAATAATGTTGAACCGTTCCTTGACCAAGGACAAAAAGATATTAATTAACGGAAAGCTATTTCAAAGGGCTTGAATTAATTAATGGGCTAGATAATCTTAAACACGGAAATAATGATCGAGCCATATTGATCGTAATATGGGTTAAGATGGATAGTGCAATATTAATTATGTAGTGGGATTAATTAATATTTATGGGCTTGAATTATATTGTGGCTCAATATTAGATATTCAAGATCCATTAGAAGGTCCAATCTTAATTCTCCTAAAGGCCCCCTGAGTAGCCCAACGAATAGTCCATTAACTGAAAAGGTGATTAAAATAAAATAAATATTGTTGCTTATTTTTCCCAAGTAAATTTCGAAATTATAGATATAGTACGGAGAAAGATTTTCTTTGAATTTTGTTATGGAATGAAGATATGTATTCTTGGAATACAAGATTATCTCATTAAATTCAAGAAATCTCCCACTTGGTTATCTATATAGAATTTTCGAAAATTTTGAATATAATGGGCAAGAAAGATTTTCTTGATTTTCTTGAAAAGATATTATGGAAGATATGTATTTCTTGAAATACAAGAATATCTCATAAATTCAAGAAGATCCAAATCTTGGAATCTTGCTTAGTATTTTCGAAAATTATCCATAATTGAGAAGGTGGGATTTTTGTGGAATATTTTAATTATGGAAAAAATAATATAGGAGATATTCAAGATTTCTTGGTGACCAAGAAAAGTCTTTTCCCACATTGATTTTCTACAAGAATTTTCGACCACTCATCTCCTATAAATATGGGATGATTAGTTCATTCTCAAGGACAATTCCATGTGCTGGAAAAATTAGCAAATCCACAAAGGTGGTGCAACAAAGTTTATTTTTTCCTTTTGTTAATTGTTCGACAAGTGTCCTTCCACCGGATAGTTGAGCAAGGGCTAAGGGAATACTTGGGAAGTCCTTTTGGTTAGTCCGTCCAACCGAAGTCACTGTCATCCCGAGAGGTACGTTCACGTAAACCCGTAGATTCCACATGCGTAGGTTTTACGTGGTTTTTTATATGCATGATATGTTGTTGCAATTATTATTTGAATTAATATAGGATTAATTCATGCTAGTAATAATTAAAGAATTAAATTTGTATTTAAATATTCTCCCCGAATAGATCTGTGCAACCTATTTCCCAACAAACACTTCTTTGGCCCTATTTCCCTTGGCTCCAAATGCCCTCTTGGTCATTTTACCCTCCAAACATGATTCGCAGGTTGGAATCGGTTCAACTTGGAGAAGCTCCAGTGAACCGTCTTTCACCAACCTTTGGATCCTCTTTGGATTTATATGACCTAATCTTAGATGCCAAAGAAGTGTCTCGTTCACGTCTGATGAACATTTTCTTTTCTCGGAAACAGTTGATGTGATATAGGATGCATTTCGTGAGTGGTGTGCACAGTTAATTGTATAGAGATTATTCGACAACGTTCCATGACTGATAAATTTATCAAAAAGAGAAATGGTAACAACTTTATTAAAAGTAACCGAATATCCATCATGAAAAAGTTTAGAAACTGAAATTAAATTCTTTCTAAAACTTGGAACGTAAAGAACATCTCTTAGAATTAAAACTCTGTCTTCAAAAGACAGGTGCACTTCTCCCACTGCTTCAGCTGCCACTCTCGTAGCATCGCCCAGTGTGATGAGGATCTCACTTCCACTTAGTTGTCGGGTCCGCTTGAACCCCTGTAATGTGAAACAAACATGATCAGTGGATCTCGTATCCACCACCCATAAATGGGAGGCATACGCCGCTAAACAAGTTTCAACAACTAGTGAGTGAGAATTACCTTTCTTTCCTTTCCTTTTAGGATTGGAACAGGCTGACCTCCAATGTCCTTTCTCCCCGCAATTAAAACATATTCCTTTTGGTCCTTTCTTGACACCCAACCAGCTAACCGTCTTTTTCTCACTTTTCTTAGTGATGAGTTTGCTTTGGTTCTGACCACTTTCCTTTTCTTGAGACTTGCCATACATTGGCCTAGATCTCGAGAAAAGACTTTTGGTCACCAATGCTTCGTCTTTCTTTCCTAAATGCTTCTCTACTTTCTCCAAGGCTTCTTGTAGATTATCCATAGTAAACATGTGATCACTCATCACAAAACCACAGTAAAATCCATCGAAGCTCCTTGGCAGAGTAAGCAATAGAAATTCGATTTGGGCCTCATAACAATACTTAGTTCCGAGATAAGCCAGTTTTTGAAAATGGTGTTTAACTCTGAGAACATGCTCCCTTACAGGTGTTCCCTCAGCCATCTTTAGTCTAGCCACATCGTCATTTTTAAACTGATCGATCATGCGGTCTTTTGTTAAAAACATTTCTTCAAGACTTTGCATAATTTCCGCAGCGGACTCAACACCTTCATGAATGTGTCTCAAATCATCAGACAGTGAAGTCAAGATTACACGTTTCATGGGTTCATTGGCCTGCTCCCAAATATTATACTCATGTCTTTCCGCATCAGATGATTCATCAGTAGGCTTACGTGGCTTGGGTACATCAAGAATCCAATAATGTTTTTGTGCAGGTAGGACAAAGCTCATATTTTGTTTCCAAACATTATAGTTTTCTCCAGTTAATTTGTGTTCTTTGAGTGTATACAACAGTGGATTAAAAGGTTGCGACATGATGAACTGAAATAAATAATAATATGCATAAGCACAAATATATCACAAGGTTCGTTCACATGCATCATATTAAAATCTCAAAAAAAATATGAACATGCATCAGCCAACATCTCAAAACAGTCTAAATAAGCCACGTGGGGTGGGTCATTATTTAAACACATTCAAGCAGGTTATAAACAAGAACAGTTACAAACCTTTAATATCCAGATTAATAGTTGGCTCCCACTTGACCAATATAAAATTGACAGGGACTTCGGGGAAGTATATGCATATCAATTTTATACCTAAGTAATAACCATGATTAAATACAGGATTATTATTTCGCTTTGAACGAGCCTCGTGGGGAGGGTCATCGTCGCCACTAGTAATAACCCACAATCATCCGTTTGGAATTCATTCATGTGAAAGCTATCTTTTGACCGTCCCGTGGGGGGAATTTCTCCAAAAGAATTCATAAATAAATAAATCATGGAGGTCAAAATTAATTCAATTTTATTATCCGGAATAAAATTGTCAATTAATTATTTAAACATACTTAGTAATTTTGAAGGTGAGATTTTTCATTTGGGCAACTCTCATGCAAACACATTTAAACAAATTAAATAAAGCATAAGATAGCACAAAATAAATCAAGCAAAATAGAAAAATAAACATATTGGGCACAAATTATCCAGTTGCCATGGTTTGATTTTTCTGGGCTTGATCTTGAAAAACACCGTCTTGAATTTCTCCCACTCGATCGTCTCGAAAAAATACTCCGTCTTGAAATGCCACACCAGCAAATTGCTCGCAAATGATGCACGCCAAGATCCGCCGCCACTTGGCTGTGTTCACCTTCTAAGAACCTTCGAGCCAAGCCCACCAGCGCCTCGGAAGGGCTTTCGGCGGCTCTCGGCGGTAGCCAGAATAGCACAAGATCCAAGACGCCAAGACGCCCGCCGCCTCGCCCATGATACTCGACACCGCGTGTGTCTCACACGGCGCCAGACGCGCCTCGCCCATCGGCCTCCGCCCACTCCATCCACGCATGCACGTCGTCTTAGGCGCCAGCCGTGCACGCGCGATCCTCACGCTGCCTTCGGCCCTCGACTAACCTCCAGACGATGCATGTCGTCGGTCCACGTCGGCGTGCCTCCCTTGGCACGTTTAAGCGCGATGCACGCCGCCTACTCCCTGTTCTGGATTTCGTCCTTTAATTCTTCGTCTCCGTCCTCATTTTCGATCCGGTTACAATTTATTTACAAAAATAAATAAACCTAGATCTAGAATAGTCTATTACATTGATCAAATCAAACAAAACCTAATCTACTCGTGGATTTTCTCACGAGGCAAAACGAATCCGAACGAATCGAATTAAAAAACCACAGTTTATATGCATGCATAAATAAACACATTAAATTCCATGACAATTGGATACCTGCAAAACAGATCTAGCAATTCTACTATCCAATTTCAAATTTAATGTCAACGAATTAAATTACAATTTAAAATTCAGAGCCCGAAACCGTGGCTCTGATACCAGTTGCTGGGGAATAAGTTGCACAGATCTATTCGGGGTGAATATTTAAATAAAAATTTAATTCTTATAATTATTACTAGCATGAATTAATCCTATTAATTCAAATAATAATCCAACAACATATCATGCATATAATAATTCACGTAAAATCTACGCATGCGGAATTCTACGAGTTTACGTGAACGTACCTCTTGGGATGGCAATGGTGTGGCTGAATAGACTAACCGAAAGGACTTCCCAAGTATTCCCTTAGCCCTCGTTTTTGACTATCCGGTGGAAGGACTCTTGTGAACGATTTAACAAAAGGAAAATAAATTATGTTGCACCACCTTTGTGGATTTACTAATTTTTCCAGCACATGGAATTGTACTTGGGAATGAAATAATCATCCCCTATTTATAGAGACCAGGTGGTCGAAATTTTAGGTTTAAAATAATGTGGAAAAATCTTTTCTTGATCTCCAAGAAATCTTGAATATATCTCCTATATTCTTTTTCCCATAATTATAATATTCCACAAAATCCCACCTTCTCTATTTGCTATGGATTTTCGAAAATATAGAGTATCAAGATTCCAAGATTTGGATCTTCTTGAATTTATGAGATATTCTTGTATTTCAAGAAATACATATCTTTCATAATATCTTTTCAAGAAAATCAAGAAAATCTTTCTTGCCCACTATATTTCATATTTTTCGAAAATATCACAATAGATAACCAAGTGGGAGATTTCTTGAATTTAATGAGATAATCTTGTATTCCAAGAATACATATCTTCATTCCATAACAAAATTCAAAGAAAATCTTTCTCCCAACTTATCTATAATTTTCGAAATTTTAGGGAAAAATTAAGCAACAATATTTATTTTATTTTAATCACCTTTTTCAGTTATTGGACTATATGTTGGGCTACTCAGGGGGTCTTTAGGAGAATTAAGATTGGACCTTCTAATGGACCTTGAATATCTAATATTGAGCCACAATATAATCCAAGCCCATAAATATTAATTAATCCCACTACATAATTAATATTGCACTATCCATCTTAACCCATATTACAGTCAATATGGCTCCCGGTTATTATTTCTCGTGTTTAAGATTATCTAGCCCATTAATTAATTCAACCACTAAAATAACTTTCCATTAATTAATATCTTTTATCCTTGGTCAAGGAACGGTTCAACATTATTATCCATACCGGAAACTAATTTCACTTGCAAGATTTGGTATGATAAAGCTTATGAACCTCCCAAGGGGGCAAATCAAACAAGCGTATTTGCACACGATTCTTCGTATTAAATCTTAGCAATCACATGTGACTAATAATATTGCTCAAGATAAAAAGTATTGAATCTCATTGATTCTCTACCCATGATAAGTCAAAGCAATAGTTACCAATCCCACGTGATCCTATTTAAGGAATGAAGATTAAGAAATAATGAACCACTGAGGTCTAATTCTTCCTTGTTCAGTTCTAAAGAATTTATCCTCCTGTAGGTCCTATTCAGTTCATCAGTCATGCACTAGTGTAATCTCTTGGTCAAGACAAGCCAATCTGAGCCTTACACTTCAACCTTTCACGATGGGTTGTTCATTTCCATCTAGGTCGAGAATGGCGTACTTTTAGTTACAAGGGACTGTTAATTTAATCTTCTGTGATCTGGTATCACTAAATTAACTACAATGTAACACGTACGACTTATTGAACAGTTATGCAGTAAATATATGTAACATTCGATAATATTTAAAGCATCAGTGATAAATAATTTATTTTAGTAAATAAGTCTGAAAATTCAGTTTCGATTATACAAAGTAAAAGCATACTTTCTAGTATAATCCCAACACTAACTCCTCTGATTCAGAAGGAATGGGGGAGAAATTGGAGAATATTAGGCTAAGAAAGAAGCAATTGGCTCCCAGAAGAGGTGTTGGTAGATGGGGAAAGAGAAGAATGTCACAAAGAAACTTAGGGAAAAAGGTTGATTATACTGGGAAACGACCTAAAAGAACTGATGGTGGTTCTGATGATCCCATTCACATTGGGGATTCTGATGAAGAAATGGTTGTTCCAATTGTTCCTGTTGCTGAGCCAAAAGATTCAGATGATGACTTAACCATGCAAGAATTGTTGGCTAAGAAGGAAAGGAGAACCAAACAGAAAAATGATTCTCCAGTGAATACTGCTACAAATGTTGCTGAATCATCTGATTCTGAACCAAACATTGATCCTCAAGCTGAGGATACTGAAGAAGATGAACCTGAAGAAGAGGAACCAGAAGAGAATGAACATGAACAAAATGAGTCTGATGATGAACTTGATCAAATATTTGATGAGGTAATGGACTCTGACTCAGATGATAAGGTTGAGCATGATAGAAAATTTGTTGTTGTTAAATCCATGCTTAAGAGATTCATTGTGGATGAAATGATAATCAAAATGCCTGATTTTGAAGCTCAAAATCTGATAGGTTTTCTTGAGAGTAGATCCTTATTGCATGCTCTACAATATGCCAAATCTTATTATGTTTCTTGGATTGTTGAATTTTATGCTAATCTGAAAAAGTGTTGTGCGAATAAGCAGTCTTCACACTATGGGAAAGTAAGGTTTAGATACAATGTTGTTACCATTACCCCTAAGGTTATAAACATCTTTCTGAAGACTAAACATGTGGAAGATGATTCTGGAGAATTGAACATAGGGGAAGTGATGTCTGTCATCACTGGAGGTAAACATTCTGTATGGGCTTTACAATTTTCTGCTGCAAAACTGACCTCTTTATACTTTGTGATACATAAGCTGCTAGTCTCTAATTGGTTGTCTTCCAAGAATTCTACTGTGTTAACCAAGGAACAAGCATTCTTGTTGTACAAGATTGTGCACCTGAACTAATTCAACATGGGTCAAATCATATTTGACAACATTGTTTCCTATGCTGGTAAACAATCTGAAGGGACCATTCTGCCATATCCAAGCTTGATCTGTCAACTCTTGGATAGATTGGAATTTGAGAGACCTAGAGGAGAGAGGATTAGTGGTTATATGCCAAGCTTTGGTATCTCACATGTACTGAGGTCTAGAAACCGCACTGTTGATCTTCCTTTGACAGATCCTGCACCACATGCCGAAAATGTTGCCCAACCTGTTGGCAACATTCTCTATACAGTATCCAGAAAGAATGGTACACCCTCTGTTCATTTCACATATTCTTTCATTACTGATCAGATTTCTTCCATCCAGAAGAACATAGATGCCTTAATCAAACAGCAAGCCTTCTGGAGAAACCTGCTTTCTACTCCAACAGGGGGAGGATCACCTGATGATGATGATAATGATGGTGGTAATGATAGAGCTAGTCCATCAAGCCATGCAGGTGAAAAGGATGATGCATCAGATGCTGCTGAAGATGATGTTGATGTTGTTGATGATCAGAATAATGCTGAAGATAGAGAGGTGGATGATGTTGTACAAGATGTTGTTAATGAGGCTGTGGAGGATGCTGTGGAAGATGTACTCAATACTGATGTTGCTGCTGCTGAACAAATGGTACCTGATGATGCTGAACTGGTTGATGATAGCCCTGATTACACTGATGATGAGGTGTTGGTGACACCTACCAGGGAGAATTTGTCTCCAGAGAGCATTGCTATCATTGATCAGCTGTATGGAGCTGATAACTGGTGATTGGATTCAAGACAGCTGGGAATTTTGAAGTATGGGGGAGCATTTGCAGATTATGGAGATGCAGTCATTCCTTGGCCCAGTCCTTCCCTTTATTTCTCTATAAATTTCCTGTCTGTGTTGTAATCTTTTATTTCGGCTCTTTACTTTTTAAACTCTGTTAATGGACAACTAGTTGATAGGTTTATATTTTTGTCATTTACTTTATGTTGTTGGGTACTTTGGCCTAAGTACACTGCTGATGTACTTGGTGCTTGTGTTTGTTTATATTTATGAGTTGGTTGAATAGTAGTTGTTCTCTGAATGGCTATTATTTGTTTCTTTCCTGACACAAGTTCGGATGTTGTTTTTAACATCAGGTGTGTTGTAGTAGAAAGACCAAATTGGGGGAGTTTGTTGATGTTGCACGGAAGTTGCTTCACATGTTGGACAACATTCTGCACAACATCATAAATTTGCCCTTTCTTCTAAACACTAACTCCGGATTGATAGATGTGTTTCTCTATGTTTCCTACATTGCAGGTTGAAGATAATCTCAGAAATTATCAAGCGGTTGCACTGATGGAGTGAGAATAGAAAGATCATGGGTGGTTACACCAAGATCATGGAGATAGTGCAGGAGAAGTTCAAGGTTGTTCACACCAAGTGGATAGGACAATGCAGTTGGTCCGAAAGTCTATAAATAGACTGCATTGGTCGACATTCAAGTTTGAGTTAAAGTGAAATCTCATTTGCTCTACTCCAAACTTAAGAGAGTAGCATCCAAGACACAACATAGAGTTAAAAACCGAGTGGTTGTAATTCTAGGAGTGTAAGGGTCGATGTTATTCTATGTGTACTGGTCGAGGGAATAAAATCTCTCCTATCAGTATTGATTTTATCTTATTAGATCAAGTTTTAGGTTGAATAAGATCACTAGTTACTTGATTGAATAGATTGATTTTTGTTGGGAAATGAATTTAATAAAGGAGATTTTGATTAGATCCCAAAACCGCTGAGTATGACATGTTCAGGATAATCTTGATTGTTGAGTCAGGATTCAGTTTTAGAGTGTTCGGGATGTTATCTGCACAATGTATAGTCGTGATATAGATCGGGATAGATTCAAGATTACGAAGACTCAAGAAGTTTTCAAGAAACTGAAGTTTCAGTATGAAATCGAAGTTTCAAGACTCGATATGAGATCGAGAATCAAGACTCAAGATGAGATCGAGAAATCAAGACTCGATTATGAAGACTCGAAGATGAGATCGAGAATCAAGACTCGAGATGAGACCGAGAATCAAGACTCAAGATGAAGACTCAAAGATATCAATCAAGATATCTCTCAAAGACATCAAGACTCGTAAGATCAAGATACTAAAGACTGAAGACAAAGGATATCAAGGCACAATGAATTATCAAGACTCGAGAATGTCTTGAATGATCGAGATATCCCGAATGTTCCGGCGAAGAAGTTTGAGGAATATAGCCGTTGGAATCCAAAATAACGTGGACAATGAGAGAGGAAGACAACCAGCCTGTAAAAGCAGAACTTACAAAGAATAGTATGGATTTGAATGTGATTCTCTCCAACGGTAACATTCAAATCCACACTATAAATACAAGTTCTTCCTACATTATTACGTGTGGAAGTGCGGAGAAGATAGCAACGATGCTATAGAGCTAAGAGAACATATACTCAAGCTTTCCCACCCTAGAACACAAGTCTGTAGATATACAAATATATTCAAAGAGTGTTCTAGAACCCAATCTAAGCAACCCACGATGTATCCTACGCTTAGAGAGATTTTCCCAACCTTAGCATTGAGGCTAAACAAATGTAAGGGAAAATCTCACCATAGTTGGAGACAACACCAAACCCAAACCCCATTCTCGTAAGAGATAACTAGTGGTGAAGTGAGGTAGTTGTTAGGCAATCCCGAGTGAGGGTGATAAGTCCCGTTGGAGTGTGAACTCATTAAACATCTAGAGGCGAGTCCGAGAGGGTGATAAGTCCAGTTTGAGTTAGTAAACTACAAAGGTAGTCAGAAATCTCAAAGTAGAAAGGTTAGTAAACTACAGAGGTAGTCAGAAAACCTTAGGAAGTGTTTGAAGGAATTTCCCTAGGAACAGGGAGAGTGGATGTACGAGCTTGAGTCTCCGAACCACTATACATTGTTGTGTTGTTTACTGCTTTACGTTGTTATCTTGTCATATGCATTCGATCATAAGCAAAACACAACACATGAGCTCAAAAAGAGGAAAATCTGGAATCACCATTCCTTCACCCCTGTTTTATATGCATCGCAAGTCATGTTTTGCTTCCGCACGCGCAAAATGGGTTTTTCCACCGGGCCTAACAAGTGGTATCAGAGCAGGAGTTCAAAAGGTTCACTAATTTCAGAGTAACCACCTGAACTGATCTTTTTAAAGGAAAACCCGTTTCTTTAAAAATGCATATATTTTAATGTTTTGGCGTCCTTGTTGGGAGATTTGAGTTTTGATGAACTATGCCAAAACATTATCAACTTGTGTTATTCAAGATAATTTACAGATAACAAGTTGAGGGGGAACGAAAGAACAAATTGAGGGGGAATTCACGGAATCAGAAGTAGATGATCGAGATCAGACGAGACTGCAGACGAGACTGATCGAGATCAGATGAGTTAGATGAGTTCCGGAGTCAACTGATGAGCTGTGTAAATTCAGAAGTGAAGAAAAGGTAAAGCCAGCAAATCAGAAGAGAAGGTTGCAAATCAGAAGATGAGCAGATGAGACTGATCAAGATCAGACGTGATCGAGATCAGATATGATAACCTGATATGCTAACCTGATATGATGTACTTACCAGATGCTATCCTGATATATTGATCTGAAGATGTGTTGATCTGATCAGTCGAGTTGATCAGATCAGGCAAAGATGAAATCAGATAGCCTGAGTAAAACTGATCTGAGATTCAGTAAAGAAAACTGATCTGAGACTCAGTAAGTAAAAGAGACCTGAGGGTCAGAATGTCTCAAGTCAGAAGAAACTGAACTCAGTTAGCCTGAGTGTCAGTATGCCTGATCAGAGAAGGTCCGCTGAATCGAGAAACCTGAGAATCAGTATGTCACTGAAGACACTGAGAGCTCAGATAGACCTGAGGCCAGGAGTCGAGCTGAAGATCAAAGAAGACTGAAGACCAAGACTAAAGACTCTTGTAATTCTTTATGTTTTTGTCTTTACTTTTGATAAGTTCATTGTAATCTGTAACTGATATCATACAATCAATGAAACTTTATCTTTATGCTCAAAGATAATACCTCATTATCTTTTTACATGTCTTTATATTTGATATGCCTGAATGTTGTTTAATGATAAAATTTTTGGGAAATTATTGTTGAGAGATATACCAATCTTGTAATAGGAAAAACTGAAACCTGGGTATAGGTTAAGTGTTTTTGTAACAAGATGGTTTTGGCATCAACAAAAAGGGGGAAATTGTTGGGAAATGAATTTAATAAAGGAGATTTTGATTAGATCCCAAAACCCCTGAGTATGACATGTTCAGAATAATCTTGATAGTTGAGTCAGGATTCAGTTTTAGAGTGTTCAGGATGTTATCTGCACAATGTATAGTCAGCAGATATAGATCAGGATAGATTCTGAAGACTCGGTAAGTTTTTCTCAAGACTCGATGATGAGATCGAGAATCAAGACTCAAGATGAGATCGAGAATCAAGACTCAGTATATCAATCAGTATATCTCTGAAGACTCAGAAGACACTGAAGACTCAGAAGATTGAAGATACTGAAGACTGAAGACAAAGGATACTGAAGGCACAGTAATTACTGAAGACTCGGTAATGTACTGAATGCTCAGTATATCCTGAATATTCCAAAGTGAAGAAGCTGAGGAATATAGCCGTTGGAATCCAGCTGACGTGGACCAATGAGAGGAAGACAACCAGCCTGTAAAAGCTGCAGAACTTACAAAGAATAGTATGGATTTGAATGTGATTCTCTCCAACGGTAACATTCAAATCCACACTATAAATACAAGTTCTTCCTACATTATTACGTGTGGAAGTGCGGAGAAGATAGCAACGATGCTACAGAGCTAAGAGAACATATACTCAAGCTTTCCCACCCTAGATTACAAGTCTGTAGATATACAATATATTCAAAGAGTGTTCTAGAACTCAATCTAAGCAACCCACGATGTATCCTACGCTTAGAGAGATTTTCCCAACCTTAGCATTGAGGCTAAACAAATGTAAGGGAAAATCTCACCATAGTTGGAGACAACACCAAACCCAAACCCCATTCTCGTAAGAGATAACTAGTGGTGAAGTGAGGTAGTTGTTAGGCAATCCCGAGTGAGGGTGATAAGTCATGTTGGAGTGTGAACTCATTAAACATCTAGAGGCGAGCCCGAGAGGGTGATAAGTCCAGTTTGAGTTAGTAAACTACAGAGGTAGTCAGAAAGCTCAAAGTAGAAAGGTTAGTAAACTACAGAGGTAGTCAGAAAACCTTAGGAAGTGTTTGAAGGAATTTCCCAAGGAACAGGGAGAGTGGATGTAGGAGCTTGAGTCTCCGAACCACTATACATTGTTGTGTTGTTTACTGCTTTACGTTCTTATCTTGTCATATGCATTCGATCATAAGCAAAACACAACACATGAGCTCAAAAAGAGGAAAATCTGGAATCACCATTCCTTCACCCCTGCTTTATATGCATCGCACGTCATGTTTTGCTTCCGCACGCGCAAAATAGGTTTTTCCACCGGGCCTAACAAGAGTTTACTAACTCTTTACAACTCCAATCTCACCAACAATCACACTCAAACTACCTTACAAAGGGTTTGGGGTTTCTTGGTTGGTTTCTAACTAGGATGAGATATCCTTTACAATTAAGAACAATGCAAAGGCTAGGATATCTCGACTAAGCTTTGGATATATCTTATCAAGCTAGGCTTAGTGAAATGAGCTCTCTTCGATATAAAGCACTTGGGAAATTCTTGGGTTTTTCGAGTGCTTCAACTTGCAATAATAAGTTTGAGCTCTTGAGTTGCTTACAAATTTTCTGTAACCTTCAATGTAGAGGGTCACAAGTATTTATAGGCATACACCAAGGTCACTCTTGAAAAACTATCTGTTGGAAGAGATAGCTTCGTGAGTTTCCTCTTATGGTGTGTGATGAACGGCTATATTTAGGGTTTGAGACTCCCTAGCAGTTTTAGGCAAAAACGAATTTTCATGTAGTACCGTCATCACTTTTTGCGATCTGGAACATAGTACTATTGACATGTTTTGATGACTGTCATTTGTCGGTGTCAAGAAAAAGTACGCTGATGTCTTCTTGTTGGGAAATTTATAGTTTTGATGAAAGTTCCAAAAACATGTAATAGGACCAAATAGACTGTTAGTCGATCGATGTTTACATTATTGCTATAGGAGACCAGATTGATAATGATTGTATAGAAAAAACCGATGTAATAGATAGGTCACATATTGAGGGGAACTCAATATGTAAAGGTCGATCTGAAGAATCGTAAGAAAGTTCGATATCCCGGCTGAGCGTAACGCTAAACCAGAATCGGAAGATCGATCGAATCGATCTAGTCGATAACTCAAATGAAGTCATGAAGCTCAAACCTCTATACTAGAAGATCGATGACTTCCGGAAGATAAGACCAAAGACCTACATCGCCGAGTCACCAGTTGAAGCTAAGTCAACAGCACCAGAAGACTCCATCGTGGATCGATCGGTTCAGAGATCGATCGATCACCATAAGATGAAAATCGATGTTTTCATCTTATCATACGCCTGCGATCCGAACAAGATGAATACCAACCTTAGTTGGAGGAACAACACCGCAAAGCAAGGCTTCCATCCAATAAGGAAGAAACACGATGAACAGAGCCGATATCATGGGATTCGATGTTGCTCTCTCAAACGGCTATAAAATATACATTCACGCTTTTCGGCCATGCCGCTCTCAAGCACGCCACATCAAGCCCGCAAGTTCATTTAAAATAGCCGAGATTCAAATTGCTCTCCAACGGCTCTTTGATCTCAAGGTCTATAAATATGGGATCACACTTCGAGTGAAATACTAAATGCCGGACAAACAACATAATCAAGAAGCTCAAACTATAGTCGATTTCCGCGCATCGAAGAACACAACAACAAGCTTATTTTTATTGTGTTCATCCCATAAGTTCTTAGCAAGAAATCTTTTTCATCTAGCTATCGAAGTCATTATACGCAAGAAAAGATTTCATAGTTGAAACCTCAACAATCTTACCCAAACCCCAAGTTAGGATAAGTTGTTTAGCAAGATTTCGATCTAGGGTTTCTAATCTTGATTTACGGGATCGGTTGAGTGAGAACTCTTAAAACATCTCATTTGGTGTCTTGTGTTGGACTAACACACTAAACTAAGTCCAAATCGGTTAAGTCGGTTAAGTTGGTGCCCCTTGTGAAAGGGAAGAGTGGACGTAGGACCGGTTTGTCCGAACCACTATAAATCTTGTGTGCCTTTTATTTGCTTTGATTAATCGCTCTCACATCGCACAATCTTAAAAGCATACATATTCTAAGTAAAGATCGATAGCACCAAGCTTCGATCCGATCGGACTGATATTTCTGTCATCCGATTAAAAAGATAAAACTTGGAATCGATTTATACAAACCGGGTTTTTCACACGGTAAAACTTAAAGCTTCCGCACACATCGCTTAATCGATAGTTACCGAATCGATCCGCTTTCCGCGCGCTCAAGAAGTTGGTTATCGACCAAACCGATTCACTTTCGACTCGATCAAAGCTATCGCTAAAGACACCGATCCGCACGACGAAGTTTTTCGTAAGTCTATTCACCCTCCCCTCTAGACTTCGCCTCACATAACCTGCTCGGGACCTACAAGTGGTATCGAAATGGTTGGTTCTTCCGACCAATCGACTCTCGGTCATTGTGGTCAATCGAACTTATCTTGAAAAACCGTTTTTAAAAAAAAAACTCATTCATTTTCCAAAATCACTCGGCATGGATAACACGTCCGATGTATCATGATCTCGCCAAGTTCTCAATTGATGAGTATGCAGATTGGGCTATATATATGTCCAACCATCTAGGCTCGATCGATGGCGTAATGATGGAAGTCATCGAGAGGACCCATCATCATTTACTACGACAATCCTGCAATCGGAGGAGATCCGCACTTTCCCACGAAGTCTTGTACGAAAAAAGCCCAAACTCGATGGACATGGAAGAAAGAAAAAAATCGCATACTCGACACCATTGCAAGACATATCATCATGAAGACAATGGATAAGGTCACCAAAGAGAAGATTAAGTATCTCAAATCAAGAAAGCAATGTGGGATACTCGGCCGAGATCTGCGAGGAAAATGAATGAGATAAAAGACACCGTCTTCAAGCCGAACCGGTGAAGTTCGAGAAACCAAGATGCCGCCCAACGAAACCATCAACGAACTCGATGGAAGAATTACAATGTCTATAAACAAGCTTCGAGAACTTGGTAGAGATGTCCGATAAAGATATCAACTATAAGATCCTAAGGTCTCTCACCAAGAAGTGGGACATGAAGGTCACGGTAATCAAAGATTGCCGTGACATTTCAAGAATGAAACCGAGTAGCTTGTTCTTGAGTCTTAAAGCTCACGAGTTCGACCGATTGAAAGAGGTCAAAAGTTTGATGAAGACGAGGTCCCTCAATGAAACCTCGACTTCAAAATCGGTTGCTTTCAAGGCAACCAAGAGTGAGAACAAAGGCCAATGAACCCATTGGAAATATATTAAGTCAGCAGAACAGATCGCGTTGCTTACCGCGGTTTTGAGAAGTCGATATACAACTTGGTAAGTATCGAAGATTTTATAAGGACTATCAACATAGCCGAGGGCGAGATAGGAGATCGCAAACGATCTCCGAAGAACCAGATCCGATGATCGGAGGGATCACAGAGATGAAAGGGAAAGAGATAGTCGACGGCCGAATGTAGAGATAACCAATCGATAGAAGAAACTCGACTACTATCGAAGGGAAATCACCGATAGGTCATACGGCGAGTGATTCACCCGAAGGAAAGGAATGGTGGATCCGGGAGCGTGCTTCAAATCATGAGAAGCCAGTCACTATAAAGACAGATCGCCTGCACTGACGCCGAGAGAGGGGAAGAAAAGAGGAACAAAAGAGAGCAACGGTATAGAGACGGAAGAGCCATGGTTGCCGATCGTCAGAATCGACGATTCCTATCCGCCCTCCGAGGGACTCGGATACTCCTCTCAGAAGAAGACTTTGATCGACAAGAAGGTCAGCCGACTTCTATGAAAAAGAAGATCCGATATTCTCGCCGACGATGATGAACTCCTCGCCGATGGCCAGGGGAGGACCAAATCGAGGTAACCTCCAAACCCCCTTCGCTCGCTTCTACACCGCTATCATTAGCACACCTTTGGGGAGATTGACCCGCAGCTCTACTCGAGTAATTGCTTGAAGATCTCCAATGCAAGAGAAACTTATGCTATTGTGGAAGTTCGAGAATGATAAGTCGAGGACTAGAAATAATCGACCTTTAAAAAAGAAAATGATCTCGAAAAGCCTTCAACTTAGATCACCGAAATCGCCGTAAGGTAACCGAGGAATTTAAAATTCTCGGTTAAAGCTTCGATCGAAAAGCAGATCAAAGAACGATGGAAATTAACAGACAACAAGTTCGATGACTTCAAAATCTTGCAAGCAAAATTCGATGAGCTATTCCGAATGCATGAAAGTCCGAAATCCTCCGAGGATAATCACAGAAGAAAATAGATGTTTTTTCAAAATCATCTCAAACCGTTAAAGACATAAACGCCTATTTTCGAGTAAAAAGATTGATAAGGAGGACTTGGCTATGAGAAACCCTCCACATCCTCAAAAGCCCCGATCGATTCATCTCGTAAAGGTGTAATCGCATTTAATTTAAAAAAAAGATACACCAAAAGCTAAACTTGTATCTAATAGGGGTGAGAGACCGGTTGAGCGGGTAAAAGCAAGTGCCTAACCGTAAAAGGGAACAAAATGGACCCCAACCGGTAAAGCATCACCGAGAAATCAACGGAAGAACCCGTTCTTCCGAAGAGACCTCAACCCGATCAACAGATCGAATCGAAAAAGACAACCTACAAAAGGAAGTCTAATTTGAGACCAGTCAAGGTCACCGCCTAATAAGCATGCTTCGTAAACCGCGAAAACCATCTATGCGAAAAGGATATGAATCTTTTGATGGTAGCGAATGTACCTACCCCTATAGTCGAAAATTTAGGGTCACCGACTTTTTGAACCACAATCGGATAAAAAGAAGACAAACCGAAAAGATAAATAATAAGTCTTCTAAGTCATCCAAGGTTCACACAAGTAATCATACAAATCGAAAAGCATATGAGGATAAGTATGATTATGTTGACAGTATGGGAGACAAATCAGCCTTCGATCCGACCGATCACAATAGAAGTGCTCGCTTTGTATGGATCCCGAAATCCAAACCTAACCCCTCGGGACCCAATCCGAAAGGGGTACCTAAAGCCCGATCCGATTGCGTGTTCGCGTGGTCCCGCCAACAAAGGAGGTGTGCAAGCAACTATCCGGTACATCGATAGTGGATGCTCAAGGCACATGATCGAACTAAACATCTCCTCGGTTCTACATATAGAACGAAAGGGCCAGCGTGTACTCTTTTGGTGATGATAACTTTGGTTATACCAAAGGGTTCTAACCTTAGAGAATGATGATGTACAAATAATCGGAGTCTCGCTTGTCGAAGGTCCGAAGCACAACCTATTATCGGTATCACAATTCTGCGACAATGGATTCAAGTGTTGAGTTCTCGATCGATCAATGCACTATCAAGAATCGAAATCACTCAACGATATTGCTAATCGGTTCAAGAAAAGGGACGATCTACACAAATGATTGGAACAGTTGTCCAAGAAATGCGTGCTCGATTGTTAAGAGTTCCAAAAGTAGCGATTGGCTCGGCACAAAAAAAATAATGAGCCATCCCGAACTTTAAAACTCTTAATAAGATAAATAGGATGTCTCTAGTGGAAGGACTTCCGAATGAAGTGTTCTCAAAGGATCGGACATGTCTCGTGCATGTCGGAAGGAAAAACAGTCAAAGCTTCATTCAAAGGAATTTCCGGACCAAAGATCCAAAGCAGAGTATTATTGCAAATTGCTTCATATGGATCTGTTTGGACCCGATTACATCGGTCGATCTCAACGGACGAAATACACTCGTAATCGTGGATGACTACTCCAAGTTTACTCCGGGTTATATTCTTACATAAGAAGAATGAGACGACAACCAAGATACCCGAAATCGCTAAGAAGATTACAAAATGAGAAGGGTGTCAACAGAGTAAAAATCGGATCGATAAAGGTACGCAATTTAAACTCTTTTTTTATAACTGATTTTTGCTCTAAGTTTGGTATACAACATGAAACATCACCGCGAGGACGCCACAACATAATGGAGTAAATTAACGGAGAAAAACAGAACTCTCAAAGAAGTTCGCCGAACAATGTTAAATTTGAACATGCGATACCAAACCGTTTAGCGTATAATCAACATTTGCATGCCATACGCAGTAATGATGTCTCCCGACTAAGGCTCACTACAAAACACCCTATGAATCGTGGAAGGGCGTAAAACCTCGTGTTTTTACTTCCATGTTTTTTGGGTGCAAGTGTTTCATACACAACAATGGGAAAAGTCGGGTTGAAGACTTTTGAGGCCAAGTCCGATGAGGGTATATTTCTAGGGTATTCCTCATCTAAAGAAAGCCTTCGTGGTCTACAACAAACGAACCCTAGTTGTGGAAGAAACACCCCATGTAACCTTTGATGAAGCATCTTCCGATCAAGAGAAATCGCCTCGTAACAAAAGTACCGATCTACCGTAACCTCGATATTCGTAAAATGGATCACCTAACGATCAAGGAAAAAGGATCGAAAATCAGATCAATTTACATTCCAGATCTAGTCGATTCACCGATCAATCGAGATCCTAAGGTACGAACAATCTGTCGATGAAAAAAGCCGATTCAATTTGAGATAAGAAAATCGAACCATCCGGCCTGGGGAACTTCGAAGTTCTCACGAAATGTACATCGAAGACATGATGATTCCAACATCACCGAGACTTGTTCTTATCAAGTGGACCATAACCTCGCACCACTCCCAATCACTAGTAATAAGATTTTATCGAAAACGGACGATGTTCTCAAAACCGACGCAAATCGTAATGAAGGACTGGATAACCAAATCATCCAACCGATCCGATAATTGGAGACCCGTCGATAAAATTAAAACTAGACATCGATTGGTGAAAGTGCCATGTATTCTTTGTTATCCGCCTATGAAGGAACCAACTACAATCGAGGAAGCATTACAAGACGAAACCGGATTCTAGCCATGCGCAGAGGAGAGGAACGATTCGAGAGAAATGAAGTTTGGGAACTAGTAGACGAACCGGTCATCAAGACGTAATTGGCACGAAATGGATCTTCAAGAACAAGAGAGATGAAAAAATGTTATCACCGTAAATAAGGCAAGATTTGTTGCTAAGGGTATTCACAATCGGAAGGAATTGATTACGATGAGACCTTTGCACCCGGCCGCCGCCTTTGAAGCCATTCGGTCAAGCTTCGCTTATGCTTCCCACAGAGGGTTCATCAGTATCGGATGGACGTAAAAGAGTGCTTTCTTAAGCGGGGTACTAGCGGAGGAAGTTTATGTCGAACAACCTCCGTGCTTTGAAAAGGGCAACCAAGTGTATCGTTTAAGAAAAGCTCTTTATGGTTCAAACAGTTCATGAGCTCGGTATGATACACTCTCTCGCTTCTTGATCGAAAGTGGGTTCACTAAAGGAACAAAGGATGTAACCTTATTCGTAATAGAAGATGGAGAAGATATTCGATGGTTCAGATTTACGTGACGACATCATCTTCGGATCTCCTAACAAGAGCCTATGTGAAAGATTTAAAGAAACCGATGCAAGGGAAATTCGAGATGTCCATGATGGGTCGATGAATTACTTTCTAGGTCTCCAAGTTAAACAAAGTTCGGAAGGGATATTCATCTCGCCAAGCAAAAAGTACACTAGAATCTTTTGGCTAAGTTTGGAATTCAAAATAGTAAGGAAGCCAAAATTCCTATGATGACCGGATTCAAGATGGATCCGATGAGGCCGGTCGAAAACAAATCGGAAGAATATAGGGCTCTCATTGGATCTTTATTATACCCGACCGCCAAAGAGACCAGATATCACTTTCGCAGAGGGTGTATGTGCGATTTCGAGCAAATCCAATGATCGACCACCTAGAAGCAGTAAGCCAGTTCTTAAGTATCTGAAGGAACAATAAACCTTGGTTTATTTTACCCATCGATGATAATCTAGAGCTTAGTGGGTATTCTCGATTACGATTATGGAGGTTGCAAGATCGATGAAAAAATCAACCTCGTGAACATGTCGGTTCTTAGGAAGTAAACCGATCTCGTGGTTTTCAAAAGCGGAGACATCGATTCGACATCAACAATCAAGCGTAATATATGGTCAGCGAAGTCGTTGTTGTTCCCAATCGCTTTCTGCTCGATCGGCGGTGAGGATTACAACATTGTAGCTAAGAACGTGCCTATATTCTCGTGACAATAATAGTCTTTATTGCAATCACTCGTAATCCATTCTACATACAAGATGCAAGCATGTAGATGTCGACACCCACTTCATAAGAGATCACGTTGAAAAGAAGAATATCGAATGGAAAAGATTCATACCGATATACGTATAATGATATTCTAACCAAGCCACTAGCCGAGATCGATTCGAGATTTATGCAATGAGCTATGACTTCTAGATCTTGGAGAAATGTCACCGAAAATGTTTGATGGAATGTTCTCGAGAACTAGTTTGGTTAAGAGACTAACCGGATCGAGAGAAATCAATTGAGTTTGGTATCTTAACCGATCTCAAGAGATCGATAAGCAAAAAAATAGATCGGACTTACACGCTACGATCCAAAGGAATCGACGATTTTAGTTTATCGATTTAAAGTCTATCGGTTTAAAGGAACCGATCGATTCAAGGTTTATCGATTTAAGGAAAATGCTCGGGTTTAAAGGATTATCTCGATTAAATCAATTTGGTTATAGTATTTCTTTGTGATTCGCTTTTTAGGCGATATTCAACAAGCAAGATTCGTAGATTAAGAGCTAAACAATCGCATAAGAAAGCAGAATTTACACAAAGAATGAAATAACAGAACTTTTCATTGATAAAAACCCAAGGTGAGGTTACATTACGAAAGTTACAAGTACAAGAAGACCCGGAGGTCAAGACATAAATGTTAACCAAAAATCCTACACCTAAAACCCTAAACCTCATCCTAACCCCGTAAGTGAAGGAAAGAGAGAGATTTTAAACTCTCATTTTCCCCACTTAACAAGGGGGTGAGAGAGGCTTTAAAGAACGTAATCCCAAGGCGGTCGCAAAAAGTCAAGATCAAGAAAAACTGGAGCGGCAGAGGCCTTGATAGATTCTTAAGCCCGAGCCCTAAAAGGAGGAGTAATAGGGCTCTCCAAATTGTTGAATGGAGCACGTGTGCCAAAGAGTTGGTCATCGATCTCTCATGGGCACATGTGTCAAGATATTTTATACCGCACTAAGTCCGATGGTTACGTTACATCATCCGATAGACACACAAGGTGCATACGGTTAGGAGAAGTGTCTTCTCAGTTGCAACAGCAGATCCGCCGCCCTGGTGGTAGAGAAGCTTTGCAGCAATCGTATGTGAAATCAAAGATGATGAAGAAAACAGCAATAAGGGATGCAATGGGTTGATTTGAGAAGATGAAATCATATAAAAGGGTGTAAAAGTGTTTGCCTAAGTCTCAATTTGAAACAAGGGTTCACCAAGATACATGATTCTTACAAAGAAGATAAGTATGGTGAATGGGTGAAGTTGTGTAAAACATTGGTCCAATTTATAGAGGCCAAGCAAGGATGCAAATGCAATTTCCATTTCAAGAAGCCTATCCGAGAAATTTGCATCAAAAGGACAAATATGTAGAAATCACGCGACCGATAATTGATAAATTTACGGTTGATTGACATATCGAGAGATTCAGACATATTTATTTACGCATGTCAATCACGCCTACTTAGGGAATAGAAGCTACTACTCTAGACTAAGTTTTGGCGGTAACACTTATCCCAAGAATTGGCTTAATCTGAAAAGAATCAGATGAGGTCAACCAAAATCTGATTACTTACGAGCATGATCAGATGAGAGAGATCTGCTGAGCTTGAAACTCCAATAAATCAGATATATCAGTCTATGTCAGAAATATCAGTTGAAGGGGGAACTTCAACTGATCAAGGAGGATCAAAAGGGAAATCAGACGTACTCGAGGAAAGATCAGCTAAGCCTGAAGTTTCAACAAATCAGATGCAACTGGAGAAGATCAGTTGAAAGGATCAGTTGGGAAATTTCTTAAGGCTTAAAGCGAGAATGATTAAGATCAACAAGTGGAATCAACATTGACAAGTAATATTGACCGACACAACATCACCAACCGTATCTCACGATCTCCTTTCTCTTGTTCTTTACTTATTTATCGGATCGTATCTGATATTATTTGCCTTACTGTACCCACTATCCTTGTGACGTGTACTCTGCAAATCATTTAATGCGGACGTGGGGTACATGTATTAACTGCTACTTGATCGTGCTTTTAAATCCAAAAGTTTTGTGTACGTGCGTTTTCCCAACCCTACGATCAAAAACCGCTAACTGAGCGCATAATCTTTTCAAAACGATTGATCTTCAAAATCTTGTCTTATTGTACCCTCCGCCTCTATATAAGATTCATCAAACCTTACCAGAGTTTTTCTGCTTCACAAACTTGCATTACTTTCACTGAAAAACTTCAAATTTTCTCTACGTTTCAAAACGATTTCTTAGAATTCAAAATCTTCTCTGAAAATTTGAATCTGGTAATATTTTCTTTTAAGCTTAATGATGAATCTTTCTTTCCGTTAAAAACATTGTTTTCAAAAAGTTGTTTTTTGAATTTATGCTTCATTGCTTTTGTTTTTCAGCGGAATGTTATTGATATTGATTATGCACAAATTTAATGAGTCTATCTCACCTGTAGATGGCCACTCATGGACTTGGAAAGATCATGTGCAATTATGCGGAACTGGCAACGAAGATCTTTGAGGATAAGTTCGTTCAGTTTGGAACCACTGAGGATTCTGAATCCATGGAGGTGGAACAAATTCTGAAGAAGGCTGGACTGGAAACATATTGCTCTGCTCACTGCAATCCAGTGATGCAGTATGAAGCACTTCAATTCTTGCAGAATTTGAGTGTGGATACAGAAAAACCAGGAGACGAACCGATGTCGCCAAATCACGGAGAAGAAATCGATCGACAAATGCGCATATCACTCCCGTCTCACCACTTTACCAAAAGGGCGAATCTCTCCCGCACACTACAGGAGAATGAGGATGAAGAAATCGAGAGGAGCTCTTAAGAGAGGCAGACAAACATCGACATACCCGGATTCATCGCGCCAATGCTCAAAAGAAAGTATAGATCGCCGCTTGACATTCTCGGCCAAGAACGATCATGGGAATCTCATTTAGCCCAGATGCTCTCACATCACCAAAATGTACAAAGATGGCAAAGAATAATTGATGGGGCTCGAGAACATCAATTGGCACGGCTTCCTCGAAAGCCATCTTTGCTCCAAGAACACGAAAAAATTTGGAGTCAATGAATCCAGTGTGTCTTTCTTTCAAAAAAGAGAGTCAAGAATCTCAACAAGGTTGCGCTTATATTGAAAGACAAACCGCCAAGCTACCGAATGGAATCGTAAATGGATCAAGTCCTACAATGCCTTCCTCTCATCAACTTCGGGCTTATATATGGGCCACCAGACGATGACAAGGAGCCCACTCCAACAAAAAAAAAAAAAGAAAGGAAAGAGCAAAGAAGCCGCCTCATCCACACCCGTTGCTCCACGAAAAAAGAAACGAAAATCGTGAAGGCCTGCGAGAAGAGGCCAAAGAAAGCAAAAGAACCTACCCCTCTGACTCTAGAGACTAGAAGATGAGTCGAAGAAGAAAAAGCGCCGAAACGATCCGTTGCGCAACAAAGAACAGAATCAGACAGGTAAGCTTCTCAACCTGAGGGCTCGCCAGAACGATCTGAGGTAGAAGCACAAGCTGATAAATCTACTTCTCCTCAACCTCAAGCTGATTCACCGCCGACTAAAGGTCACCGAAAGCATGTCTCTACTTCTAGTTCACCGCTTCATGAACTGAACCCGATTATAATCGCCACTACAAGCAGAACCACTGCAGTCGAACCAATCGCATAACTTCCGCCGACTCAAGCACAACCGAAGCTTCCACATCTCATCCAATGAATCCGGACAGATAATTCTCAGATCCAGATCAACAAAGACCATCACCGGAAAAATGGTCGACTAAGAATTGAATGAGAGATTGATGAGACGTATCCACAACCGGGTCGCCCATCCCGCTATCGAGAAGAAGTCATGGAGATCCTCACCGAGAGATCTCAGATTAAAAAGCTTCTCAGATCTTATCTTACTTGTTGAACAGATGGGTGGTGCGGATGAGTTCGCAGATTTTGACTTCGATATGAGGAAGTCTGCCAAAGTGGGATCACCAGCTGAGCTCATATCTGATAAATCTGTGAAAGCTCTGATCCACAGGAAGTTGGAATTGCTTTGAAGAAGAGAAGCCGAGATCGCTCAAGAAGCTCCGTAAACAGACGCCGAAATGGTGAATGCCGAGTCGCCGATGAAAGTGGAACCGTGCCGCAGTTCACCACCAACCACCGGAGGCACAAACAATCGAACTCGATCAAGTGATGGATCCAATTCCTACATCTCAAATCACCATCGATCAACTTCGGAGATCGATCTTGTCTCAAAGATCTCCCGAAAAGAAGAGATTGAGGAGTGCTAATCGATCGAGACAAATCGCCTCAAACAAATCGAAGCAATCGTAGAGATCGGGCTTCTCCCAATCTATGACCACCATATCTCGCCGAGCTTACAAAAATCGGGCTTGATGACAAGTCAAACAGGGATCAAAATCAATCTTCTTTTTTCGACGCCACCGAGAAAAAGGCTCGAGTTATCGAAGAGAAATTTGATAAAATGATTTGGACACTCTCGCTACAATGGAAACCGCCAAGAAAGAGCCGACATAAATCGCTCGTAATCTAACACTCAAACTTCGTGTTTATCTCGCTAATGATCTAAATCGAGCATTGTCAATCAACTTTGGGTCTCGACTTCCCACCTCAATCGCGCTTTTTGATCAAACCAAAAAGGAAGGATCTCGAGAAACCAACCGACACATCGAAGATAAGGCCCATGGACAAAGCTCAATTGCAAGAAAGGTCGCTGCTGGTCTTTGGGACATCAAAATCTGACCCCATTACTCGCACCGGAAAAGTCACCGGAAGCCGCAATTAGTCGACATCTGGTGATAAGGAGCTAGTCAGAAATTGTCCAAAGAGCGATGGTGAAGAAGAAAGAAAGGATGACGAACGGGCACAAGGTAAGGGTTGAAAAAGAAGTTCAAATCAAGGGCTAAGAAAGGATTGATTGGAAAATCGCACTGAACCTCGCCACCGGCAAAGAAGAGTCGACGAGATCATACCAAAAACTGCTGCACACGCCAAGAGGTTTGAGGAATGGAATAAGATCAGAAGTGAATGGCTTCTAGATGCTTTTGTCCTTGATCTTGTTCCAAAAAGAAGAATCACCGGATGATGAGTTCCTCAACCGGTTCTGAGAATAAATATCCGCATTTTTTCAAGTATCTCGGAAAATGAAGCCAAGCTTATAAATGTAAAGATATCTCGCCAAGAGTATGATCATTTAATATACTCAAAGAAGGCAGATGGCTCATTTGACAGATCGGCATTTGAGAGATTCTACTTTGACATCTTGAGCAAATCACGATAACTCCATCAAGTGCGCATAACCGATGTCAAATGGAAACTCTATCAGATTTTCAACGTTCCACAAGACCAAAGAGAAATGCCAGAAGGATACAAGCCCAAGGAGTGAAGATTCAGAAGACGTCTAGGGATCAGCTGCTTTTAAATACAAAACTTTTCTGATGTAACATGTAATCAACATATCTAATGAAAAGTTTATTTTTTCGATCCCAAGACAAAATCTTTGTTTTCTTCGACATTGCTCTTTTTTAATCGTTCTATACTTATCAACTGTTTGGTTTCTCAAGTGTTTTGGTTTCATCAAAAAGGGGGAAATTGTTGGGAAATTTATAGTTTTGATGAAAGTTCCAAAAACACATGTAATAGGACCAAATCGGACACTGTTAGGTAATCGATGTTTACATTATTGCTATAGGAGACCAAATTGATAATGATTGTATAGAAAAACTGATGTAATAGATAGGTCACATATTGAGGGGGAACTCAATATGTAAAGGTCAGATCTGAAGAATCAGAAGAAAGCTGATATCCGACAGAGCAGAACGCTAAACCAGAACGGAAGATCAGATCGAACTGATCTAGTCGATAACTTCAAATGGAAGTCATGAAGCTCAAACCTCTATACTAGAAGATCGATGACTTCGGAAGATAAGACCGGAAGACCTACATCGGTAGAGTCGGCCCGGTTGAAGCTAAGTCAACAGCACCGAAGACTCCATCGGTGGATCGATCGATTCCAGATCGATCGACGATCACCATAAGATGAAAATCGATGTTTTCATCTTATCATACGTCTGCGATCCGAACAAGATGAATACCAACCTTAGTTGGAGGAACAACACCGCAAAGCAAGGCTTCCATCCAATAAGGAAAGAAACACGTATGAACGAGAGATACATCATGGGATTCGATGTTGCTCTCTCAAACGGCTATAAAATATACATTCACGCTTTTCCCATGCCGCCTCAAGCACGTCACATCAAGCCTGCAAGTTCTTTGTAAATAACCTCGAGATTCAAATTGCTCTCCAACGGCTCTTTTGATCTCAAGGTCTATAAATATGGGATCACACTTCAGAGTGAAATACGGAAATCTTTGGGACAAACAACATAATCAAGAAGCTCAAACTATAGTCGATTTCATACGAAGAACACAACAACAAGCTTATTTTTATTGTGTTCATCCCATAAGTTCTTAGCAAGAAATCTTTTCATCTAGCTATCGGTCATTTGCTTATACGCAAAAAAGATTTCATAGTTGGAACCTCAACAATCTTACCCAAACCCCAAGTTAGGATAAGTTGTTTAGCAAAGATTTCGATCTAGGGTTTCTAATCTTGATTTACGGGATCGGTTGAGTGAGAACTCTTAAAACATCTGTTGGTGTCTTGTGTTGGACTAACACACTAAACTAAGTCCAAATCGGTTAAGTCGGTTAAGTTGGTGCCCTTGTGAAAGGGAAGAGTGGGCGTAGGGGACCGTTTGTCCGAACCACTATAAATCTTGTGTGCCTTTTTACGCTTTGATTAATCGCTCTCACATCGCACAATCTTAAAAGCGCATACATATTCTAAGTAAAGATCGATATAGCACCAAGCTTCGATCCGACGGACTGATATTTTACGTCATCCGATTAAAAAGATAAAACTTGGAATCTGATTTATACAAACTGGTTTTTCACACGGGTAAAACTTAAAGCTTCCGCACACATCAGTTAATCTGATAGTTACCGAACTGATCTGCCTTCTGGCGTTCAGTAAGTTGGTTATCGACCAAATCGATTCACTTTCGCCTCTGATCAAAGCTATCTGCTAAAGACACCTGATCTGCACGAAAAGTTTTTCAGAAGTCTATTCACCCCTCCCCTCTAGACTTCTGCCCTCACATAACCCGTTCGGGACCTACACTTCTTCTTTTTGACTTTTGTCTTCAGCTAAATGTAGACAAACTCAACGGCTCTTTTTTGGTCACTATCTCTGAGTGATATAACCTTAACAACACTTTGTCTTAATTCCTTTTGTCTGCATGAGAATGTCTTGGGCAATATCTATTTTTCTAAGCAATCGCGTTTTTCTCGATTTTTATCCTTCGATAGATATTTTCGATTTCCTAACATTCGGGTTTATATCGAGCATTCAAGACATTCTTGAGTCTTCAATGATTATCGCGGCCTTCAAGATATCCTTTGTCTTCGATCTTGATATCTTGATCTTACGAGTCTTGATGTCTTCGAGTCTTTAGAGATATACTGATTGATATACTGAGTCTTCATACTGAGAATCTGATACCACTTGTTAGGCCCGGTGGAAAAACCCATTTTGCGCGTGCGGAAGCAAAACATGACGTGAGATGCATATAAAACAGAGGTGAAGGAATGGTGATTCCAGATTTTCCTCTTTTTGAGCTCATGTGTTGTGTTTTGCTTATGATCGAATGCATATGACAAGATAAGAACGTAAAGCAATAAACAACACAACAATGTATAGTGGTTCGGAGACTCAAGCTCGTACATCCACTCTCCCTGTTCCTAGGGAAATTCCTTCAAACACTTCCTAAGGTTTTCTGACTACCTCTGTAGTTTACTAACCTTTCTACTTTGAGCTTTCTGACTACCTATGTAGTTTACTAACTCAAACTGGACTTATCACCCTCTCGGGCTCGCCTCTAGATGTTTAATGAGTTCACACTCCAACGGGACTTATCACCCTCACTCGGGATTGCCTAACAACTACCTCACTTCACCACTAGTTATCTCTTACGAGAATGGGGTTTGAGTTTGGTGTTGTCTCCAACTATGGTGAGATTTTCCCTTACATTTGTTTAGCCTCAATGCTAAGGTTGGGAAAATTTCTCTAAGCGTAGGATACATCGTGGGTTGCTTAGATTGGGTTCTAGAACACTCTTTGAATATATTTGTATATCTACAGACTTGTGTTCTAGGGTGGGAAAGCTTGAGTATATGTTCTCTTAGCTCTGTAGCATCGTTGTTATCTTCTCCGCACTTCCACACGTAATAATGTAGGAAGAACTTGTATTTATAGTGTGGATTTGAATGTTACCGTTGGAGAGAATCACATTCAAATCCATAATATTCTTTGTAAGTTCTGCAGCTTTTACAGGCTGGTTGTCTTCCTCTCATTGGTCCACGCCACCGGATTCCAATTCTATATTCCTCGAACTTCTTCGCTTGAACATTCGTGATATCTTGAGCATTCATGACATTCTTCGAGTCTTGATATTTCATGCCTTCAAAGATCCTTTGTCTTCGATCTTGATATCTTCAATCTTCCGAGTCTTGATGTCTTCGAGATATCTTGATTGATATCTTCGAGTCTTGATTCTCGATCTCAATCTGAGTCTTGATTCTCGATCTCATCTTGAGTCTTCATCTCGAGTCTTGATTTCTCGATCTCATCTTGAGTCTTGATTCTCGATCTCATCTTGAGTCTTGATTCTCGATCTCATCTTCGAGTCTTGAAACTTACTGAGTCTTCAGAATCTTCAGAATCTATCTTGATCTATATCTGCTGACTATACATTGTGCAGATAACATCCTGAACACTCTAAAACTAAATCCTGACTCAACTATCAAGATTATCCTGAACATGTCATACTCAGGGGTTTTGGGATCTAATCAAAATCTCCTTTATTAAATTCATTTCTCAACAATTTTGGTGTGTGGTTTTTCACTACACCTTTTAGGATCTTGTAAGAGATTCATGTGTATACTTGTTATAGTGATGTTTTTAACCATGAGGTTTGTATAGTCTGGATTACAGACTATACAAAATTTTGAAATCCTTTTCAGACTGCTTTTTTTTATCTTCATTTGTCATATGTTGTTTTACATGTTGCATAACATTTTCAACAACACTCTGAAAAATACACGCACACACACCGTCAATATGTAATTGTAATTAATATTTTGCTACTATTAATAAAATGTTATTATAAAAATAAAAATAGTTTAAAATATGTTGTAGTTCATTTTTTTTTTAAAGTAAGTAAACTAACATTTCTTAAATTCGATAATATTGTCATGTTGTAAATAATATGTTGAGTAAGTAAACATTGATTAAAATTCAATACAATATATTACCATACAATTAATGATTAATGTCAATCCATTTGATTTAAATGTAATTATTCTTAACAAATGTACAATCCCATTCTTTGAAAGCCTTGCAAATATTTTGCAACCTTAAAACTTATGATGGAACAATTATAATATTGGGTTAATTCTAAATAAATACACGACATTTAGACCAAATATCAATTTAATCACGACCTTCAAAATTATTGTATAAAAGCTCAACCTTTGATGTTGTTGCAAATTAATACACGTTTTTTTGCACCTACCGTGAAGAGACGATGTGACTCGCCGAAACTATTATTTTTGTTATGTCAGACTACACGTAGGATGAAATGTCTAAATTATAAATATAAAAAAATATTTAAAAAGTGAATTAAAAACAAAATAAAAATAAAATCTCAAAAAATAAAATAAATTATTTAAATCTACTTAGGGGCCACTTTTGAAGAAGATAGATGAACAATTTAATTTAAATGAAAGAAAGAAAGCAACAAATTCAACTTCATACTTCAATTTTGTCATAATCATATCATTGAGATATACATTTATACTACACACATTACAGAGTAAATTTATATAATTTCCAGTGAAAATCGCCTCCACCGAAAATCAATGTCAGCTCTCCGCCAGATTTCAACCAAACCACATCCCCTTTGCCCATCCCATTTTGAACCATTCACCAGAAGAGTATGATTTATAGCTAGGGGAGATGAGATACGAAAATATAAATAATCAAAGATTATTTAGGGTGTGTTTTGAAACACTTAGGGAGTGTTTGCAAACTCTATTAATAGCTTAGAAGTGCTTCTATAAAGTTAAAGCTGTGAGGGGGCAGCTTTAAAAATAAGTGCTTATGCCCCCTCCATTTGTGTTTGCAAACACCCCCTTATAACAACTTTCAGAAGCACTTATTTTCAAAAGCTGTGAGAGGAAGCTTTGAAAATAAATGCTCTGGAAGTTGTTTTAAGTGTTTCAAAACACACCTTAGTATGAAAAAAATATGAGATATTATATAGCCACTCCATTGCCACATAGTGTCCACCTTCTTCTCAAAGTCATGATTTTTTCTCATTTTCTTGAAGCTAAAAAAATTTCTCATTTACATCTCAAAGTTATGAAATTTTCTCATTGCAGAAATTGCTAGCATGAGACACCTCAAGAATCATTGATATCCTCAAAAGGCATGTATCAAGCAATTAATAGGAAGAATGGGTTCAACCATTTTCCTTTACGGTGGAGGTTTAGATTTCATCCAGAAACTCATAAATACAAAAATATAAATTAAAATTTGAGAGACTCGAGAAAACATATAGTATATGCATATATTCAAGAAACATTAATTTTTTTTACACATTCAAGTAATTACCCATCGCCGCTACGTCTCTCTGCTTAATAGGTTTGGGTTGAATAGGTTTGAGGGAAATGGGGAGTGGATAGTTAATGAAAGTGGAGAGAGAAAGAGAGTTGTGGAGAAATGGGACACGTTTGCTGTGAGGAGTGGAGAGAGAGTGGGAAAATAGTAAAATGAGCGGTAACAGTTATTTTACAGAACTTTGTTGTTTTTATATAAGTAGTATAGATGTTGATTTTTAAGAGTAGATATTCGATGAAACTTATTCATAGTATAAAATTTATATTATACCATTACACTTTTAAATATATACTATAACTTATCTATTGATATTATTTCATTTATAAATTGAGATTATAGTATTAAATATTATAAATACTAATTTATAAGAGCATTAGTATTAACTTTTTGTGTTTTTAGGCGATGGGTGAGTTTATAAATAACCTAACATAAAAATAAAAGTTCTTTTTGTCATAAAATTTATAATCATTCTTTTTTAGCCAAGAGAATATATTTTTTTCCAACTTTACCATTTTTTTATGCTTTCATTATTTTAGTTAAATCTTATCATGTATACACCTGCTGCATCAACATTATTTCAAATTCATTATCACCCTTCTATTAACCCCGTACCACTATCACTTCAATCTGTAAATATCGTTTCAGTCCGTACCACCATTCTATCAATCCCGTACCACTATCACTATCGTACCACACTTATTTCAACCCCGTAGCACCTTATTTTAACACTGTACCACCATTATTCCAGCCCGTACCATAATTTAATTCAACTTGTACTATCATTTTTAAATTTGTACCACAATTTAATTAATTTAATCTTCTATTATATTAATCCAAAGACATCATCATTTTTTAAATTTTTTGTTAAATTCTTTAAGGGTATAATTGCCCAAATATTAATTCTCTTGACTAAAAAAGAATTAAATAAATAACGTTGATAAAAAAAAAATTTTTAAATGAGAATGAGTATAAAGATGGTGTTTTCTCACGCGAATTTCGCTATTCATTTCCTTGAAGTTGAACTCGAAATTTTCCTCTCGAAATCTGGCTACTATTAGATGGCATCTCCGTCTTCCCCACGCTTTCAATTTACCGCTCAAAATCAAGTATCAGGAACTACATTCTTCAAACAAATCACCAACGAATCGAATCCCAAAAGCCCAACCTTTACTAAAATCTCCGATTCTCCACTCCACTTTCCTCGCACTTGTTCAATTTATCCCTTCATTCAACTCTATTCCTTTACGAAAATTCCCACTTTCGTTATTCCTCTTTTTTTCATATACGGATTCGTCGACGTATTACCTTTTCTCCGACTATATATAGACGGCGAACACCAACGCCTTTAATTTGCGCTGCGATCGGTTGATTCAAGAGCCTCCAAATTTGACGTGCGTTTTCTGGCTTCTTTTAATTTGATTTTCAGTTATTTATTTTTTAATTCTGAGCACCGTACATTAGCATTGGGAGTTATAAAGTCTGATATTAGCTTTGGTTTTAGCCTATACTCTTTGGCGATGTTTCAAATAATTGTGCTCGCAGTATTTGGTGTCAAGAATTAAAGGTCTTGGAGAATAGTGATAGTTCTGTTTAGTTTTCAAATTGGCTTTTGGTGAACTCAGTTATGCGGCTGGCTATCTGAAATTGAACGCATTATTAGGATGCTATATTCTACATATTTGTTTGTATTTTTTTTTTCCAATGGATTATCTACTGAACTTGAGCCAATCAATCAATCAGGAAAGAGTAAGTCTCCCATGAACTAAGTTCATGTCATGAACTTGGATTACTTGACCCATTATACTAATTTTCAACACATTTTTCTAAACCACTAAACTTAACCCGTATTATACCCTGGGTACCATGTTCATACAAGTTTTTGTCATCAGGAAAAAAATAAAAATTAAAAGAGTCTTAATCGAGGTTGTAGCTTAAATGGGTATTTATACATTACATAGGAAAATTAACGTTTTGATAAATTATTTCAACATTTCTGCAATTTGTTGTATAGATGTTTTTATATGATTTGCGGTACATGTGTATTTCTAATAGACAGTTTCACAACTTGGATTTGATTGATTTTTCCAATATTGCTTCTTATATTGCATGTTCTGTTTTGGAATTACAGAATGATCAATCCAATATACATAGATGTTCTCAATATTCAATTTCTGTATTTAAATAATTGCTGTTTGACTTTCATGATTATGTTCTTCCATTACTTGCACTGAAGTGTAACAGTTTTGTTCAAACGCAGAGGCTTCATTTGAGCATCGCCTTGAGTTGCACTTGCACCTTATTGGTGATACAACAATGGGTTACATTAGCAATGTAAGCACACCCTACTTAGCTTTTTTTAGTTTCAGTTTTTCAATATATATGGACAAAAAGTCCACAGGATTAACATAAACATATATGCACTTTGAAGCAGTTAGCTGTCATATGATTATAATTTGCAGCAAAATAAGGCTACTTATTATATCTTCTCTGGATGCAGGATTTTGAGCAAAAGAATCAGCAAAATGACCCTGGTACGCCTTTCTAATTACTAAACTTGAATATAAATTGATCTGTTTATAATGGCAGATAGATAAAACACAGTTATATAGTTTTCCAATTTTGCTGTTAGGTGTTACTATTTTTCCCTCTTTTGTCATATTTTAGGTGCCCGTATAATTTCTTTTCTGTGCCAGTGCTGCTATGGGGGTGTTTGCAAAAAATATTACCAACTTTTAATCATTTTTTTTTGTTTTTTTCAGAATCAGTTGGAGCTTTTTTCTCTCTTTTTACCAGATTAAATAAGCTCTGACTTGAGAAGCTATAATTTAAAAGCTGGTATTATGATGCTTTTCACAGATTATGATTTTTTTTTTAAATAGCATCAACTATTTTTTACAATCATGTCTTCTTATTTTTTTGGTAAATCAACTTTGCTCTATAAATTAAGGGTATAATATCGTTTGATCATATGCATGACTTATATCCAATTATCTAGAACATTTCAAATTCTACTTCTACTAGCTTTTAAAATGTCTTTGCAAACACTATCAACTTTTAATATTAAGCAATTTTTCCATAATTGCTAATTTTAATCACTTCTTCAAAAGTAATAATTTTTCAAACACCCCCTATATTATACTCATCAACAAGGGATGCCTAAAATTTTGCAAATTGTTGAAGAATACATCACTGAAGAAATATATATATTATATATATCACTGATTACAGAGATAAAAGAGCTTATTTATTTATCATTCTTCGACCAGTAAAGAAAAAGTGTGAATACAAAGTTGCTAAATGCTTAAGGGTTCCAGAAAACTGAAATCAGCTTACACTACCACCAATTTGTGGCTTAAAAGAGTATATGATAGTTCCACATTTGGAAGGTTTTTGTCAAGCAGTTTTACATGTTACATAATTATGTCAGAAAGATGGAATATGCCAAAGATCACGATCTTAGATGTGTACTTGTAGTTTGAATATTTCTGAATTTTAGAGATATATATTGTAGTTTGAATTTTACAAGATTTGAATATCCTTTAACATTTGTGAATGGAAGAATTAGAACCAGTGGATTAATGTCTTTTCATCAATGCAGCTGCCATCATACGCAATGGGAAAGAAGTTATTCTCCAGGTTTTCTCAATTATGTCATCAGCATCTATATTTAATCATATGAAAACTGTCCACTAACACAACAAATATACCACCTTCATGAGTCCATCCCAAAACTATTATATTACTGATGATTACTGATTGTTGATTGGTCACCTTGAATAATTTTTTCAAATACAATAGAGAAATTGTTTGTTATTATAATAATACACTAAGTGGATACTTTAAACAAAATAAAAAATGTTGGCAAAGTCTTATGTAAAAGAGTTCCACTGTGCAATTGGTTTGCATTTTGTGTGTAGTTTAAACAGTAAAATAATTAGTTTCATTAAAATGTATTAGGGTTGTACAATAAAACTCTTTTTTGTAGACCAACTTAAAACTATTATGATTGAACATATGACATCAGATTATCTATATTTATATAAAAATGTAGTCAACAATTAATCAGTTATTTTATTTTTTTTTCTTTGAATTTGTCTTTAACAAATTGGAAGATTGCTTTGGAACCATATGCTGATAAGTTGCCTTGTAGGCCTTCAACTGGGAATCTCATAAACACGATTGGTGGAGGAACTTAGAGAAAAAGGTTCCTGATATTGCAAAATCTGGTTTTACATCAGCTTGGTTGCCCCCTCCTACAAATTCTTTTGCACCAGAAGGTTGACCAAAAATATATTAATTATTTTATTTTGTTCTAATTGCATTTTTCCTATTTAATTTACCAAATTATTCTCTTGACTGCAGGTTATCTTCCACAAAACCTTTACTCCCTTAACTCGTCGTATGGTTCTGAGCATCTGTTAAAAGCTCTGCTTAACAAGATGAAAACTTACAAAGTGAGAGCAATGGCTGATATAGTCATAAATCACCGGGTTGGAACCACACAGGGGCATGGTGGAATGTACAATCGCTATGATGGAATTCCATTAGCATGGGATGAGCGTGCTGTTACTTCCTGCACTGGGGGGAAAGGTAATAACATTGCAGCACTGAAAAATATTTATAATATTATTATCCTAAATTATGGATAATTTTTGCCTGTGCTAAATGATTTTCATTATGGCTTTCCTGCGACTTTTTAAATTACCAGAGACTTGTTAGTCTCTGGGACATACTAGATTTTGGTACGCATAATTCTTTAGATGACTGGAGATGAAATAATTAGCTATGGTCCTTGATTTGGGATTTAGTGGATTTCAAAATCCTGATAAATAGTAATAGTGCGTGTGTGTGTTTGTTTTGAATTTTAAGTAGGGTAGAGTTTAATTTTAAGTCAAATCGATGTGTAAGAGTCCGTGATGGTGTATTATTATACTAATGCTGATTGTATTTGTAATGTTTTTATAATTGTGTAATGATTATGTTTTATTGAAAATTGTAAAAGTGAGAAAAAAGGAGTAAAAAGTTATAAATAAAAGTAGAGTGAGAATTGAAAAAATTGTATTTGCATAAATGAGTCAATGGAGAGGATGTCAGAAAAATGGTATTTGTAGGGTTTGTGGGGGTGGGTGTATTGAGTTTTTAAATATCAGATTATGAAATCCCAAAGTAGAACCGGATTTAGATTTCGAAATCCCAAATTGGCAAATTCGGTTTTCTAATCCCAAATTAAACATATCCTTAGGTTGCTTAAAATTTGAGGAGTCATTCTTTAACATCTTAGTATGAAAATCACATGTTTGCATATTCAACTGGAAAAATACAAGCTATCCCTTAAACTTATAGACCTTAATACTACTTCATATTGATGACTTGTAATCCGGATGCATATTTACATTCCCTTTTGTTGATAAACAATTTAGGGGAACAAAAGTACTGGGGACAATTTTAATGGTGTCCCAAATGTTGATCATAGTCAACAGTTTGTATGCAAAAGACATAATAGATTGGCTTTTCCGATGGTTGCGAATACTGTTGGTTTCCAGGATTTTCGCTTTGATTTTGCTAGAGGGTACGCAGTATATTTATATTCTTTAGCTTCCTTGTTCTATATAATATATTTCAGTTGCCACATGCTAAGTATTTCTTTTCCGTCCAGTTATTCTCCAAAATATGTGAAAGAATATATTGAAGGTGCGAAGCCAATCTTTTCTGTTGGGGAATACTGGGATTCTTGCAATTACAGAGGCAGCTACTTGGAGTACAACCAAGGTATAGATTTTAGAATACTTGAGCACAATGTTATAAGTTTTTTTTTAAAAAAACAAGATTACATCATCCTACATTAATTTTCTGATGTACAAAATTATTTTATTAGAGCTCCAACTCTTCGATTTCTCAAAAGAGTAACACTTGGGTGCACTAGTTCAAGTTGCACGGTTCAACTGATGCACAACTAATACTATTCAATGGAAACAACTAATACAGTTTAGTGAAAACAACTAATACTGACCAACTAATACCATTGTGATTGCACTTGAGTTGCACGGTGCAATTGGTGTATAGGAGTATTTGCCTTCTCAAAATTGTGTTTGTGTAAAGTTTCATATTATGCATTTCCATAATTTTTACTTTGATGCTTTTGAAGGCCAAAGTGTCGCTACCTTTTTACCTCAATTCGCTTTGCAGACAGTCACAGACAAAGGATCATTAACTGGATTGATAGCACTGGACAACTATCAGCAGCATTTGACTTCTGCAAAAAAGGAATTCTGCAGGTGATATATTTATTTCATGTTGAAATTCAGTAAAGATCGTGTCTTTTTCTGTTAATTGCAAATTATGGTTTGACATCTATCAATTCCTTCGGGTTCTTCACCTTTCTTTTTTTGCAGCAAGCTGTGAAAGGAGAACTGTGGCGTATGCGTGATCCTCAAGGGAAGCCGCCAGGTGTCATGGGGTGGTGGCCTTCAAGGGCAGTCACGTTCCTTGACAACCATGACACTGGTTCAACTCAGGTACTAATTGCTCTTTATACACTTCCCCAAACGACAAAAACTCGTATGAGACGGTCTCATAGATGAGACTTGGTACAAACCAGCACAAATCAACACCCACCCCTTCCAAAGTGTTAAAGCGCCGTGAGACCGTCTCATGCAAGTGTGCCTCCAGCCAGAGTTGCTCTTTAATAATATGGAAAGTACAAGTCATATATATAAAAAACTATAGTGCTATCATCATGCTAAACTTGTGCTTATCTTGCACTACTGATATTGCTAGGTTGCAGGATTTTTCTTTTGTTGTTGAGATATTTTGGTTATTTGAGTTTAATACTCTGTCTTTGATAATTGCTTTTTGCAGGCACATTGGCCTTTTCCATCAAGTCATATTATGCAGGTACTGTTCAATAATTTCTCTTGATTAAAAGATCTAAATATGTTTTGCTTTTTTGGTTTTTATCCCCTCATACTCTTAGGCGGCGCGTGGTTGAAATTGTTCAACGGGAATGATAATGAGAATTATTGAAGTGTGAATTACAATAAGAATTAGATTACGTTAGTATTTTGTTCTAATCTTGAAATAAATTGGGACAGAAGATGATTGTTGGTGGAGGAATTGTGGAAGGATATAGGAAAATTGATTATAGGAGGGGATATAGTTAATCAAAATGAGGTAAAACTTATTCTGAGTCTCATGGCCCCGTACGAAGCATAGGAATGTTAGTCTCATGACCACAATTATCTCATGCTCATTCTCATTACCGTTCCTATTGAAGAATTTTGAACAAGTGCTGCCTTTTTTCCTTTCAACATCTTTTTGCAAGATTTCAAGCGACCTTTGCTCTTCATCAAGATAGTAAACAATAACACAATCATGCCAAGTATGCTGTTTGCTGAAATGGCAATAAATTTCATCATGGATGCAAAAGTGGCTTCATATTATACACACTACTAAAGTCAATACAACTTTTGTTGATCTATCTTGTAAGATGTTTTGTATTAATTTATGGTACTTAACAGGGTTACGCATACATACTGACACATCCAGGAATACCTGCTGTATTCTATGACCATTTCTACGACTGGGATACTTCAATTCATGACCAAATCGTGAAGCTGGTAAGCATTCTACCTGATATTATTATTGGCCACCAATTGGGTATTCAAAAATGTGGTCTAAGATTATACGAATGCATATGCAGATTGATATTAGGAAAAATCACGGAATAAACAGCCGATCAGCAATTAGTATCCTGGAAGCACAGCCAAATCTGTATGCTGCAAATATCGGGGACAAAATAGCGATGAAGATGGGAGATGGTTCGTGGTGTCCTTCCGGAAAGGAGTGGACTCTGGCTACGAGTGGCCACGGGTATGCCGTTTGGAACAAGTAAATGATAAGCTGTGGGAATTGCTCCCACATTTCATACTTTGCCCTTATTGTCCTCCCTATTTTATTTCTATGTTTTCTTGCTTTTGGGAATAATTGTAGCATTGGTGTTTGAATAAGGTCTTTATTGGCCGTAAATGATGCTCCAAATATGGTACAAGATATCTATGTATTACATGTTCCTTTAATTTATCTTTATTCATAGGGTTATTTTCATGGTGGTTACATCATTTATTTTGTGTTTTAGTTCTTTTAAAAAAGTGGACAAATATAGGTTGTTGGTGCGACATAAGGGAATGATTGAAGAGAAATGTTTGTAGAATAGAAGATAGTTCATCACAAATGGATAATGATTATCTTATTTAGGGGAAGTAGTACTTCTTTTATTTCGATTAACAATCACAAATATCCTATAATCATACTCAATTTCATTGAATAATTTTCGATCAACATGCGCATAGAGAGTGACGTCGTACAAATAAATTAAAATAAAGAGATTTAAGTTTTTTTTAGTCCAGTAATTTTATATTGTTTTGAATTTGGTCCCGATTATTTATATTTTTTTATTTTGGTCCTGTAAGTTATCAAATTTTTTGAAATTGATCATTTAACCTGATGTAGCAGGTCACCAAACACTTAACCGTCACCTATGTAAATTTTTTTTCCTTTAATATTGAAAATGTCACCTTGACTTTTTAAGTCATGATAATTTTGGGTCGGGATTTTTCTACGTATTTTTTTAGGGAGGAAGGGTGATTTTTTGTGTATTTTGATTTTTTTTTCCGGTCAGTTTAATTAGACCCATTAAACTGATTTGATTCACAAATTAAATTTGTCTTTAAATATATAAATTATTTTTAAACATGATCCAAAATCCAGCCAAAATTATTAGGATTAAAAAGGTTCAAGTGACGCTTCGAAATTCAAGAAAAGAAAAATAATTACATATAACGGTTACTTACTTGATAACCTGTTGCAGCAGGTTAAGGTGATGTTTTAAACTAATAGTTGAGAGCAAGAAACATTTATTTTCTTTAGAAGTTGGATCTTACCAACTTTAAAAATAAGTTATTCCAATTATTACAAATGAATTTGCAAACAAGCCCTAAATGATCAAATTAAATTTTTTTTGAAAATTTGCAAAATCAAAATTAAAAAAACAGAACAATTGAAATCAATTTCAAAACTATGAAATACTGAACTACAAAATGCTTAATCCCTAAACTAATAAAACACTTAGAATGACAGCTAGTAGTAATTCATTCTAAAATAAATGTATTATTTAAAGTAGAAGAGGGATGACATCTCACATGGGGAAGAGATGTTTGGGATATCATCATCATAACCATCGTCCTCCACCTAATGATTAGGTTTTGAAAATCAAGAATACAATATATAGTATATCTTCAAATTATTTCATTTTTTAATCGTTCTCTTATGCACCTCATTCATCAATTTAAATTGATGCAATTAAATTTAATTTTAATTTAAATAAATTATACGCTCTAAACTTTAATCCCTAAACAATGAACCCTAAATTATATATGAACCATTCAAATTGGGTGAACCATGAATCACTTGGATCGAGTGAACCATAAACCACTCGGGCTGAGTTTGAGTCCTGATAAAAAAAAAAGTCCACCTAAAACTAAAATTAAAAATAAAAAACTAAAACTAAAAGAAAATTTAAAAAAAAAATCCTAAAATTATATTGCACCAAATTAATTTGGTTCAAATGATACATAAGAGAATTTGTCTTTCATTTTCCCTCTTCGAAAATTAAAAGTTTCAAAATCTAAACACCATCATTATCCATCTCTTCTCTCACGTGACTAACACACTCAGTCTACATCAGTTGCATCACCATCTCTCAATCATACATTTTGGGGCTATTTCCAAACTCTTGAAAAACAGTGGAAAATACCAAACTCCAGAAGTGATTCTTGGAAGATTTTTGTTTAATTCTTTATGCAAAACACTGCTAAAAAGTACTATATTCACGCATCACATGTTTTAATTTTACTATTCCTTCCGCCTTATTATAATTTTTTTTATCAGTTTCATAATAAATTTTTCATTTTTATAAATAAAAAATAATAATTTCACTATTTATAATTTTTATCCTCACTTTTCACGTAATATTATAAAAAATATTACTCACTACTCTATTAATTACTTCACATATCTTTTTTCTCTCTTTCAATACCAAAATTTACTTTTTATTTTTATTATTTTATTATTATTTCTTAATTAAAACATCCAAAATAAATGAAAATTTTATATTGGGACGGATGGAGTATAAAATATAATTTGAACAATTTTTCAAAAATGTACTATCTACTTTCAAATAGGGAAGAGAAGGATCTAGAATTTCAACTCAATGCACATTTTTTTTCATAATGTAAAGGGATAAGGAGACAAAAATAACAAAATATTGCGAATTGAAGACATGCATAAATTTAAAAAGTTATAAATATTTAATAAAGAAAATTTAAATTCCAAGGGGGTGGTTAACAAAATGACAAAGTTTAACGTGAAAATTGATATCATTATACTCATAGATTAATATTGTAATATTTTTTGACTGATATTGTTACATTTATAAATTAATATCATAGTATTAAATATTATGAATATTAATTTATTAGATTACTTTATAAATGTAATATTATCAACAAATTTGAATCGAGAGTTTGTGAAACAAAATAAATTAGGTTATATACACAGTAACATTCATGGAGTTGGCAAGATGTGACGATATTAATACAGTGGACATGCATGGGAAAAGTGGAACATTATCAAACCTTGGATATTTACACGACATCCTTCCTCTAATTATGCAATTGATTTGCTCAATTGAATTTCTATATTGGTAACGATTCAATAATATTGTATTTCGATACTTTTTTTTATTTTTATACATGAATATGCTTGTAGAAATACAAAAAAGGGCATCAATGCTTGTTTAAATTAATTACTAAAAAAATCCTCGGATTTCAAATTATACCATATGTCTCTAAACATGACAAAGAAAATAATTGTTTTTATATCAATCGATTGTTTTCATTTATTTGAATTACTCCTGAAACAAAAAAAAATATATATACATATTCTAGTCATCGGTATATTTTGTTCAAAATCATAAAATTATTTTAATAATATGAACAAAAAATCTCTTTGTACCGAGAAAAAGAGTTTTCTTGTCTCATAACTTTCGTGTAATTCATTTTTTATTCAAAAAAAATTAACTATTTAATTTTGGTCTCATAACTATATGAACAACTTACTTTGGTCAATTTTTGCCGAAAAATAAAAATAAAAATTGTTATTTTTGGTCATGCTCAAATTACGTGTTAATTAAAATTGAGGGTTTCGAATTTGTAGACGTGAATGGATTTGACTGTTAAACAAACAAAAAAAAATCATTTTTTAAAAACTTATTATAGAATTAGAGAAAAAGTTATGGGGGAAAAATCTCTAATTTACCCTTAAAAAAAGAATGGACTTATTTTGTCAAACCACACTCTTTTGTTGCTCAAGTTTCTATGAATTCGTCGAGGTCAAAATTGACCTTATGGCACGAAGAGTCCTCTGCTTTCTTCAACATTTTAGTCCAAATAAAAGGAGATATATGAAGACACTTTATAATAATTCAAAATTTCAAATAATGTCCACCAGTCATTTATTTATTAAGCTTGTTGAAATTGGGAATTCCATGTGCTGAAAAGCATGGGCCATAAAAGTATGTTTCTTATTAAGCAATAGATAATGCATAACATGCAGCATCCTTAATTATGCTCCTTATTAGGCAATAGCTAATAATCATTAATTTAAAAGTAACTAATATAATTAATTAACCATAATTCTTTAAGGCCATGCATAGGTAAGTGCATTATTCAGTATAAACCACATAGTATAATTGTTGTATGTTTTGACTTTTTTTGTGTGATCATCAAGATTTGGCATGCGCTCACTAAACACATGACCAATTAAATTGGTATAACTCATGCAAAAATATCTATATAAAATAATAGCTTAAACAAAAGTATATCTTTAATGAGTTGAAAGCTTTTTTCCTTTTCTCAAATCGTTTCGAGGTAGTTAAAAATTTATTTTAGTCCCATAATTTTATATAATTCTCATTTTACGTTCTATTTTTGTTAAACGTCATCGTTTATGGCACATAACTACAAGAAAATAAAGAACTGCCAACAAAATTTTATAAATGGCTACGAAATTTTCCAACAAAAAATAATTTGGTCCTTAAATAATGAGGAATGACTACTACTTGATTATGAATTTTTAGAATTTTAGTAGAGATACAAATTATCTATGAACAATCTGCCTACATATTTGCAATTTTCATAGGGAAACAAATTACCTACACAAATAATTTCCTAGGCATACAATTATATTTGTTGTTTAGAATTGATCTACAAACAAATTTACCTATGAATTACATTTTCACATGTAAATTTACCTATAAATGAAAATGCTTATATGATTAGAAATTTTATAGGTAAATTGTAGGTAATCCTTACTATTCAAGAATGAAATTATTTTCGTTTAAAATTTCGTAGGCATATGGAAATATTCCTTAGGCAATTCTCTATTTTATTATAGTGCATGACTTGGACGTTTTGCGAAAAGGTGGATGTTACGGGACAACAGATAAACAAAAATGACATTGTTTTGTAAAAATTAAATGTAAGTTGAGCAATGTATAAAATTATCGAACTAATTTTTTTTTAAAATAATTTAAAAGCGCTAATTTTTTTTTTTTTAAAATGATTTCGAAAAACATAAAAATTATGGGACTAATAAGATAAAAATTATGGACCAAAAATATTTTAGCCCTAGTTTTTAATTGAGCCGGTCTCACTATTCCATTCTGGGAGATACATCCAGACTCGTTAAAAAATGGTGTATCAAACACTACAAAAATATTTGGCGTTTAATTAAAGAAAATAATGACGGAAATTTGTTGGCAGCACTCGCTAAAACACAAGTAGATTTTCGTTGAAACTTGTTCATTATATATTAATATAATAATATTAAATATTGTGAATATTAATTTATAAAAATAATAATATTAATTTATAAATATATTATTATCAGTTTCATAGTATAAAGAAGTGTGACAAAATAGTTTGTGCTATAAATAATCCACCACATCATCTACATAGTTTGTTTGTTTTGGCAAATAGCATTTAAAAAATGATAACTTCGAAAACAAATTATTATCTTCAACATCGAATAGCCATTATGTGTCAGAGAAAGTTGAAAGATTCTTACGAGATCTCCACAGGCTAGCACCTCGAAACCTCTTCAATTATTTTGAATGAGTATATAATATATATACAATATTAATGTGATTAAAATAAAGGAAAATAAATATGTTTCTCCTATTAAATTAGGATGTTAATTCTATTATGTAATCTGACCTTTTTGTTCGGCTGATTTTATTAGACATTTAGGCCTTTGGATTTTTTTTTAATTAAAATAAACAAAATTGAATTTATTTCTCCTAAATTAAAATGTTGATTATGTTAGGCTATTTAGGCTTTTTTTGGTGATTCTATAAGGTGATTAGGCTTTTTTTTAATTATGTGATACAAAAATACGAAGATAAAAATGTTAGATTTTATAACTAAGAACATTCGAACACATGAGTGAGTGACATACAATTAAAAAAAAAATATTAACCAGTAATTAGATTACAATTTTTCTTTATATTTAATTTATTTTGTAAATATATATATATATATATATATATATATATATATATATATATATATATATATTATATATATATATAATATTACAATATACTAAAAAAATGAGCCGCTAAAATTTGAGATATTTCTGACTTGAATCGATTGGTTCGTTGTATTAGCTCATAGAAAGACCGATCCTGATTTTATATTATGAACAAGTTTTACATGAGATTTAGTTTGTGTTAGATTTTCTTGTGATTTCATAATGTTATTCATTTTTATTAATATATTTTTTAATTTAATTTTCAACATTCAAATTTCGTGTTTAATTAGTAGATGTATTTAAATAATTTTTTATTTTTTTTGTGATTTTATAATATATTTTTATTTTGATTAAAGAAATAACTTCTCGAAATTTTTATATCTATAATCTATATGAAGACAAATTTTATAGACAAACTTTTAGAAGATAATAAAATGAAGGAAATCAAGGTGAAGGATTGGGGTCCGAAACCATTTAGATTTATTAATGCGTGACGCTCACATGCTGACTTTAGAGAATTTGTGGTGTCAAAGTGGCGAAGCTATGAAGTTGAAGGTTGGGGCAGCTTTATTTTAAAGGAAAAAGTCAAGAAACACAAAGCGGGACCTCAAAACTTGGAATAAGGAGGTGTTCGGACCACTCGAGAGAAGGATTGAGGACAATAAAAAAGAAATTCTCAGAATTGATACGATCGACGAAGTAATTGGGCTGGACGAGAAGGAGATCATAAGGAGAAATGAAGCACATGCAAAGTTATTTCCTGATTTAAAGCTAAAAAACTCGTTATTGCAATAGAAGGCACGATCGAAATGGATAAGAGAGGGTGATGCCAACACTAGCTTTTACCACAAAGTCATCAACAAGAGGAGGAAACACAACAAAATTGTGGGTGTCTCAATCAACGATCAATGGTGTGAAGAGGTGGAGGAAGTAAAGAAATGTGCAAGCGACTTTTTCAAGTGCCACTTTAAGGCCGAAAGATGCTCGAGACCAACCATGGAGCAGGATTTCTGTGAACTGAAAATTAGCGCAGAATAGAACTAGAACCTGATTGCAGAATTCACATCAGCCGAGATAAAAGAGGTCGTGGAATCATGTTATAGCATGAAGAGCCCGTGCCCTGATGGTTTTAATTTTGGGTTTTTGAAAGAGTAATGGGAGATGTTTGAAGAAGATTTTGTTCGGATGTTTCAAGAATTCCACATGCACGAGAAGTTTGTTAAAGGACTGAATCCGTCATTCATAGTGCTCATACCAAAGAAAGATGAGGCTTTAAGTCTGACAGATTTCAGGCCAGTTTCACACATTGGAAGCATTTACAAAGTGGTCGCATAGGTACTCTCATCAAGACTGAGTAAAGTTCTGAATTCCATCATCTCCATCTAGCAAAGTGCGTTCATCGGGGGTAGGCAGATCCTGGACAGCGTCGTTGTGCTTAATGAGGTGATTGAAGAAGCAAAGTCCAAAAAAAGCCAATGCTTGTTGTATAAAAACTATTTTGCAAAGACTTATCATTCAATTGATTGGGGTTATCTGAGCACGATCTTGGACAGGTTTAGATTTGATGCTAAGTGGATTAAGTGGATTATGGAGTGTGTGTCTTTAGCCCATGCTTCGGTTCTCATTAGTGGAAGCCCAACGGAAGAATTCCACTTGGAGAGAGGTCTCAGACAAGGGGATCTCTTATCCCAGTTTCTTTTTCTTATAGCAGCAGAAGGATTAAGTATAATGCTCAACAAGGCAATTAACATGAGCCTATTTGAACCTTTTTCGGTGGGAAGAGACAACATTAACATCTCCCACCTTCAATTCACGGATGACACCATTTTCATTGGCAAAGTGACAGAGGAGAATGTTCATTTTCTGAAACGCTTCATTATAAATTTGGAGTTGGTCTCAGGGTTGAGAGTTAATCGGGAAAAATGCAGTGTTATCAGTTTTAACATTGATGAAGAGGTTGTCCATAATTTTGCAAGGATCCTGGGCTGCCAAGTGGGAGAACAATCTTTCTCCTATCTAGGAATTAAGGTTGGAAGCGTACACAGGAAAGCTTCAGAATGGAATCAGGTTATTCAAAAAATTTGGAATCGATTGAGGGAGTGGGAATGTCTAAATCTCTCCATCGGGGGGAAGACTTACTTTGATTAATGTTGTATTATCGTCTGACCCGGTATATTACTTGTCCACCTACCGAGCACCCAATAATGGTTTTAGTGAAATTGCTAGATTACAAAGGAGATTTCTTTTGGGGTGAGGGGGGGTTTAATGAGAGCAACAACAAAATATCTTGGGTAGACTGGAAAACAATTGCAAAGAAAAATCTTTGGGGGGGGGTCTAGGGGTGAAAGATCTTGTGTGTTTCAATAATGCTTTATTGGGGAAATGAGTGTGGAGATTTTATGTAGAGCCTGAGAGTCTGTGGGTGAGAGTAATTCGTTCTAGGTGGGGTGTTGCTTGGGGTGTGGGTAGTGGTGGAGGGAGTAGGGGGAGATGACCAAAACCGTCGGGGTGGTGGGGGGAAGTTTTGAGGGCTATGGGAGAGGGAGAAGGGGGCTTATTTTTTGAGGGGTTGAGTATGGTGATTGGGGATGGGAAAACCATTCTTTTTTGGGAAGAAAAATGGGTGGGGGAAAGTTCTTTAAAGCTGATTTTTCCTAAATTGTATAATTTATGCCAAAATAAATCAGTGAGAGTTAGTGAGATGGGGGAGTGGATCGAGGGAGAGAAGAGATGGAAATGGCAGTGGAGAACAAACTTGTTTGATAGAGAAATTCTTCTTTCAATAATTTAGTCGATTTTGTAAACATGTGTTCTTTAAAACAGGACAAGGAGGACCAATGGCGATGGACCATTTCAACGGATGGAAGATACAACACGACATCAACTTACAATCATCTAGTAAAGGACAAAGAAGACATCAACAAGGAAGAGAAGGCGGTCTTCAAAGCAATCTGGAATAAATGGGTACCGTCAAAAGTATGTATCAATGCTTGGAGAGTCATCAGGGAGAGAATACCAACCTCGACAAATCTACAACGACGAAATGCACTTCCTCAACATGCATACATCCTTTGCCCTTTTTGCGGTGTTGAGCCTGAATCCGTAAACCACATTTTTTTCGAACGTTCTCTTCCTTATAATGTTTGGATGGAATGTGTTAAATGATTTGGGTTAAACACTGTCCTTACGTCCAATCCTAAGATAAATCTACTCCACTTTAGTAGGCTTATCAAAGGAAATGATGGAATAGTTTGTCTATGGAGTGTATTATTTGGACCTTGTGGAAAGCTCTTAACATTATCATATTCCGGAATGGAAAATATGAAAGCAAGGAGATTGTGGAGGACATCAAGCTAAGAACTTGGAGTTTGTTGAACGCAAGAGGAACTTGAAGTCAAAGAATAACTTTTAGCGAGTGGTGCACTAATCCTAGTGCTATTCTTGTTTAATTTTTGGAACCTATACTCTAGAACTTGATGATTGTGGTTTTTTTTTTTTTTGTTGGGTTTATATACTCGGTGCATTGTACTATTTGAGTACCTCTCATGTCCATTTTTTTCAATGATAATTCCTTTTTTGATAAAAAAAATAAAAAAATGAAATCTTTGACACAAAACTTAGCAAACGAATATTACCAAGTAGTAGTATTCATGAATAAAAATACAATTCAATTCAAAAAAAAAAATCTGTAATTGAATATGTCTGCAATCGAAAATAAGAAAATCAATTAAAAATAATTAATACCAAAAGTTTGCAAAAAAGTCTAAACATGATGGCAACCATAAATTTATTGGTAGGAAAACTAGTTAGCTAGAGTTTATGATTTTGTTAGTGTCCCAATGATTCAATCTCAGATCTGACAAGAATTCAGCAATGCCAACTGTTAAGTGTAACAACATATAATATAATGAGGGTTAATTACAGAGAGGGACCAGTTTCTTGGTAATTAGGTTAGTTATATAATTCGGGAAGGGATTCCATGCAGTATACGAGGGTGTTGTGTACCCTCCCCACCATTGAATCACATACACTCACACGGGTGTGTGTGTATATGATCCAATAGTGTGGGTGTGCACAGCATGGTGCTGTACAGCACCAGATCCATTTCCATATAATTTACACTCATTATGTATATATATATGTATACTCATGCATGCCCATAAACTAAGTGGCATAGTTCAAGACTATAGCCTCCATTTATAGAATTAAATTGACTTGACTTAGAAAAAAAATTCAAGTCCTCTTCAATGCACCTTTCTAAAAGTATAGTGAGATCAAACTAAAAGTTTTTTATTTCCTAATTTTTATTAGGCAAAAAATTATAGGTCACATGCATAAGGCATAGTATATATAGACAGAAACGGGAGGTATGAGTGTATCCTCCCCTCTATGTTCTAGATCCGAAACTTTCGGCTAGTGAACAATGAGATTGATTTTCCAAATTAATCGATTTTTGGGACGGATACCGAGTAATAAAAAAAATAAACTTAATACAAGTTTAGCAATGAAGAATTTCCCGACGATTTGCTAAACATTTATTGAACGAAGCGCTACAAACAGGGACAGATCCAAGATTTCGTTCCAAGAGGGGTGAGATTTTTCATTAGGTAAGTGCAACGAAATTTTAAAATCTCAATGTGGACGAAATGACAAAATTTAACAATTTTAAAGCATAAATATAAAATTTTCGACATATACACTACAAAAGATTTTAATTCCAAGGGGGGCGACCGCCCCCTAGATCCATCCTTGACTACAAACATTTTAGATCTTTAATTAACCGAAAACCAACTCTAAAATATCCTTTTTATTTCCTCCATGATCCTCGATATTGTAAATATCACTCTTAAAAAATAATTTTGTTTCTCTATTTTCACAATAACCCAAACAAATTATGACATGTGACTCTAAACTGAATATTAAAAGTTAATTTGATCATCTCATGTGACATGATCTCACCAGATAACTAATACCCATAATCCATAGATGAGTTGAATTGCTATATCAAAACTAAGAATGTAATTTTGCGGTCCTTAATTTTGACAATACAATTTTTTTGGATTTAATTCTTCCAAAATTAATTACATTTCCGATATGTGTAGCTTTTCGAATTATAAAGATAATGTATTTCCAATTTTGTACCTATATTTATACGTACTAAAGTGTATGCATGTGATCATGATCACTTTGTCATTAATACCAAACTGGATTATTTTTTTTTTTATCAGCAAAAAAGAACTTCATTTAGTAAAAAGTGGGGTACAAGGAGTACATTCTCCCTTACATATGAAGAAAAACAATTCCCAGAACCACAAGTCCTAGGCTAAACTTATGCTAAAATCATGTCGATATTCAAAAAGGATTAGTTCGTCAAATCAGAAAAGGAATCTCCCTATCTTTTGTCTTTTTGCCGTGATCCATGACCAAGTTCTTGCAATGATTTCGTTTGAGATTCTTGTTACATCCAATTCTTTTCTTTCGAACACTCACTCATTTCTTTTTGTCCAAATGGTCCAAACTACGCCTATCCAAATAGAGGAAGCAATGTTACCTTTTCGGAGAGGCACAAACATAGCACCATGTTGAAGAAAGTTTATAAATGTATCTTCATGAGGAACCATGTTCACTTGAGTCCACTTGTAGATGTTGCTCCAGATTTGTGACGAGACTTTACAGGTGAAGAATAGATGAGATGTTGTTTCATCTACCTCCCCACATAAAGGAAACGAAACTTCACCGTTTTCATCAATGATATTTTTTTTTTCTTCAAGTTGTCTCTCGTTGGTAATCTTTGCTTGAGAATCTTCCATACAATTGCTTGAGCTCGTTTTGGTGTTGTGCTGCCCCATAAGTTCTTGAAAACCTTCGTTTTTGTACTATTTGTTTCTGGATCAGTAGTTCCCGGCATCAATTTGTAAGCCCTGTTCGTCGAAAATATGTCATTTGGAGACCCATTCCAGCTCCACATGTCTTCTTTTATCCGATCAAGAGTGTACCTGTTAATGCATTGTAACAAAAGATTAAGTGATGACTCCTCTCTAGCTCTCAACCTTCTTTTCCATCCCAAGTCCCACTCCCATTTCTCCCCATTTCACCTTCCCATCTCGCTAATATTACTCTCTTGATTCCCATTAATTCTAAACAGTCTAGGAAATGTCACTCTCAAGGCCTCCTTCCCCACCCACACGTCGTTCCAAAACTGAGTATGATTCCCCCTACCCACAATCTTTCTTAATTCCGAAATCATTCATATTCCCTCCTTATTCATATACAGCTTACTAATGTATTTCCACCACCCCTAAGCGTTTACATTCCTCCTTCTCCCTCAACTCACCCTCTCGCCCACACCGTATTGACACAAAACCAACCTTATTTCGATTTTACAACCCTCACCCAAAGCTTATTAGTTTCACTCACAAATCTCCACACCCATTTCCTAACAAGAGCACAATTGAATTTTCCCACGTCTTTAATCCCTAGACCACTGGATTATATATATTAGCAGAACTGTGAATATTGAAAAATAGTACTAATTTTCTGTATTAATTATTATTCTCTGTTTCATCTTACACCATGTTACTAGTAGTACATTTTATTTTACATCCCATGAACACTTAAAAACCTTAATAACAATATGACATGTTCCATTTAATTTTTGTTTTTGTTTCTTATTCTTTTTTATATATATAATATATATATCAATGGTAGTACTTTTTTCATATGTTGATAATTTTATCCACGTACGTCTTGCAAAAAATTATGCCTATTGCATTTATACAAACTACCCTCCGTCCTACGATTATTTTTACACTACCTTTTTTTTCTCGTAATTTAGCGAGCGAATTGTTTATTAGTATTTGAAATGATAAAGTGACTTTTACGGAGGGATATAATAGATTTACCTCTCCTCTATTATATGTTTCCTTAAAAATTACTTTATCATTTTAATTACTAATATAAACTCGTTCGCTAAAACATGAAAAAAAATAATAAATGTGAAAATAATCTTGGCGAGTATCATGATAAAAATGACACACAAGAATTAAACAAAATGCAGTACAAGTTTTTATGGATTAATTTATGATGAAAATAAAGGAGGGGTTGAATTAATGGGTATGGTTGGGGGCAGTTGAGAAGCAATAAATATATTTGAAGTTGAACGAAGTTTCTTTTTTTATTTTTTCTTAAAGAAGAATATTGTAGTTTGAAATAATATTTATGGAAGTTTTTGCAGTTCAAGTTTGAAGGATGAGCAGTTGACTGATATTAATACTCTTGATACTGAAAACAGAAAAAAATAGTAACAGAGATATAAAAGCATTTGGATTAAAAATGGGTATCAAAAACTGTTTCCAGCTACGTCCCTCTGGGTATCATGAGTGCGACGTTTCACTCGACAAAAAGGTTTTTGGGAGTTTTTTTTTTTTAAATTAATTTTTTTTTGTTTCTTGGAAAAGGGAATGAAATGAGAGGTAACACTCACGATATGAACATACTACATCCTCAGTAATTACTGTTTGACCACTTCCTCCGATAATTATTATAAAATTATTCAATGGTGAATGAATAAACAATTTGATAACTATGAGTCTACGAGTGAAGTTGTTTTTAACGAACATTTTAATGTGAGCGTGAACTTTTTGGTTCGAATACAAATTAAGTATATTTTTGCTGTAAAATATTTTTTTTAAATAGTGCATTACAAAAAAATGAAAATGAAATTACCTACGAATTTTTTTCTATAAAAATAATTTAATTCTTAAAAAGTGATAATTGCTATTACTTGCCTATTAATTTTTAAAATATTTTTTGAAAAAGTTACCTATATAAATAATTCTCTAAGAAAACAAATTACCTACAAGCAAACTGTTTACACATTTATAATTTTCGTAGGCAAATAAATTATCTACACAAATAATTACCTAGACATATTGGTAGTTTAAAAATAACCTACAAACAAATTTACCTATGAATTATATTTTTTAGGTAAATTTACCTATGAATAAAAATGTCTATATAATAAAAAAAATTATAGATAAATTGTAGGCAATATATAAGATTTTTTAAGAACAAAATTATTTTTCCTTGAAAATTTTATAAGCATATTAAAAAATTCGATAAGCACCGGGAATAAGAAATGTAGTACTCCATGGTATCTAGCATAGAGGATAGTGAGTTTATGAACATATACACACTTTTTTTTTAAAAGCTCAAGGAAAGGATTATAAAGAGTGGCGCTCCTGAGCGAGAGATAGGATATGTCGGGGTATATCATCTCCGACCCAAGCTTGAGGGAGGAGCGATGTTGTTACCATTTTAGCCAGCTTGTGTGCTTCTGTGTTGTGTATCCGTGGGCAGTAATGAATTCCGGACACTTGGAAATTCCTAACTAGTCCCCGGGTCTCCAGGATCAGACTTTCTTCGTAGCTTTTGTAGGGACTTTCCGTGGTGATGGAGATTATAGCTTCCTTGGAGTCTGAGAGAATTACAATAGGATCCCTTGAAAGAGTGTTCCAATAGGATAGTCCATCTCTGATGGCGACAATTTCGGTCGCGAGCACCGATCCAGGGGGGTTGATTTTATGAAATCCAGCCGCCAGAGGTTTGTGATTCTTATCGAGGATAAAGAAGCCCATAGCAAAGGCCATTGTAGATTCATTATAGGCTGCGTCAACTTTCATAATGTGGACGTCTCTATACTTATCGATGTTGTATGAGGCTCCTTGCTTGGCCGTCTGGCTACTAATGAGTGTGAGTTTTTCTATTTCCAGGTGGAATTGTTCCAAGAAAGTATCAGTCCAGCTGGCTAGAATATTCCGCCTAGGTGGGCCTCCCCATTTGTGGTGAAGAATGTCACATCTTTCTTTCCAGACTCCCCACATTTTAGCAGCAATTTGTTCCATTTCGGAGTCCGTCTTTGTTAGGATCAGATGAATGGCCAAACTATCCGTGTCAACACGCTTCGCTGTCTTGATAAGGGGCCACCATTTTGAGTTGCGCTAAGCTTCTTTAACTCCCTGACAGAAAAAGAGAGCATGGTTAGTATTGGCATTATGATGTCCGCAAATGCCACAGTTAGGGTAAACTGGGACATGATGAGTTGAGAGGTTGGCCTCAGATGCTAGAGCATTGTGGGCTGTTTTCCAGAGAAAAAATTTAATCTTTGGGGGAATGTCGAGATTCCAAATCTTGCTCCAAAAGCTGGGAGTCATACTAGGGGAACCCGTTCCTCTGGTGGTGTTGCTTTGAGGCTTAGTAATAGCGTTCCAGCAAGCTGATTTGACCGAGTAGAGCCCTTTTTTGTTTAGACACCAAAACCTGGAGTCGAAAGGGCCCCGTAGATCAATCGGAATTTTCTTGATGGCATCCACCTCATAATCGAGGAAGAGACTGGAGAGTTTAGGGAGGTCTCATTCACAAGAGGAATTAATGAGCTCGTCCACTCTGGTGCTACTATTATAGGATATGAGAGAGGTAATTGTACCGGAGGGGAGGGAAGGTATCCAGCAGTCTTTTCTGATTTGAACCGATTTTCCATCATGGATTTTCCAAAAGAGGCCCTCGGATAAAATGGATTTACTCCACATCATGGACCGCCAGATATAGGACGGGTTTGACTCTAAGGTAACTTCCATAATATCGGTATGTTTGAAATATCTAGCTTTTAAAACTTTAGCTACCAAAGAGTCTGGGTACAGGATAATTCTCCAAATTTGTTTAGCCAGCAGCGCCTTATTGAAGGTGACTAGGTCCCGAAATCCCATTCCTCCTTCCTTTTTGCTAGGGGTAAGCGTTTTCCAGTCTTTCCAGTGGATTTTCTTATCCTCTGAGCCACCCTACCAGAACTTGGCGCACATCGACTCGATTTCACCACACAGGGAAGTGGGTATTCTAAAGCAAGTCATAGCATATGTCGGAATGGCTTGGATGACAGATTTAAGAAGGGTCTCTCGGCCCCCCTCAGTAAAGCACTTATTATTCCAGCAGCTTAGTTTCTTTGAGACTTTATCTCGAAGGAATCCGAATTGTATCATTTTGCTACTGGTAGAAAAGGTAGGGAGACCAAGGTACAACTCATGGCCTTGGAAAATCTGGATGTGGAGGCCAGATTTAACCAAGTCAATGTTGGTACGGGGAGTACTTTTACTGAAGGTGACCGCTGATTTGTCGAACTTAATCAGCTGTGCTGACGCCTTTTCATAGTCTTTCAAGCACTCTTTGATTGCCATAACCTCCCCCCAGTAGCCTTGAAGAAGATGAGGCTATCATCTGCGAATAAAAGGTGAGTAATCATCGGACTTCCTCTTGCAATTCGAATTCCGGTGATAGTACCATCAGCTGCCCTGGCATTCAGAATCGAAGAGAGGCCTTGGGCAATGATCACAAATAAGAAGGGGGAGAGCGGGTCTCCCTGCCGAAGCCCTCTGGACGGTATGATTTTACCCGAGATGTTATTATTTACTCGGAAGAAATAAGAAGGTGTAGAGACACATTCCATAATCAGTTTAATCCACTTGGTATGAAAGCCCATTTTATTCATAACTTTTTCCAGATAGCCTCATTCAACTCGGTCATAGGCCTTACTCATATCAAGTTTAAGAGAGGCATAACCCTGTTTGCTCTCCCCAAAATGATATTATCCGAGATCAGCCTTCCTGGAACGAACGCGCTCTGATTGGGATCAATAATAGAATCGAGAACCTCCCTAAAGCTATTAGTGATGGTTTTGGCTATAATTTTGTAGGATACGTTACAAAGACTAATCGGACGATAGTCTTTCAGGGTGATGGGGCTCTTGATCTTAGGGATGAGAGTGATAACGGTAGAATTTTGGTGTTCTAATCCATGATCTCCGTTTAAAACCCGTAGGCAGTCCCGGGTAATATCACCCCCTATATCATCCCAAGCATTCTGAAAGAAAAGGGCCGAGAAGCCATCCGGACCCAGGGCTTTTGAGGGGTTAAGGTCAAACAAGGTTTTTCTAACTTCCTCTCTAGAGAAAGGTTTAGTTAGAAATCTGTGCATCTCCTCCGTGACAGACTTAGTAATACAATTTGTGATTTTTTCGACTTCCTCGTCGGAGAGATTTTGGGACTTAAAAAGTTGGAGGTAATAGCTCTCAATAGTTTCCTCGATATCCATCTGATTGGTTTGCAGAATACCATCATCATTGAGGATAGACAGAATGGCATTTTTCTTTCTTCGCTCAGAAGCAGTCCTATAGAAGAATGATGTGTTTCTATCTCCCGAATTGAGCCTGTTGGTCCCGAATTCTGAAAGCCCATGTGCGCGGAAATACCATGTAATGCATATAAAACAGGGGTGAGGGCAGAGTGATTCCAATTACTTTTTTTTTTGCTTTTAAGAACAATGTGTGTTTTGCTTATAATCAAATGCATATGGAAAGTAAGAACATAAAGCAGTAAAGAACACACGATTTTATAGTGGTTCGGAGTCCAACTCCTACATCCACTCATCCCTTTCACAAGGGGCACCTACTTAACCAACTGGATGTTGGGATTATACTGAAAAGTATGCTTTTTACTTTGTATAATCGAAACTGAATTTTCAGAATAATTTACTGAAATAAATTGTTTATCACTGATGCTTTAAATATGATTGAATGTTACATATATTTACTGCATAACTGTTCAATAATTCGTACGTGTTACATTGTAGTTAATTTAGTGATACCAGATCACAGAAGATTAAATTAACAGTCCCTTGTAACTAAAAGTACGCCATTCACGACCTAGATGGAAATGAACAACCCATCGCGAAAGGTTGAGGTGTAAGGCTCAGATTGGTTTGTCTTGACCATGAGATTACACTAGTGCATGACTGATGCACTGAATAGGACCTACAGGAGGATAAATTCTTCAGAACTGAACAAGGGAGAATTAGGCCTCAGTGGTTCGTTATTTCTTAACCTTCGTCCCTTAAATAGGATCACGTGGGATTGGTAACTATTGCTTTGACTTATCATGGGTAGCGAATCAAGGAGATTCAATACTTTTTATCTTGGGCAATATTATTGGTCACATGTGATTGCTAAGATTTAATACGAAGAATCGTGTGCAAGTACGCTTGTTTGATTTGCCCTCTTGGGAGGTTCATAAGCTTTATCATACCAAATCTTGAGAGTGGAATTAGTTTCCGGTATGGATAATAATGTTGAACCGTTCCTTGACCAAGGACAAAAGATATTAATTAACGGAAAGCTATTTCAGTGGCTTGAATTAATTAATGGGCTAGATAATCTTAAACACGGGAAATAATGACCGGGAGCCATATTGACTGTAATATGGGTTAAGATGGATAGTGCAATATTAATTATGTAGTGGGATTAATTAATATTTATGGGCTTGAATTATATTGTGGCTCAATATTAGATATTCAAGGTCCATTAGAAGGTCCAATCTTAATTCTCCTAAAGGCCCCCTGAGTAGCCCAACAAATAGTCCAATAACTGAAAAAAGTGATTAAAATAAAATAAATATTGTTGCTTATTTTTCCTCTAAATTTTCAAAAATTATGAATAAGTTGGGAGAAAGATTTTCTTTGAATTTTGTTATGGAATGAAGATATGCATTCTTGGAATACAAGATTATCTCATTAAATTCAAGAAATCTCCCACTTGGTTATTTCATAAGAGAATTTCGAAATATTTGAAATATACTGGGCAAGAAAGATTTTCTTGATTTTCTTGAAAATATATTATGGAAGATATGTATTTCTCGAAATACAAGAATATCTCATAAATTCAAGAAGATCCAAATCTTGGATTCTTGCATCATTAATTTCGAAAATAATCCATATTGATGAGGTGGGATTTTTGTGGAATATTTTAATTATGGGAAAAAGAATATAAGAGATATATTCAAGATTTCTTGGTGATCAAGAAAAGTCTTTTCCCACATTGGTTTTCTACTGAAAAAATCGACCACCTCTCACCTATAAATAGGGGATGATTCTTTCATTCCCAAGTACAATTCCATGTGCTGAAAAAATTAGAAAATCCACATAAGTGGTGCAACAAAGTTTATTTTTTCCTTTTGTTAATTGTTCGACAAGTGTCATTCCACCGGATAGTTGAGCAAGGGCTAAGGGAATACTTGGGAAGTCCTTTTGGTTAGTCCGTCCAACCGAATTCACTGCCATCCCGAGAGGTACGTCCACGTTAACCCGTAGATTCCGCATGCGTAGGTTTTACATGGCTTATTATATGCATGATATGTTGTTGCAATTATTATTTGAATTAATATAGGATTAATTCATGCTAGTAATAATTAAATAATTAAATTTGTATTTAAATATTCACACCGAATAGATCTGTGCAAATCATTCCCAACACTGGACTTAGTTTAACGTGTTAGTCCAACACCCAACAGATGTTTACCGAGTTCACACTCAAAAGGGACTTATCTCCCTCACGAAATCGCCTACCCTCCCTCTCGGGATTGCTTAGATGGTTACCGAGTTCACACTCAAATGAGACTTATCTCCCTCACGGGATTGCCTACCCTCCCTTTCGGGATTGCTAGATGTTTACCGAGTTCACACTCACCTACAAACTTATCCTATCAAACTGATTTGGGTAAGGTTTGTTTGGTTTCCAACTAGGTTGAGATTTTCCCTTACATTTGTTTAGCCTCAATGCTAAGGATGGAAAAATCTCTCTAAGCTTAGGATATTACATTAGTGCTTAGATCTAGGATAGAACACTCTGAATATATATGCGTGTATTTCTTGCTCAGTGTTCTATGGTGGAGATGCTAGATGATTTGGCTCTGGATGTTTCACTCATTTCTCACACTTCCACACGAATAATGAAGGAAGAACTTGTATTTATAGTGTGGATTTGAATGTTACCGTTGGATGAAGTCTCATTCAAATCCATACTATTTTGTAGCTTCTGCAGCTTTTTCAGGCTGGTTGTCTTCCTCTCATTGGTCCACGTCAGCTGAATCTAACGGCAATAATCTTCAGGATCTTCTGAGTCTCAGGTTTCTCTGAGTCTTCAGGATTCTTGATTCAAAGAGACTTCTCTTGGCGGACCTTGTCCGATCAGTATATCGACACTCGGTGACGATTCGATTCTTACGTCTTGACACATCGACCCTCGGTCACTAAAGCTTTTCGAGCTAAGCGATCATCCATGGCGTTACGATTCTCGATGAACATGACTTGGATGACTTGTCTTCGATGACTTCTCTTCTAATTTCTTCTCACGATCGGCATCGCAGTTTACGGTTTTATGATATCGATATCTTATCGCTTTGATCGATCGGCTCACATATGATCGGTCGATTATAGCATCGGTCGGCATATCGGTTTATATCATCAGTTAGTACATCGGTTAGCATATTAGGTTAGCATATCGTTAAGCTTATCGATCTCGATCCGTCCTCGATCTCGATCGGTCTCATCTGCTCTTCTTCTGATCTGCAACCTCCTCTTCTGATCTGATCATCTGGTCAGGTCATCTGGTTATCTGATCTGCTGGCTTAGCTTTTCTTTTCTTCTGATTTTGCTCAGCTCATCAGTTCGGAACTCATCTTACTCATCGATCTCGTCGGCCTAAATGCTGACTTGACTAATCTCGATCATCTTCTTCTAATTTCGTGAGTTCCCCTCAACTTGTTCTTTTCCGTTCCCCTCAACTTGTTATCTGTAAATTAGCTTCAATAACACAAGTTGATAATGTTTTGGCATAATTCATCAAAACTAAAATATCCCAACAATTTCCCCATTTTTGATAATGAAGCCAAAACATTAAAATATATGCATTATTATAGAAACGGGTTTTTGTTTCAAAAAGATCAGTTCAGGTTGTCACATTGAAAATCAGTGAACCTTTTGAACTCCCGCTATGATACCAATTGTTGGTATCAGTTCAGAAACGGGTTATTTCAAAAAGATCAGTTCAGGTGATCAAATTAAAAGTGATCTTTTGAACTCCTGCTCTGATACCAATTGTTGGTCCCGAATTCTGAAAACCCATGTGCGCGGCAATACCATGTAATGCATATAAAACAGGGGTGAGGGCAGAGTGATTCCAATTACTCTTTTTTTGCTTTTAAGAAAGATGTGTGTTTTGCTTATAATCAAATGCATATGGCAAGTAAGAACATAAAGCAGTAAAGAACACACGATTTTATAGTGGTTCGGAGTCCAACTCCTACATCCACTCTTCCCTTTCACAAGGGGCACCTACTTAACCAACTGAACTTAGTTTAACCTGTTAGTCCAACACCCAACAGATGTTTACCGAGTTCACACTCAAACGGGACTTATCTCCCTCACGGGATCGCCTACCCTCCCTTTTGGGATTGCTTAGATGTTTACCGAGTTCACACTCAAACGGGACTTATCTCCCTCACGGGATTGCCTACCCTCCCTTTCGGGATTGCTAGATGTTTACCGAGTTCACACTCACCTACAAACTTATCCTATCAAACTGATTTGGGTAAGGTTTTTTTGGTTTCCAACTAGGTTGAGATTTTCCCTTACATTTGTTTAGCCTCAATGCTAAGGATGGGAAAATCTCTCTAAGCTTAGGATATTACATTTGTGCTTAGATCTAGGATAGAACACTCTGAATATATATGCGTGTATTTCTTGCTCAGTGTTCTATGGTGGAGGTGCTAGATGATTTGGCTCTGGATGTTTCACGCATTTCTCACACTTCCACACGAATAATGAAGGAAGAACTTGTATTTATAGTGTGGATTTGAATGTTACCGTTGGATGGAGTCTCATTCAAATCCATACTATTCTGTAACTTCTGCAGCTTTTTTCAGGCTGGTTGTCTTCTTCTCATTGGTCCACGTCAGCTGAATCTAACGGCTATAATCTTCAGGATCTTCCGAGTCTTAAGGATTCTTGATTCAAAGAGACTTCTCTTGGCCGGACCTTATACGATCGGTATCTTCGATACTCAGCCGACCGAGTTCGATTCTTACGTCTTCGGACATCCCGACCCTCAGTCACTAGCACTTTCGAGCTAACCGATCATCGATGGCGTTACGATTCTCGATGAACATGACTTCAGATGACTTGTCTTCTGATGACTTCTCTTCTGATTTCTTCTCGCTTGATCTGGTATGCATATTTCTGGTTTTCTGATATCTGATTTCTTCTCGCCTGATCTGATCAGCTCACATGATCAAATCAGTATAGCATCAGGTCAGCATATCAGTTTATCTGCATCAGATTTGTACATCAAGTTAGCATATTAGGTTAGCATATCAGATTAGCTTATCTGATCTCGATCACGTCTGATCTCGATCAGTCTCATCTGCTCCTCTTCTGATCTGCATCCTCCTCTTCTGATCTGGCCATCTGATCAGGTCATCTGGTCATCTGATCTGCTGGCTTAGCTTTTCTTTTCTTCTGATTTTGCTCAGCTCATCAGTTAACTCCGCAACTCATCTTACTCATCTGATCTCGATCAGCCTCGTCTACAGCCTCTTCTGATCTCGATCATCTTCTTCTAATTTTGTGAGTTCCCCCTCAACTTGTTCTTTCATTCCCCCTCAACTTGTTATCTGTAAATTAGCTTCAATAACACAAGTTGATAATGTTTTGGCATAATTCATCAAAACTAAAATATCCCAACAATTTCCCCATTTTTGATAATGAAGCCAAAACATTAAAATATATGCATTATTATAGAAACGGGTTTTTGTTTTCAAAAAGATCAGTTCAGGTTGTCACATTGAAAATCAGTGAACCTTTTGAACTCCCGCTCTGATACCAATTGTTGGTATCAGTTCAGAAACGGGTTATTTCAAAAAGATCAGTTCAGGTGATCACATTAAAAGTGATCTTTTGAACTCCTGCTCTGATACCAATTGTTGGTCCCGAATTCTGAAAACCCATGTGCGCGGTAATATCATGTAATGCATATAAAACAGGGGTGAGGGCAGAGTGATTCCAATTACTCTTTTTTTGCTTTTAAGATAGATGTGTGTTTTGCTTATAATCAAATGCATATGACAAGTAAGAACATAAAGCAGTAAAGAACACACGATTTTATAGTGGTTCGGAGTCCAACTCCTACATCCACTCTTCCCTTTCACAAGGGGCACCTACTTAACCAACTGAACTTAGTTTAACCTGTTAGTCCAACACCCAACAGATGTTTACCGAGTTCACACTCAAACGGGACTTATCTCACTCACGGGATCGCCTACCCTCCCTTTTGGGATTACTTAGATGTTTACCGAGTTCACACTCAAACGGGACTTATCTCCCTCACGGGATTGCCTACCCTCCCTTTCGGGATTGCTAGATGTTTACCGAGTTCACACTCACCTACAAACTTATCCTATCAAACTGATTTGGGTAAGGTTTGTTTGGTTTCCAACTAGGTTAGATTTTCCCTTACATTTGTTTAGCCTCAATGCTAAGGATGGGAAAATCACTCTAAGCTTAGGATATTACATTTGTGCTTAGATCTAGGATAGAACACTCTGAATATATATGCGTGTATTTCTTGCTCAGTGTTCTATGGTGGAGGTGCTAGATGATTTGGCTCTGGATGCTTCACGCATTTCTCACACTTCCACACGAATAATGAAGGAAGAACTTGTATTTATAGTGTGGATTTGAATGTTACCGTTGGATGGAGTCTCATTCAAATCCATACTATTCTCAGCAAACTTCTACTTTTTTTTTTCAGGCTGATTGTCTTCCTCTCATTGGTCCACGTCAGCTGAATCTAACGGCTATAATCTTCAGGATCTTCTGAGTCTTCAGGTTTCTCAGAGTCTTAAGGATTCTTGATTCAAATAGACTTCTCTTGATGGACCTTATGCGATCGGTATCTTGACACTCGAGTGACCGAGTTCGGTTCTTACCGTCTTGACACATCGACCCTCGTGTCACTACCACTCGAGCTAATTGATCATCGATGGCGTTACGATTCTCGATGAACATGACTTGAATGACTTGTCTTCCGATGACTTCTCTTCGATTTCTTCTCGCCCTGTCGGTATCTTGATTTACGGTTTTCGATATTTGATTTCTTCTCCTTTGATCGATCAACTCACATGATCGAATCGATATAGCATCAGTCGAGATATCAGTTTATCAACATCATATTAGTGTTTGGATTATACTGAAAAGTATGTTTTTTACTTTGTATAATCGAAACTGAATTTTCAGACTTATTTACTGAAATAAATTATTTATCACTGATGCTTTAAATATGATTGAATGTTACATATATTTACTGCATATATGTTCAATAATTCGTATGTGTTACATTGTAGTTAATTTAGTGATACCAGACCACAGAAGATTAAATTAACAGTCTCTTGTAACTAAAAGTACACCATTCACGACCTAGATGGAGATGAACAACCCATCGCGAAAGGTTGAGGTGTAAGGCTCAGATTAGTTTGTCTTGACCAAGAGATTACACTAGTGCATGACTGATGCACTGAATAGGACCTACAGGAGGATAAATTCTTCAGAACTGAACAAGGAAGAATTAGACCTCAGTGGTTCATTGTTTCTTAATCTTCGTTCCTTAAATAGGATCACGTGGGATTGATAACTATTGCTTTGACTTATCATGGGTAGCGAATCAAAGAGATTCAATACTTTTTATTTTGGGCAATATTATTAGTCACATGTGATTGCTAAGATTTAATACGAAGAATCGTGTGCAAGTACGCTTGTTCGATTTGCCCCCTTGGGAGGTTCATAAGTTTTATCATACCAAATCTTGCAAGTGGAATTAGTTTCCGGTATGGATAATAATGTTGAACCGTTCCTTGACCAAGGACAAAAGATACTAATTAACGGAAAGCTATTTCAGTGGCTTGAATTAATTAATGGGCTATATAATCTTAAACACGGGAAATAATGACCGGGAGCCATATTGACTGTAATATGGGTTAAGATGGATAGTGCAATATTAATTATGTAGTGGGATTAATTAATATTTATGGGCTTGAATTATATTGTGGCTCAATATTAGATATTCAAGGTCCATTAGAAGGTCCAATCTTAATTCTCCTAAAGGCCCCCTGAGTAGCCCAACAAATAGTCCAATAACTGAAAAGGTGATTAAAATAAAATAAATATTGTTGCTTATTTTTTCAACTAAAATTTCAAAATTTATAGATATGTTGGGAGAAAGATTTTCTTTGAATTTTGTTATGGAATGAAGATATGTATTCTTGGAATACAAGATTATCTCATTAAATTCAAGAAATCTCCCACTAGGTTATCTATATTGAAATTTTCGAAAATTAGAAAATATAATGAGTAAGAAAGATTTTCTTGATTTTCTTGAAAAAATATTATGGAAGATATGTATTTCTTGAAATACAAGAATATCTCATAAATTCAAGAAGATCCAAATCTTGGATTCTTGCACACATTATTTTCGAAAATCCATATGGTTGAGGAGGTGGGATTTTTGTGGAATATTTTAATTATGAGAAAAAGAATATAGGAGATATATTCAAGATTTCTTGGTGATCAAGAAAAGTTTTTTCCCACATTGTTTTTCTTCTGAAAAATCGACCACCTCTCACCTATAAATAGGGGATGATTCTTTCATTCTCAACGCAATTCCATGTGCTGAAAAAATTAGCAAATCCACGAAAGTGGTGCAACAAAGTTTATTTTTTCCTTTTGTTAATTGTTCGACAAGTGTCCTTCCACCGGATAGTTGAGCAAGGGCTAAGGGAATACTTGGGAAGTCCTTTTGGTTAGTCCGTTCAACCGAAGTCACTGTCATCCCGAGAGGTACGTTCACGTAAACCCGTAGATTCCGCATGCGTAGGTTTTACGTGGCTTATTATATGCATGATATGTTGTTGCAATTATTATTTAAATTAATATAGGATTAATTCATGCTAGTAATAATTAAAAAATTAAATTTGTATTTAAATATTCACCCCGAATAGATCTGTGGTCCGAACCATAGTTGTCCAGGTTCACAGACTTCGTATCCGGAAAGGCGGTGAGCCACGAGCTATTAGCCAAAAAATGGTCTAACCGAGCCAAAATATTATGGTTGCCCGATCTCATGTTGTTCCATGTGTAAGTAGGGCCGTATGTTTCAACTTCATGCAAATCGACGAGTTGCAGACTATTATGAAACGCATTCATATGGTTATAGGAACGGGGTTTGCCACCTCGTTTTTCATTGTCAAAACAAATTTCATTGAAATCGTCTCCGATAATCCAACTCTCCGCGGGATTCGAATGAGTTTTAGCAATTTTAAGGATTAATTCCCAAGAGAGGTGACGAAGGTTATGATTCGGATTGCCATAAAAACCAGTGAAATAACACTTTGAATTATCAAAAGAAATAGAGCAATAGATATGACCTTGAGAATAAGACAAGACCGAAACCAGAACTTTTTCATTCCAAAATAATGTGAGTCCTCCGCTCTTACCCAACGAATCAATACAAAAACAACCATGGAAATTCAACTTAAGCGTAACTTCAAGATAGCAAACTTAGATAACTTAGTTTCAGACACAAAAACCAAATCGGGGGATTGATCGGTGATAAGTCTTTGGAGGTTTTTGAATGCCCGTTGTCCCTCGAGGCCGCGGGCATTCCAACATAGAATACTCATGGCTGATGGCGGGGTTGAACCGGGTCAACCTCCGCCAAATCAACGCTAAGCAGTTGTGGTGTGTTATCCTTTGAGTCACACTCTTTCCTCTGTTTTTTGGGACGAGGCTGGGCAGACTCCAGCTTCATGCCCCTCTTGGTCCCGATCCTTGGGTTGGTGCCTGGACCTTCAATCTCCTTTGTTCCTATGTTGAGTTTCATCTTGCCTTTCATCCTCTTCATCCTGTCCGCTGATCCTGTCTTTTGATTCGAGAGGGCTTCAAAAGTGAATGGTACATCAGCCGTTCCTTTCATCTACTTATTAATGTCCTCGGGATTGGTCTTTTGGAGCGGGAGGGCCTCGAAGGTGTACGGATCCTCGTTCATACCTGCAAACATGGCGAGCAACTCATTAGTGGGAATTAGCTTCGCTTCCAACGCGGAGAGGGAGAGGGCTAGGTTTGGGTTATCAGAGCGGTTCGTATTGGAGGGAGATGAAGTGAGAAAAATGGGAGGGGTAAGTGGGCTGCATCGGTTGCGGCTTTGGTTCGAGTAATCAGAGGCCAGCTCAATGGCCATAGGTTCAGCCCATCTGTCAAGAGGGGAAGCCGTATCAGAGTTCTTCAGGGATTTTGTGGGTGTGGGAGTGGGGCTTGAGAGTGAATTGTGTTTAGGGATGAGGCGCTTCCAATCGGGGGTGGCCGAGTTAGGAGAGTTGCTAGTTGATTTCATCTTGTACGCTCCCAACTTCTTGGAGTCATGCATGGAGACGTGCATGGAGCTGGAAGAGACAGTGAGGCGGTTCATCTTGTTGGCTGACCATTCAGGTAGGGAGTCAGAGATGGCAGGGGGAGTCGGGGTCAGCTTGGTGCTAGGGGAGTTGCTTAGCTGAAGGGACGACTTCCTGGCATTCAACTTCTCAAGGTCGGCAATGATAGTTTCGAGGGAAACTGAGCTCTGGCCATTTGCTCTCATCTAAGGGTCGAAGTGCTTATTCCCATCCGGCCTAATGAAATCACAATCTTTGTCTTGGTGATTGAGACGTCCACAGAAGTAGCAAAAGTCGGAGAGCTTTTCATAACGGAAGATGACCCTGCACGAGGACTCTTCTATGTTGATAATCGCCCACCGGTGAAGGGGCCTCCGGACATCGATCTTAGTGCGAACACGCACACATTCCCCTAGAGCTATTCCATCGTAGTCACTCTTCACATCAAGGATTTCACCGAACAAGCTATTAAGATCTCCGGCCGCCCCTACTTTTGAGTTTGTAATCCAATCACAAAAGAATGAAGTATGTAGGATGAACCAACTCCAAGTTTTCATTTTTATCTCAAGTGGTAAATCGCTTATTCAATGAAAGAATTTCATCTTATCTAAAAATTCAAATTTATAACTTTTTTTTAAAATTAATTTATTTTATATTATTTTCCTAATATAACCTCACATAGTCACATGATCTCAAACATAAATTAAGGGTTTCGTCCATTGTCCAGTCCCCCAGCTAAATGACATGTGTCCTACTATGTGTACTATGTGCTATTTTTTTTTTTACATTTACTTTTGTAATTTTGAGTCTGTTTATTTTTTTTAAATTTCATTTCTCTTTTTAATTTTTTTTTAATTTATACATTAGTATTTAAATAATTTCTTGTTATTTTTTAAATAATTATAATATTATTCTAAACATATAACTTTCAATTAACTTTTGTTCTAACAGTATTGAGGCATAGTCGCGTAAAACGGTCTCACGATGAGATGAAGCATAATGTGGACATTGACGTTTTAACACTTTGAGAAGAGTCAGTGTTAAATTGTGTTAAAATGTACCTCTCCTCATGCATGAAATCGTCTCATACGAGTTTTTGTTATAGTATTTATTATGGATACTATTGAATAGAAAATGAACAAAATTATTGCCTAACAAAGTGATAAATAAATAGAAACATTATGTATTTCGGATAAAACGAGGCAATTAATAAAAAATGAAAGTTGTATTTTATTTACTGATTCAAAAAAAATATTTCTAATAAATAATTAACTTTTCTCATAATTAATAAGAATGGTATCGAAAAATCTTGTTCATATCGAATTTTATTGCTATCATTTCACAATTTTATAATACAAAATTTTATAGATGTTACATTTACTATCCACTTGACACTATATTTAGAATAATATTGAATTGTTGAAAAAGTAAAAAAAAAAAATAATAATTAAAATACAATAAAAAAAAGAACTAAAAAAAAAATTAACATTAAAATAAATATTAAAAGAAAAGAGGAGGGGGGGCAGCATGGACAAAATCTAGATTAAGTGATATACAGTATAACCTCTATAAATTAATACAGTTAGGACTGGAAAAAATATTAATTTTAGAGAGGTATTAATTAATCGATAAATTAATAATTTATTAATTTAAAGGGGTATTCTATATTCATTTAATTAAAATTAATTACATCAAAATTCATGAATTTAAATTCAATTATATAGAGATATTAATGAGTATTAAATGTTAAGAACTTGAATCATCCTATTTAATGTTTAAAATTCAATTGAGGATGAAGCTCAAGATGATACGGTACCATTAGAGTCTGTTACACGAAAAGAAGTAATAGCAGCAGTGAAAATCCTTCATAATTTCTTTCTGCAGTCAACGAACGCCACACCAGATCTTTTAAGTGCCGGAGAAAAGTGAGAGATGAGATTCATTTTGATTTGAATTTCAATAGAAAACAATCAAACTAGAGTCATATTTTACTAAGTTGTCTTAGTTATCTTTGTAATTTTATGAGATTATTAATTTATGATGTTGATGGGACCCTTGTATTATATAGAGGTCTTAAAAAAAATTATTATCTTATTAATTTATCAAAATTATTAATTTACGCTTGGGGCCCAAGTCGAGACTGGAGAAAAATATTATTTTAGAGAGATTATTAATTTATCGAGTATTAATTTATAGATGTTATATTATAGGTAGAAGCCATTGTGTGAGCGACCGTTCATGCGCCTTTTCCAACTCAAGTTCTTTGTTATGAAAATGTCCAATTAATTACCTATTTTAAGGAATATATGATGCATGCATTTCAAGTTTTTTGTTCACTAACTTGTAAGTGAAAAGATGATTAAATTGAAATAACTTACAGTAAAATTTGAACGTTGCATTGAAAATTAACCTAGAACATTGCTGCCAGTTGTCGGCTAAGTCTTGTATGCACCCAGGTGCACCATGCACTCATAGTGCATTTTAGAACAATACAACTTGTTATATTGAAATTTGTAACTTGTTTATTTTGAACCGTGCAACTATTAATATGAAAAAATAGTTGTACGGTTCAGTATAAATAAATTACATCTTTTAATATAAAAAGAAGCATAATTTTAAAATACACTATAAATACACGTTACACATAAATGCACATATGCACATGAGACACTCTCTTTACCGTCACCTTATAAAGGTGGGTGGTGGAACCCTAGGTCCCCCCATACTCTCTTTTAATAAATGAAACTTGGTGCCCCAAAAAGTGAGGAGCTTTGGTTCCTACTTTCTACACAATTTGTTGAATGATAATTTATAAATTGCTCCTTTCACTTTGGCTTTTGTTCAAAATTACGTTCCAATTATATTTATTTTTTATAAAAATTAAAAAATTATACTATTAGAATAGTAAATTAAATTAGCAAAATTTAAATTATAACCCTATTTAAGTAAGTGTTATTCTTTTCAGTATAATTAATGCATGAGATTATATTATTAAAATAATTAAAAAAAACACTCTTTATATATATAAAAAAAACTATATAATTGGGATAACCATATAAAAGGAAAACACGTATATATAATTGAGACAGAGGGTGTAATTTTCTGTTAAAATGTATAAATTATTTAAAACACCTTATGTAACATGTATTAAGATTAAATATTATTGTTTTTATACTCAATTAAAAAAGATATATCAAGAATTTTATAAGTAAATTTTGAATTTCATGTATAATAAATAATATTTTATTGATATGTGGAAAAATGAAGGAAGAACATCTTTGATTTTTTATGGGATAGAGATAGACCTGTCAGAACGGGCCGGTGGGTCGAGTCGGCCCAAAACCCATCTCCACCCCCTTTTTGCGGGCTTTGACGGATCAACCAACTGCGGGCTTGGGTCGAAAACTAGTCAACCCAACCTAACCCGTAGTGGGTAGCGGGCCAACCAGTGGACTTTTTTTATAAAATATTATTTTTTTTCATGTGTACTTATAATAAATTTTAAACATTTAAACAATGTCCACAAAAATAATTTTAATAAATAAAAGTGCATATCAAAGTTGTTCAACATAAAATATAGTCTCAAAATAGCAATTAAAGTTCATAAGCATAAGTTTAAATATACAAACACTTTTGTGAAGCTGCACAGCGGCTGTGGTAATTTAATTTCTCGAGTTTTTTTTTTGTTTTTGAAGCTTCTGTTTCCATTGAGTGTTAGTCACCAGTTGAGTAGGACAAGTTGAATTTTTAAAAAAAAAATATTATTTTGTGTTAGTAAATAATAATAATAAAATTAAAAAAAATATATTACATCCCAGCCCGCGGGCCAACCTGCCCCAACCCAACCCGAGCCACTCCAGCCCGCGGCCTTTTAGGGTCAGCCTGTTTGAGCCCATTTTTAAACGGACAAATAAATACTCAACCCAACCTCAAAGAAACTCGAAGGCTCGGGCCAAATTTAATGGGCCCAACCCATTTCGACAGCGCTAGATGGAGAGGCTAATGAAAAAGAAAAATTAAATGACATCGATAATAGTTAAAACGATGGATGAAGAAAAGAATTAGATTCACATTACATAATGGTGACTTCTTAGAGAGTTGGGCATAATTTTTTTTTTTTAAGATAATCAATTATAATAGTTCATTCTATCATATATGACATATTTTTTCGTCTCTTGTTTTATTTTTTGTATTTCATTAGTGTTTTATCTTGTTGAATTTTTAACACACAGATCCAGAATATGATGATTTGTTAGATATATTTTATTATTCTATATGTCATCCATTTATTTATGAAATATGATCTCTCCAAAAAATATTACGTTTTAAAAAATATTTAATTATATTAGTTATTTTTAAAAAAACGTGTCACTTCATATGCAATTATTACTTTATATGCTAAATAAAAGTATTATTGTGCGCATTCATTGTATAACTCTCGTTGTTCACATTAATTTTTCTCTAAATTTTAAATTTTTTAGTGCATAAATAATTATTCCGTGTTATATTTTGGTTTAACGCTGCTCCCCTTTTCTCTTTGGCTAATAATTTCTTAGCATTTTTTATTTTGTGCGAGTCTTTTTCCTTTAGAAAATCATTACAAAGAACAAAACGAAGCCAACTGATTTACCAGCATTTACTGAATAACTTCTTGTTGTGTCTTTATATCTGATCAAAATCTAATTATATATTAGCTTGAAATTTTGCAGCACTCTGAATTTAAGCAAACCGAGCTTCGTGGTGGCCCTGCTTTAAAAAATGAGTACACCTCATGATAATCAATCAGGTGCTTAGCGCACCTGGCCACTGGACTCCTTATTTGAGTGAGAGACACATGTTCAATTTTCTCTGGAAACGAATTGAAGTTATGAGAGTTATAAGATGGATTGACGATTTCATGGAGTATTTGGGTGTTTGGTGTACTAACTACTAACATCTAACTTTGCCCGATCAAAAAAAAAAGTACACCTCATGATAATCAATTTCATAGTGTATTCTATTAATGTTATATTTATATACAATTATTATTTTTTAAATAATAATAATACATAAACATAATAATATTTTATGCACGTACAATAATGATATCTCACATACATAATAGTGATATTTGAAGAAATAAAATTTACTATTACCCCGAGTTCATACAAATATTTGTCTTTCACTTAGACATATACACACAACGTATGATTTCATATGAGAAATTATGTGGATAGAACAATTCTTAGAGATATTAATGATCATATAGTAAAATAAAAGGGGAAATTGTTACTTTTTTTCCCATAATGTCACTCAATTTAATTTTAGTCCGATTCATTTATGAATTTTGAGTTCGATCGTGTAAATTATAAAAATTCGACATTTTAGTTCTATCACTTGCTTGTAGATAACTAGCAGGTAACAAGACTAAGATACCAAAATTTTGAACCAACATCAAAATTCATAGGTTAATAAGATTAAAAATCAAATGATTGTAATTTACATGACTAAAAAATCGATTTTTCCAAAAACTAAAAGTTAGAACACTGCATTTAAGGGGTGTTTGCAAAAACTTATAAGTAATTATAGTCACATAGAATTGTGTGCAGAAGCAATTTGAAGTGTTTTATTCTTTTTTACTATATTAATTAAATGATTAATTTTAAATAAATACACGACCTTTAGACCAAATATCAATTTAATCACGACCTTCAAAATTATTGTATAAAAGCCTAACCTTTGATGTTGTTGCAAATTAATACATGTTTTTTTCCACCGGCCGTGAAGAGACGATGTGGCTCGCCGAAACTATTATTTTTATTATGTCAGACTACACGTAGGATGAAATGTCTAAATCATAAATATAAAAAATATTAAAAAGGTGAATTAAAAACAAAATAAAAAATAAAATAAATAAAATCTAATAAAATAAAATAAATTATGTAAATCTAAATTTCAAACCTTAAAAACTAATTATCGCCGTCAATGTTTCAAAATTAAATATATTTTCATGTTCCAAAATTAAATGTAATCCCTTAGTTTCTCTTCCTCCATTCAGTCCACCCATTGTTTATTGACACTCCCTCAACCCCTCACTTATTGTTCTCATCACAATCAACCTCCTTAAATTAAATTTGTGAATTGTTTATTGAGATTCGATCAATTTTATGAAATGGATATAAATTTTATTTGCAATCTGAGATTGATTTTATTTTAATTATTTTATAAATACTATCAACTTTTACTATTAATCAAATTTTTCATAATCATTTCTTCAAAATCATAAGTTTTTGCAAACACCCCCTTAATCTTCTATTCAATTACTCTTTAGAGAAAAAACAAAGTTAGATATGTGAGCAACGATCAAGTTTTAATTATCTTCTTGCTCATACGTTGCTTGCATTCCAACAGATTTTGTGGGAGATCTATTTTTTCCCGCATAACATTCTGTTTAATATTCTAATTTGTTCCTAAATTTTATTTAGGGTCATATAAGCAATAAGTTTAAAATACATAATATACTTACCAAATTTGATTTAAAATTATGTAATTTTTAATAAGTCAGTGAGATTTTTATTTAAATGTATATATGTATAACTAATAAAGGTGTAAAATTAATTATAATTCTTATTTATATTACGTCTTGCCGGTTTGATTTGGTTTCTGCAACAGGCATTTTCAAAATTAATTATATTCTTATTTATATTTCGTCTTTTATATAAATGTGCCTTAACTTTTATTCACTTTTTTCCAGTTCCTCCGTACCATTCGTACTTCTACTTCTTATTCTCTGTGCAAATATCTTTTTCTCCATATTATTTTTATGTGAAAATTGTTGGTGATTCTCATTTTAGACTTCAATTATAACAGATTTTATTTTTCATGTACGTAGTTTCACCTCCATATAATATCTTTGTTTTTATGTTTAATGGTAACATTTTTGTGTTGAGTATCTAGTGTGAAAATTTTCATATATGAAAATCTATAAAATTGTCCTAAATCAACCATCTACACCCTAAACACTAAATAATGAATCTTAAATTATGACCTATTCGGGCCGGGTGAACCATGAATCACTTGGGCCGAGTGAACCATGAACTACTCAATTTTATTTTACCTCCACCAATTACAAAATTTGATTGTAAATTAAAAAAATTTCATGTATGAAAATTTTCATACTAAACTTTATCTTTTGTTTTAGTATGAGAGTATATTATTAAATATTTTAATTGTGGTACTGTAAAAATAAATTTGTGTTGTTAATTCTTACACTAACACAGACTTGAGAGTGTATTTCTCTGTTTACCTTTGCGCGATTTTATTTGGATGACCCGATTTGAATCAATTGACAAAGAATATACGAGTTTTTTGCCTTTTATTTTTAAACGTGTCAATATTACGCAAGGGTACCCCTAATTTAATGAGGTTGCACCAATCTTGTTTAACTAATTAAAATGACATCTCATCTTCTACCATAGAACATCATTATGGTACTAGTGTAAATATTCTTCGAGTACTAAATTTATTTTCACAATTATTTCATCTACTAATATTTATAAGTTAACTTTATGTTATAATATTCTGCAAAATGTCACCCTAACCTCTTAAAAGAAAATTGGAAAATCATATTAGTAAGATTTGAGGTGACGGAGGGAGAAATCTCTTGACAACGCAGGTCAAGTTCTAACCCCCCTTATGAGACAAATTATTTACTCTATATGGGAAAATCTTTCATATGTATTTATTATTTGGGTATATATCTCTTAATTTATAACTCATCCAATTAAGGGATTAACAGTACAATCGAGTAAATTTATTGTCTCCCCCATTGTTTTCATAACTAAATCGGCGATCAAATTAGACTGAGCACCAATTGAAGGTTCAACTGTTAAAATGAACCCATATTAATATTTTTTTTAAATATTTCCTATATATATTACATTAAAAATTATGCATTTATAAAATTTAAAGATATAATTTATAAGGTTCAAATAAACACAACACAACCCAACACAATTTAAAATAAAGATGAAAAAAGTAGTTTTATCGATTTCCCGCTTTTGACCAATTTTTCTAGTCATGATCGATTTTTTTCCGATTCAACCATAAAATAATTTTTTTAAGGATAATCAATTAATTTTATGAATTCCCGGATTCAACCGATTATTGGGAGCACTAGTCTCCCCTTCTCAAAAAAAAATAAATTAAAACTGATGTATATGGTGTTCTTGAAAAGAAGAATATTTAATTTAATTTCATAAATAAATAGTAAATCGTTTGATCCAATTGTACTACTCCCATCTTGGCATGCTAAAAAAAAATCGGAACCGGCGGTTCGAATCGGAACCGCCGATTCCACGGTTCCGCGGTTCCGGTTCCGGAACCGAACCGAAACCGTAAATCCCACGGTTCGGTTCCGGTTCTAGCAAAACCAGAACCGGGAATCGTTCGAACCGGAACCGCCGGTTCGACCGGAACCGCCCCAAAATTTGAAAATTATAGCCTTTGAGATCCAACGGCCCAGATTAAAGAGCCGTTGAGATCCAATGGCTGAGATCAAAGAGCCGTTGAAGGAACCGCCGGTTCGAACCGTGGAACCGCCGGTTCCGGTTCGAACCGGCGGTTTTGACCATTTTTTTTTTCAATGTTTCATCTATAAATACCAACTCATTCCACTCCAAAATTCACACCAAAGTTTATTCATCTCTCTCTCAAGTCTCGACTCTCACTCAATTCTCAAAGTTTATTATTTACATATTATTTACATTACTTACATAGTTACATATTACATCACTAAACTATATATCATACTATACACTACATATTATATTTATACTACACTATATATTATATACACTATATATTACACTATACTAATACTAGTATACTACTATAGTACTATACTACATATTAGTATATTACACTACACTTACATAGTTACATACATATTATATTACACTACACTTACATACATATATTATTTACATATACACTTACATACATATTATTATTATGGCAAGCCATCAAAGCAAGGGTAAGGGTAAAGGCAAAGCTTCTTCCACCTCTTCCGCTTAAATTTCCACATCCATCGGCACCCGATCGAGTGGAGTTTAGATGATATTGAGGCCACACTTGGTCCCCAAGATGAGAATCCTCTTGAAGATGATGCTATACCACAAGGTCCACGACGTCCCTACTCAAGAAAGTCAAAACCACCCAACCGACTCCAATGCCGAGCCAACTCCAACCCCAACTCCAAGTCGAGCTCAACTTAAGTCGGATATTTTTGCACGTCACTTTAATAAAGTGATCAACGAGGATGGTACTATTAAAGTTCATTGCAACTATTGTGAGAAAATATATTCTTTTGTCAAAGGAGGAGGATATGGAACATTCGAGAAGCATTTGAAAAAAATTCATCCGGATAGAGTTGGAATTAGCTCAAACCAAGCACAACTTCGTGGATTTACGTCAACCGGTGGCGGTGGTGGAGTTCAAGGCGAGGTAAGTAACCCCACTTCTCTATTTACATTTGATCAAATGAAATATAGAAAATTGTTAGCTAAATTTGTGTGCAAACAACACCTTCCTTCTCAATTTGCCGATAATTAGATTGAATGATTTTGTTAACCTTGGTCTTCAACCCGCAAAAAAAAAAAGTTTCACGTCATACTACTACTCGTGATGTTGCTAAAGTTGTTTATGAGTATAAATATGCTTTGATTAATCTATTTGCCGATTTAAATGTTAAAGTTTGTATATGTGCGGATATTTGGAGTGATAATTTTCAAAAGCATAGTTATATAGGAGTTACATGCACTTGGATCTTTTCAGGATCATTTTGCTCGGTTAATCTGGCGAACATACCTGTTTGCTCGGTAGGCTGGTTGAACAACCTTGGTTGGTAAATGGCAAGCTGGCGAACAAAACTTACTTCATAGGCGAGCATACTCGCATGGTTGACAAGTGGCGAGCTGGCGAACAAACTTGTTTGGTCGGCAAGCGGCGAGCACACTTGTTCATCGAGCATGATTATTTTAATAGTTGAATATTACACGTGTTTCTCCAACGTGTACGATTACTACTGAGTAATTATATCGAACACAACAGTGCCCAAGTGGCAGACACTTATGGGAGAGAGCCAACATGATTCAATCCCCTGGACAAACCCCCATAATATTTCAATGGAGAATTTGTCCCACACGGGGTTCGAACCTGCGTTGCCGGTGGATTTCTCCCCACATCACCATAAGCTTTACCAACTTGACTATTCAATTTTTTATTATTCAATTGTACTACTCCCATCATCATTTTTTTACATTATTCATTTACTGTTTGACTCATGTTATTTATTAATATTTAAAATAATAAAGATATTTTTAAAATGGGTTTGATAATTCTATTTTTTATCTGTTCTACATTTTCTTAAAAAATATTTAATTATATTATTATTCATTCACTAAAATATAAATTAAATAATAAATGAACAATTTAAAAATCACCAAAGATGTGGTTGTTGAAATGAAAGATCAACTATGCAATCTCCATTGCTACTTTACTATTAATTATTATCCCTTTTCAATCACTCAGCCCCCACCACGCCTAGTAAGAGTAATAAATACATAATTTACTGTTGTGTCCTCATCTATCTTTCTTTTCTCTCTTAAATAGGAGCCCCAACTGCCCCTCTTTACCATTCCATCTTCTCATCTCTATAATTTTCTACACCTACTCCACACCTTTCAGTGTGTGAATATGAGGTATTATTATTGATTCTTCTTCATGTTGGGTTTATCAAAGGGTTTCTTACAGAGATTATTGGCATTCTGTCCACCTCCTTTATTTTTTTCTTTTTTATTATTAATTTTGAAGGAGGTGGGCATACTGCCAACTGGCCTCTCTTAGTTTCTCTTTGCAAAACCCTCCTGAAATTTCCTCACCATTTCTCAGATCAAGGTATTAATTATCATTTATTTTTCTCTAATTTTTTCATGCAACAAATGTTTAATTTAATTTGTGATGTGCTGCAGTTTAATTATTGCATAATTATCTTTGATTTTTTTTAGTCATGTTCAAGAGTTTGAAAATGGGTATGTATTTCTGGATTTGGATTTTGGAGATTCATTGATTTGGATTTCAGATAAGTGAAAACCCTAGTTATGTGTTCGATTTTGTTGTTTAAAGCTCAAGAAAAATAATATTTAATTTATCTGTCAAGATTTATTGTACGACTGTGTCAACAAAATTAATTTGTAATTAAAACTTCAGATTAAATGTATAACATTTATAAATCGATATAAAAAGCCAAATTGAAAAAAGGAGCAATATTTGGGGGTTTCTTCTTTGTTTTCCAGCCAAGAAAAGCAAACCCCAGATTCACTAACTTTAAATTCGAGTGTTCAGAGAGGAAAAAAAAAGTTTTCCTCTTTTTTCTTAATTTTTCCGTTGCATAAAAGGTGATTCAAAAAAGTTTGAAAAGTATTACTTCCGTTTTTGTTTCTCCATACGTTCCAAATCCAAATCCAATTATGTACATACATATCTAATACTCCTATCTTGCATGTATCTTTGAGTGTATTTTTGTTATGGGTCCATTCAATTCATTTTTTGCCCAAAAATTAAATCAAATAATCATTGAGAAAAGCACACACAACACATAGAAGTAGGAGATGGGACAAATGGTACTATGGTAGGGCAGGAATATAAATAATAGTAATAATAATAGTAATAATTAGGGCAAAATGCATTAATATCGAAATGTGAGAAATCAAATTGGATTTGCAGTAGTGTATACATAGACATGGAACGTAGGCTCATGATTGAGATTCTGACAAATCTGGCCTATTTAATTTATTGGTAGGAGCTGCCCATCAGTCACATTTAATCCTTTCTCTTTTTTACTTCCAAACATTATTTACTGACACCAAAAATCCATCTTAAGGTCGAAACCAAAATTCATATTAAAAACTACTCTAAATATAAAACTGACCTTTTCAACTATGTGAAATAAAATATCCTAAACTAAACTAAATTGAAGTTCTTTGATTAGGGTTAGGGTTTTCTCTAAAGCATAAGTAATAAATAAATAAACGTATGATGAGGGTTTATATCATTTTTTGTCGTGTAATTAAGTATCCAATTATATCTTTCTATACATATGAACTCAAATGTATATATGATGAACAAATAAAACAGTAATATACAAGTTTATGTATATATTACCATTCAATATCCAACTATAACTCTTTCGAAAAAAAAATAAAAAAAATATCGAACAATAATTATCAATTTATGTACTATAATATAGCTCTAATGTCCAAACATGACTAAATTTGTGATCGCATGGGTAAATATTTAAAAGAGGTGTAAGAATAAAGTGGGTTGAAGTTGAGTAACACTAGTTTTTATGTACATATCATGATAATTTTTATACATACAAATGATATTAATTAAAAAAAAAATAGACTCCACCTGCGTAAACTTGAGTTCAGACGTATTTTTATTGTTGAAGATGACTTTAGCCAATCTTAAGACACCGTCCAATTCCTTTACACTTAGGGTATGTTTGTTTTGAGACTATTTTGGACGGACTTTGGACTTTACAATTCCACATATTCATTTAATACAATACTAAAATTAAGATTTTAAAATTCAATTTAAAATCTAACCTAAACCTTACATCTGCACCTATTTCCATTAATAATAATATTATAATTTTTACATAATTTTTATCACAATACTCAATCATTCAATCATTACAATAATAATATAATAATAAAAATTAATCAACTTTTGTACAATTCTATATAATTCTACCCTATAAAATTTCAAAACAAACATATAATTTTACTATTCATTAGAATTTTAAAATCTTAGATTTCAAAGTCCAGGATTTCTCCCGCCCACTATAAGCCCAAAACAAACACACCCTTAAAAGATAATGTGTTCAACTAATAATAATTTTTTAATAGGAACTTATGTAAACGGATGGTGCGTGCAATATGAGTTGTAAAAATTTATGGCTTATTTATGGTTATTAATTTAAAAAGGTACTACTAAACATCCATAGGAAATCGAACCAACTTATAATTATTAATACACTTTATATAATTAGTTGTCTCAAGAGTGTGTTTCATACTTGTCCATAAATATACAACGATAGTAAATTTTTCGTTTATTTCTTTTTGAGTTATAGAATGAGATATTTTGAGATGAAGTTTTTCATGACTTTTATTTTTATGGGTATGTTGATTTTATTTGGTTCTCATCGGATTGATTGACGGCGTCTTTCGTAGTTTTAACAATTTCACATAACGTTGTCGATTTTATATTTTGGCAATTTTTTTTTTTAAGTTTAGGCTTAATCTTAAATGTGTCGTGTTGTTGGTTCTGATTAACCAAAACTTATTGTTTCGATAGATGTTGAATGTTCAAAATTAAATTGCATTTAAGTTCATTTGTAACAGTAATAAGTAGACGAATCAAGAAAGTCACGTCAACCAAATTAACACGATGCATGGTGGCAAGTGCTGATGATCGATTGTCAGCCATAACCAAATTGTGTGTTATTCTTGTTTTCTTGAATAAAAAAGAATAAATGATGAGAAATAAAAATAAAGATACACAGTAAATATAAGTAATAAATAATGGGATCAAATTGAACAAAGTAAAAAAAAAAGGATAAAAAAGTACGAAAATAATTTCCATTCCAAGCCACTTTTTAATATGTTGTAGATTATAGATAAAAAAAAAAGTAAAAGACAAGAGATAACAATAGATATACAAAATAAAAATAATACTAAAAAATGAGACTAAATTGAACAAAAAAAAAAGGACAGAAGTAAAAAAAATCAAAAATAATTCTCAACTCAAGCAACTTTTTAATATGTTTATGGATTTATGGATAGATTATAGATATAAGGATATTTTCAACAAAAGAATTTATCTAGTTTGTACTTTGCGAATTTGTTCCTCGAATTCAGGGGCGCAGCCAGAATTAGATTGAGATGGGGGCCAAAAATCAATAGTGGCTAATTTTATATTGCTATTATAAGATTAATTTTCTCTACTAACAATATATAGCTAGTAACAAGGCACAATCACATGAGAAAGTCTAAAGTAAGTGAAATGACCTATAATTTGGGTATTGTCTTGTTCTAGTTCTAGTTCTTTAACACATTAAAATTGTGAGTATTGTTTTGTACTAATTTGTATCTCATTTCATGTGTGATATTGTTTCATCCGAGTTTCTATCTATCAATATTAGTAATATATAAGACTATATTTGCAACAACTACTTCAGGTGTAGAAACATTTTTTTTTTTTGAAAAAGTTGGGTCATCAACTTCTAAAATAAGTGATTTTAAACCTTTGAGACGAGAATACAAACAGCACCTAAGTATATTACATTCATAATATATTGAATCTCAAAACATTTCTCTTACATATAAAAAAACCCATATGCACGTAAATCTATTAACTTCCCTTTATCAATTTAATTTCTACTATGTATTTGCAAAAGATAGATAAAGGATTATATGGAACGTGCGTGCATGTGTATGTATATTTATATAACGTACAGTCAACAAACTAAACACCATAAAAAAATTCAATATATTCAAATTGAAAATAAAAAATTATATTAGAAAAATGAGTGACATTTAAATAAATTAAAATAAGTAATAAACAAAAACTAATTTTTTTTTATCGGACAAAGTTAGTTGTTAGTATACACCAAGCATCCAAATACTCCACGAAAACATCAATCCACTTTATAACTTCTATAACTCTAAATTTGTTCCCAGAGGGAATCGAATCTGAGTCTCCCACTCAAGTGAAGAGCTCAGTGGCCAGGTGGGTTAAGCCCCTGGTTACAAACAAACAAAAACTAATAATAGAGACTAAATATATATAACTAATAATAGAGACTAAATATATATAAGTCGAAATAATACCTAGTAATTCTTGTATAAACATGCAGCCTCCATATATGCATATATAATGGAAAGAAATTTTGGAAATGCCCTCCCACACTAACTATAACAGACTATACGTGGCTCCTCCCCTGCTTGAATTCCATTACTTCGAGAGAGACTATTTTGTGAAATATTGCACACTATGAATATATATAATACATTATAAATTAGGTAACTTAAACAAAAAATTCGCGGGTCAACGCGCGGGTCGGCTCGGGTCGAGCGCTGGTCAGGCAGGGCGGGCAGGGGTTGTGGGCTTTAGGTTGGGCGGATTCTGAATGCTTATATATTTATAGAATAATATTTTTATCAAATTTGTGTTGTAGCTTAATGGTTTGAGGTCTATTGTTAATGTAATTGGTCGCAAGTTCAATTCTACTGAGCACATAATATTTAAATATTTTTTATTTTTGTCAAGTTTTTGTGTGTTACTGCATTTATGTATTACTACATGAAAAAAAAAAGTGAAACTAATAGAAACGAAATATATTACTACGTGAAATAAAAATTACATTATTATTTTAAAAAAAAACATTATCATTCTCCATGTGTTGCTGATATTTTTTTATATTTTTATCAAGTTTTTGTGTGTTACTACATCTATGTATTACTGCATAAATAAAGTGTGATACTTATAGAAACGAAATGTATTACTATGTGAAATAAAAAATTGTATTTTTTTTAAATATTATCATTCTCCATATGTTAGTGATATAATTCTCCATGTGTTACTGAATGGATAAGTAAATGTTACTACTTTGTTATATAGAAAAAAACTTCATATCTTACGTAACACGTATTAAAACATACCGTAACATATGAATGTTCATAAGGTAACACATGGGTCACAGTAACACATTGTTGTTTATATGGTAACACATGAGTATTCACTATTCAGTACATATTATTACGAAAATATATGTATACAGTGTGTCATATTACTAAAAAATATGTGTTACTACATGAACAAAAAAATGTTACCCTATGAAGAAAAATGTGTTACCACATGAAAAAAACCAGTACAAGCGCGAATCTCTGTCCAAAAATTACAGATTTAAATAACAACGTGAGAAGAGTGCAAAAGGATCTAAAAAACTGTGTTAGAAAATCGAGAGAAAAAAGAATAGAAGGACCTATAAGTTTAAAAGGATGAGAAAATTGAAGAAATCGAGAAGAATATGGAAGAATCTGAATAAGGAATAGAAATAAAGAAGAAAAAGAAGAACAGGAGAAGAGAAACTTAAGAACGTGCCGCTGTGAAAACCAGATCTGTGATAGCGACGTCTGTTTTGAGGAAGAAGAAATCCGCCGGAAGAAGAAGCGGGCCTGACCCGCGAAATTAAATACCTAAGATTGGGCCAAATTCGGCGAAATTGCACATAAATCATAGTATGTAATATTGCATATAAGTTATTGTCTTACTTCGAACCTTACATGACGGAATGATTGGTAAGGTTTTTCTTCTGGAAATAATATACTCCCTCCAATTTTTTTAGAAGCTATTTTAACATTTCATATCATTTATAAATTAGATATTATTTTGTATTTTACAAGGTCAATTAAGAAGGAAGAGTAGAGGAGATGAGAGAGTGGGTGGAGGGAGTTTGGAGATGGAGATGGAGATGGAGATGAAGATGGAGGAGGGTACTTTTAATGCACTTTTACTTTTGGTTAACTAGTCATCTCTAAAATTTGGTGTTCAAGATTTTTGGAGCTGGTCAGGATCTCCTAATGGATGCTACAACAATAAAGATGCATATTCTTTCCTATTGGAATTGCGAGATGCTGCCCAAAGAGATGCAGAGAAGGAAACATGTTTCAAGCTTGTATGGAATAAAGTGATGCCCCTAATGATTATCGCTCATTCGTGGAGGGTGCTTTGGGGTCGTCTTTCAACAAAAACCAACCTTCTAAGAAGAAATGTGTTGAATCCAAATCAATATTTAAAGTGTGTGTCCTTTGTGGTGAACAAGATGAATCCGGCAAACATATCATGTTTGAAATGCTTCATCTATCACGACGTATGAATGAAATGCTTTAGTTGACTTGGAGCTTCTATGGTTATGCATTACCAACCGTTTCCTAATATCATTTCCCTTAATCGCATTTTAAAAGTAAAGATTGGGAAGTGCATGTCAATTGCACTCTGGCAAATCATGGTGTGGATCATGTGGAAAAGGAGAAACACTTATTGTTGTATTTCTTTGAAGTATTCATTATGCCATATCCTTTGACTAATAATATTTCATTTACCGATAAAAAAAAATAGTTATATTTTCTTCTACTTTATTTTAGAATCATTAAAAATTAAAAATATCTTAAATAATAATAACTTTCAAAATATTTTTTAGAATTCCAAGCAATTAATTAAGAATATAAGGAAAAAAATTAATATTTTTTAAATATTTGTGTTTGATTTAAAAGGACATGTATCGTTATATCATTTCAAATGAATAGAATATGCTCTGATAAAAAAAATGAATAGAATATGTAATTTATTATATGCAATTAATAAGGGAGATATATAAACACTATTAACCTTTCATTAGATTTTTTTTATAAATATTAGTAGCTTTTATTATTAAACAATTTTAATAACTTCTTTAATTTTTTTTTTTTGCACTGGAAATTAATCAAGAGATCAAGCGGCGCCGTCCAACTAGCAGATTCTGATGTTGATAAAATATTTATTACTCATAGTTGATTTTGAAAGAAAATTTTCTTGTTGAATTCTTCTCTTGTAAAAGACCTACGAAATGGGAGATTGCTTGTGGAGGAAAGTAGTATAGGCATATGAAAGAATTAAATTAGAAAGGAGATGTCATTCATTAATTTTTGTTTTTTTAATATATTATTTTCTGTATTTGAGTTATATGTGCAGTTTTGGTGAGTTACAAATTTTGTTTGCTATCACTTTACAACCTAAAAAATTATCAGGTTTAAATAAAAGACATGAGTATTACTTCTCAAAAAGTGATACTAATATTTTATGTTAAAACTTTAAATAAAAGATATGAGTATTACTTCTCAAAAAGTGATATTACTGCTAATATTTTATGTTAAAACTTAAAAGTGACATAACTTTTCACTTAAAATTTGGCATTTCTCAATTTTGGTCTAATGAACTAGAATTTCTACTATTGGTCCGATGATAATCGAATGGAGTTCCGTCTCATGAAATGAGATGTCCGAAGCGATAACGTGCACATTTTTATTTTAATTAAATGAATGATTTTTTTTTTCTCGAAAACATTAAATGATTAGTTTTTTTTCTCTCTCAAGCATTAAATGATTAGTTTTTAAACATTATTTCATTTATTTATCTATTGTTGTAAATATATTAATTACTGCGGACATTACTTATCGTGAATTATTCTTATTGGGTTTAGGTTTTTATTGGGCTTTAGGGTTACAGTTCAAGTCCTTGTATAAATAGATATTGAAATTTCATTGTCGTGTGATGATGAAAGAGAATAGAGAAAACTACTAGTTTGATATTGCCCCTAGGTGTAGTCATTAGACGAACTAAGTAAATAAATTTGCGTTTTTCTTTATTTTTATTCTATATTTTACAACATAATATGAAATAATTGGACAAAATTCATTCCAAGATTTCCTCCATAACAAAAAGAAAATAACTACCCGTTAATTGGACAAACATCATCCAAATCAAAATTATCAACCTACCACCTGTGTCTTAAAAAGTGGGTCGGATTAGTCGATCACTAATCAGTAAGTTGTCCACCGAACGATTCGAAAACGTTGGACCGGCCACCCCACAAAGCGCCTGTAAATTGGCCGAAAATGGCAAAATCAGGTTGAACTTGTCACTGATCGGACCGGTCAACTCGACGAGTTGCTGTATATGGGGAAAAAATAAAAAAAATGGATTTTTTTTGTATATTTTTTTATTGAAGCCCTAGTGATATTCCGTTGGATGGAGTCACATTCAAATCCATACTATTCTGTAGCTTTTGCAGCTTTTTCAGGCTGGTTGTCTTCCTCTCATTGGTCCACGTCAGCTGAATCTAACGGCTATATTAATTCTTCACGACCTTCTGAGTCTTCAGGGTTATCTGAGTCTTCAGGGTTTTCTGAGTCTTCAGGATTCTTTTGAGTCTCAGGATACTTTTACTCAGGATTCTTTGATTCAGCAGACTTCTCTTCAGTGGACCTTGTCTGATCAGGTATACTGACACTCAGGCTAACTGAGTTCAGCTCTTCTGACTTCAGACATCTTGACCCTTAGGTCACTTTTACTCACTGACCCTCAGGTCACTTGACTCAGGCTATCTGATTTCTTCTTGCCTGATCTGATCAGCTCGACTGATCAGATCAGCACATCTTCAGGTCAACATATCAGGATAGCATCAGGTTAGCACATCTGATCTCAATCACGTCTGATCTCGATCAGTCTCATTTGCTCCTCTTCTGATCAGCAATCTCCTCTTTTGATCTGGTCATCTGATCAGGTCACTTCTGATAATCTGATCTTCTGATCTCAGATCCATCTGATCAGGTAACTTCTGATTCTTCTGATCAGCTGACTTAGCTTTTCTTTTCTCCTGATTTTGCTCAGCTCATCAGTTAACTCTGGAACTCATCTTACTCATCTGATCTCGATCAGTCTCGTCTGCAGCCTCGCCTGATCTCGATCATCTACTTCTGATTTCATGAGTTCCCCCTCAACTTGTTCTCTCGTTCCCCCTCAACTTGTTATTTGTAAGTTAACTTGAATAACACAAGTTGATAATGTTTTGGCATAATTCATCAAAACTAAAATATCCCAACAACAATTTTTGGTTGTTTTCGCCTGAGAGGTAACTTACACTGAATTTTAACTCTTTTGTTTGCGATTTTTGTGTTTTTAAGTCGCAATTTCATGATTCTGTATTTTCTATTGTGTGAATTGATGATTCTGTATTTTTTTATTTTGTGAATCTATGGTTTTGTGTTTTGAATCAATGGTTGTATTTCTGGATAATATCTTATGGTTGAGTCTTGGATTCTGCTTGATTAAAATAAGAGATCTGACTCCTAATTGGATGTTGAGTTTAATCTATATTAAATTTGTAATTTGATGAACTGCTTGATTTACAATGAATCAAAGAATGAATTGAATATTAGTACATATATAGTTTAAACATTCCACTGCGTGATTTACAATGAATCAAAGAATTTATCCATATATTAGATCATAGCTACCCCATTGGTTTAGAAATTAAGGGCACATTTTGTTAGGTGAATTGAGAATAATGTAAAAGAACTTATCAAAGTACACCCTTTTCTTATGAAAGATAAATGCTGAGAACCATCCTTTTAGGTTTTTGATATTGAAGCTGAAAGAAGCCGTATTAACTGCATATCCAAGCAGTGAAAATTATGTGGGGTTTTAGTAGAAGAGTTAAAGCTCCTTTATAAGTCAAAACATGATTAATATTGTATTTTTTATTCAAAGTTGTAATGCTTTTAGCGATAGAGATTAAACTGAGTCAAAATTGGTTATACATATAGGGTAATTAAGTATATTGATGGTCCCGTTTTGAAAACCCATTTGCACGTGCGGAAGCAAAACGTTTCAGTTCGGTGCATATAAAAACAGGGGTGAGGGCAGAGTGATTCAATTTTTTTTTTTTGCTTTTAAGAACGACGTGTGTTTTGCTTATAAACGAATGCATATGACAAGTAATAACATAAAGCAGTAAAGAACACACAATTTTATAGTGGTTCGGACAACTCGTCCTACATCCACTCTTCCCTTCATGGGGCACCAACTTAACCAACTTAACCGACTGGACTTAGTTTAACGTGTTAGTCCAACACCCAACAGATGTTTACCGAGTTCACACTCAAACGGGACTTATCACCCTCACGGGATTGCCTACCCTCCCTTTCGGGATTGCTAGATGTTTACCGAGTTCACACTCACCTACAAACTTAACCGACTCTTGAGTTTGGGTATAAGATTGTTTGGTTTCCAACTAGGTTGAGATTTTCCCTTACATTTGTTTAGCCTCAATGCTAAGGATGGGAAAATCTCTCTAAGCTTAGGATATAGCATTTGTGCTTAGATCTAGGGTAGAACACTTTTGAATATATGCGTGTATTTCTTGCTCTGTGTTCTAAGGTGGGAATGCTTGATGATTTGGCTCTGTAGCTTCAATGGTGTTTTCACACTCTTCCTCACACTTCCACACGAATTATGAAGGAAGAACTTGTATTTATAGTGTGGATTTGAATGTTACCGTTGGATGGAGTCACATTCAAATCCATACTATTCTGTAGCTTCTTGCAGCTTTTCCAGGCTGGTTGTCTTCCTCTCATTGGTCCACGTCAGCTGATTCAACGGCTATATTCCTCAGATTCCTCGCCTTGGAACCATTCAGGATCTCTGAGCCTCAGTGTCTTCAGTTCTGTTCTGAGCCTTCAGGTCAATCTGAGCCTTCAGCTGACTTCTCTTCAGCGGACCTTGTCTGATCAGGCATACTGACACTCAGGCTGACTGAGTTCAGTTCTTCTGTCTTCAGACAATCTGACCCTCAGGTCACTAGCACTCAGGCTAACTGATCATCAGTAGCGTTCTGATTCTCAGTGAATATGACTTCAGATGACTTCTCTTCTGATGACTTCTTTCCTGATCTGGTATGCAGATTTCTGGTTCTCTGATATCTGATTTCTTCTCGCCTGATCTGATCAGCTCATATGATCAGATCAGTATAGCATCAGGTCAGCATATCAGTATATCTGCATCAGATTAGTACATCAGGTTAGCATATTAGGTTAGCATATCAGTTTAGCACATCTGATCTCAATCACGTCTGATCTTGATCATCTGCTCATCTTCATATCTGATCTTGATCACGTCTGATCTCGATCAGTCTCATCTGCTCCTCTTCTGATCTGCAACCTTCTCTTCTGATCTTCTGGTCAGTTTCTTTCTGATCAGCTTGTCTGCTCTTCTGATCACCAGATCAGCTCATCTGTTCTTCTGATCATCTGATCAGGTCTGTTCTGGTCATCTGATCAGGTCATCTGGTCATCTGATCTTCTGATCAGCTGGCTTAGCTTATCTTCTCTTCTGATTTTGCTCAGCTCATCAGTTAACTCCGGAACTCATCTTACTCATCTGATCTCGATCAGTCTCGTCTGCAGCCTCGTCTGATCTCGATCATCTTCTTCTGATTTCGTGAGTTCCCCCTCAATTTGTTCTCTCGTTCCCCCTCAACTTGTTATCTGTAGATTAGCTTCAAAAACACAAGTTGATAATGTTTTGGCATAATTAATCAAAACTAAAATATCCCAACATATATGCTGCACTCTGAGAATCAAACATAATCAAAAGTAACATTGACTTTGGTTATGTTGAAACTGCTAGGGATGTTATTACATTTCCTGAATTTGTGGATTGCATTTATCTTGAAACTCCAGGAGAGACAATGGATTGGGTGATATAATTACCATCAAGAATACAAAGTAAATGTATTTTTCTAATTGAGATGCTTCGTCAAAGTATATCGATTATTCCATTGTATGTATTCATTGTTGTATAAGTCAGATACAGTTTTGTGAAATCCACATCTTTGTTTCCTACTTCTATTAGATATAGTTGGTGAAAAATTTAACGAGCTTAAGAAAAAAGAAGCTGAAGAAAAGTTGAAGCATTTGAGTGAAGTTAGAAGAGGGAAAAGAAATATTGCTGGTTGGTTTGTTTATTTAAGCACTCTTCATAAAAAAATCTGATGTCAAAGTCTTAGTTATGTTAAAGACTTGAAGTCTTAGTTCTGGAGTAATTTATGTCTTCCGCTATATTCTAATGAGCAGTATTGTTGCAATTGCATTCTAGAGTACTTGACTGGTTTTTAGCTGTTGTGAGTGGTTTTAATGTCTGTGTTTACGTTGTTCATGCGAAAAGGTTTGTGTACAAAGATTGAAATCATCATTTGAACGAAAGGGACCGGGTTATGAAATGTAACTAGGTTAAAGCGATGATGAGAAGTTCTAATTTTCGATGAATTGTATCAAAATTAAAGTGGATATCATGAGAAAGTTTGGAAATCTGAAAATATATGCAGAATAAGGTTATATTAATTATACCTTATCTCTGTGGATTTCTTATAATATTATATTCATGTCCTTTCAAAAATATGCATCTACAGCCTTTGAGAATATCAAGAATGTAAAATTTGAGAACAGAGATTCCAAGATATTTGAATTGTTTTTTATGAAATCTGAATAGATGATTTTTGCTTTCTTTATGTTCATTTTTTCTCTCCTATCATGAGAAGACGACGGTCAAAGAAAGTTCAGCAGAGGAATGAAACATGAGCTTAGGAAAGAAAGCACGAATCGGTGGAAAGCACTTGTATGAGCTATAGTGCATGTTTTGACCTACTATTGCTACAATGAGAAACACTTATTTTTTTAAATTGGTGTGACCCAATTTTTTTCAAAAAATAAGTGCTTATTGAGTGCAAGTTGTGTTCTAAAACACCGTCATAGTATTAATCTATATGAGCTATAGTATTAATCGATATGAGCTATACTATTATTTGATGTGAGCTATAATATTAATCACTATGAGTTATAGTATTAATCGATATGAGCTATAGTATTGTTTGATGTGAGCTATAGTATTAATTTGTGTGAGCTATAGTATTAATTGATATGACGTATAGTATTACTTGATATGAGCTATAATGTTAATCGATATGAGCTATAGTATTTGTTGTGTTCGATACAATTACTCAATTTAATCGTACATGTCAGAGGGACACGTGTATTATTCAACTATTAAAATAACCATGCTCGATGGACAAGTGTGCTCACAGCTTGCCGACCAAACAAGTTTGTCCACCAGCTCGCCACTTGCCAACCAAGCAAGTATGCTCGCCGCTTGCCGACTAAGCGAGTTTGTTCGTCAGCTCGCCACTTGCCAACCAAGCAAGTATGCTCGCCGCTTGCCGACTAAGCGAGTTTGTTCGCCAGCTCGCCACTTGCCAACCAAGCGAGATTGCTCGCTAGCTTGCCGAGCAAACAGGTTTGCTCGCCAACTTGCTGACCAAGCAAGTATGCTCGCAGCTCACCAAATCTAGCATGACGACCTGATGCTATCCTGATGATCCTGAAGAAATCGATACCGAGTCAAGTGACACGAGGGTCGATGTCTCGATTCGAAAAAGTGAACTCGATGGCTTCGAGTAACACGAAGGCTCGATAACTCAAGGATCGATATATGCTCGATGAGGACAGAGTTCCGTATAAATTGATATATAAAGGAAGGCTTAACAGGCAATCAATGAGCAAAAAAGATAATTTGGACGACCAAAAGAGTGCCTTATAAACAAGTAAATGCAAAGATCAACCAGGAAGACGAAATTAGAAACGTGGCAGCATCACATGAGTTCTTGCAAGACATGAAGTCTCCAGCTCATGCTTGCCAAACCAGCTCATGCTTGTCAAAATACTATAAATAGAAGAAAAAAGAACAAGAGAGGGGTTCAGAAAAATTCCAGAGTTCATAAAAAATTTCCCAGAGGGGTTAGGTTCAAAAAAATCCCTAGCACTCACACACTTACTCTCCAAATCATCTTCTTTCATGGAAGTTTTCCCCATGAGAAGTATCGTGTATTGTATATGTAAATCTCGCAATATGATATCATCGCTTGAATGCCCCCCCAGTAGTCATTTATGTGTTGGGTCAACAATTTCTGTTATTTATCAGATACCGTATAATGCATTTATTTTTTGTTTGTGAGTTGTTATCAAATTAGCCACATAATATTCTCCATAAAAATGACTCGCAACAATTGGCGCTTAGAAGGAGGGGTACAAAAACCAACCCATACACAATCCCGTAGATAAATGAGGCGTAAAAAGAAATATAATGCCTCAATCTAGGAATGCTCAGATGGAGAGGTTGGGACAGTGCCGACCTCACGCTCAGAAAGAGGCTCAACATCAGCCTCACAAAAATCGGGATCACGGAAACCATCAATCTTGAAGATATCGCCAACGATCCGGGCGCCCACAACAAAGACCATCACTTTCTTGTTGCGAGCACGAAAGAGAGGGCGAAAAGGAGTTGGCCAAGTTGAAAGTTCAAGATGATGATGATCGACGCCGATACACCGATAGCGAGCAAGTTAAGTTGAAAGTTGAAACTTGCCGCGCCAACAAAAAGCGCAGATGACATGTCCGGACAACGAATGACCTCAAGGTCCGCACCATCATCGCGTTTGGATGTTTGAGGCTCTCCGTTAAAGACCCAATCGGCAATCATAGGCGACAGATCCCGGAGGAACAAATAAACGAACATACCGGCTCCCTCGGATCCTCATGATCGCCTCATCCCGAACAAAAAATCGTCAAACTAAATTGTCTATCCATCATCGATTGGGTAGTCAGGGACGAACTTGAAAGGGGGATCGCCTATCACGGCATGACCCCCTGGGTCCTCATGATAGGATACAACCACGATCCAAGTCTGTCAGTTCCACGAAATTTGCAGAAATGCAAAAACCAATCGAAGGTTTACAGGCCGACCTGGGCTCAACGAAAGGACTCCCTCGGGCGAGCATAATGCCCTGCTCGCCACTAACACCGGCGATCATGGCAGCAGAAATACAAGAGAAAGTGGCAAAGATCCGACCACCAATTCCTATTATCGATGCTGAGTCTGACCCACATGTTCACCTCAGTAAATATTCAAATTTTATGATCGCCATGGGCGCCACCGACGTGACGCAGTGCCGATCATTCCCCATGACGTTGGGCGACCGCGCCCATGGATGGTTCTCTACTCTGCCTGCTGCGTCCATCACGTCTTTCGCTCAGTTGGGACAGAAATTCCTGTCCCATTTCTCATCTATGTGTGCTCGCCCAGCACCAAAACAAAGGTTGGCACATTTCTCCCAGCTAAAGGGTGAGTCAGCTCGAGCATACATCGAAAGATTTGACAAATGTTTGTACGATGGAGCCCCAGTTGAAGAGGATGCCAAGATCCTCACGGTGGTCGAAGGCCTGACCCTGAACACGGATATGTGGAAAGCCATGCATCAGGATTGGCCGAACACATATGCCGAATTTCAAGAGCGAGCAGCCAAGATTATAGCCATGCAGGATCTGCTCGCCCAATCACGATTAGGTCAGGAAGCAACAACAAAAAGAGTTTTTGGTAAAAAAGTAATGAATGAGGGGGGGTATAAACCCCCAGGATCTTTTAAACCATTTGAAGAAGGAGCAAAAACACATGCCCTACGAAGTCTTCTGGGCGTTTCAGCGGAAACAATATTTAATCAAATTAAAGATCGGGACATGTTGGATAAGCCACGAAGAATCATAATGGATAAAAATTGGCTTAATGCTTCCAAGTTTTGCAGTTATCATGAGTACATCGGACATAATACCGAAGAATGTCGCGATTTGCTTCGCCAACTTTGGAAGTTATATGAAGAAAATTGTCTTACGCAGTTCCTCAAAAAGCCGGCGAGCAGAGACTTCCGAATAGAAGTGATTGCATATCTTCGAGCAAACTTGGATGTGTTCGCTTGGTCACATGAAGACATGGTCGGCATTGATCCTAAACATGCATGTCATTCTCTTAATCTTGACCCAACACAAATTCCAATAATCCAGAAGCGCAGAAAATTCAGTCCGGAGAAGTATGCAGCTATGGATAGTGAAATCAAAAAATTGCTCGACAATAAATTGATTCGAGAAGTAAAATGCCCAAGATGGCTTGCAAACCCTGTCCTCGTCCGCAAATCTAACAGAACTTGGAGGTTATGCATAGATTTCACTGATTTAAACAAGGCATGCCCGAAAGACAATTTCCCGATGCCACATATCGATTATTTGGTCGATAATACAGCAGGACATGAGCTCATGACCTTCATGGATGCATTTGCTGGCTATCACCAAATACCCATGCATCCGGACGATCAAAAGAATACGGCATTCTGCAGCAAAAAGAATATGTATTATTGGCAACGCATGCCATTTTGATTAAAGAATGCCGGAGCAACGTATCAACGTTTGGTGAACAAAATGTTCGACGAACACATAGGCCGAACAATTGAGGTGTATATTGATGACATTGTGGTAAAAAGCGAGCACAAGGAAGACCACATCACCCACCTCGCACAAACCTTTGATATTCTCAGGGGGTATAACCTGAAATTAAATCCGAAGAAATACAGTTTTGGGGTTCACTCAGGAAAATTCCTAGGACATATTGTCAGTCAACGAGGGATTGAAGCGAACCCATCAAAGATTCAAGCCATGCTCGACATGCAGGCCCCCAAGAGTGTGAAAGAAGTCCAAAAATTAACTGGACGTTTGGCTTCTATAAGCCGGTTTATATCACAAACTGGAGACAAATGCAAACCTTTCTTTGACGCATTAAAGAAAGGGAAATTCCAGTGGGCAGAGCATTGCTAAAATGCGTCCGAGTCATTAAAATGATATCTAGCAGATAAACATTATCTAAGCCTGTTCCAGGCGAACAACTTTATCTGTATCTTGCTGCATCCGAGCATGCAATTAGCGTTGTGCTTGTTCGGGCAGAGGGAGCGACACACTTGCATATTTATTATGCAAGTCAGGTGCTCAAAGAAGCCGAGCTCTGGTACCCTCCACTGGAAAAACTTGCATATGCTCTCGTTATGAGTGTTCGAAAACTGCGACCATACTTTTTTGATCACTCAGTCGAGGTATTAACCACATTCCCATTGCGACAAGTTCTCAACCGACCAGACACTGCGGGCAGATTACTCAAGTGGGCGGTGGAGTTAGGCCAATTTGGCATTACGTTCGCCCCACGAACAGCAATGAAGGGCCAGGCTATGGCTGATTTCATGGTAGAGTTGACATATCCACAAATGCCCGAAAGAGGAGTCGACCAACCATGGCACATGTATGTAGACGGCTCATCAACAAGTTCAAGAGCCGGAGCGGGCGTGGTTCCAACTCGACAAACTTTCACAACGGCCATCCGTTTTGATTTCCCAGCCACAAATAATGAAGCCGAGTACGAAGCTTTGATCGCTGGACTACACATGGCTATGACAATGGGAATTCAGAGGCTGATGATTTATAGCGATTCTCAAATAATCGTATACCAAGTATTAGGCGAGTACGAAGCCCGAGGCGAACAAATGACACAATATCAGCAACTAGCAAAGGAGTTGCTTGAACAATTCGAACAAGTTTACATAGAACAATTACCACGATTGGATAATTCGTTCGCTGATGCCTTGGCACGATTGGCAACAGCAGAAGGAGTGACGAGCACGACGGACATTATGGTCGTCACAACTTGTTCGCCATCAATCCCCAGAGTTTCGATCGCCCATGTGACAGGCGAGCAAGAAACCTGGATGACTCCAATTTTAAGTTACTTACAAAAAGGACTTCTCCCTAAAAATAAAGCACAGGCTACTCGCCTCAGATTACAAGCTGGTCGTTATACTATCTTAGACGGGCATTTATACAAAAGAAGTTTCTCACTTCCATTATTGAAGTGTATTACTCCTGAAGAGGTTCATGTAATTCTGAAACAGATTCATGATGGAGTATGTGGAAACCATACAGGTGGACTTGTCCTGGCACATAAAACTGTCAGACAAGGTTACTACTGGCCGACCCTCAAAAAAGATTCGCTTACGTATGCTCGCGCGTGTCACAAGTGTCAGGTACATGCCCCACTTATCCATAGCCCACCTGAAGAACTAGTATCAGTTTACAGCCCGTGCCATTTGCTAAATGGGGAATCAATTTGATCGGCCCGTTTCCTACTGGCACATTGGGAGTAAAATATGATGTGGTTGCCGTTGATTACTATACTAAATGGGCGGAAGCTGAAGCTGTTGTTAAAGCCACCGAACAAAGAATGTGGAACTTGTTTGGAAAAATATCATTTGTCGTTTTGGGCTTCCCCAATCATTGGTAACAGATAATGGCAAACAGTTCGATAGAAGTGAATTCCGACAAAATTGTGCTCGCTGGGGCATAAAAAAGCATTACTCTACTCCGTATTACCCCCAGTCAACGGACAAGTAGAAGCTGTCAATAAAATTATCAAGCATATCCTCAAGGCTAGACTTGATAATTCCAAGAGGGGAGGATGGGCTGAAGAGTTGCCCGAAATATTATGGGCCTATCGAACTACTTCCAGAACATCAACTGCGGAAACCCCTTTTGCCCTGACATTTGGTACAGAAGCTGTTATACCCGCAGAAGTCAAGATTCCGAGCCATCGGATAATGACTTTTGGAGAGCACATCAACGACCAGGCGCTCGCCCTAAGTGCAGACCTGTTAGAAGAAAGAAGGATGGAGGCTGATTTCAAGAACGCCATGTATAAAAAAAGATCAGAAAAGTTCTACAACTCCAAAGTCCGAACACGCAGGTTTAACGTGGGCGAGCTGGTTCTAAAACGAGCAACGGGGGTGCCAAGTGGTGTGTTCGGTCGAGCATGGGAAGTTCCATTCAGAGTTACAGAACGTTTGTTAAACGGGGCTTATGATCTGGAAGACCTGAATGGAGTCCCATTGTCCTGCTCGTGGAATGCGTCAAATCTGAAAAAAGTATTGTCAGTAATGATGAGCACAACCAGCCGAGCATAATAAGCCATTCGGCTCGACGAGCACAACTGGCCGAGCATAATCAGCCATTCGGCTAAGACGAGCAGGACAATCATGAAGGAAGAACACATCGTGTTCGACACAAATTTCTGAATCTTCTAGAAGAAATTCTAGCTAGCACTATCAAAAGATAGAAGATACGTGTCGAAACAAGTTGAGAAGTGGTGGCAACCAAAAGAGGTATGTGTCAATCCTTGAATAAGAACTGGCAAGAACAACGATAGATGTCAAAATGAGGATTTAAAGCAAGAAGGCCAACACCAACTAGCTATGCCAGCACATGTTTGGGATAGTACTATAAATAGGCATATTGATAGCTGAAGAAAGTGGAGAAAAACAGAGAAAAAAGAAAAAAAATACTGCAAACATAGTAGAAGAAAATTCAGTTATCAAGAGAAAGTTGGTTTGGTATGTCTCCAGACGAAGTATCCAGCACTCGATTCAGCTATCATTCTGCTGAATCGATCATCTGTCCTGGCACTTGCTCTAATACGAGCTTTATACCCCATAAGACACTCCGAGCACAGGTTGACGCTCGTTACGGACTCAAGATGCTCGGCAGAGTCATGGTTGCCACTCCACGTTACTCACTGCTTATGCAGTAGTAAATCACTAGTCCCCTACGCATCCCTAAAATCTCCTCCGAGGGGGTGGGATGTCGTGATATCCGCTCGAAACGACGCGCGGATGCTGATGCTCAGGCATCTACAGAAGGGGACAAAAAGGTGCGAGCAGAGGCTTTTGCTCGCGCCTGATATAGGCGAGCAGGCTTGCTCGCCACATGCTCATGTCCGCGGCAGCCCGCATAATCACAACTTGTCCAGGAGGGACAAACGTTTATGCTGCTGCTTCTTGAGCATGTTACTTAAAGAGGAGTAGACAGGCTGATCCGCCTCATGCTTGTCAACATCAATTCCGCGGACGAGATGAGGTCAGCTCATGTCTATTTCGAGACAAGGTTTAAATTCAAAACCATAGTCTGATGTCTATAGTTATGTGTAATAGACAATCTTCTTCAAATGTAAAGGTTGTAATAGAATACAACGTGTTACAAAAACATTTTCGTTTGTTAAGTTTTTCAAGTAGAAGCCTATCAGAGGTCGCACCTAAGCCGGACGACCCGAACAAAGACGAACGAGCCGAAGTTTATGTTCACCTGACGAAATAGTTCGTACTCAGATACCCGCAGCAAAGCGAGTGATGGGTACGCAGTCGCAACTAAATAAGACGACTCGTACTTACAGATACCCGCAGCAAAGCGAGTGATGAGTACGGGGTCGCAGCTAAATAAGACGACCCGAGTACGAATAGTGATCGCGCCTAAATAAGACGATCACGAAACAAGAAAGGGGGGGTTGCATATAAGTTAACCCATCTGGTCGCAGCTAAATAAGACGATCAACCTGATTGCATCTCAATAAGACAATCAAAAAACCAAAGAAGTCAGGGTGGAACATAGACACAGATCATGTTCGAATTCATTCAGAAGAAAAGAGGCACAAACTAGGAAACAAGACAAACATCAACCGTTCATCAGCAACAAAATTCATCCTCAACGATCAGGTTAGAGGAAATTATTCAATAAGCAAATTTAACCATTCAACAGCAAAATTGTTTGAACAAGAAAGAAGAAGACAAAAATTACACAATAGTTCAGAAGAAATTGTTCAGCAAAGCAAAAATAAAACTAAGGAATAAACTCATTATTGGGAGTGGGCGGGAGCGATGTGTCCAACAAGTCCTGCCTCGTCTGCTCGGCCCCTTCAGCATCATTGTGCCTCGTCTGCTCGCCAGGTAGTACATTCTGCTCGTCTTCGGGAGGCCCACTTTGTTCGCTCTACACCTGATCGAACCCGTGCTCGGCCCAGTGAGCTTGGTCGACAGCATCATCAATATCCGCATCTGAACAGTCTTCCTCATCCAAAATAGGATCATCAATTTCTATCCCATCAGGAAGATTAGAGAAATCGCACAGATCAGCCAAATCAGATATTGGAAGGTTGCGATCCGGGGGGTTGTCGATCAGGTATTTCTCAAGATGAGCTACGAGCGGGGCAATTTGGTCAGCAGTAAGTGTTTGTCTAGCAGAACGGATGGCATCGACAAGGCGCATATATAAGAGAAATTCGACATGGAATCAACATACTCCTCAGTGTGCAATTTCGGTTTTTCAAGACCCAAACGAGTGTTGGTTTCTTCAGCAATGAGGAGTTGTTGGGCGAGCAAAGTTTTCTCGCATTCTGCATCCTCGATCTCTGTTCGGAGTTTTTGGAGCTCAACGTTCAGCTCGCCCTGAACTCTCCTAATGCCGACCACTTCTTCCCAATTGCGGTGCAGCTCCTCCCGAGCAAGGCCTAGCTCCTCTCTCGCCTGGCGAGCATCTTCCCGAGCTTGACGAGCCTCTGCTTGGGCTGAGGATACTTGACCCTGAGCCAACTTCACTTCATCTTGAGTTTTGCTCAGCTCGTTCACCTTCTCTTCGAAGCTTTTGATAAGAGCCACGTAGTTGGCATGAAGATTGGCGGACTCAGCATAAGCTTTCTCAAGGAGAACCAAAGATTGGCCATGGTGCACTAGGCCAAGTCGCATGGTTTCCAAAGGCGTTGGACCCTTAGTGGCCTTTTCGAGCTCAGTCGTCCATGCTCGAATGGGGGTCTCGCACGCCTTCTGGACATGCTCGAGAAGGCCAGGAACATTGCGAACACTTGGAGAGCAGTAATAATTTTTCAATTCTGGCATCAGAGGCGCCAATCTGTTCAACCTGCATGGCCACCCGAGCAAACAAATGTGATTAAGCGACCAAATTAGATGGAACAAAGAAATACTCCAACAAGCGAGCAAACGTACCTGTTCACCCGAGCAGGGTCCCATCCCAAAAATGATTTATCTTCGGGATAACGGAGCTGGGAACTCATAGGGGTCTAGGTTCGGGGTCCTGCAGGAGGTGGAGAAGATGTACCGACCTCCATTTCGATGATTTGTGTGATTGGACCAACCACAGAGAGCAGCCATTCTGATCGCTTCAGCAGTGGGGGTCACCTCAATGACATCGATGCTCGTTTGAGCTATCGGATTTTGCTCGTCAGGTGCCCTCCTGGATCTCTTTGGCGAGGGAGCTTGATCGCTCGCCCCCTGCTCGACCGAACGAGTTGTCCTCTTCGGCCGACTCGACTCGCCCGGTACAGGCGCGGCTGGTCTGCTCGCCTTTCTCACTCTGCTCGCTTCCCCTCGATTTGCTCGCTTAGCATCCCGCTCGACTTGAATTTGGGCGAGCTCTTGAGGTCTTTTAGTTCGAGCCATTTCAGTATGGTCGGAGGTGCTCACAGCAACAGTGACGGCAGGGAAAGCTGTAGACAAAAGAATTCATTAAAAAAGAAAGAGAAACCGCGAACAAAGGATACAATACATTTGCAAATACAAAAAACAATCTTTACCAGCTGGATTGACAGCAACTAAATGGTGAGGGGGCATGTACAAGCCTCCCTTCTTCCTTTGATCGGCAGTATTCAAAGTCTTCACTGATCGTTCTGAGTAAGGCTCGAGATCGATTTGCCAGATGCTGCTGAAATAACCGTCGTTGGTCTCTTTGTCCGTTGCTGCTTGAATTCCTGAAATTGAGAATAAGTTAAAATCAGTTCATGGTGAAGAGCAAAAACACAAAAATACTTACTTCGGCAAGTCCCAAAATCTGTGGGGATATCTAAGCGAGCATTTGGTTCACATCCAGAAGCCGGGCTTTTCCAATCGCCCCCGACGAACCAAAACTTCTCTTTCCAATCAGTAATCTTGTTCGGCACATCTTCAATGACCTTACACTTGGCATTTGCCTGCATGAACAACCATCCATGTTCGCCCTTGGGTCGAGTCAAATGTACCAATCGAGAGAGTTCTGCTGCTGTTGGATAATATATGGGCTTCGTTTTGCCGAACAGAGTTAGAAAACTCATAATCATGTGCCACCCGTTTGGCTTTAGCTGTGTAATGGTGATGTTCCATTCTACGAGCAAACGAGTAATAGCCGGATGAAGTGGGAATCGAAGACCCGCTTCCATTGTTCTAAATTCACAGCAACAGAACCCTCAGGAGGCTGATCTGCTCGCTCATCGGGACCAGGCGCCCAGAAAAATACATCTTTTGGGGTTTCATAATTCCTATACAACTGGCCGAGCATATCAACATCAATCACGCTCGCAATTTTGCTCGCCGGGTATTCATTCTCAACCCTGGTCCTATGAGGTTGTTCAGGCCAATCAAAATCATAACGAGCACTATACTCGGCATATGTCGAGCTATGGGGAAGACCAACATGGATGTCGAGCTCCGTGTTCTGCTCGTCGTCGAATCCTCTGTTCGACTCAATAACGTTCTCAGCCACCAAAATTTCCTCTCCCATATAGTCATCATCCCTATTTACATCGTGACTATATACAACCCTAGACCCAATTTGGGGTTGGGACAAAAAATCTTCATCCGAATCATCTAAAAAATCAGTACGGGCTAAATCCCTATCTAATTCATTTAGGGCATCATCGAAATCCGATGAAAGAACGACAAATGGCTGTCGAACTTGCCAACGGGATCTTGAACCCGAGGCATTCATCTCCGGCGCATTAGCGTCGCTACGGGAGATTGGACAGAAAGAGGAGGAAGAGGAACTATGGTGGTTTGATTCTATTGAAGCAGAAGAACTTGAACGAGAAGCCATAATTGGAATTAAAGAGAGTATGCAATAGTTACCTGAATGAAATCCTTCGCCGAAATAAGAGTGCCCTTGCCGGAAGTTTCAAACGGGAAGGAATATGATGAGAAAGATGAGAAGATGAAAAGAAAGAAAAGGAACTGAGGCGGCAAAATAGGTATTTATAGATGTCGAATTTAATTTTTTTTTGAAAATCTGGCACAGAAGACGAAACGACATTCACGAGGGCCCACTCAGTATATCCAACAGTTGGGCCCCCATGATGAAAACAAAGCGGCCCGGCTGGGGGGTATTGTTGTGTTCGATACAATTACTCAATTTAATCGTACACTTCAGAGGGACACGTGTATTATTCAACTATTAAAATAACCATGCTCGATGGACAAGTGTGCTCACCGCTTGCCGACCAAACAAGTTTGTCCGCCAGCTCGCCAAATCTGGCATGACGACCTGATGCTATCCTGAGATGATCCTGAAGATATGTTGATCGATCGATCAATGAAATGATCGATCGCAAGAAGAAATCGATAAGCTTGAGTCAAGTGACCTTAGGGTCGAATGTCCGAATTCGAAAAAAGTCAACTCGAAAGCTTCGAGTAACCCGAAGGCTCGGATAACTGAAAGGCTCAGATATGCTCGATGAGGACAGAGTTCCGGTATAAAATTGATATGGTCAAAGGGGCGAACAGGGCAATCAGTCGAGCAAAAGATGATTTGGACGACCAAAAGAGTGTCTTATAAACAAGTAAATGCAAAGATCAACCAGGAAGACGAAATTAGAAACATGGCAGCATCACATGAGTTCTTGCAAGACATGAAGTCTCCAGCTCATGCTTGTCAAACCAGCTCATGCTTGTCAAAATACTATAAATAGAAGAAAAAAGAACAAGAGAGGGGTTCAGAAAAATTCCAGAGTTTATAAAAAATTTCCCAGAGGGGTTAGGTTCAAAAAAATCCCTAGCACTCACACACTTACTCTCCAAATCATCTTCTTTCATGGAAGTTTTCCCCATGAGAAGTATCGTGTATTGTATATGTAAATCTCGCAATATGATATCCCTGGCTTGGAATGCCCCCAGAGTAGTCATTTACTGACGAACTGGGTCAACAATTTCCTGTTATTTACTGTATACCGTACACATACTTATTTTGTTTGTGAGTTGTTATCAAATTAGCCACATAATATTCTCCATAAAAATGACTCGCAACAGTATTATTTAATATGAGCTATTAGAGAGCTATAGTATTATTTAATATGAGCTATAATATTAATCGATATGAGCTATAGAATTATTTGATATGAGCTATAGTATTATTTGATATGAGCTATAGTATTAATTGATATGAGCTATAATATTATTTGAAAGTGTTAAATTACAAATTGCAACTTGTACTATTGCCTCTTTTAAAAATTGCAACTTATTTAAAAAAAAAAAAAAAATGCAACCTGTACTAGTAAAATTGACAAATTTCAACCCCGACTCATTATTTTTGAAAATTTTCTATCGATTTTCTTCAATTTGATTTTTACTAAAATACTTTTTGGTATTGTGATATATACAACATATAATTTGTAGCTATATTTAGTCGGAAAGTTTAAGAAAACACGAGTCTCGGGTTGTAATTGGTCACTTTTTACTTTTTGGTATTGTGATATATACAACATATCATTGGTAGCTATATTTAGCCGGAAAATTTCAGAAAACACGAGTCTCAGGTTGTAATTGGTCACTTTTTACTAGTATAAGATGCACTTTGTTAAAAAATAAGTATAGGTTGCAATTTGTAATAAACCTTATTTGAATGAGCTATAGTATTATTTGATATGAGCTATAGTATTAATCGATATGAGTTATAGTATTATCTATATATTGTATAGTATTAGTTGATTTAAGCTATAATATCAATTACTATCTTTATTTGGGTAACTATATTGTATAAAACAACACATATACTATTATTACAATTTGTATTAGTTGAATTAAGTTTTTTTTTTAAAATAAGAGAAATGAATTTCAATTGTTCATGGAAAAAAAATTTAAAACCAAATAAATTTTGTATAATTATTATATGTGGCACAAAGTGAATTTGAAACTAAGACTAAAGTTAATTTAAATTTATATGGTGCAAAGGCAGGAGAATAGAACAAAACAGAAAAAAGCGTGACACAACAAAAGTAGAGGGAACAAAGCAACTTACCAATATGACACTGATGATTTGGGTTTAAATTTGCGCATCCATGTTATTATATATATATATATGCGAACTCACGCCCGGGTCATGTCTTGACCCATATTTATTAATATGGATAGTGGTGTATGAATTATGATACACCATTTTCACACAAAACCTGCTCAAAATGATTTTAAGAAATGAAAAATTAAAAGCTAAAATGAAGAAGAAAGAAAATATAAATTTGGTTTAAATGATTTAAGGGAAAAAATTCCTTATTGATTCAATTTGAAGAAAGAAAATATAAATTTGGTTTAAATAATTTAAGAGAAAAAATTCCTTATGGATTCAATTTGAGAAACAATAAGAAACAGAAATAAGTTATAAAAAAAACGAAAGTGTCAAAATAAATTGAAAGCTTTAAGAGAAAAAATTCCTTATGGATTCAATTTGAGAAACAATAAGAAAGAGAAATAAGTTATAAAAAAAACGAAAGTGTCAAAATACAGAGTCCAACTCCGCAACTCGGCTAGCGTCTGTTAATGTCATATTCTCCAACATTTATACCATATATTCCTCTGTGTGTATGTATATATAAATGGGGCCCTTGTCAAGAGGAGCCTGTCTTGGCAGAAGACCACTCTGCGCCGCCTAGGGCGTGCTTTTACACTTTTGGGAAGAATGAATGTAATTTGTCTTTAGGTTATCATAAATACCCCATGTATGAGGCATCGCCTAATATGAATTTTTTGTCTTTTAATAAAACTAGTATTTTCACCCGTGCGATGCACGGTTTTAAAATTAAATCAATATATTTTTAATTTTATATTATTAGTGACATTTTTTATATATATATGTACACTAATCTAATACTTGTAGTGTCTAAGCATAATTTTAAAATTATGTAAATGTATTTAATGATGATAAAAATTCGTATGAGACGAAATAAAATTTATCACAATCAACACTTACCTCTCTCAAAGTGTTAAAACGTCAATGCCCAAATTATACTTCGTCTCACTTTGATACGGTCTAATGCAAGAGTGTCTTTTTAACAATTGTTTAGATTTTAATTTCTTGTAAAACTAACTTAAAATAGTTATAGAAAAGTATATTTCTAGTCTTAAATTGATTCTTCTAATGCATAATTAAATAATATAATTGATTAAAGTAAACTACATTATAAACATATAACGTAATATTTAAAATATGACATTAATCAAATTAATATTAATATCATAAAATGAAAAGACAAAAACTCGTGTGAATTCGATCTCACGGTGAACTTGACTTTTTTAGTATTACTGTTATGTGTAAAAATTATGATTGTTATACATAAAAATTATTACACAACTATGCACAAAAACTCTCACTACTTAAAAAACACTTTATATTTTTACATAGTGAAATTTTTTATGCACAACAATAATAATTTTTACATGTAACAGTGATATAATTCATGTATAGACCTGGTTTTATATTATTAGAATTGTTGCTCCGAAACTCATCAGAACACACACGAGTACACACACTTAAGACAGAGAATACTTTTCTAGAGTTCATATCAGATCATCGTCGAACCCTGTCGCCCTTCTCTCAAATATTGAGAATGGTACCATGGCTTTTTTTTCCTCGATTTTTTGGGTTATATTTCTAATGATTTTAGCAGTTTGTTTTTTTATAGGTTGGGAACGCTATCATCCGCTGTCCTTTTGTCAATTTCTTGGTTATATAGATTCACATTGTTTCGTCTTTTTTAGTGGCAAAGATGAATTTCTAACGTCTCTGTATGCACGAATGACGGATCTAAGTTTTTTTCATCAAATTGTAAATCTAATTGTGATATTCTCCATGAATCCGCCTATAATATAACTGATATATTTATTTTTTTTTGGATCTGTTCAATTTTTTCGATCTTGTCTAAGTTATGATTTACGTTGTGTTAAACGAACAAAATTTCATCACAATCTTGTGATGTTTATAGGGCAGATCTATAGTTTTTCAGTACATACTTTTCACAATTTTTACACCAACATCTATGCATGTCAATCGGAACAATAGTAAGTGTTATGATGATGAAGACCTAAGAGAAGAAATGTTAACTTTTTCATATTTTCATCTGTTATATTTCTAGATCTGTCACCTTAGCTCACTGGTCTTAATGGGTTTGTGGTTCCTGGTTTATTTATTTGACTGTTCTAGATCGAAACAGTAAAATTGTTACAGTGATGACAATTTAAGAGAAGATCCGTACATAATTTAATAGTTTTTGATAAATTTTAATTGGAAGTATACTTCAGAGCTGTAATTAATTAATTTATTTTTTAGTTGACACCGGTGTATCTAGATGTTATTCATTACAACTGCGTAATGAACTGAACCGATAGCAATTAATTGTTGTTGCTCTGGACTTCGGCTATCTGTAGTGCTGAGTCTATGGAGGTATATTCTGTTTATTTTTTATGCTACAGAATTCAATTGAGAGATGATCTAAGTTTTGAGATATTTATTTCTTTCTGGCACTCCCAGTTTTCCTTGGCAGTATAATTTCGGCTTTGTGTATTTCTATGACATTTATACTTCTGACCGATAAGGTAGGTGCTTTTGCAGTTTTAACTTAAACTACAGTGATAATGTTCCTTCCTGACTTTTTTTTTTTTAACTGAATTTTAAGAGATTTTAGTTGATTGTTGTTTGATATCACCTCATAATTGTTGTGTCGAACCTTTGTAATTTTAGAGCTAGTAATATTGCAATTAACATTGTAGACTTGTGGCATAAATAAATATGAAGGCATTTCATTGAAAATTATGTGTGGAAGCGAATAGTTTAATATGATGACTTATGTGGGTTTTTTCTTTTTTTAACATTCAACAATGTTAGCTGCAATTAAGATAACTTCATATGATTCTAAATTTAGACTTAATACATCTGATTAAATTCTTATGAATATATTTCTAATCATCATCATAATTCATAGAATAATAGTGCAAACTTGAATCAAGTTCAAGCTCTTCCATGACTTGCTATTGGTGCTGCACTATCTCTCTTCAAATTTAGTAGTAGTTTCTTCCTCTTATATATCTGATTGAAATATTTTACTGATATATATCTGTGTGTGTGTGCGCGCATATAACATAATTTTATACATTACATACAGAATTCTGTTAAGTTAGATTAGTTGTCATTTGATACTGTATATTTCATTTAAGATGTTGAAAATTGGAAAATATCCATATTCTAAGCTATTCTTTTTTTCCATACGCAGGGAGTTGAGATGTCAGATTCACGAACCAGAATATTGATCGCAATACCTGCAAATGTGAAAGAAATATTTAGTGCTTAATTTGGAATATAGAAAGTAGAAATTTGATTAAATATTGAAATTTCTCATAGTTGTAAAGTGCTTCAGTTGTCTCAAAATTAATGCTCTGCCCATCACAAAAATGGGGTCTAAACTGGAGGGATTAGGATTTATATACTATTCACGTAGAATATGAAAGGTCACTTAATTAGGGTTTGAGTTGGAGTTCAAATTTAAAATTTGTGCGGATGCGCACGACTTTTGATGTCTTAAAAAATTTGACAGTAATTAAGTATTGTTCATTAATAAATGTTCTCATCAATCCCTCTTATTATTATCAGAAAATTGTAAAGAGAAATATTTTCACTTTTTTAATTAAAATTGTCATTTTCTGAAAAAGTGATATTTTTTCAAATGAAATGATATATTTTCAAGTGTCATCCATTAGTAAAGATTCTTCGTCAATGTCTCTTATTAACCGAAAATTGAAAAAGTAATAATGTTCCAAGTGAAAAGTGATGATTGTTTAGAGCAAAGTGATACGTCATTTTTAAGAAACAACACATTTTCAATTAAATTTATATTTTTAAAAGTGATATTTTTAAGTACAATCCACTAGTTTATATTCCCATCAACTTCTCCTATTAATCATAAATTGAAAAGTGAGAACGTTTTATGTAAAATGTTAAGCAAGGAAAACATTATCACATTTTCAATTAAAATTACCACTTTAAAAAAAATGAAGCATATATATTTTCAAATGAAATGTCATAGGATTTTGGACCCCTAATAGTCGAGCCCTTATAACCAAGTCAACATTACTCTGGGCAATGCTTTGTGGTTCTATTCATTAAAAAAAAAATTAATCACCTTTAGGTCTAAAAATATCTTTGACCTCACTTTTAAATACACACTATTTTTTAAATTATTACTAGGTGCAAAATACCAATAAAAAAATCTAAAATATCATTCTCTCGTTAAATTCATTCCACATTCAAAAACCCTAATAACAATAATCTCCCTTTCCCTCTCAAAAATTGAAAACACAAATCAGTCCCTCATGAATTAAGTACACAGCTCTCTCTCTCTCCAAACCCTCTCCCTTTCCCCCATTATCCCCACTAAACCCAACACACCATCTCTGCAACACTATTCAACCCTCTCCCCCATAAATCGATGATTGATGAACATGTGCATGTGCATGAATTTTATGCATATGTACATGTTGAAATTAAGTACGAAAATATGTAATTTTGATATGAAATTTCTTGTAATTTTTGTAATTTTCTAAACTCTTGATATGAAAATTTTCAAGTTGTAATGTTTTTTTTATTGATTTTTTGTGGATTTGTAATTTTGAGAGCATGATTTCTAGAAATGGGAAGGTGAAAAAATGAAGAAAGAATCATGAGTTAGTGAAGAGTAAGAGGAAGAGTGTAAGAAAGAGAAAAGTTTGCTGGGAGAAAAGGACAACATAAAAAGTAGACAAAGTCTAATATGAAAATTTTCATATATGAAAAAATTTTAATTTACAACTAAATTCTGTAATTGGTGAAGGTAAGATAAAATTGAGGGGTTTATGGTTCACTCGGTCCAAGTGATTCATGGTTCACCTGGCCCCGAATAGGTTATATTTTATATATTTTCATACATTAAAATTTTCACACTAAACATACTCTAATAAGTATGGTTGTAAGTGTATTGTGTAATGAGTCAAAAAATAAGGATAATAAAGTCATTTTGATGCCTATTTTGAACCTGCAACTAATTTATAAAAATCTTTGTACCTAGTATAAATTAGCTATGAGTCTTGCACCTCTAAGTCAGTCACTCTAAAAATAAAATGTACACCTTTTATAAGAGCATCCACGATGGACGGATGAAAATCCATTCATCCACCCACTCTCTCTCCTTCACATTATTTTTATATCACTAATTTTTAAATATTTAGGGCTCGCTTGGTATGACCTGTGAATGATAATGGTAATGAGTATCATTGAGTGGTCAATCACTAAGGGTTATTAATTGCATTGTTATTACTTGGTTAGAACATTAATAATGAGTATCATGTGAGGTGGGTTGAGATAGTGGAGGTAATCAATTGCTTACTTCTATTCTCATTACTTATCTATTAAAATTACCAAGCAATATCAATATAAGTGATTTACATTACCCACTTCCATTAACCCCAACCAAGCGGACCCTCAGTTGTTTAAACATACTCTCATAGTGGTTCATCAATCATCCATTTATTCATATATCTTTTATAGGTCCCACCATCATCTCATTTATACTTATTTTTTTGTATAAAGTATTTCTTTCTCTCCATTTATATATTTGGATGAATGACATTTTTTCTTCAATTTAAAAATCATTCATAATGGTTTCAAACATCAACTTTCACTCATTCTGTTTGGATGACCATAGTGGATGTTGATCAATTACTATTGTACATTTTCTTGGTACAAATACAATAGTGATTAACGATTTAACCCCATTTGTGAACAATAACAATGAAACCCCTTAACTTAATTGTGGACGTTTTCGTTTCTTACATATTAGTATCTTACTCAAAGTCAGGTTCAAATTCTTTAAGTGCAATTAATTCTTGAGATGCACCAGTTTATACTGAACTTTGCTTTGATTTAAAGTGAAGCTCTTGTTAATGAAAGGTAGATTTTGATCCCCTAAATTAGTCCGCATCTGAATCGGATAGTGAATTATAAAACGAAAAGTATGAGCTTACTCAAAGTTTGTCGATGACTTTGAAATATTTGTACTGCCTGGGCTCATTTCTTATTTCTGGTCAAGCAGCCTATTTTGTCTCGCCAGCCTAATTTATTGGGCTGATCAAATTCTGTTTGACCCTATCTTTTTCATAATATTTTGATTTCTAAATTCGACTCACCCAACAAGTTATATTTATAATTTATAACTTATAAATTACAATTAAGTGTTAATATTAAAGTGGCAAACTAATTTTAATAGATAAAATTTTCGGTGAAACTTGTTTATAATAAAAAATTAAATTATAACCACGCGTATTACGAGGATTGAAAATAAAATTATATTATAAAATAAAATTAAATTTTTTAATAATCAACATGCTATATAATTAAAAATATATTATATTTATGTAATTGAATTAATTAAACTATTTAAATATTTGAAGTAATTGATCTAAAATTTATATTATATATAGTATTTTCAATCTTGAGTAATACTAGTTGATAGATGCTAATATTATTCCTAATCTACAATAGATGAATGTGCCAGATAAAAAATTAAATAATTGATGGTTGAGATGTATGTTAAAATCATAAACTATTTGAAAAATGAAATTATTTAAAAAAAAGATTAAGATTTAAATATTAAAATACCATAAATAACTCTTAACAGAATTCCTAGAATTTGAAATAGAGATTTTATAAAGATAGGGAGTGATTCATCTTTAGTAGATAAGAGATTTATATCATTACACTTACAAAATAATATCACTACACTTATCAACGGATTCAATTATACTTATAAATTAATGTTATAGTATTAAATACTATTGATATTAATTAGTAGTGATATCAATTTATAAATGTAATGATATTAATTTCATATTATGAATAATTTCACAGGAATGGTTGGGTTCAAAATAACATAAACAGCTAATGAACCTAATTCAGGAAAAAAATAAAACAATAACTTTTCAATTTGAACAAGAAAAAGACACGATTCGTTTAGTCAAGAAACTGAACATGCAACTTATTAACAAAGTGCAAAAGTTGAGGACGTTGGATGCACTTTTTCCCCATTAAAAGAAAACCAGAAGAACAGCAAGATCAGCCACTTAAACTAAACATTATGAGTGGGTCTCGTATGCATTCTAAGTGCACCGTTTATTTACAATATATTTAAAAAATATGAAGAAAGACAAATATATCCATTTTAATAACAAAAAAAAAAGATTTATACCCATTCCAATAAAAAAACAAAAAATATACACATTTCTACCAATTTCACAATTTTCATCCAAAAATACCCCCACCCACCTCCATATATATATAAGTAAATTTATAAATTTGTGTTACTCAAATATTCATTTAAATGCATATTATATAATTTAAAATTAAGCATATGAAGTCAATAGAGTTGAATTACTAGGTTTAGTAAAAATTATTATTGGAAAAGATTTATTTAATTTTAGAAGTAAAAATAATGGTATTTATAATTGTAAAGAATAAAAAAAAAATTGGATCCACATTTTAAATTTATTTATCATTATTTTAATATAAAATAATTATTTATTTATTAATTCTATTGATGCAATATATTAAATATTATTGTAATGAATTATTTGATTTTTTTTTATTTAATTTATAAAATTAAGATATATTAAAAATAAATAAATATGTATATACTTATAAATTTAAACCTATAATTTAATTAAGTCTTAGGAAATAAGAGAGAGTATTGGCCATGTGGGTATAAATCTTTTTTTTAAATAAGGGCATATATGTATTTTCACTAGTAAATGAGTAGATATTTTTTTTCTTATATGAAATGAGTAGATAACTTTAATTGTTAATGAATATGGGTATTTATCTTTTTCTCCCTTTTAAAATTATGCAAATTGTTATATTGAAAGATACAACTTGTATATACTGAATCATATAATTATTTTTTCATATTAATAATTGCACGATTCAGTATAAACAAGTTGCTTCTTTTAATATAACAAATTGTATGATTCTAAAATGCACTGTGGGTGTGGTCTTCTTTCTTCTCTCAAAGGAATAATTTCACTCTCCTTAAATAAATGTTCGCGCATTAAAATTATTTCAAAGAGATGGACTTTTTTTTGTTAATAAATAAAATAAAACACAAACTACTATAATGTGTAATTAAAGAAGTCGATAATATACGTTCAATTTGATCATTTTCACAATCCAATTGCAATAATTCATCTTACACATGAAAAAAATGAAATCTATTTACAAAATCTATTTTCAATACATAGGTCCTAGGAAAAAACAACTAGGATTAACAAGAGAATTTGTTATAGAAATTACACTCTCGTTAATTTAATTATCCAGCACAACATTCAATAGAATAGGTCTTTGACTCTAATGCACGGATTCTCCAAAAAATACTAAAATACAGTATCGGATACGCAGTTGGTGCGGGTGCGATTCGCGTGAGATTCGCACCGGGTGAGCTACGTGGCGAATTTTGAAAAAAAAAAGGGGATACGCGCACCGGGTGCGTTTACAACGCGAATCCGGTGCGCCTTGGGTGCGTCGGGGGCATTTTTGAAAAAAAAATAAAATTTTGTGGGGGAAAATTGAAAATAAAAAAATTTAATAACCTTATTAATATTAACCCACAAAACTTAATTACCTTATTACCTTATTTACTTAACTTTTCCAAATCAAAGTCCCAAGTCAGTGAAGTCAAGACCACGGCGAAGCTCCCGCGCACCGGCCATTCAACATTCCGACCACCGATCAAGACTTCAGGTATGTTTTTTATTTAGTTGTAACTTGTAATTGATTTGGAAAAAATTTCTAGGGTTTTATATGTTCTAATTTTCTAGAAATATTTAATGTTGTAGGAATTTCTATAAATGGACTCTTCAAAATCTGTTAATGTTGATGACGATACAAGTGATAAAGATGTGAATGATGTTAATGAGAATTGACCATTATGGAATTATGTAGTGAAGCAATCTAAAACTAAAAGTGTTGGGGTTGAAGGAAATATAAAGTTTAAGTGCACTTATTGCAATAATGTGTATACTGGGTCTTATTCAAGGATTAAAAGTCATTTACTGAAAGTTCCAGGGGAGGGGATTGCCAAATGCCCAAAAATTACTGTTGCTAAATTACTTGAATTGAAAGGAATTGAAACAAAGGCAGCTAGCATTAGAGGTGCATTTAAATTGTTATTTCTAAATATTTTACAGGTATTATATATAATAAAATAATAAATAAATAGACGTATCCTTGCTGAATCGTATCCTGAATTTTTCAAAAATTCGTATCCCCGTATCCGTATCGTGTCGTACCCGCACTCCCGCCCCCGCACCCATGCAACACAGGTCTTTGGTAAAACTTGTGCATAATATGAAATTTATACCACTACACTAACAAATTAATACCACTACACTTATCAACTAATGTCATTAATACTTATAAACTAAGATCATATATAGCATTAAATATTATTAATATTTACTTTATAATAATAATAATATTAATTTATAAGTGTAATGGTATAAATTTGTTTCACATGAGAGTTTGTTTGTGCATTCAATATAGTTTAACCCTCCAAACATTCTATAGAATATAGTCATATACTAGTACCATAAAACCTACGAAGATATATTTTACGGCTTTGAGACTGCAAAAATTGGCAGGGCATGTGAGGCATATAAAAATAATATATATATATATAAAAAAATATATATATATATATATATATATATATATATATATATATTTTAAGGAGTAATTAAATTTCTGATTAAATTTATTCAGGATATAAAATTTAAATTATTATATTTATAAATTAAGATTATCATATTTATTAATTAATATTATTATATATAAATAATATTGAAATATTAAATATTATTAATATTTTTTCGAAACCTAAATATTATTAATATAAATTTATAAAAATACTAATATTAATTTATAATTATAATATTATAATATTTGTATTATGAATTAATTTTACAAGAAAATTTGTGTATTTAAGTAACGGATGGATTTTGGTTCACCTATAATGATCTCATAAAAAAAGTGTTTAATAACCCGAAATAATATACTCCCTTCGTCCCATAAACGCGTGCACACTTATTTTATTATCGAGTTTTTGTGAAATAGTTGTTTATTAATATTTTAAATGATAGAGTAATTTTTAAAGAGGGATATTATAGATCTACCTCTCATCTATTGCATGCATCTATAAAAATTATTTTATCATTTCAAATACTAATAAGAATCTCGCTCGCAAAAACACGTGAAAATAGTAAACGTGCAGGTTTTTTTGGGACGGAGGTAGTAATTGTTTCTACTTTAATATTTGAACAGGAAATAGGTTTAAAAAAAAAATTGAACAGGAACTAGTAAAAATCTAGTTTTATATATGAGTAGGTCTTGTATGTACTCGTGTGCACTGTACACTCATAGTGTATTTTAAAAGCGTTTAACTTTTTATATTAAAAAGTGCAATTTATTTACACATAAAAGTGCAACTGTTAATATGAGAAAATAGTTGCTTGCTTCTGTTTGGAATAATTGCATGTTTCTATTTTATATAATTGCACACTTTTAAAATGTACTATATATGCACGATGCACTTAGGTGCACATGAGATCCCATTTTTATATATTTGTACCAAGTAGGACCAAAAGAGGTAACCGCCATAATGTGTCATTAATTATTGCAGTCTCATTTCTCTCTGCCCACCTCACTTTTGTCCGAACACCAATGGGAGATTCTAAAGAATATTCTTCCGCCATTATTTCCTTTGGATCAAATTTATCAATATCTACGTCAATCAGGATAAATATTTACATACTGCAGAGACAGAGTTTATTATTTTTTAAATGAGAGATTTAAATAATTTTACAAAAAAAACAACTTTATTTTAGTAAAATAATAATGGAATTGTGAAGATAATTAAATATTGAAATAGTTATTTGATTATTGAGGGTATATCATTACAATTGTTCCTTTTTTTATCTTTAACAATTCAACTTTATTTTTTTAATCAATATATAAAGATATATGAGTAAGATATATATGTGTAAACATATTTTTATAAATAAAAGTATATAATTTATATTAAAAATTTACAACTTTTAATGAGAATGCACGATTTTAAAACGAAATAATCTGATTGATTTGGGCTTTGCGCAGATTGACGTTGTTTCGACACATAAACTGAATTAGATTTACCAATATATAGTATTCCCCCCGTCCATCAAAACTGTGCTCATTTCGTTTTCACATGTTATACGGAAAAGTAAATTAAGTCCATTTATGAATAACATAATTGATTGTGAGTAAAATATAATGATAACTTGAGTAATTAAATAATTGTTGGACGATGAAGATAAAAAAAATTATGTCCATAAACGTACTTAATTTACCTTTCCATCCAATATGTCAAAATGAAATGAACACAATTTTGGTGGACGGATGAAGTATTAAGATTAAGATTATTATTTTAATTTATAATTTAATAATAATGTTTATAATCAGCTAGAATCCACTGTTAAAAATAAATCTTGCACTTTGCAAAAATAATATCAAGTATATAACCATATATATCGAGTGTCATACTCATTAAAATTTTGCAGCGAGATGAAATGATGTTGTCATGCGCTCGATGATAGAAAAAATTATTATAATTATTATTTTAAAAGCCTATTATAATTAATTATCAATAAAAAAATTTATTGAAAAACGCTACAATAAAGGTAAACCGGTACTATAATCAAGTCAACAAATTGAATAAAAGTGTAATTTAAACGCAATTAAGAGTGTGTTTTGAAACTCTTAAAACAGCTTCCAGAAGCACTTATTTTCAAAGCTCCCTCTCACAACTCTTGAAAATAAGTGCTTGTAAAAACTATTTTAAGTGTTCAAAACACACCCTAAATAACTTCCCCATACGCTCCTTATTATCTCAATATTAAATTCCTTCAATCTCTCAACATTATCCAACTACCCCACTCCCCAACTCCGCCTTTAAAAAGGGGAAAACCACTCACTCCATCTCCACGTGATACTATTACGCACACAAACTAATACTCTTTACTCCACCACCATGACTTCCTCTAATCTTCCACCCTCCTCCCCCCTCACTGAATCCGAACAGCAAACCCTAATCAACAAACTCCAAATCTTCCAGATTCAAGGCAAGGATAAACGCGGCCGCCCGATTCTCCTCGTAATCGGAAAACTCTACCCTGGTAATTCAATTTTGTACTCGATTTTTCCCCAATTGAAGTAATTCTCACGATTTTCCCCAAATTTTTTTGGCTATTGATGAACAAGTTTTCCCCCAATTGAAGTAATTCTCACGATTTTCCCCCAATTTTTTGGCTAATTTTTCAACAGCGAGACTTGTGAGTGTTGAATCAGTGAAGAAATACCTGGAAGACGAGATTTACCCCAAATTAGAGGGGCGGCCGTTCTCGGTGGTGTACGTGCACACGGCGGTGAGCCGAGGCGAGAATTTCCCCGGAATCTCGGCGTTGAAGTCGATCCACGATGCGATTCCGGCGAAATTGAGGGACGATTTGGACACGTTTTATTTCCTTCACCCAGGGATCCAGTCGCGGCTCTTCCTGGCGACGTTCGGGCGCCTCCTGTTCGGCGGCGGCGGGTTGTACGGAAAGGTGAAGTACGTGAATCGGTTGGAATTCCTGTGGGAAAATATAAAAAGGAAGGGGATTGAGATCCCGGAGTTCGTGTACGATTTTGATGAGGAATTGGAGGGGCGTATGACAACCATGGATTACGGATTGGAGAGTGATCATCCGGGTATTGTACATGGAGCGCCTACGGTTGTTTCTACGTATTCTATGAGGTGTATTGCGTAGAATTATTGTCTGTGCCGGGCTTGCTGGGCCCTCTCTTTGGCCCGTTGCTGCTATAGTTTTTTTTTTTAAGAATACTAGGTGTGGGTTTTTTTGAAGTTTTTTTTTTAAGGTTAATTTGTGAAAATGTAGGGGGTTGAGTTGTAAATATAAAAAAAACAGAAAAAGAAGGCATGAGAATATATGAAAGTGGTGTTTCTGGAGAATTTGTACTCCCTCCATCTTATTTGACATAAAAAAATATTTTTAATTTATGATATTTAATTTTACATTCATTATATATTATTATAAGAGAAGTGTCATGAACGATAATTGAAGGATGTGATTTATATTATTAAAGAGTATAAAAAAAAAAAAAAAAAAAAAAAAGTTTCACAACATATCAACTCAAAATAAAAATGAAAAATGTAAAGCAATTATTGGTGAGGGCGTGCGGCTGTGATTAGGTTTCAAAATCATTAATCTGAAAAACTTTAAGATGTTCATTATCCATTACCATTAGACTCCAAAAAAAATATTTTATCTCATTACTTATTTTCCTATATATGGTTTAGATTCTGCGAGTTTTAAAGTTTGAGTTATTATTTTATTTGGATTGGTTAGCAGTCCCAACTCACAGCCCATACGGTTTATAATATATTATTTTATCTCGAAGAATCAGTCTCTGACTATCTGCACGTCGCCTAAATATTTTAATCGTCATCAAATCACATCTTTAGAATATTTTTTTTTCAAAGTATAATGTGAACAAATTTTATGATAAAATTGATTAAGAAGTGTGATTTTTATTATTAAAGAGTGTTACTTTTTACTGTAAAGGGTATGACATTTTACTATAAAGAGTATTACTCATAAAAATAAAGAGAGTGACTTATATTATATCAAAGAGTGTTGCAGTGATAACTGAAGGGTGTGACTTATATTATTAAAGAGTATGTCTATAAAAAAAAAATACCAATTTCACGATAAACAAATTTTACAGCATATCAACTTTATTTTTTTTAGTTTTAGAAAATACAATTTTAAATATAGATTTAGATTCATCAAATCAAATCTTGCCATTAGGAATTATCTTTTATATATTAAAATACGTAACACTAGTAATGTACTGTAGTCTGAATTACAATTCGGAATAGTTTTTTTTTTTAATTTTCGGTGTGGTGATTGCGAGTTTCATGCATTATACTTCCTTCATCCATAAAAACTGTGTTCATTTATTTTGATATGTTGTACAGAAAGATAAATTAGGTCCATTTTTTAATAACATAATTTTGAGTAACTTCATTTGAGTAACTTACCAAAAAATAACTTGAGTAACTTACCAAAAAAATAATTAAGTGATTGTTGTACGATGAAAAAAAAAATGTCCATAAAAATATTTAATTTACCTTTCCGTACAATATATCAAAAAGAAATGAGCACAATTTTGATGGACGGAGGGAATAATACAAATTAGTTATTCGAATTGACCTTTAGAAAATAAGTGGATATTCTATACACTAGCTATACTGTGTACTTTATAATATATTTTTTAAACATAAAAATTATTTATATTAAGACATGCAATTTGTATTCTTGAAATAAATTATATATTTCAGTATGGGAAAAATTCAATTTTGGTCACTAAAGTTTACATTTTTACAGTTTTGGTCACCCAAGTTTATTCACTTTCAAAATTGGTCACCCAAGTTCATTTTTCCTCTCATATTGGGTCCTGCCGTCTGTTGACCCGTTTTTGACTGACGGAACCAATTGAAAAAAGCGTGAATTCATCCTAAACACCCTCAAAATCGAAAATTTCAGACTCTCTCTTTCCCCCATTTTGCACAAGCCCTAATTTTTACAATTTCTCTTGGATTTCTCTCCAATCAAAGCTCTGTATCTGCAAATTAGACAGCCCATTCCCCTCTTTACCCGAAACTCTATTTTTTTCAATTTTCATTGATTTCTCTCCAATCAAGCTATGTATCTGCAATCAAAGGTATGTTTTATTGTTTACAAGCATCTTGTATCATGTACTTGTTTCATCTTGATGTCGTGTTCTTTTAATTCTCTGATTGGTGAAACACTAATTTCGATTTCGGGGGTGATTACGATGAATTCGCGCTTTTTTCCGTTGGTTCCGTCAGTCAAAGATGGGTCAACTGACGGCAGGACCTAATGTGAGATGAAAAATTAACTTGGGTGACCAATTTTGAAAGTGAGTAAACTTAGGTGACCAATACTGTAAAAAGGTAAATTTTAATGATCAAAATGGAATTTTTCCCTTTCAGTATAAATAAATTATATGTTTCTAAAATACAATATGAGTTGCATGTGGTTTTATTAAAGCCATGGACTTAGAATTTTGTTGAAACTTTGAAAGATGACTTGGCTGATATTCGATTTCACATGCTGAGAGAACATGATGTATAAAAGGGGTTTACCTATTTCAAATTTTGAAACATAGTCACATGAGTTGCGAAACAATCACGCGAGTTACGATGAGGACCTGAGGTAATATCCAACACTTTACATTGAATATTTAACGAACCGGTGTGAGGAATTTGATGATAGAGTGGGAAATTAATATTCCCACCCTTCTAAATTCGATTGCCACATTTCTATTTTAGGCGTCTTATATTTGATTATTATTATTTTTAAATAAAAATGCTTATTTTATCATTTTATCACATAAAATGCTAATAATTAAGGGTTAATTCTAAATAAATACACGTTTTTTAGATCAAATATTAATTTAATCACGACCTTCAAAATTATTGTATAAAAGCCCAACTTTTGATGTTGTTGCAAATTAATACACATTTTTTTGCACCTACTGTGAAGAGACGATGTGACTCGCCGAAACTATTGTTTTTTGTTATGTCAGACTACACGTAGTATGAAATGTCTAAATCATAAATATAAAAAATATTTAAAAAGTGAATTAAAAAACAAAATAACAAAATAACAAAATAAAATCTAAAAAAATAAAATAAATTATTTAAATCTAAATCCAAACCTTAAAAACTAATTCTCGCCGTCAATGTTTCAAAATTAAATATATTTCCACGTTTCAAAATTAAACAAAATTAAATGTAATTCCTTAGTTTCTCTTCCCCCATTCAATCCACGCATTGTCTATTGTCAATCTCTTAACCCCTCACTTGATGTTCTTATTGCAGTCGATCTCCTTAAACTAAATTTGTGAAATATTTATTAAGATTCGATCAATTTTATGAAATGAATATAAATTTTATTTTTTATTTATATTTTAATTGTTTTTTAGATTTTAACTTGTTTTAATTATTATTTTTTGTTTTAATTTATTTAAAAAATATGTTATATTATGTGGAATAATTTTAAAAATATTATTTCATATGCATCATCCTAACTGACAAGTATACACATGTTTCGGTGAGTCACGTCAGCTCTTTGCGGCCGGAGAAAAAAAAACATGTATCGATTTGCAACAATATCAAAGGTTGAGCTTTAATACAAAAATCTTGAAGGTCGTGATTAAATTGATATTTGACCAAAAGGTCATGTATTTATTTAGAATTAACCCAATAAATAACTCTTTTTAATCCCAATTATCCATCACTTTATCACATAAAATACTAATAAACAACTCTTTCTACCCTAACACTTTATCACTTTTTCTTAAAACTCGAGCACACAGTAATGTGACAATCGAGTTTGGGACGGAGGTAGTAGTATTTTTAGGGCACCATTTTTAAATGACAAAAACGCTTATGAAACGAAGTACAATTTAACATAATCAATACCCACCTCTCCCAAAAGACAAAAACTCATATGAAACGGTCTCATGCATGAGACGGAGTACAACCTAGCACAAATCACACTTACCCTTCCTAAAGTGTTAAAACTTCAATACACAACTTATACTCCGTCTCACCATGAGACGGTCTCATGCAAGTGTCCCTCCTCCCAAAATATTGAAGTGTCAATGCTCAGATTATTACACCCCGTCTCACCATGAGACGATTTTACGCAAGAGTCCCTCTTTTTAGATTAGCAAAGTTAGAAAGTTATTTTTAAAAGTATCAAGACATTATTTTATGAGTTTATAAATTAAGACATGATCTTTTAAGTTAGATAATTTAGAATGTATATAATTTAAAATGAACTTGGGTGACCAATTTTGAAAGTGAGTAAACTTGGGTGACCAATACTTTAAAAAGATAAACTTTAATGACCAAAATTGAATTCTTCCCTTTCAGTATAAATAAATTATATATTTCTAAAATACAATATGAATTGCACGTTGTTTTATTCAAGCCATGGACTTAGAATTTTGTTGAAACTTTGAAAGATGACATGGCTGATATTCGATTTCACATGCTGAGAGAACATGATGTATAAAAGGGGTTTTCCTATTTCAAATTTTGAAACATAGTCACATGAGTTGCGAAACAATCATTCGAGTTACGATGAGGACCTGAGGTAATATCCAACACTTCACATTGAATATTTAACGAACCGGTGTGAGGAATTTGATGATAGAGTGGGAAATTAATATTCCCACTCTCTTAAATTCGATTGCGACATTTTCATTTTAGGCGTCTTATATTTGATTATTATTATTATTTTTAAATAAAAATACTTATTTTATCACTTTATCACATAAAATACTAATAAATAAGGGTTAATTCTAAATAAATACACGACCTTTAGACCAAATATCAATTTAATCACGACCTTCAAAATTATTGTATAAAAGCCCAACCTTTGATGTTGTTGCAAATTAATACACGTTTTTTTGCACCTACTGTGAAGAGACGATGTGACTCGCCGAAACTATTGTTTTTTGTTATGTCAGACTACACGTAGTATAAAATGTCTAAATCATAAATATAAAAAATATTTAAAAAGTTAAAAACAAAATAACAAAATAAAATCTAAAAAAATAAAATAAATTATTTAAATCTAAATTCCAAACCTTAAAAACTAATTCTCGCCGTCAATGTTTCAAAATTAAATATATTTCCACGTTTCAAAATTAAACAAAATTAAATGTAATTCCTTAGTTTCTTTCCCCCCATTCAATCCACTCATTGTCTATTATCACTCTCTTAACCCCTCACTTGATGTTCTTATTGCAGTCGATCTCCTTAAACTAAATTTGTGAAATATTTATTAAGATTCGATCAATTTTATGAAATGAATATAAATTTTATTTTTTTTATATTTTAATTGTTTTTTTTAGATTTTAACTTGTTTTAATTATTATTTTTTGTTTTAATTTATTTAAAAAATATGTTATATTATGTGGAATAATTTTAAAAATATTATTTAATATGCATCATCCTAACTGACAAGTATACACATGTTTCGGTGAGTCACGTCAGCTCTTTGCGGCCGTAGAAAAAAAAACATGTATCGATTTGCAACAATATCAAAGGTTGAGCTTTAATACAAAAATCTTGAAGGTCGTGATTAAATTGATATTTGACCAAAATGTCGTGTATTTATTTAGAATTAACCCAATAAATAACTCTTTTAACCCCAATTATCCATCACTTTATCACATAAAATACTAATAAACAACTCTTTCTACCCTAACAATTTATCACTTTTTCTTAAAACCCGAGCACACAGTAATGTGACAATCGAGTTTGGGACGGAGGTAGTATTATTTTTAGGGCACCATTTTTAAATGACAAAAACACGTATGAAACGAAATACAATTTAACATAATCAACACCCACCTCTCCCAAAAGACAAAAACTCATATGAAACGGTCTCATGCATGAGACGGAGTACAACCTAGCACAAATCACACTTACCCTTCCTAAAGTGTTAAAGCGTCAATACCCAACTTATACTCCGTCTCACCATGAGACGGTCTCATGCAAGTGTCCCTCCTCCCAAAATATTGAAGTGTCAATGCTCAGATTATTACACCCCGTCTCACCATGAGACGGTTTTACGCAAGAGTCCCTCTTTTTAGATTAGCAAAGTTAGGAAGTTATTTTTAAAAGTATCAAGACATTATTTTATGAGTTTATAAATTAAGATCATGTCTTAATTTATCGTAATCACCCCCGAAAGTTCTAATGTTATTTTTAAAAGTTCATTTTTCCTTTTACATTAGGTCCTGCCGTCAGTTGACCCGTCTTTGACTGACGGAACCAACGGAAAAAAGCGCCAATTCATCGTAATCACCCCCGAAATCGAAAATTTCAGACTCTCTTTTTCCCCATTTTGCACAAACCCTAATTTCTACAATTTCTTTTGGATTTCTCTCCAATCAGTAGCTGTAGCTCAATACCACAGTTACAACAATACACGTTCAAATTGAAAATTATAGTTTGTGGAGTCTAACGAGTGGCTTGAACTTGAATGCATCTCTAATTAGGTACAACAGACCCTGATTAGGTAGACATTCAGAAATATAACAACTCAGAAAATCAGAAATGCTAGCAACTTGAATGCATCTCATCATTAATTTGTTGGGATTATACTGGAAAATATGTTTTTACTTTGTATAATCAAAACTGAATTTCGGACTTATTTACTGAAATAAATTGTTTATCACTGATGCTTTAAATATCATCGAATGTTACATATATTTACTGTATAACTGTTCAATAAATAGTACGTGTTACATTGTAGTTAATTTAGTGATACCGCATCACGAAGATTAAATTAATAGCCTCCGTGTAACCAAAAAGTACACCATTCACGACCTAGATGGAAATGAACAATCCATCGTGAAAAGTTGAAGTGTAAGGCTCGATTGGCTTGTCTTGACCAAGAGATTACACTAGTGCATGACCGATGCCTTTGAATAGGACCTCTGGGATGACAAATTCTTGAACCCAACAAGGAAGAATTAGACCTCAGTGGTTCGTTATTTCTTAATCTTCGTTCCTTAAATAGGATCGCGTGTGGTTGGTAACTATTGTTTTGACTTATCATGGGTAGAGAATCAACGAGATTCAATACTTTATATCTTGGGCAATATTATTGGTCACATGCGATTGCTAAGATTTAATACGGAGAATCATGTGCAAAATACGCTTTGTTCGACGGTTCCCCTTGGGGAGGCTCATAAGATTTATCATACAAATCTTGCAAGTGGAACTAGTTTCCGGTATGGATAATAATGTTGAACCGTTCCTTAATCAAGGACAAAATATATTAATTAATGGAAAGCTATTTCAGTGGCTTGAATTAATTAATGGGCTAGATAATCTTAAACACGTGAAATAATAACCGGGAGCCATATTGACTGTAATATGGGTTAAGATGGATAGTGCAATATTAATTATGTAGTGGGATTAATTAATATTTATGGGCTTGAATAATATTGTGGCTCAATATTGATAATTCAAGATCCATTGGAAGGTCCAATCTTAATTCTCCTAAAGGCCCCTCAAGTAACCCAACATAAAGTCCAATAACTGAAAAGGGTGTTTAAAAATAAAATAAATTATTGTTGCATTATTTTCCTTAAAATTTCGAAATTATTAAAGAAAAAGAGGGAGAAGAATTTTCTTGAAAAGATTTTATGGAAAGGAGATAAGTATTCTTGGAATACAAGATTATCCCATAAATTTAAGAAATCTCCCACTTGGTTTCTTTAATTGTGATTTTCGAAATATATAGAGTAATAATAGGAAGAAGGATTTTCTTGATTTTCTTGAAAAGATTTTATGGAAAAAGATATGTATTCTTGGAATACAAGAATATCTCATAAATTCAAGAAAGATCCAATTTTGAAAAGCCTCATATTATTTTTGAAAAAATGGGTTAAATAAGGGTGTGAGATTTTTGTAGAAAAATACACATGGAAAGATGAATATATGAGATATATTCAAGATTTCTTGGAGATCAAGAAAATATCTTTCATAACCATATTTTGAGCCCTAATTTTCGTCCCCCTCTCTATTATAAATAGGGGATAAATGTTTCATCCCCAGTGAACAAAAAATTGGTTTTTCGGAAAAATATCAACGTCGATAAAATATCAAATATTTTGAAACGTCGACAGATTGTGTATTTTCGAAAAACATCAATTGTGAGTGTACAATTCCATGTGCTGGAAAAATTAGTAAATCCACAAAGGTTGTGCAACAAATTTTTTATTTTCCCTTTTGTTAATTGTTCGCGAGCATCCTTCCACCGGATTGTCGAGCAAGGACTAGGGAATACTTGAGAAGGCTTTTTGGTGTGTTTTATCGACGAGACCATTGTCACTCCAAGAGGTTAGTTCACGTAAACCCGTAGCAATTCCGCATGCGTAGGATTTATGTGAACTGTTTATATGCATGATTTGTTGTTGAATTATTATTTGAATTAATATAGGATTAATTCATGCTAGTAATAATTGTTAGAATTAAATTTATATTTAAATATTCATCCCGAATAGATCCGTGCAATTAATTCCCCAACAACTGGTATCAGAGCCTCGGTTTCGGGCTTTGAATTTTAAATTGTAATTTAATTCGTTTTCATTAAATTTGAAATTGGATAGTAGAATTGCTAGATCTTTTTTGCAGGTATCCAATTGTCATGGAATTTAATGTGTTTATTTATGCATGCATATAAATTGTGGTTTTTTAATTCGATTCGTTCGATTTCATTTTGCCTCGTGAGAAAATCCACGAGTAGATTAGGATTTGTTTGATTTGATCAAATGTAATAGACTAGTCTAGATCTAGGTTTATTTATTTTTGTAAATAAATTGTAACCGGATCGGAAATGGAGGCGGAGATGAAGAATTAAAGGATAAATCCGAATCGGCGCGGCGGCGGCGGCGTCGCGCTAAACGCGCTGGGGAGGCACGCGCTACGACCAACGCATGCAGCACGCACGATTTGGGGCGAGGCCGAGGGCCGAAGAAGCGCGGGGCGAAGACGACGCCAAGACGGGCGGGCGCCTAGGCGCTTTACCGCGCGGCGCGATCAAAATGAAGGCGAAGCGCTGGCGGGCCACAATCGATCGCTGGGGACGCCCGCGCCGCTGAAGTTCCGGGCGGCGAGAGGCTAGCGAAGCGCTCGCTGTCGGATAAACGCTGGTACGCTGCCGAGGCCGAGGCCGATGAGGGGCCAGTCATAGAGGTCACCGAGGTCACCGAAGATCTTGGCGATGCTGCCAGGCTACGCAGACGACGATCGCGCTCGCCGGCCAAGGGGCGGCGGATCTTGGGCGTGCATCCCGGCTGTGAGCTATTTGGCGTGGCGTTTCGAGACGAAGTTCTTTTCGAGACGATCGAGTGGGAGAAATTCAAGACGGCGTTTCTTCAAAATCAAGCCAAGAAAAATCAAACCATGACAATTGGATAATTTGTCCCAATATGTTTATTTTTCCGCTTTGCTTGATTTATTGTTGTGATTTCTTGTGCTTTATTTAATTTGTTTAAATGTGTTTGCATGAGAATTGCCCAATGAAAAATCTCACCTTCAAAAATTACTAAGTATGTTTAAATAATTAATTGACAATTTTATTCCGGATAATAAAATTGAATTAATTTTGACCTCCATGATTTATTTATTTGTGAATTCTTTTGGAGAAATTCCCCCCCACGGGACGGTCAAAAGATAGCTTTCACATGAATAAATTCCAGATGGATGATTGTGGATTATTACTAGTGGCGACGATGATCCTCCCCACGAGGCTCGTTCAAAGCGAAATAATAATTCTGTATTTAATCATGGTTATTACTTAGGTATAAAATTGATATGCATATACTTCCCCGAAGTCCCTGTCAATTTTATATTGGTCAAGTGGGAGCCAACTATTAATCTGGATATTAAAGGTTTGTAACTGTTGTTTATAACCTGCTTGAATGTGTTTAAATAATGACCCACCCCACGTGACTTATTTAAACTGTTTGAGATGTTGGCTGATGCATGTTCATATTTTTTTGAGATTTTAATATGAAACATGTGATCGAACCTTGTGATATATTTATGCTTATGCATATTATTATTTGTTTCAGTTCAGCATGTCGTAACCTTTTAATCCACTGCTATTATACTTAAAGTCAATAGAATAAGTATGGAAACTATATTGATTGGAAACAGAAAATTATAATTGTCCTAAGTGCACAAAAGCACAAGTGGATTCTTGACACACCAAAATCAGATGAGCCAAGTGACGAGTTAAAAATGCGAGACTCGTCAGATCACCTTGCGAGAGATGTCGTCGCTGAAATTGGTGGAGGGCAAACCCGTAAGAGGACAATGGAGGAAGTGCTTAAGCTGCGGTGAAAGAGGACAATGGAGGTTTGCCTGTTCCAACCCCAAAAGGGCCGGAAAGAAAGGTAATTCTCACGCACTAATTGTTGAAACTTGTTTAGCGGCGTATACTTCTCATTCGTGGGTAATTGATACGAGATCCACTAATCATGTTTGCTTCACGGGTTCAAACTGATCCAACAACTTAGTGGCAGTGAGATCCTCATCACACTGGGCGATGCTACGAGAGTGGCAGCTGAAGCAGTGGGAGAAGTGCACCTGTCTTTTGAAGACAGAGTTCTAATTTTAAAAGATGTTCTTTATGTTCCCAGTTTTAGAAAGAATTCACTTTTAGTTTCTAAAATTCTGTTAATAGACACTTAGTTTCTTCTAATAAGAATGAAATCATTTCTTGAAATGATGAGTGTATCTGTTATGGGACATTGATGGAAAATCTCTATACAATTAATTGTGCACACCACTCACAAAATGCATCCTATAACACATCAACTGTTTCCGATAAAAGAAAACGTGAATGAGACACTTCTATGGCATCTAATATTTGGATATATTAATCCAAAGAGGATCCAAAGGTTGGTAGAAGCAGGTTCACTGGAGTCTCTCCAAGTTGAACCAATTCCAACCTGCGAATCATGTTTGGAGAGTAAAATGACCAAGAGGGCATTAGGAGCCAAGGGGAATAGAGCCAAAGAAGTGTTAGAAAGCGTTCACACAGACGTATGTGGTCCAATGTCAACCAAAGTAAGGGGAGGTTATGAGTATTTCCTCACTTTTATTGATGACTACTCAAGGTACGGTTATATTTTCCTTATGAAGCATAAATCTGAGACCTTTGAGAAATTCAAAGAATTTAAGGCTCAAGCAGAGAATCATAGGGAAAAACGTATCAAGTCTCTACGATCCGATCGTGGAGGCGAGTACATCAGCGATGAGTTTTTGAACTACTTGTCTGATGAAGGGATTGCATCCCAGCTGACTGCACCTGGAACCCCTCAACAAAACGGGGTTGCAGAGCGAAGAAACATAACTCTTTTGGAAGTGGTTAGATCTATGATGAGTTATGCGGATCTTCCCAAGTCGTTCTGGGGTCATGCCTTGGAAACAGCGGCTTACATTCTGAACTTGGTGCCATCCAAATCGGTTCCCAAAACTCCCAAAGAATTGTGGACTGGGCGCAAGCCCAGTTTGAGACACATGAAAATTTGGGGGTGTCCGGCCTACGTGTTGGACAAGGAAGCCGGAAAATTGGATCCTCGGTCAGAATTAAGGTTGTTTGCAGGATACCCCGAGGGAACAAAAGGGTGTATGTTCTATGGTCCCGAAAATCAAAAGGTGCTAATAAGCACCCACTTTAGATTTTTGGAAGAAGACTATATGAACAAAAGAAGACCCAGAAGTGAGATTACCTTAAATGAGCTAAAGGGGCTAACCTCAGTGCCAACTGTACAAGATGACATACTAAATGACACACTTACACAACCAAAACCTCGTCGTAGTGGGAGGGTTGTGAGAAAGCCCGAGAGATTCATGGGGATAGGAGAGTCCTCGGACTTGATTCCCGGACAAGACGAATCAGACCCATGGACATATGACGAGAAAATCCAAGACAAGGATGCAGTTTCTTGGCAAACAACAATGAAAGCCGAAGTGGGTTCTATGGATCATAACAGAGTGTGGGAGCTAGTCGAACCACTTAATGGGGTCAAACCCATGGGTTGCAAGTGGGTATACAAGAGACCGGACGGGAAGGTGGAAACCTTCAAGGCAAGGCTTGTGGCGAAAGGTTATACTCAGAAAGAAGGGATCTACTATGAGGAAACCCTTTCACCTGTAGCAATGCTCAAGTCCATCCGAATTCTCTTGTCGATTGATGCGCATCTCGATTTTGAAATCTGGCAAATGGATATCAAGACAGCTTTCCTTAACAGAAGTCTTGATGAAGAAATCTATATGCAACAACCCCAAGGATTCATTGAAAAAGGCCAAGAACACCTAGTTTGTAAGCTCATGAAGTCCATTTACGGACTCAAACAGGCATCCAGAGCTTGGAACCAATATTTTGATCATGTTATAAATTCTTATGGGTTTTATCAAAATGAGTTTGAAAGTTGTGTGTACAATAAGCGTGTCGGAACTGCATTGGTATTCTTAGTACTATACGTAGACGACATTCTGATCATCGGGAACGATGTAAAGGTGTTATCAGACGTAAGGGCATGGCTTTCAAAACAGTTTGATATGAAGGACATAGGAAAGCCGCGCACATCCTTTGGATCAAGATCACTCGAGATCGCAAGAAAAGGATGATAGGCTTATCGCAAGCTTCATACATCTTGAAACGATTCAGCATGCAGGATTCCAAGAAAGGCTTCGTACCTTTCAGACATGGAATCCATCTATCCAAGGAAATGTGCCCTAAGACACAAAAGGAGATAGATGGCATGAAAGGCATTCCATATGCTTCGGCTGTCGGAAGCCTTATGTATGCAATGCTGTGTGTTGGGGAATTATTTGCACGGATCTATTCGGGATGAATATTTAAATACAAATTTAATTCTAACAATTATTACTAGCATGAATTAATCCTATATTAATTCAAATAATAATTCAACAACAAATCATGCATATAAACAGTTCACTTAAATCCTACGCATGCGGAATTACTACGAGTTAACGTGAACGTACCTCTTGGAATGACAATGGTCTCGTTGATTAGACACACCGGAAAAACCTTCCCAAGTATTCCCTTAATCCTTGCTCGACAATCTGGTGGTAGGATGCTCGCGAACAATTAACAAAAGGAAAATAAACTTTGTTGCACCACCTTTGTGGATTTACTAATTTTTCCAGCACATGGAATTGTACTTGGGAATGAAAGAATCATCCCCTATTTATAGATGGGGTGGTGGACGATTTTTAGGGAAGAAAACAATGTGGGAAAATCTTTTCTTGATCTCCAAGAAATCTTGAATATATCTCCTATATTCTTTTTCCCATAATTAAAATATTCCACAAAATTCCCACCTCATCATGTTATGGAGATTTTTGAAAATTTAGGGACAAGATTCAAAGATTTGGATCTTCTTGAATTTATGATATATACTTGTACTTCAAGAAATACATATCTTCCATAATATATTTTCAAGAAAATCAAGAAAATCTTTCTTTCCCTTAAATATCAAAAATTTCGAAAATATCAAATATGAATAACCAAGTGGGAGATTTCTTGAATTTAATGAGATAATCTTGTATTCCAAGAATACATATCTTCATTCCATAACAAAATTCAAAGAAAATCTTTCTCCCATTTTTATCCATAATTTTCGAAAAACAAGGAAAAATAAGCAAAAAGATTTATTTTATTTTTAAACATCTTTTTCAGTTATTGGACTTTATGTTGGGCTACTTAGGGGGCCTTTAGGAGAATTAAGATTGGATCTTCCAATGGATCTTGAATTATCAATATTGAGCCACAATATTATTCAAGCCCATAAATATTAATTAATCCCACTACATAATTAATATTGCACTATCCATCTTAACTCATATTACTGTCAATATAGCTCCCGGTTATTATTTCCCGTGTTTAAGATTATCTAGCCCATTAATTAATTCAAGCCACTGAAATAGCTTTCCATTAATTAATATCTTTTGTCCTTGGTTAAGGAACGGTTCAACATTACTATCCATACCGGAAACTAGTTCCACTTGCAAGATTTAGTATGATAAAGCTTATGAACCTCCCAAGGGGGCAAATCGAACAAGCTTACTTGCACACAATTCTCCGTATTAAATCTTAGCAATCGAATGTGACCAATAATATTGCCCAAGACAAAAAGTATAGAATCTCGTTGATTCTCTACCCGTGATATGTCAAAGCAATAGTTATCAACCACACGTGATCCTATTTAAGGGACGAAGATTAAGAAATAACGAACCACTGAGGTCTAATTCTTCCTTGTTCAGTTCTGAAGAATTTGTCCTCCTGTAGGTCCTATTCAGTGCATCAGTCATGCACTAGTGTAATCTCTTGGTCAAGACAAGCCAATCTGAGCCTTACACTTCAACCTTTCACGATGGATTGTTCATTTCCATCTAGGTCGTGAATGGTGTACTTTTGGTTACAAGGGACTGTTAATTTAATCTTCTGTGATCTGGTATCACTAAATTAACTACAATGTAACACATACTATTTATTGAACAGTTATGCAGTAAATATATGTAACATTCGATGATATTTAAAGCATCAGTGATAAACAATGTATTTCAGTAAATAAGTCCGAAATTCAGTTTTGATTATACAAAGTAAAAGCATACTTTCCAGTATAATCCCAACAATCTCCCACTTATACTCAAAGTCTGCTTTTAAGTATACTGCAGCATGTCTCGTGTAGTTCCTAATACGTGACATCTAATGTCACCTACACGAACCTAATAATTTCTCCCACTTATACTCAAAGCAGATTGGCAACGGTCTTGACACCCATTCCTTCCTCATGTCTCTTGAATGTATTATGAGGCAGACCCTTTGTGAATGGATCTGCTAGGTTGTCTTCTGACCCTATCTTTGCCACCTCTATATCTCCCGTCTTAACAATTTCTCGTATAAGATGGTATTTCCTTTCAATGTGTTTGCTGGCCTTGTCGGCTCTTGGTTCCCTTGAATTTGCAACTGCTCCGGCATTGTCACAATAAACAGTGATTGTGCTGGGCAAATTCAAAACTACGTCCAAGTCCACTAGGAAGTTCTTGAGCCAAACCGCTTCTTTCGCTGCCTCGGAAGCAGCTACATATTCGGCTTCCATGGTAGAATCTGTGACGCATTTCTGCTTAACGCTTCTCCATGTCATGGCTTCTCCCCCCATGCAAAACACACTACCGGAGGTAGATTTTCTGGAATCGTAGTCTGATTGGAAATCCGAGTCCATGTAGCCGATGGGGATTAGACTGTCTGACTGATAAATTAACATTCTATCTCGAGTTCTTTTCAGATACTTCAGAATGTTTTTAACTACCGTCCAATGTTCTTTCCCCGGGTTACTTTGATAACTTGCCACCATGCCAACGACAAAGCAGATATCCGGTCTCGTACACAGCATTGCATACATAAGGCTTCCGACAGCCGAAGCATATGGAATGCCTTTCATGTCATCTATCTCCTTTCTTGTCTTAGGGAACATTTTCTTGGATAGATGGATTCCATGTCTGAAATGTACGCAGCCTTTCTTTTAATCCTGCATGCTGAATCGTTTCAAGACAGTGTCTATGTATGAAGCTTGCGATAAGCCTATCATCCTTTTCTTGCGATCTCGAGTGATCTTGATCCCAAGGATGTGGGCGGCTTCCCCTAAGTCCTTCATATCAAACTGTTTTGAAAGCCATGCCCTTACGTCTGATAACACCTTTACATCGTTCCCGATGATCAGAATGTCATCTACATATAGTACTAAGAATACCAATGCAGTTCCGACACGCTTTTCGTGCACACAACTTTCGAACTCGTTTTGATTAAACCCATAAGACTTTATAACATGATCAAAACATTAGTTCCAAGCTCTGGATGCCTGTTTGAGTCCGTAAATGGACTTCATGAGCTTACAAACTAGGTGTTCTTGGCCTTTTTCAATGAAGCCTTGGGGTTGTTGCATATAGATCTCTTCATCAAGACTTCCGTTAAGGAAATCTGTCTTGACATCCATTTGCCAGATTTCAAAGTCGAGATGCGCGGCAATCGATAAGAGAATTCGGATGGACTTGAGCATGGCTACGGGCGAAATAGTTTCATCATAGTCGATCCCTTCTTTCTGAGTATAACCCTTCGCCACAAGCCTTGCCTTGAAGGTTTCCACCTTCCCGTCCGGTCCTCTTTTTCTCTTGTACACCCACTTGCAACCAATGGGTTTGACCCCATTAAGTGGTTCGACTAGCTCCCACACTCTGTTATGATCCATAGAACCCATTTCGGCTTTCATTGCTGTTTGCCAAGAAACTGCATCCTTGTCTTGGATTGCCTCGTCATATGTCCATGGGTCTGATTCGTCTTGTCCGGGAATCAAGTCCGAGGACTCTCCTATTCACATGAATCTCTCGGGCTGTCTCACAACCCTCCCACTACGACGAGGTTCCGGTTGTGTAAGTGTGTCATTTGGTATGTCATCTTGTACGGTTGGCACTGAGGTTAACCCTCTTAGCTCATTTAAGGTAATCTCACTTCTGGGTCTTCTTTGGTTCATATAGTCTTCTTCCAAAAATCTAAAGTGGGTGCTTATTACCACCTTTTGATCTTCGGGACCATAGAACATACACCCTTTTGTTCCCTCGGGGTATCCCACAAACAACCTTAATTCTGATCGAGGATCCAATTTTTTGGCTTCCTTGTCCAACACGTAGGCCGGACACCCCCAAATCTTCATGTGTCTCAAACTGGGCTTGCGCCCGGTCCATAATTTTTTTTTTTTTGGAACCAATTTGGATGGCACCAAGTTCAGAATGTAGGGTGATGTTTCCAAGGCATGACCCCAGAATGACTTGGGAAGATCCGCATAACTCATCATAGATCTAACCATTTCCAAAAGATTTCTGTTTCTTCGCTCAGCAACCCCGTTTTGTTGAGGGGTTCCGGGTGCAGTTAGCTGGGATACAATCCCTCTATCAGACAAGTAGTTCAAAAACTCATCGCTGAGGTATTCGCCTCCACGATCAGATCGTAGAGACTTGATACGTTTTTCCCTATGATTCTCTGCTTGAGCCTTAAATTCTTTGAATTTCTCAAAGGTCTCAGATTTATGCTTCATGAGGAAAATATAACCATACCTTGAGTAGTCATCAATAAAAGTGACGAAATACTCATAACCTCCCCTTGCTTTGGTTGACATTGGACCACATACGTCTGTGTGACGATTTCTAACACTTCTTTGGCTCTATTCCCCTTGGCTCCGAATGCCCTCTTGGTCATTTTACTCTCCAAACATGATTCGCAGGTTATAATTGGTTCAACTTGGAGAGACTCCAGTGAACCTGCTTCTACCAACCTTTGGATCCTCTTTGGATTAATATGTCTCAATCTTAGATGCCATAGAAGTGTCTCATTCACGTTTTCTTTTATCGGAAACAATTGATGTGTTATAGGATGCATTTTGTGAGTGGTGTGCACAGTTAATTGTATAGAGATTTTCCATCAATGTCCCATTACAGATACACTCATCATTTCAAGAAATGATTTCATTCTTATTAGAAGAAACTAAGTGTCTATTAACAGAATTTTAGAAACTGAAAGTGAATTCTTTCTAAAACTGGGAAAATAAAGAACATCTCTTAAAATTAGAACTCTGTCTTCAAAAGACAGGTGCACTTCTCCCACTGCTTCAGCTGCCACTCTCGTAGCATCGCCCAGTGTGATGAGGATCTCACTGCCACTAAGTTGTCGGATCAGTTTGAACCCGTGAAGCAAACATGATTAGTAGATCCCGTATCAACTACCCACGAATGAGAAGTATACCCCGCTAAACAAGTTTCAACAATTAGTGCGTGAGAATTACCTTTCTTTCCGGGCCTTTTGGGGTTAGAACAGGCAAACCTCCATTGTCCTCTTTCACCGCAGCTTAAGTACTTCCTCTTTGGATTTTCTTTGACACCACCAGCATTCGTCATCTTATCATTGCCCTTGGCAACAATTGAGTCTGATTGCTTATGGACTTTGGTCATCTTCTTCTTCTTGCCATCCCTTGGCTTAGAAGATGAAGACGGACCACTTGCCGTCAAAGCTTGAGTTTGGTGCCCAATCACTATCTCTGCCGAGACCAAAGCTTGTAACAAATCAGCTAGCGAGGCAAAATTGCTCAGAAACTTTTGGGCAGAGAGTGAAGTACCAAATTCATCTGAGTCTCCAGATTATAATCTGTACTAAGAACTTCAAGTTTGTTCATATGGGCCATCAATTTTGAGGACGTAATCCCTTACGGGTTTGCCCTCCACCAATTTCAGTGACGACATCTCTCGCAAGGTGATCTGACGAGTCTCGCATTTTTGACTCGTCAGTTGGCTCATCTGATTTTTGTGTGTCAAGAATCCACTTGTGCTTTTGTGCAGTTAGGACAATTATAATTTTTCGTTTCCAATCAATATAGTTTCCATACTCATTCTATTGACTTTAAGTATAATGAATAGTGGATTAAAAGGTTACGACAAGCTGAACTGAAATAAATAATAATATGCATAAGAACAAATATATCACAAGGTTCGATCACATGTTTCATATTAAAATCTCAAAAAAAAATATGAACATGCATCAGCCAACATCTCAAAACAGTTTAAATAAGCCACGTGGGGTGGGTCATTATTTAAACATATTCAAGCATGTTATAAACAAGAACAGTTACAAACCTTTAATATCCAGATTAATAGTTGGCTCCCACTTGACCAATATAAAATTGACAGGGACTTCGGGGAAGTATATGCTTATCAATTTTATACCTAAGTAAAAACCATGATTAAATACAGAATTATTATTTCGCTTTGAACGAGCCTCGTGGGGAGGATCATCGTCGCCGCTAGTAATAATCCACAATCATCCATTTGAAATTTATTCATGTGAAAGCTATCTTTTGACCGTCCCGTGGGGGGAATTTCTCCAAAAGAATTCACAAATAAATAAATCATGGAGGTCAAAATTAATTCAATTTTATTGTCCGGAATAAAATTGTCAATTAATTATTTAAACATACTTAGTAATTTTTTAAGGTGAGATTTTTCATTGGGAAATTCTCATGCAAACACATTTAAACAAATTAAATAAAGCACAAGAAATCACAACAATAAATCAAGCAAAGCGGAAAAATAAACATATTGGGCAAAAATTATCCAATTGTCATGGTTTGATTTTTCTTGGCTTGATTTTGAAGAAACGCCGTCTTGAATTTCTCCCACTCGATCGTCTCGAAAAGAACTCCGTCTCAAAACGCCACGCCAAGTAGCTCGCAGCAGGGATGCACGCCCGCATCCGGCCGGTCCCTTGGTCGATCAGCCTTGGCGACCTCAAAGACGCCTCGGCAGCACCGCTGCTTTTCGTGCCTCGGCACCTTCTCGGCGGCTTCGGCGGTGGCCAGCGTATCCGGATCGCATCCGGCGTGCAGCGTTCGCCCGGCGCTTACCTGCGCCCGCGGATCTCGGCGGCGCCGCGCGTCCCCGCGTCGCTCGCCATCTCCCGCCGTCCGTCATAACCGGCTTCGCGCGTGGTCATGGCGTTGCCCGTCCGTGCCAGCGTCGTCTCTAAGGCGATCATTGGCGCCCTAGCGTCGTGCCCGTCCGCATGGCGATGTCCGTCGTCGTCGCGTACCTCCTGCTTACGTTTCGCTTGATACCGCGTCGTCGCGTCACGGTTACGGATATATCCTTTAATTCTTCGTCTTCGTATACATTTTTAGATCCGGTTACAATTTATTTACAAAAAATAAATAAACCTGAATCTGAACTAGTCTATTACATTGATCCAAATCAAACAAATCATAATCTACTGTTGGATTTTCTCCGCGAGTAAAAGCGAATTCGAACAAATCGAATTAAAAACCGCAATTTATATGCATGCATAAATAAACACATTAAATTCCATGACAATTGGATACCGCAAAAAAATCTCTAGCAATTCTACTATCCAATTTCAAATTTAATGAAAATGAATTAAATTACAATTTAAAATTTAGAGCCCGAAACCGAGGCTCTGATACCAGTTGTTGGGAAATTATTTGCACAGATCTATTCGGGATGAATATTTAAATATAAATTTAATTCTAACAATTATTACTAGCATGAATTAATCATATATTAATTCAAATAATAATTCAACAACAAATCATGCATACAAACAGTTCACGTAAATCCTACGCATGCGGAATTACTACGAGTTAACGTGAACGTACCTCTTGGAATGTCAATGGTCTCGTTGATTAGACACACCGAAAAAAACTGCCCAAGTATTCCCTTAATCCTTGCTCGACAATCCGGTGGTAGGATGCTCGCGAACAATTAACAAAAGGAAAATAAACTTTGTTGCACCACCTTTGTGGATTTACTAATTTTTCTAGCACATGGAATTGTACTTGGGAATGAAAGAATCATCCCCTATTTATAGATGGGGTGGTGGACGATTTTTAGGGAAGAAAACAATGTGGGAAAATCTTTTCTTGATCTCCAAGAAATCTTGAATATATCTCCTATAGTCTTTTTCCCATAATTAAAATATTCCACAAAAATCCCACCTCATCATGTTATGGAGATTTTCGAAAATTTAGGGACAAGATTCCAAGATTTGGATCTTCTTGAATTTATGAGATATACTTGTACTTCAAGAAATACATATCTTCCATAATATCTTTTCAAGAAAATCAAGAAAATCTTTCTTTCCCTTAATTATCAAAAATTTCGAAAATATCAAATATGAATAATCAAGTGGGAGATTTCTTGAATTTAATGAGATAATCTTGTATTCCAAGAATACATATCTTCATTCCATAACAAAATTCAAAGAAAATCTTTCTCCCCTTTTTATCCATAATTTTTGTAAAACAAGGAAAAATAGGCAACAAGATTTGTTTTATTTTTAAACACCTTTTTCAGTTATTGGACTTTATGTTGGGCTACTTAGGGGACCTTTAGGAGAATTAAGATTGGATCTTCCAATGGATCTTAAATTATCAATATTGAGCCACAATATTATTCAAGCCCATAAATATTAATTAATCCCACTACATAATTAATATTGCACTATCCATCTTAACCCATATTATCACAATATGGCTCCGGTTATTATTTCCCGTGTTTAAGATTATCTAGCCCATTAATTAATTCAAGCCACTGAAATAGCTTTCCATTAATTAATATCTTTTGTCCTTGGTTAAGGAACGGTTCAACATTATTATCCATACCGGAAACTAGTTCCACTTGCAAGATTTGGTATGATAAAGCTTATGAACCTCCCAAGGGGGCAAATCGAACAAGCGTACTTGTACACGATTCTCCGTATTAAATCTTAGCAATCGCATGTGACCAATAATATTGTCCAAGATAAAAAGTATTGAATCTCGTTGATTCTCTACCCGTGATAAGTCAAAGCAATAGTTACCAACCACACGTGATCCTATTTAAGGGACGAAGATTAAGAAATAACGAACCACTGAGGTCTAATTCTTCCTTGTTCGATTCAAGAATTTGTCCTCCCAGAGGTCCTATTCAATTGCATCGGTCATGCACTAGTGTAATCTCTTGGTCAAGACAAGCCAATCCGAGCCTTTACACTTCAACCTTTCACGATGGATTGTTCATTTCCATCTAGGTCGTGAATGGTGTACTTTTTTTGGTTACAAGGGTCTGCATTAATTTAATCTTCCGTGATCCGGTATCACTAAATTAACTACAATGTAACACGTCTTATTTATTGAATAGTTATCTTTGAAATATATGTAACATTCGATGATATTTAAAGCATCAGTGATAAACAATTTATTTCAGTAAATAAGTCCGAAATTCAGTTTTGATTATAAAAAGTAAAAGCATACTTTCCAGTATAATCCCAACACTGTGTACGAGACCGAATATCTGCTTTGTCGTTGGCATGGTGGCAAGATATCAAAGTAACCCGGGGAAAGAACATTGGACGGCAGTTAAAAATATTCTGAAGTATCAGAAAAGAACTCGAGATAGAATGTTAATTTATCAGTCAGATAGTCTAATCCCCATCGGCTACACGGACTAGGATTTCCAATCAGACTTAGATTCCATAAAATCTACCTCCAGTAGTGTGTTTTGCATGGGGGGAGGAGCCATGACATGGAGAAGCGTTAAGCAGAAATGAATCGCAGATTCTACCATGGAAGCCGAATATGTAGCTGCTTGCAAGGTAGCGAAAGAAGCGGTTTGGCTCAAGAACTGACGTAGTTCCAAATTTACCCAGCACAATCACTGTTTATTATGACAATGTCGGAGCAGTGACAAATTCAAGGGAATCAAGAGCCCACAAGGCCAACAAACACATTGCAAGGAAATATCATCTTATACGAGAAATCGTTAAGAGAGGATATATAGAGTTGGCAAAAATCGCGTCAGAAGACAACCTAGCAGATCCATTCACACAGGGTCTGCCTCAGGATACATTCGAGAGACATGTGGAAGGAATGGGTGTCAAGACCGTTGCCAATCTGCTTTGAGTATAAGTGGGAGAAATTATTAGGTTCGTGTAGGTGACATTAGATGTCACGACAGAAACTACACGAGACATGTTGTAGTATACTTAAAAGGCACTTTGAGTATAAGTGGGAGATTGTTGGGATTATACCGAAAGTATGCTTTTACTTTGTATAATCAAAACCTAATTTCGGACTTATTTAATTGAAATAAATTGTTTATCACTGATGCTTTAAATATCATCGAATGTTACATATATTTACTGCATAACTGTTCAATAAATAGTATGTGTTACATTGTAGTTAATTTAGTGATACCAGATCACAAAAGATTAAATTAATAGTTTTTTGTAACCAAAAGTACACCATTCACGACCTAGATGGAGATGAACAATCCATCGTGAAATGTTGAAGTGTAAGGCTCGGGGACGACTTGTCTTGTCCAAGAGATTACACTAGTGCATGACCGATGCCTTCGAATAGGACCTCTGAGGAGGACAAATTCTTCGAATCAATAAGGAAGAATTAGACCTCAATGGTTCGTTATTTCTTAATCTTCTTTCCTTAAATAGGATCACGTGTGGTTGGTAACTATTGCTTTGACTTATCACGGGTAGAGAATCAACGAGATTCAATACTTTATATCTTGGGCAATATTATTGGTCACATGCGATTGATAAGATTTAATACGGAGAATCGTGTGCAAGTACGCTTGTCCGATTTGCCCCCTTGGGAGGTTCATAAGATTTATCATACCAAATCTTGCAAGTGGAACTAGTTTTCGGTATGGATAATAATGTTGAATCGCTCTCAACCAAGGACAAAAGATATTAATTAATGGAAAGCTATTTCAGTGGTTTGAATTAATTAATGGGCTAGATAATCTTAAACACGGGAAATAATAACCGGGAGCCATATTGACTGTAATATGGGTTAAGATGGATAGTGCAATATTAATTATGTAGTGAGATTAATTAATATTTATGGGCTTGAATAATATTGTGGCTCAATATTGATAATTCAAGATCCATTGGAAGGTTCAATCTTAATTCTCCTAAAGGCCCCTCAAGTAGCCCAACATAAAGTCCAATAACTGAAAAAGGTGTTTAAAAATAAAATAAATTATTGTTGCATTATTTTCCTTAAAATTTCGAAATTATTAAAGAAAAAGATGGAGAAGAATTTTCTTGAAAAGATTTTATGGAAATGATATAAGTATTCTTGGAATACAAGATTATCCCATAAATTCAAGAAATCTCCCACTTTGTTTCTTTAATTGTGATTTTCGAAATATATAGAGTAATAATAGGAAGAAGAATTTTCTTGACTTTCTTGAAAAGATTTTATGGAAAAAGATATGTATTCTTGGAATACAAGAATATCTCATAAATTCAAGAAAGATCCAATCTTGAAAAGCCTCCTATTATTTTTGAAAAAATGGGTTAAATAAGGGTGTGAGATTTTTGTAGAAAAATACACATGGAAAGAAGAATATATGAGATATATTCAAGATTTCTTGGAGATCAAGAAAAGATCTTTCCTAACCATATTTTGAGCCCTAATTTTCGTCCCCCTCTCTATTATAAATAGGGGATGAATGTTTCATCCCCAATGAACACAAAAATTGGTTTTTCGGAAAAATATCAGCGTCGATAAAATATCAAATATTTTGAAACGTCGACAGATTGTGTATTTTCGAAAAACATCAATTGTGAGTGTACAATTCCATGTGCTGGAAAAATTAGTAAATCCACAAAGGTGGTGCAACAAATTTTTTATTTTCCCTTTTATTAATTGTTCGCGAGCATCCTTCCACCGGATTGTCGAGCAAGGACTAGGGAATACTTGAGAAGACTTTTTGATGTGTTTTATCGACGAGACCATTGTCACTCCAAGAGGTTAGTTCACGTAAACCCGTAGCAATTCCGCATGTGTGGGATTTATGTGAACTGTTTATATGCATGATTTGTTGTTGAATTATTATTTGAATTAATATAGGATTAATTCATGCTAGTAATAATTGTTAGAATTAAATTTGCATTTAAATATTCATCCCGAATAGATCCGTGCAATTAATTCCCCAACATAATTGAAGGATCAAGTTTTTTTCAATATTGAACATTTTGTTCCCCTACCCCATCTTAAATTTCAGAATCTGAAATTAGTGTTTCACCAATCAGAGAATTAAAAGAACACGACATCAAGATGAAACAAGTACATGATACAAGATGCTTGTAAACAATAAAACATACCTTTGATTGCAGATACAGAGCTTGATTGGAGAGAAATCAATGAAAATTGAAAAAAATAGAGTTTCGGGTAAAGAGGGGAATGGGCTGTCTAATTTGCAGATACAGAGCTTTGATTGGAGAGAAATTCAAGAGAAATTGTAAAAATTAGGGCTTGTGCAAAATGGGGGAAAGAGAGAGTCTGAAATTTTCGATTTTGAGGGTGTTTAGGATGAATTCGCGCTTTTTTCCATTGGTTCCGTCAGTCAAAGACGGGTCAACAGACGGCAGGACCGAATATGAGAGGAAAAATGAACTTGGGTGACCAATTTTGAAAGTGAATAAACTTGGGTGACCAAAACTGTAAAAATGTAAACTTTAGTGACCAAAATTGAATTTTTCCCATACTGAAATATATAATTTATTTCAAGAATACAAATTGCATGTCTTAATATAAATAATTTTTATGTTTAAAAAATATATTATAAAGTACACAGTATAGCTAGTGTATAGAATATCCACTTATTTTCTAAAGGTCAATTCGAATAACTAATTTGTATTATTCCCTCCGTCCATCAAAATTGTGCTCATTTCTTTTTGATATATTGTACGGAAAGGTAAATTAAATATTTTTATGGACATTTTTTTTTTCATCGTACAACAATCACTTAATTATTTTTTTGGTAAGTTACTCAAGTTATTTTTTGGTAAGTTACTCAAATGAAGTTACTCAAAATTATGTTATTAAAAAATGAACCTAATTTATCTTTCTGTACAACATATCAAAATAAATGAACACAGTTTTTATGGATGAAGGAAGTATAATGCATGAAACTCGCAATCACCACACCGAAAATTAAAAAAAAAAACTATTCCGAATTGTAATTCAGACTACAGTACATTACTAGTGTTACGTATTTTAATATATAAAAGATAATTCCTATTGGCAAGATTTGATTTGATGAATCTAAATCTATATTTAAAATTGTATTTTCTAAAACTAAAAAAAATAAAGTTGATATGCTGTAAAATTTGTTTATCGTGAAATTGGTATTTTTTTTTTATAGACATACTCTTTAATAATATAAGTCACACCCTTCAGTTATCACTGCAACACTCTTTGATATAATATAAGTCACTCTCTTTATTTTTACGAAAGAATATCTTTTTTATAAGTAAAATGTCATACCCTTTACAAAGAAAAAGAACACTCTTTAATAATAAAAATCACACTTCTTAATCAATTTTATCATAAAATTTGTTCACATTATACTTTGAAAAAAAAATATTCTAAAGATGTGATTTGATGACGATTAAAATATTTAGGCGACGTGCAGATAGTCAGAGACTGATTCTTCGAGATAAAATAATATATTATAAACCGTATGGGCTGTGAGTTGGGACTGCTAACCAATCCAAATAAAATAATAACTCAAACTTTAAAACTCGCAGAATCTAAACCATATATAGGAAAATAAGTAATGAGATAAAATATTTTTTTTGGAGTCTAATGGTAATGGATAATGAACATCTTAAAGTTTTTCAGATTAATGATTTTGAAACCTAATCACAGCCGCACGCCCTCACCAATAATTGCTTTACATTTTTCATTTTTATTTTGAGTTAATATGTTGTGAAACTTTTTTCACTGTTTTTTTTTTTTTTATACTCTTTAATAATATAAATCACATCCTTCAATTATCATTGCGACACTCCTTGCTATAATATATAATGAATGTAAAATTAAATATCATAAATTAAAAATATTTTTTTATGTCAAATAAGATGGAGGGAGTACAAATTCTCCAGAAACACCACTTTCATATATTCTCATGCCTTCTTTTTCTGTTTTTTTTATATTTACAACTCAACCCCCTACATTTTCACAAATTAACCTTAAAAAAAAAACTTCAAAAAAACCCACACCTAGTATTCTTAAAAAAAAAAACTATAGCAGCAACGGGCCAAAGAGAGGGCCCAGCAAGCCCGGCACAGACAATAATTCTACGCAATACACCTCATAGAATACGTAGAAACAACCGTAGGCGCTCCATGTACAATACCCGGATGATCACTCTCCAATCCGTAATCCATGGTTGTCATACGCCCCTCCAATTCCTCATCAAAATCGTACACGAACTCCGGGATCTCAATCCCCTTCCTTTTTATATTTTCCCACAGGAATTCCAACCGATTCACGTACTTCACCTTTCCGTACAACCCGCCGCCGCCGCCGACAGGAGGCGCCCGAACGTCGCCAGGAAGAGCCGCGACTGGATCCCTGGGTGAAGGAAATAAAACGTGTCCAAATCGTCCCTCAATTTCGCCGGAATCGCATCGTGGATCGACTTCAACGCCGAGATTCCGGGGAAATTCTCGCCTCGGCTCACCGCCGTGTGCACGTACACCACCGAGAACGGCCGCCCTCTAATTTGGGGTAAATCTCGTCTTCCAGGTATTTCTTCACTGATTCAACACTCACAAGTCTCGCTGTTGAAAAATTAGCCAAAAAATTGGGGGAAAATCGTGAGAATTACTTCAATTGGGGGAAAACTTGTTCATCAATAGCCAAAAAATTTGGGGAAAATCGTGAGAATTACTTCAATTGGGGAAAAATCGAGTACAAAATTGAATTACCAGGGTAGAGTTTTCCGATTACGAGGAGAATCGGGCGGCCGCGTTTATCCTTGCCTTGAATCTGGAAGATTTGGAGTTTGTTGATTAGGGTTTGCTGTTCGGATTCAGTGAGGGGGGGAGGAGGGTGGAAGATTAGAGGAAGTCATGGTGGTGGAGTAAAGAGTATTAGTTTGTGTGCGTAATAGTATCACGTGGAGATGGAGTGAGTGGTTTTCCCTTTTTAAAGGCGGAGTTGGGGAGTGGGGTAGTTGGATAATGTTGAGAGATTGAAGGAATTTAATATTGAGATAATAAGGAGCGTATGGGGAAGTTATTTAGGGTGTGTTTTGAACACTTAAAATAGTTTTTACAAGCACTTATTTTCAAGAGTTGTGAGAGGGAGCTTTGAAAATAAGTGCTTCTGGAAGCTGTTTTAAGAGTTTCAAAACACACTCTTAATTGCGTTTAAATTACACTTTTATTCAATTTGTTGACTTGATTATAGTACCGGTTTACCTTTATTGTAGCGTTTTTCAATAATTTTTTTTATTGATAATTAATTATAATAGGCTTTTAAAATAATAATTATAATAATTTTTTCTATCATCGAGCGCATGACAACATCATTTCATCTCGCTGCAAAATTTTAATGAGTATGACACTCGATATATATGGTTATATACTTGATATTATTTTTGCAAAGTGCAAGATTTATTTTTAACAGTGGATTCTAGCTGATTATAAATATTATTATTAAATTATAAATTAAAATAATAATCTAAATTTTAATACTCCCTCCGTCCATCAAAACTGTGTTCATTTCATTTTGACATATTGTATAGAAAGGTAAATTAAGTACGTTTATGGACATAATTTTTTTTATCTTCATCGTCCAAAAATTACTTAATTACTCAAGTTATCATTATATTTTACTCACAATCAATTATGTTATTCATAAATGGACTTAATTTATATTTCTTTACAACATGTGAAAACGAAATGAACACAGTTTTGATGGATGGGGGGACTACTATATATTGGTAAATCTAATTCAGTTTATGTGTCGAAACAACGTCAATCTGCTCAAAGCCCAAATCAACCAGATTATTTCGTTTTAAAATCTTGCATTCTCATTAAAAGTTGTAAATTTTTAATATAAATTATATACTTTTATTTATAAAAATATGTTTACACATATATATCTTACTCATATATCTTTATATATTGATTAAAAAAATAAAGTTGAATTGTTAAAGATAAAAAAAGGAACAACTGTAATGATATACCCTCAATAATCAAATAACTATTTCAATATTTAATTATCTTCACAATTCCATTATTATTTTACTAAAATAAAGTTGTTGTTTTTTTTAAAATTATTTAAATCTCTCATTTAAAAAATAATAAACTCTGTCTCTGCAGTATGTAAATATTTATCCTGATTGACGTAGATATTGATAAATTTGATCCAAAGGAAATAATGGCGAAAGAATATTCGTTAGAATCTCCCATTGGTGTTCGGACAAAAGTGAAGTGGGCTGAGAGAAAACCAAATTGCCCAGTTTCGCACGTAGCCTGTCAATTCTCAAGCATTCCAGTTTTCATGTTTCACTATATATTATGGATGGATCTATTTTAAATTTGGGTTTATGCAATTTTTTTTAGATGTCAATATTATGCCTATAAAGTATTTATTTTTTAAAAGTATTGACACTTTTATATGCACGCCATAATTTGTTCCATAAAACTTTTTAAAATAATTTGTCATATGTAAAATAAAATAACAGTAATATTAACAATTAAAAATAAAAAAAGTTTTCACTTTCTGTTATTTTCCCTATAATTTGTTCTTAATACAAGGAGTGTCCACAATCTGCACCGATCAGTGTAAAAAATCGCAAATTTTAATGCAATAAGCTAAAAGTTTTTTAAATACACTATGAAGTGCACGGAGCAATGGTGCATATAAGACCTACCTTAAAACAAGAACTATAAGTGGGTCTCTCAATGTGACACGGATCGACGCAAGACTCATCACAAGATTTTAAAAGCGTGTAACTATACAAAAAATAAAAATGTGCAACTATTCCAAAAAAAAAGCGATGCAACTATGTTCCCATATTAATAACATTTTTTCTACGAAATAAATCACACTTTTCAAAGATAATAAGTTGACGCTTAAAAAATGACTATGAATGAATATTTATACACTCGAAGTGCATATAAGACCTAGCCAACCATAATTATGCCCAAGTCAGTGGACAGAGTTAGAAATATTATATATTGATTATTGGTCCTAAAATTAATTACTTAAATCTAATCAAAGCCTTATTCTCTGTAGCTGTTGTAAATCCCGTGTTTGCTGGATTTTTATTTTTTTTAAAGTGCTGCACAATATTTATGTTTTCATATGCATGCAAATATTCTACTCCTATGTATACTAGTAGTTAGTTGTTAATCAATTAACTTCAGATCTTACCCTTTAAAAAAAAAACTTTAGGTCTTATGAATATGATTGATTCGGGTGAAAATTGCATGATTTTATTGCGCATTTATTGTCTATTTTTCATTTAATTTCATGCTTTTATCACTTAATTTTTGCTAATTACACTTGACTTGGAGAAAGGCATTGCTTTGTTATTTTTATAGGAAAATTGAGCATTTTTAAATGCAAGACACGTATCTAGTTTTTGGTGAAGCCAAACGAAGAAAGGAATCGTGAAGAAAATAAATCAGGCCAAGAAAAGAAACTAAAAGGAATTTATTTCCTCATATTCGGCCCATTTGTTTCCAAGTTCAGGAGCCCAAGCAGAGATTTAATATCCAGGGCTCACCATCTTATTTAATTGTTGGCGGCCCATGTGCCAAAAAAAGAAGAAGAAAAAGTTGATCAGAATTAAAAAAAAAAAGCAAGCAGCTGCAATCCAAAAGGCATGCTGCCCCCACTTAAATCAAAGTTGCTATTTTCTTTTTCGATACAATTCAGCGATTTTAGCTAAGAGAACCGAGCAACAGTAGAGTGGATAAAAACAGGGCAGCTAATTTTTGGGAACAGAACCCTAGAAGAATTCTTCACAATGGGCAGCCCCCATTTTCCTCTAAACACACATTAAGGGTGTGTTTTGAAACACTTAAAACAACTTTAAAAAACATTTATTTTTAAAAGTTGTGAGAGGGAGCTTTGAAAATAAGTGCTTCTGGAAGTTGTTTTAAGTGTTTCAAAACACACCCTAAATATGGTTCTTAAATTCTTGATACTTGGGAGCTCAAGATGTGAGCTTAGTTTGGAAATTCCACCCCCACCATCTACAATAGTTTAATTTCTATTTCCTTTTCTTTTTATTGTAATTGAGATTGGATAGAATCTTTCTAGAACCATTTTGGTTCTAGGGCATTGCATATTTGTTTTGAAGTTTATGGATTAATTTTTTTTTAATTGATATTTGTGTTTCTACTCCTATTTGTGTGTTTAATTTCTTTGAAAACATGTTGTTAGTGTACATAATAACATGACTTATTTGATGTTAATTGGGGTAAGATCGAGAGATTTATTTCATTAATAGATCTTTAAGCACACCACCCAATTTATTATGAGTTCGAGAGAAGATTAACTATTGGGAGGGTAATATATGATCTTAGGTGCTTTTTCGGGTTGCATTACACTAGCTAGGTAGAAATATATGCTTTTGTAGTGTTTCATTTGGATTGAATTGATTGAAAAATAGTTCTAATTAATTATTTAGTGTTCAACCCTATAGAAAAATGCATAATACCATTTAAATGAGTCTTTAGCCATAAACGAATTTCTAAATATTGCAATTGTCTTGGAACCAATTCTCTTTATATTTTTGTTATTTTCTTTTCATGAGCTTGTTTGTTGATTTGGTTGGGCTTGTTTTATTTGCTTAGTTAGCATTTAGAATAAGTCTTTAGTTTTTAAACCTTCCTTGAAAATCAATCGTGTCTAGATAGAATCGAGCTAACAAAAATTGCTTTTACACTAACCCTTCCATGTGGGATCGACTCGTACTTACCTCACTAAGATAGACACCGTACACTTGCGGTTGAATATTTTACGTGTTGGGAAACTACGAAACAAGTTTATTGCGTCGTTGCCGGGGAAGGTGAATTTTAGTTCTAGAGTGGTTGTTAGCTTTATTTTAGTCTAGATTTTACTTGCTTTCGATAAATTTTGAAAATTTTCAAAAAAATATTTAAAATCTTTTTTGTTAATATGGTAGTTGTTCTACTTTGTCCCAAAAGATAGTTTGAGCTTCAAGAAGCATTTGTTCAAGGGACAAAATAGTGTAACTTGAAGGGTTGAAACAGAAAATACGTCCGGCATAAGACATTAAAAATAGCGCTACTTGGGAGGCAACCCAAGATTTTAATTGCTGTCTTTTGTTTTTTTAGTCTTTGTAGTTGTTTGTTTGCTTAGGTGTTTTGTGTAGGTGCGGTGGAATAAGATTGGAGCCTCTTGAGTGAGAAGTAAGATCAAGGTCAACCATGGGGATGAAAAAAAAGGAGGTGCAATAGTGATTTCCGACCAAGATGCTTAGGATGTGCAAGGAGAAAGGTAGCTTGTTTATGCCTCAAACTTAGAATTGTCATAGTAACATTCTAAGTTTGGGGGGGTTATTTTTTTAGAATATGAAAAGTGTGTGATATCTTTGCTCCATTTGCACACCAATCTGTTTATTATTATTGTGTTGATTGGTTGAAACATGGTGTTTTTTGTGCTTAAACGCTGGTGGTTGTTGGATTTTGAAGTTTAGTTGAGCTTGATGGTATTGAGACCTTTTGTTTACTTGCTTTCCTGAAGATTGTGTTTGGTTTCGGTAATTCATTAAACAATCCCGTTTATGGACTTTCATATTCTTTGGGGTCTAATTTGTCAATATCATTCATGTTTATGTGCTCTACAACTTGTCAATTGTCTTGTTTGAGACTACATTTTGTGTGAAATTTTTTAAAATGATATAAGGTCATCTTTGTTTTGAATAGTCACTTGGCCAAATTTTCCTTACCAAATGAAATATTATCTGTAGCAAGCCACTTTGAGCCTATTGTCCTATATTCTTTGGCAACCTACTAAATTTAGCATTTTTGTCCATCTTTTCGAGCTTACCTTTTTTATGAACTAGTGGAGCTTCATTGTTGACAAATATGGTTGAATTGATCTTTAATGTAAATTTGGAAGACTAGTTGTGCTTAAGTGAAGAAAAAGAGGTGAAAGAAAAAAAAATGAGTTGATGAGTTATGGATATAAAAGATTGAGTTGTTTTGAAAAAGAGATGAAATTGAGAAATAAACTCTCTTTTGTATAACCATTTGCTAGAGCTTTAATTATAAAAGTGTTCAATAATTTTTTGTGGTGAGGAATGTGCTTAAAAGTTGGCAATTAAATTGTGGGAGTTGGAGTTTTTGAGTTGCAATCCGTACAATTGCAATTTTTCCTTGAGATGTTTTTTTTTTTTTATAGATGTGTCTATGCGTCTTTATCTCTCACTCTCCACTAGTTTATGAGCCACTCTATCCAAATTTTTCATATCTTAACCAAAGTGCCTACATTACAACCAAATTTGAAAGTCCTTATTGATTCATTGATTGAACACTTAACACGTGGTGGAGATCTTAGACAATTGGCAAGCTTATGGTAGTGCATTTGTCTGAATTGATTTTTGAGAGCATACACGTCCATTACATACACTTTGAGTAGAGAGTTATACACTTACTTGAGAGAAATTGTGAATTTAGCATTGAATCTTGCATTAATTTGAACATAGCTTGTGAACTTGCTAGTTGATGTTTGTACCTAATGACTTAGCAAGATTGAGATTTTTGGCAACCACTCATTTTATTTTTGAGACATTTTATTTGTGAGTCATTTCACCCTCATGAATTATTTTTCTCCTTGTTTGGGGACAAACAACACTTTAAGTTTGGGGGGGGCATGATTCAGGTGAAAATTGCATGATTTTATTGCACAAACATATTGATTAGATATAAAATAAAAATATGTATATGATGGAGATGAGATCGCAATAGCGATCTTAATTATTATAATTGTGATTTTATTAGAAAATTAGTTTTATTAGAATGTTTAATTTATTAGATATGATTTATGTAAATTATTTACATGTGTATCTTTTAGGTTTTCACTATTATTTAAAGAGTTTATTGTAAAAGTATTATAAAGAGTTCATTGTAAACGTATTATTCAGTTGTTTGATGAATTGAAAAATATTATTGAGAGATTTCTCATTTTTCTCTTTGAGAAAATTATTTGATTTGTTCACGCTTCTCCTTGTACAAGTTGGTATTCAGAGTGACAGTACACTCATTTCAATGTCTCCCCGTCGTAGTCGTAATGCTCGGGAGATGAAGAAATTGAGAGAGCAGAGCAGATTGCAACTCTCACCCAATCAGTCTTTGAGAAAATTATTTGTGAGAAAATTGTTTGCTTAGTTCACGCTTCTCCCTATATTAGTTGGTATCCAGAGTGACGCTACGCTCATTTTAATGTGGAAAGTATCAAATATGGCCGGATAACCCGACTCATATTCAATTTTAGCCCTTCACCCCTTTGACCAATATTTACTTTTAATAAAATTAATTAAGAAAAAGAAAAGACAGCTCTCTTCACCAAACAAACACTGCCCCTTGCAGTGAGAAGAAAAACTTGTTCCCTTTCATCAAAAAAAAAAAAAAAGTTCCCTTCATCTTCTCCTTCAAAATCAAAATTCTAGTGATGCTAGAGGTAGCGAGGGGAAGAAGATAACTCTTTCAATTCTCCTCATTTTCAAACGATAAAAGGGGAAAAACCCAGACTTCTGTCTTCTTCAAACGATAAAAGGAATAACTCGCACAAAATAGAATGCCTATGAGGAGAATGGGGTTCTCAGTGAAGCTCTGTTGTGCTTACTTCTAGTCCTGAAAGGTATTTTTTCCAGCATTTGTTCTTAACTAAGGGTTAATTTGTTCTTAATTTCTTATGTTGTTTCTCAATGATAAAAAATTTGAATTTTGGCGTTACAACAATCATTTTCTCATAGGCATGTTGCTTTGGGAAATTACCTATTCGAGCATGTAATTTGTTTCAATTTAACATATTAGCAAACACAATACTTTATTCACGTTGTGGGGATTGTGCAACTGGTGATGATCGCCCTGTTGTACAAGCGCATCACTTCCTAAGAAATGAATCCGCATCCCACCGCCGCTATTCCTAAGATCTTTGATTGGCAGAGCTTGGATATTATTTTTCCAGATTGATCGTTCTAGGGCTGGTATTGCTTTTTATTTTTAGTTGAGTTTCTAATTTTTTACCAGACTATATCATTTAATAATTAATGATGCTCTATTTCAGTCTCATTTTAACAGTGTACATTTAAGCATGGGGAAGAAAGTGTTATAATTACACGATACATTGACTTTTTAGGAAGAACTCGAGTCCAAATCAATACTCTTTGTGGGGGTTTTCCAACAACATTACAGGTACACTGAGATAATGTACTAGCATCTATACTTAATCCACTAAGATAAGTTAAGGGCTTTGCTTTAATAAGGGGGTGTTTTAGACCTCAACTCCACACCAATAAGCACTTATTTTTAAAATAAGTTGGGTCACACCTACTTAAATTTTAATTGCTTTTACACTATAGACTAGAGGCCTAAAACACCCCCTAAATCTATATATAGGGTCATGATTGAATTTTGGTTGAATATAAATGATAGAATGGGGGAGTTATAGTTCATGCAATTCCAAATGTCTTTCCTTGATATTATTATTTATTTGATGGCAGAGTATTGTTTGAAATTATAATTCACAATTGTAGTTTACCTAATCATGCATATTGCTAGATAAAGTTGTAGGTTATAGTTGTTGGTTGAGCAATCAGAACTTTGAGGTGAATATTAGTGACTGATCTTTGGAAATGTAATATATTGTTGCCATATATTAGCAAAAATGGATCTTTCGTTTCTCGGGTATCATTAGTTAGCAATGGTGTTATTAAGTCTTGTGTTGGTCCAAGAAACAACATGTCATGATCATGAGTTGGGAACAAAAGGAGAGATAGAATTGGGGTTTTCGGTGTCAGTGGAGAAGAGGGGTTTTGAATACATTAGTCTGAATGAGGAGGGCTCGAGGAGGGTTAGAGGGTTAGAGGAAGTCAAGAGTCGGGCGCCGGGTTTATCTGAATGAGGAGAATTTATCTCGAAATCCTCACCGAATTTAGGAGGGTTCGCCAAGTTAGAGGAAGTCAAGAGTCGGTGGATTTATCGCCGATGTTTATCTGAATGAAGAGAATGCTTCCTCTCCCGAGTGGCGCTGAGTCAAATCCTCCTGAGTGGATTTATCTGAGCGAGAAGAATGCGCCTGAGCCAAACCTCCTGAGTGGATTTATTTGAGCGATGAGAATGCTAAAACATTTAGAATGACAAAAAGATTCCCGAGGGTGGATTTATCTATTTTAATTACTGAAGAATTAAATTACCTAAAATATTCATCCCGAGACCCCATTGGATTTATAAATATGGTCGAGGAGAATGAGATATAAAAAAATTTATTCAAATCTTCATCTTGTTCTAATTCTATCTCTCCCAATTTCTTCAAATCTTCATTTTCTACATTTACATTTCAAAGACATTATTCCGTAAAATCATACAAAAATATGGATTATAGTGTTGGTAGTGCTGGGATCGCTACAATTGGTATCAGAGCGAACTATTCTCGGGTTGTGGGTTATGAGCCTAATCAACGGCTCAAGGTGGAAAAGATCTTCCATGAATGTGATTTAATTGATGATTCGGGAACTGCAATTGGAAAAGGGTTTCAAGGTATTCAAGCTATGAACCCCTTACCTAAAGTCGATTTCCCCCATTTTGATGGTACTCGTCTTAGGCTTTGGATCCTCAAATGCAATGGGTATTTTAAATGTATTCCTGATATAATGGATTCACAAAAAATCAAACTAGCGTGTGTGCACTTTGAGGGTAAGGCAGCACATTGGTGTCAAAATTCCGTGCTAAAAACAAGTAGATATTACATGGCAACAATTTTTAGAAGTGTTATCTCGCTAGATTTGAGGAATGGAATGAAGCTAAAATTAATTCTTAATTTGATAAATTAAAAAAGCACGAGGGTTCTTACTCAGATTATGTAGAAAGATTTGTAGAGTTGAAGGTTGGGTTGCTACGATTGAACAACAGGGATTTTTCTGAAGAATATTTTGTTGCTAGTTTTATTAGTGGGCTCACTGAAGAATCACAAGCTTTCATCACAATGTTTGAACCAACCACCTTGCAACAAACAATTGAGCTTTAGGAAGGAAGTATTTGAAACTATTGAAGCCATCACTAAAAAGATAACTATTGAAGAAGAGGAATTATCTTATATTGAAATGGCAGGGATTCGACATCGAACTTTCTCCTTATCGGTTGGAAGAAATCCAGATTCGCCAGATTTGATAGCTTTGAAATCTGAGGACTATCAGACTACTCCTCAATTAGAAGGTTTGCTAATTAGTGAATCCCAAGATGTTTTGGAGGCATCCAAAGGGTTTCAACCTAGTGAATGTGAGGCATACCTTTTGAATTGTCTTTTGAAGTTTCACAAAGAAAAATATGGTCAGATTCATTTGATTGCATCAGCTACTTCTGGTCTGAGTCGCTATCATGATGACTTTGATATTGTTGTTGTTGATGAGGTTTTGGAAGAAATTAGAGTGGGATTAGAACAAGACTATGAAAGAATCAAGCAACGCATTCAAGATCAGGTGGACGACGAAGAGTTGATGGAATTTGTTGAACTCGAGGATCATACAAGCTTGATTAAACTTGTTAATTCCGGAAGTGAGTTTCCGGAAGGTGAGGCAACTGTCTCAACTTCTTTTCTTGAAGCTAGAAATTTAGTAGTTATTAAGGGATCCTCAATGATACTTTCAACTGCAAATTTAGTTCTTATTGGACTTGTTGATAGTGGAAGGAATGAATACTGTGGAGGAACTTGTATCAGGAGTGTTGTTGAACAAGGGAATCTTTGAGTTGCTTGGTGAATTCGGTAGTAGCAAAGAGATATGGAAATCGGTTGGGGGTGTTATTGTGATGGGAAAGGATCGAAAGTCATTGCTTATTGTAGAAGTGGTGTATCTAGTTGGCCGTGATGTTTATGAATTAGTTAGGTTGATTAAATTTAGTTGTTGATTTTATTAGTTTGATATCGCTTGAGTTTGGTGTTGGAAAGGTTGCAGATGAAGAGATAGTTCAGATATTTAGAAGTTTTGGGGTTGCTAAATCAAGAAGTGATATTGTACAGGGAAGCTCAGAAAAATATGCATATTATGTGGAAAATTATATCAGGGGTGGTATTACATATTGGGATGTTGAGTATTTTTATTGGACTGTGAAGCCTATAAAAGTTGCAAAGGATATCCATATGGGTAGATCTTACTCATTCTTGGTAATTATGGATCAAAATGTTAACAATTATTATTACGTTGTTGCTACTCCAAGGTTTGTAAATGAATCAGGTTCGAGCACAGCTTCGGGAGTTACTGTACTGCACTATTCAAAATCACAAGTTCTTTCATGGGGTCATGGTGAGAATGGTCTACTAGGAAATTATACAAAAATATGCAATCTATATGCAACTTTTTATAAGTTGTATTTCGATTTAGATCCTTGGGGACAAGGATCTCAAAAACGGGGAGTATTGTCATGATCATGAGTTGGGGAACGAAAAGGAGAGATAGAATTGGGATTTTCGTCATTGTCGAGAAGAAGGGGTTTTCGAGTACATTAGTCCGAATGAGGAGGGGCTCGCTTTCGGGTTAGAGGAAGTCAAGAGTCGGGCGCCAGTTTATCTGAATGAGCGATCGCGCCTTTGAGTCAAATCCTCCTGAGTGGATTTATCTGAGCGAGAAGAATGTGCCTGAGCCAAATCCTCCTGAGTGGATTTATCTGAGCGAGAAGAATGCGCCTGAGCCAAATCCTCCTGAGTGGATTTATCTGAGCGAGGAGAATGCGCCTGAGTCAAAACCGCCTGAGTGGATTTATCTGAGCGAGAAGAATGCGCCTGAGCCAACTCCTCCTGAGTGGATTTATCTGAGCGAGGAGAATGCGCCTGAGTCAAATCCTCCTGAGGAGAGTTATCTGAATGAGGAAATGCTTGGGCTTCTCACAGATGGGCCCAAACATTTAGAATGACCTGGAATTTAAAGATTGAAGAGGGGGCTTAAGCCCAATCATTATCTATTTTAATTCTGCATTTAAATTACCTAAGGAATATCCATCTGTGTGTGGACCCCACTGTTTGTTACAAATATGGCCTGCGGCCGATGAATGAGATATCAGAAAAATTTACACTATTCTCTCTCCTCTAACTACCTCTCTTCCTATCTAATTCTCTCTCTCTCAATTTCTTCAAATCTTCTTCTTGTTCTACCAGTAATTTACATTTCAGCAACATTATTCCAGAAAATCATACAAAAATATGGATTATAGTGTTGGTAGTGTTGGGATCGCTACACAACATTCTTTTGTCGTATGGTTGAATGCTTTTTAGCGACTCTCTCTCTCCGCTTATCGCCAATTCTTCTAAGATTTTCCTCTAAATTTTGATGGATTGGTCAATCCTAGGAAAAAGTTGTTACCTTAATTGTACATTAATCTTGGCCTATCGAATTATAGTTGTTGGTTGTGGTGTACAAAGAATTGTGACAAATATGTTGCAAAGCCACATTATACATTCATCAGCCTGCACACGTAGAAATATGTCATATTAGTCCTTATATAGTCGGTGTTTCAGAAAGTGTCTATCTTATTTTAAACCTAATTGCTGAACATAAAAGTCGTCAAGCACACTCATATACATATGAAACATAGAACTGAAATATTTGTGTGCATAGATGAGTAAGATTAGACAGAAAACATATGCTCTATACAAGAAACCAAGAAAACACTAGGTATATACGTAGTAGACAGGTTTTGGCCCAAAACAATATATTTTTACAAGAATATGAAACAACATAAGTTTGGGTAAAGAAAATTAGTGTGAAGTCGTGAATGTATAGCAGCTCACTTCCTGGGATATAATCTTGGTCTTCAGACACGTATTTTCACCATAGGCTTGCATCGATTTCAATACCAGATTCACCTAAATAAACAAAAGTAAGAATTACACTAATCTAGTTACTAAACTTTCCCATCACTTACGCTCTAATAAATTTTAGCCTAGTAATTGGTTTAATTAAAATAATTTTCTATGTTACCAATAGACTTAGTACTTGTGAATGGAGTATGTCATATTTCAAATCATTTACATGTATTCAAATTTGTTGTATTCAAAACCTATATAAGTTATGGTCTTGCTTTTCATCTAACACCATATGACTCTTTGCTTATTCAAATTTCCGTGTAACAGGTCTTGCATAATGGAGTATGTTATCTCTGTTGATAAGTGGTTTAATCCAAAAGTAGGCTCACGTAGTAAGCTATCAATAGTAAGAAAAATTAATAGCAAGCTGGATCGAAGGGTTTGAGGTTCCTAGCAGTCGGTGCTTGATTTGATTGATATAAATCATTCCTTTAACTAAAAACTCACTCTAAGTCTGATGTGGGTGGTTGATTTTAGTTCTTATATTTAGAAACTTGTAAATTTGAAATTGAGATTTAATTTTGTTTAAGTTTAAAACATAGTATAAAATTCTTATTTGCTTAAACAATCGACAACAAGGATTGATTTGGACTGATTTAAACGCCATTATGTAGTTGTTTAAATTGTTTGTTTTGTTTATGTTGTAAAGTTGTTTAGGCTGTTTTAAAAAATAAACATCTTAAACAACTCATACTAGTGAACAATTTTAATAACTTAAACAACATATACTAGTGCAAAACTTTAAACAACGAGGTTGTTTAAAAATTGGGTTGTTATTTAAACAATTGTTGGTTGTTTAAGCCTTCAGTGTTGTATATATTTTGTTATTGTTCTCACGGAAGGTCAAACGAAGTATGAATTAAATACTTTCCAATGATAAAACATCATTTTTAGTTTTTAAGTCTTCAAAATGATATAAATAACTTATGTTTAATAATAAACAACAAGGTTGTTTAAAATTGTGTTATTTTTTAAACAACTGTTCGTTGTTTAAGACTTCAGTGTTGTATATATTTTGTTATTGTTCTCACGGAAGGTCAAATGGAGTATGAATTACATTCTTTTCAGTGATAAAACTTAATTTTTAGCTTTTAAGTCTTCAAAATAATATAGATAACTTATATTTAATAATAAACAATGAGGTTGTTTAAAATTGGGTTGTTAAACAACTCTTGGTTGTTTAAGACTTCATGTTGTATATACTTCCTTATTGTTTCACAGAAGGTCAAACAGAGAATGAGTTACATTCTTTTCAGTGATAAAACTTCATTTTTAGTTTTTAAGTCTTCAAAATGATATAGATAACTTATATTTAATAATAAACAATGAGGTTGTTTAAAATTGAGTTGTTTGTTTGGTTGTTTAAGACTTCATGTTATATATACTTTGTTATTGTTCTTATGAAAGGTTAAATAGAGTATGAATTACATACTTTTGAGTAATAAAACTTCATTTCTAGTTTTTTATTATTAACCAAAGAGTTGTTTAAACAAATAGGTTGTTTAAAATTTCAATCTTTTTAAAAAGACAATGTTGTTCACACAAAAGTTTAAACGAATTATGAATTACTTCTTTTAAGTGAAAAACACTTTAATTTTTACGTTTACGTCTTAAAAATAATATGGATAACTTATTTTTAGCGATAAACAACATGATTTTTTAAAATCGTATTGTTTAAACGACCGGTTGTTTAAAACTCCAAACTTGTTTAAAACATAATATTGTTCAAACAAAAGTTCAAATGGAGTATGAATTACTTCCTTTTAATTGAAAAAACTTTAATTTTGATGTTTAAGTCTTAAAAACTGTATGAATGACTTATTTTTAATGTTAAACTGTATGAATGACTTATTTTGCTTGCTAGAAAAGATGTTAGCCTTATTCGTCTCGTTACATGATATAATGGAGGAAGAAATTAGCAGCAGATATTTTTTCTACATATTTTGATCCATAGGTAATTTATTTCTTCTATTTACTGATTTTATCCTATAGGGTTCAATAAAATTGATATATAACAAATTTTAATATATTTTTAGTTGTTATTTTGCAGCCACGACAAAAACAACTAGGAATGATCAGGGAAATTAAGTGGTCTTGAGCAGTTTTTGGGATTTTATTTTTATGGATTAAGAAGATAATATTTTTCAATTAGTTGTTATTTGGAAGGGAATTGTATAAGACTTCGGTTGTTGTTTGTACTTCGATGTTGTATATATTTTGCTTAAACAACTCTCGTTACATATTTTTGAGTGATAAAATTTTATTTTTAGCTCTTAAGTCTTCGAAATAATATAAATAACTTATATTTAATAGTAAATTACGAGGTTGTTTAAAATGAGTTGTTTAAACAACTCTTTGTTGTTTAAAACTTTAGTGTTGTATATATTTTGTTATTGTTAACGTGAAAGGTCAAATGGAGTATGAGTTATATATGTTTGAGTAATAAAACTTAACTTTTAGCTTTTAAGTTTTCAAAATGATATAAATAACCTATATTTAATAGTAATCAATAATGTTGTTTAAAATTGAGTTGTTTAAACAACTCTTGGTTGTCTAAGACTCCAGTGTTGTTTATACTTCGTTATTGTTCTCACGAAAGGTCAAACGGAGTATGAATTACATGTTTTTAAGTGATAAAACTTAACTTTTAGCTTTTAAGTCTTCAAAATGATATAGATAACCTATATTTAATAGTAATCAACGAGGTTGTTTAAAATTGAGTTGTTCAAACAACTCTTGGTTGTTTAAGACTCCAGTGTTGTTTATACTTCGTTATTGTTCTCACGAAAGGTCAAACGGAGTATAAATTACATGTTTTTACGTGATAAAACTTAACTTTTAGCTTTTAAGTCTTCAAAATGATATAGATAACCTATATTTAATAGTAATCAACGAGGTTGTTTAAAATTGAGTTGTTTAAACAACTCTAGGTTGTTTAAGACTCCAGTGTTATTTATACTTCGTTATTGTTCTCACGAAAGGTCAAACGGAGTATGAATTACATGTTTTTAAGTGATAAAACATAACTTTTAGCTTTTAAGTCTTCAAAATGATATAGATAACCTATATTTAATAGTAATCAACGAGATTGTTTAAAATTGAGTTGTTTAAACAACTCTTGGTTGTTTAAGATGTTGGGGAATAAGTTGCACAGATCTATTCGAGGTGAATATTTAAATACAAATTTAAATCTTATAATTATTACTAGCATGAATTAATCCTATATTAATTCAAATAATAATCCAACAACATATCATGCATATAATTAATTCACGTAAATCCTATGCATGCAGAATTCTACGAGTTTACGTGAGCGTACCTCTTGGGATGACAATGATCTGGCTGATTAGACTAACCAAAAGAACTTCCCAAGTATTCTCTTAATCCTTGTTCGACTATCCTGTGGTAGGACACTTGTGAACAATTAACAAAAGGAAAATAAATTATGTTGCACCACCTTTGTGGATTTACTAATTTTTCCAAAGACATGGAATTGTACTTGGGAATGAAAGAGTCATCCCTATTTATAGAGCACAAGTGGTCGAAAAATTTTGGGATAAAACAATGTGGGAAAATCTTTTCTTGATCTCCAAGAAATCTTGAATATATATCTCCTATATTCTTTTTCCCCATAATTATAATATTCCACAAAATCCCACCTACTTTTTTGTTATGGGATATTTTCTAAAAATAATAGGCAAGATTCCAAGATTTAGATCTTCTTGAATTTATGAGATATTCTTGTATTTCAAGAAATACATATCTTCCATAATATCTTTTCAAGAAAATCAAGAAAATCTTTTCTTGCCCTTTATCTTTCAAAATTTTGAAATTATCTTTATAAATAACCAAGTGGGAGATTTCTTGAATTTAATGAGATAATCTTGTATTCCAAGAATACATATCTACATTCCATAACAAAATTCAAAGAAAATCTTTCTCCCCCTTTTATCCATAAATTTAAAAAATAATTAGGAAAAATAAGCAACAATATTTATTTTATTTTAAACACTTTTTTTTGCTTATTGGACTATATGTTGGGCTACTCGAGGGGCCTTTTAGGAGAATTAAGATTGAACCTTCCAATGGATCTTGAATTATCAATATTGAGCCACAATATTATTCAAGCCCATAAATATTAATTAATCCCACTACATAATTAATATTGACTATCCATCTTAACCCATATTACATCAATATGGCTCCCTTGTTATTATTTTCCGTGTTTAAGATTTTCTAGCCCATTAATTAATTCAAGCCACTGAAATAACTTTCTGTTAATCAATATCTTTTGTCCTTGGTCAAGGAACGGTTCAACATTATTAACCATACCGGAAACTAATTCCACTTGCAAGATTTGGTATGACAAAACTTATGAACCTCCCAAGGGGGCAAATCGAATAAGCGTACTTGCACACGATTCTCCGTATTAAATCTTAGCAATCACATGTGACCAATAATATTGCCCAAGATAAAAAGTATTGAATCTCGTTGATTCTCTACCCATGATAAGTCAAAGCAATAGTTACCAACCACACGTGATCCTATTTAAGGAACGAAGATTAAGAAATAACGAACCACTGAGGTCTAATTCTTCCTTGTTCAGTTCTGAAGAATTTGTCCTCCTGTAGGTCCTATTCAGTTCATCAGTCATGCACTAGTGCAATCTCTTGGTCAAGACAAGTCAATCTGAGCCTTACACTTCAACCTTTCACGATGGGTTGTTCATTTCCATCTAGGTCGTGAATGGCGTACTTTTAGTTACAAGGGACCGTTAATTTAATCTTCGTGATCCGCATCACTAAATTAACTACGATGTAACACGTCTTTAATTATTGAACAATTATCGCAAAGAAATATATGTAACATTCGATAATATTTAAAGCATCAGTGATAAACAATTTATTTCAGTAAATAAGTCCGAAATTCAGTTTTGATTATACAAAGTAAAAAACATACTTTCCAGTATAATCCCAACATAAGACTCCAATGTTGTTTATACTTCGTTATTTTTCTCACGAAATGTCAAACAGAGTATGAATTACATGTTTTTAAGTGATAAAACTTAACTTTTAGCTTTTAAGTCTTCAAAATGATATAGATAACCTATATTTAATAGTAATCAACGAGGTTGTTTAAAATTGAGTGTTTAAACAACTCTTGGTTGTTTAAGTTTATTGTTTATATACGTTATTATTCTCACGAAAAAAATCAAAGCGAATTATAATTACATGTTTTTAAGTGATAAAACTTAACTTTTAGCTTTTAAGTCTTCAAAATGATATAGATAACCTATATTTGATAGTAATCAACGAGGTTGTTTAAAATTGAGTTGTTTAAACAACTCTTGGTTGTTTAAGACTCCAGTGTTGTTTATACTTCAATATTGTTCTCACGAAAGGTCAAACGGAGTATGAATTATATGTTTTTAAGTGATAAAACTTAACTTTTAGCTTTTAATTCTTCAAAATGATATAGATAACCTATATTTAATAGTAATCAACGAGGTTGTTTAAAATTGAGTTGTTCAAACAACTCGTGGTTGTTTAAGACTCCAGTGTTGTTTATATTTCGTTATTGTTCACACGAAAGGTCAAACGGAGTATGAATTACATGTTTTTAAGTGATAAAACTTAACTTTTAGCTTTTAAGTCTTCAAAATGATATAAATAACCTATATTTAATAGTAATCAATGAGGTTGTTTAAAATTGTGTTGTTCAATTAACTCTTGGTTGTTTAAGACCCCAGTGTTGTTTATACTTCATTATTGTTCTCACGAAAGGTCAAACGGAGTATAAATTACATATTTTTAAGTGATAAAACTTAACTTTTAGCTTTTAAGTCTTCAAAATGATATAGATAACCTATATTTAATAGTAATCAACAAGGTTGTTTAAAATTGAGTTGTTCAAACAACTCTTGGTTGTTTAAGACTCCAGTGTTGTTTATACTTCGTTATTGTTCTCACGAAAGGTCAAACGGAGTATGAATTACATGTTTTTAAGTGATAAAACTTAACTTTTAGCTTTTAAGTCTTCAAAATGATATAGATAACCTATATTTAATAGTAATCAATGAGGGACTCCAGTGTTGTTTATACTTCGTTATTGTTCTCACGAAAGGTCAAACGGAGTATGAATTACATGTTTTTAAGTGATAAAACTTAACTTTTAGCTTTTAAAACTTCAATCTTGTTTAAAACATAATATTGTTCAAACAAAAGTTCAAATGGATGGAAAAAGCTTTAATTTTGATGTTTAAGTCTTAAAAACTGTATGAATGACTTATTTTTAATGTTAAACAGTAGAGTTGTATAGAATTGAGTTGTTTAAACAACTGGGTCTTTTGAAACTTCAATCATGCTTAAAAATAATGTTGTTCACACAAAGGAGTATGAATTAACTTCTTTTTAAGGGATAAAACTCCAATTATGACGATTAAGTCTTACCGATAGTATAGATAATTATATTTTTAATGATAAACAATATAATTGTTTAAATTGAGTTGATTAAACAACTAAGTTGTTAAAAACTTAAACGTTGTTTAGGAGATTAAAATTGTTCATATAGAAGCATAAAAGGTGTATGAGTTAGTTCCTTTAAGTGAGAAAATATCAATTTTGTCTTTTAAGTCTTTAAAATAGAATGGTTAACTTATTTTTAGTGATAGTCAACAAGGTTGTTTAAAATCGAGTTATTTAAACAATTGAGTTGTTTAAGTTTTCAGTATTGTTTATATGAGATTAAGGTTGTTCAAACAAAATACCAAATATGAATTAGTTATTTTTAAGTGGGGAAATATTAATTTTGACTTTTAAGTATTCAAAATATAATAAGTTAATCTTAATGAAAAACAACGGAGTTGTTTAAAATCGAGTTGTTTGAACAACCAAATTGTTTAAGTCTTCGATATTATTTGTGAAATTAAGATTGTCCATAAATTAAGTTTAAATGGAGTTCACATTAGTTCTTTTTTAGGTGGGAAAACATTAATTTTGAATTTTAAGTCTTCAAAATAGAATAAATAACTTATTTTTAAAAGATTCACGATAAGGTTGTTTTTAAATCAAATTCTTTAAACAATTGGGTTCTTGTTTAAACAATCTGGTTGTTTAATTCTTCATATGCCATATTCGAAGATATTGGAAGTCCTTCTACATTGACACTATGTCACCCACGCTCATTTTCTATATTCATTGACCATGTTCTATATGTTAGTTAATTTAAACAATTTAAACATCGTACACTAACAAATAATTTAAACAACTTAATATAAACAACCTTCACTTATAAATAATTTAAACAACTTTAACATCCTACTCTAATAAACAACTTAAACAACATACTTAAACAACTTAATAACATAAGCAATGCAAATAACCTAAACTAATAAATAATTTAAACAACTTAAACATCCTACATTAATAAACAACTTAAACATCCTACATTAATAAACAACTTAAACAACATACACAATGAACAACTTAAACAACGTAAACAACTTAAACAACGTAAACAACTTAAACAACTTGAACATCCTACACTAATAAACAACTTAAACAACATACACAATGAACAATTTAAACAACGTAAAACAAAACATCATCTATACACTAATAAACAACTTAAACAATATACACAATGAACAACTTAAACAACCTAAACAACTAAAATATAAAATATATTTTTAAAATTATTTAGTGAAAAAAAGGCTATTTTTGATATATTTGTATAAGTAAGACCATTCTTGATAAATTAACCTTTACTAGGCCATTTATGAAAATCCCCCCATTTTAATGCCTCCCCTCATGAAGAAATTGAGAGAGCAGATTGCAACTCTCGTCCAATCTGTCCAAACCTTACGTGCACAACAAACAACAAAGCTTGAGGCATTCGCGGTCAATTCCCGACTCTGTCACCGTCAAGTTGCACCACCTATGGGTGATCGTCGCAATTGCACCGAATTTACGATAGATCTGCCAGAATTTCACGGAATTAGTGAACCAACAGCCTGCCTCATTTGGCTCCGTACGAGTCAGAAGAACAAATGCGTTCCAAAGAACCACCGAGTCTCACTGGCGACGAAGCGCGCCGCGCATCCACGTGGTGGCGGAAATTGAAAGCTGCCCGATCCCGTCACGGTAATCCCAAAATTTTGGAGTGGTACAAATTCAAAAAACACTTCAAACAGGACAAATTCCCAAAATCATATACACCAGAAATTTCAGAATTTCGTCGCCGCTCCTTCAACCGGTAGGCGGCCACACCCGTATGACTCCTCCCGTCAAAAGCGGTTGGGCACCACTCCACCGACGGAACTGCGGACCAAAGCCGGAGACAGACTGTTCACATCCACTTCTCCAGACCAACGGCCATACACCACCAGCCTACGCTCCGTGAGCGACGAATTGGACCAACAGATTTCGCCGTCCGACACCGGCCTTCTGAAAATTCTCGCCCCTGCAGTTACCGACATTGGTACGTGTTCTGTTGCCCTACCACACGATGGGCCTCTCTTTGAAGTTGAGTTAGGGCCTTTTTCCAATGATCATGCTTTTTGTTTTGGCCCTGGTAAGTCTTTGTACACCTCTGCCCTTAGTGAGTTTAATGGAAGTATTGGGCCTCATGCATTTTATTATGGAAATAAAGAAAGTGAGCCTGGTAATTCAGAGTCTTTTTTTTTGTTGGGCTTACTAACCTTTGATTAATTTGCTGAACAAGATAGTTATTTGGGCCAATTTGGGCATACCAATTTAGTAGATGGGTCTAATAATTATTCTGAGTCCTATTTATGATGAAGAGTCATCCGTAAGTGATCTCGTATTTTCCGTTTATGACACTGGGCCTGAAGACGAGGTGCCCCAGATTTTTTATACGAAATGACGATTATGAGACAATTTTTTAAGGTCTTGAGATGGCGTCCGATGAGTTCGATCATGATGATGAAGGTTTTGACTCACAATGTAACTATTATTTTTTTATAATTAATGATAGTTATTTTGTTGGAAATTCTCAGATATTTTTCCATCGCATCAAGGTTTTGAGTCACACTCGTACGTCCGATGTTTTTGAGCTCATATGCTTGGTGACTTTCTTTTATCCCTCTGGAAGATGAGATCGATGCTGATTCGAGGTCGAATCATTTCAAAGAGGGAGAGATTGATGGAGATGAGATCGCGATAGCGATCTTAATTAATTATAATTGTGATTTTATTAAGAAATTAGTTTTATTAGGATTTTTAATTTGTTATATATGATTTTTATGTAAATTATTTACATGTGTATCTTTTAGGTTTTCTCTCTTATTTAAAGAGTTCATTGTAAACGTATTATTCAGTTGTTTGATGAATTGAAAAATATTATTGATAGATTTCTCATGTTCCTCTTTGCCGGTATTCCAATGATTGGAATCAACGAAGATTGAAATTTTTTTTTGCTTAGTTCACATTTCTCTCTGCATCAGTATAAAAATTTAAAAGCAGAACAAGCTGCCATGATTCGTCACATGGGGGAAGTAGTTCCGGAAGGTGAAGCTAAAGGAGCCAATATTATTACTATCAACTAAGAAAAATTCCAACTACAATTTTATTCATCAAATGAGATGTACACAGTCACAGCTTAAATTAATCAGTGTGGGCCTAGGACTATTTTTTACTCCCTCCGTCCCACTATATTTGTGTCACTTTCTTTTTATGGACGTCCCATTATATTTATCCCAGTCCATAAAAGGAAAAAATAACACTTCACTAACTATTATTTTAATATTATTCTCCTCACTTTTCATCCAAACTACCCCAAATACCTTCACTTTTCATCTATTAAATACTATAAAAGTCAACTATCTATTATTTTAATATTATTCCTTAAACAATTCAACGAAAAGAAATGAAACAAATATACCGGGACGGAGGGAGTATTTTTTACAATTCCTCTAAGGCAAATTCTCCGGTGCACCACATGCCCTAATAAAATTGGTGCAATTTAATTTTAGGAGTTTTTTTTCTAACTTTTTTTTTTAGTTTTTTTTTTCAATTTCAGTTTTCTTTTAATTTTATTTTCAATTTTAGTTTTTTTTTTCCTCGACCCGGACCCAAACCCGCCACGAGTGATTCATAGTTCACCCGGCCCGAATGGTTCATATATAATTTAGAGTTCATTGTTTATGGGTTAAGATTTAGAGTGTATAGTTCATCCAAATTAAAATTGTGTAATTGGGACACAAGAGAGGGTAACTCTTCCCCAAATTAAGAAAATAAGTAAAAATTAAATTTAATATAATTGGTTAATATAACCAATAAGAAATCTAAATAACGACAAATCCGGTGTTATATTATTGCATGAGGTGTCCCAAAATTCCGTCACCACCGCCGCGGTTGGCGGATGCCGGCGTAATGCCGCCGCAATCCGCCGCGCTGTCCGCCACCACACACACAAGTCAAAAACAGCAACACATCTGGGACTTGTGTCTTAATTAAAATACGCGGAAACACGAAACAAATTAAGACACGTACACATTTGATGTTGTTATGCATTTGAAGACGTAGGGCATAGGGATATATGTCTTTAAGTCTTATACTATAATTTTAAAATGAGATTTGAGAGTGACACCTAATTCAATTATCAATTTATATTTTATATCACCTGCCATCTTTGTTTCTTTATTTTTGTCCCAACCAACTCGAAACATTAAGAACACTTGTCACCACTGCCCAATATTTTACTTGAACAGATATATTTATTTTTTACTATGTGATACATAGGCGTGTTTTGAGATTTAGTGTGTGTTTGCAAACAATAATGTTCTTTTTAAAGTGATTAAAATAGATTTTAGTAGTAAAATTAAAAGTGGATAGTATTTACAAAGTATTTTTAATTAATTTTTAAAAAGTTTGAGTATTTGCAAAATAAATCACTTTTTAATAATTCAAAATACCCTTATTAAAAATATAGATAAATAATAGTAAAGTTGTAGTATTATTAAAATTATGAGTACAAAATTATAATAGTATTTATTATAATAATGAAAAATAGTTTTAAACTAGTGGAAGCATGGGGGAGGGGTGCTTCAAGAAAAATGTTTTTTGTGCTTAAGTTATTTAGTTTGTTGAATTTGCAAACACTCCAAAGGTGCTTGTAGTCCAAAAATAAGTAATTTTAAGTTTCTATTTGAGTTTGCAAACACTCACTTATTGGGGTCTAGAATCACTTTTTTTTTACCAAAAAAATTGAGTCTAACAATTTTGAAAAATAAATGATTCTAGCACTATTCACTAGAAGTTGAAAACACACATGTAATCGGATGTTATAAATGTTATTATTTTAATTACTCTAAACAGTGTATTTTAAAAGAATAAAATTCTCCCAATTAATAATTATCATAGTAGACGTCACGTTATGTGAACTCTCTTTTTTTAAAGTCACATTTTAGTATACGAAGCATCATCTTTTAATATAAAAAGTATCACCATTTTAAAAAATGATATATTATGTGTTATTCATCTTAAAAATACTAAATGGTGACACTTTGTAAACTAACTTGTGATACCAAATTCACCATGAAACTTATGGGAACTAGTATTACAAAAGCTCTGTGAAAACAAGCTCACGTTAACTCTCTTTTCAAAGTATGTATCACTGTTTAGTATACGATGTGTCACGGTTTAACGATTTTGAGAAGAACAATATATAAAATAAAAAATTCTGAAACAATGATACTTCGTATGCTAAGCAATGACAATTCGAATTTTAGACAATGATACGTGAAAGAAAAAGTTCATAGGAGTCTGACTTCACAAGAGACCTACTCTTATCATATATATCTAGAAGGTTTGCAAACTCTACTTATTTAAAAGTGTTTTATGAAAAATATATTATAATATACGTAAAAACAAATATCATATTAATGTCTAATGATAGGAAAAGTATATTAATGGATAGATAATCACCAATGATACCTGATACCTAAGGAAAAAAATAATTAAGGAGGAAAACCTTAATTATATTAATTAGCGCGGTAAGATTTTCCCCCCTCTCTTATCCCATGACATAATTAGGCATATATTTACCTTTTACACCAATTTAATAATCAACTATTTTATTTTACTATTTTATCTTCTATTTTACTATTTTTATTACTTAAGATATTTTATTAAATGATAATTTGTGATTCTATTTATTTCGAGTGTAATGTGTTGAAAAGTATGAGAAAATGGGTAAACATGGTGCTAGTGGAGAGTAATGGGTAAAAGTATAATAAAAATGGGTAAACATTATACTACTAATACCATGATACAAATTTTTGTATATATATTATCCCTGTTCAATTATTGTACTAAAACCACGCATATGATTTATATTATAGTTAGTGCAAATTAATAAATGAGAAAGCACAATTGTCAATCATCAACGATTCGTATCCTCGTAATAATCTGGTAAGATTTTCCAAATCTCTTGTTTATTCATAATTAATGTTAGTACAAAGAATCCAGTCAAAAAAAAAATGTTACTACGAAGAAAAAAATTTCAAACACGTTCTCAGCCCATGTTGTTGTTACACTTTTTGACGTGATATGTTCTTGAAGGTCGTAAAGCAGATAATTTTGTTGAGTTAATTGTTTTCTAATAGTTATTGGATAATAAATATGTTTGCAACTCTAGTAAATTATATACGTAATTAATACTTTGAGTAACTAATTTAGTATTAAGAAAAAGAATAATAATAGCTTTAGCTTAATATGAAAATTTTGGGTAGTTCACGCCTTACTGGGATAATGCTATATGTTGTGTTCGATACAAATTACTCAATTTAATCGAACACGTCGAAGGGACACGTGTATTAATCAACTATTAAAATAATCATGCTCGATGGACAAGTGTGTTCGCCGCTTGCCGACCAAACAAGTTTGTTCGCCAGCTCGCCACTTGTCAACCAAGCGAGTATGCTCGCCGACTAAGCGAGTTTTGTTCGCCAGCTCGCCACTTGCCGACTAAGCGAGTTTGTTCGCCAGCTTGCCGAGCAAACAGGTATGCTCGCCACTTGCCAACCAAGCAAGTTTGTTCGCAGCTCACCAAATCTGGCATGATGACTTGATGCTATCCTGAGATGATCCTGAAGATATGTTGATCTGATCAGTCGAGCTGATCAGATCAGGCAAGAAGAAATCAGATAGCCTGAGTCAAGTGACCTGAGGGTCAGGATGTCTGAATTCAGAAGAGCTGAACTCAGTAAGACTCAGATAACCTGGAGGCTCAGACAACCTGAAGGCTCAGGCAACCTGAAGACTTAGACAACCTGAAGGCTCAGACAACCTGAAGTCTCAGGCAAGCTGAAGACTCAGATAACCTGAAGGCTCAGATATGCTCGATAAGGACAGAGTTCCGGTATAAAATTGATATGGACAAAGGGGCGAACAGGGCAATCAGTCGAGCAAAAGATTGATTTGGACGACCAAAAGAGTGCCTTATAAACAAGTAAGTGTAAAGATCAACCAGGAAGACGAAGTTGAAAACGTGGCAGCATCACATGAGTTCTTACAAGACACAAAGTCTCCAGCTCATGCTTGCCAAACCAGCTCATGCTTGTTTGAGTACTATAAATAGAAGAAAAAAGAACAAGAGACGGGTTCAGAAAAATTCCAGAGTTCACAAAAATTTCCCAGAGTGGTTTAGCTCAGAAAAAGACCCAAGAACTCTCATACGTTAAGAAAAATCCTTTGCATTCACACACTTACTCTCGAAATCATCTTCTTTCATGGAAGTTCTCCCCATAAAAAGTATGGTGTACTGTGTATGTAAATCTCGCAATACAACATCTCTGGCTTGGAATGCCCCCAGAGTAGTCATTTACTGACGAACTGGATAAATAATTTCCTGTTATTTACCATATATCGTACACGTACTTATTTTGTTTGTGAGTTGTTATCAAATTAGCCACATAATATTCTCCATAAAAAACGACTCGCAACAATTGGCGCTAGAAGGAGGGTAGAAAAAACCAACCTATACACAATCCCGTAGATAGCCGAGGCAAAAAAAAGAAATATAATGCCTCAATCTAGGAATACTCAGACGGAGAGGTCGAGACAGAGCCGACCTCATGCTCAGAAAGAGGCTCAGTGTCAGCCTCACAAAAATCAGATTGCGGAAACCATCAATCTTGAAGATATCGCCAACGATCCGGCGGCCACAACAAAGGCCATCACTTTCTTGTTACGAGCACAGAAAGAGAGGGCCGAAAAGAGTTGGCCAAGTTGAAAGTTCAAGATGATAATGATCGACGCTCGCATACACCTGATAGCGAGCAAGTTAAATTGAAAGCTGAACCGAAGTGGGCCAACAAAAAGGCTGATGATATGTCGGATGACGAGCAGCCTCAAGGGTCCAGACCATCAGCGTTTGGACGTTTGAGGCTCTTCGTCAAAGACCGAATCGGCAATTATAGGCAACAGGATCTCGGGAGGGTACAACCGATAAACATGCCCGCTCCCTCGGATCCTCATGATCGTCCGCATCCCGAACAAAAATCGGCTGGAACTAAATTGTCTATCCATCATCGATTGGGTAGCCAAGGACGAACATGGAAAGGGGGACTGCCCCATCATGAGCATGACCCCCTGGGTCCTCTGTTGGAGAATAAGTTGCACAGATCTATTCGGGGTGAATATTTAAATACAAATTTAATTCTTATAATTATTACTAGCATGAATTAATCCTATATTAATTCAAATAATAATTCAACAACATATCATGCATATAATTAATTTACGTAAATCCTACGCATGCGGAATTCTACGAGTTTACGTGAACGTACCTCTTGGGATGACAGTGATCTGGCTGATTAGACTAACCAAAAGAACTTCCCAAGTATTCCCTTAATCCTTATTCAACTATCCGGTGGTAGGACACTTGTGAACAATTAACAAAAAGGAAAATAAATTATGTTGCACCACCTTTGTGGATTTACTAATTTTTCCAGCACATGGAATTGTACTTGGGAATGAAAGAATCATCCCCTATTTATAGAGCACAAGTGGTCGAAAATTGTGGCCAAAATAATGTGGGAAAATCTTTTCTTGATCTCCAAGAAATCTTGAATATATCTCCTATATTTTTTTTTCCATAATTATAATATTCCACAAAATCCCACTTACTCTTTGTTATGGGATATTTTCGAAAATAATGGGCAAGATTCCAAGATTTGGATCTTCTTGAATTTATGAGACATTCTTGTATTTCAAGAAATACATATCTTCCAAATATCTTTTCAAGAAAATCTTTCTTGCCCTTTATCTTTCAAAATTTTAAAAAATTCTCTTATAGATAACCAAGTGGGAGATTTCTTGAATTTAATGAGTTAATCTTGTATTCCAAGAATACATATCTTCATTCCATAATAAAATTCAAAGAAAATCTTTCTCTCCTTTTATCCATAAATTTCGAAATAATTAGGAAAAAATAAGCAACAATATTTATTTTATTTTAAACACCTTTTTCAGTTATTGGACTATATGTTGGGCTACTTAGGGGGCCTATAGGAGAATTAAGATTGAGCCTTCCAATGGATCTTGAATTATCAATATTGAGCCACAATATTATTCAAGCCCATAAATATTAATTAATCCCACTACATAATTAATATTGCACTATCCATCTTAACCCATATTACAGTCAATATGACTCCCGGTTATTATTTCCCATGTTTAAGATTATCTAGCCCATTAATTAATTCAAGCCACTGAAATAGCTTTCCATTAATTAATATCTTTTATCCTTGGTCAAGGAACGGTTCAACATTATTATCCATACAAGAAACTAATTCCACTTGCAAGATTTGGTATGATAAAGCTTATGAAACTCCCAAGGGGGCAAATCAAACAAGCGTACTTGCACACGATTCTTCGTATTAAATCTTAGCAATCACATGTGACCAATAATATTGCCCAAGATAAAAAGTATTGAATCTCGTTGATTCTCTACCCATGATAAGCCAAAGCAATAGTTACCAATCACACGTGATCCTATTTAAGGAACGAAGATTAAGAAATAACGAACCACTGAGGTCTAATTCTTCCTTGTTGGGTTCAGTAGAATTTGTCCTCCTCAGTGGGTCCTATTCGATTACATCGGTCATGCACTAGTGTAATCTCTTGGTCAAGACAAGCCAATCTGAGCCTTACACTTCAACCTTTCACGATGGGTTGTTCATTTCCATCTAGGTAGTGAATGGCGTACTTTTAGTTACAAGGGACTGTTAATTTAATCTTCTGTGATCTGGTATCACTAAATTAACTACAATGTAACACATACGACTTATTGAACAGTTATGCAGTAAATATATGTAACATTCGATAATATTTAAAGCATCGGTGATAAACAATTTATTTCAAGAAATAAGTCCAAAATCCGATTTACGATTATACAAAAAAGTAAAAAGCATACTTTCTTGTATAATCCCAACAATCTCCCACTTATACTCAAAGTCCGCTTTTAAGTATACTACAACATGTCTCGTGTAGATCCGTGACATCTCATCGTCACCTACACGAACCTAATAATTTCTCCCACTTATACTCAAAGCAGATTAGCAATGGTCTTGACACCCATTCCTTCCACATGTCTCTCGAATGTATTGAGAGGCGACCCTTTGTGAATGGATCTCGCTGGGTTGTCCTCGGGACGCTATCTTTGCCACATCTATATCTCCTCTCTTAACGATATCTCGTATAAGATGGTATTCCTTTCAATGTGTTTGCCGGCTTTGTGGGCTCTTGGTTCCTTTGAATTTGCAAATCGCTCCCAAGCATTATCACAATAAAATGTGATTCTCACGGGCAAATTCGAACCACATCTAAGTCCACTAGGAAGTTCTTGAGTCAAATAAGCTTTTTTCATTTGCCTAAATGGCGACTACATATTCGGCTTCCATGGTAGAATCTGCGACGCATTTCTGCTTGACGCTTCTCCATGTCACGGCTCATCCCACCATGCAAAACACACTACCGGAGGTAGATTTTCTGGAGTCTATGTCTGATTGGAAATTCGAGTCCGTGTAGCCGATGGAGATTGGACTATCTGACTGATAAACCAACATTCTATCCCGAGTTCTTTTCAGATACTTCAGAATGTTTTTAACTGTCGTCCAATGCTCTTTCCCCGGGTTACTTTGATATCTTGCCACCATGCCAATGGCAAAGCAGATATCCAGTCTTGTACACTGCATTGCATACATAAGGCTTCCGACAGCCGAAGCATAAGGAATGCCTTTCATGTCATGTATCTCCTTTTGCGTCTTAGGGGACATTTTCTTGGATAGATGGATTTCATGTCTAAAAGGTACGAAGCCTTTCTTGGAATCTTGCATGCTGAAACGTTTCAAGACAGTGTCTATGTATGAAGCTTGCGATAAGCCTATCATCCTTTTCTTGCGATCTCGAGTGATCTTGATCCCAAGCATGTGTGCGGCTTCCCCTAAGTCCTTAATATCAAACTGTTTTGAAAGTCATGCCCTTACGTCTGATAACACCTTTACATCGTTCCTGATGATCAGAATGTCATCTACGTATAGTACTAAGAATACCAATGCAGTTCCGACACGCTTTTTATACACACAACTTTCAAACTCATTTTGATCGAACCCATAAGACTTTATAACATGATCAAAACATTGGTTCCAAGCTCTGGATGCCTGTTTGAGTCTGTAAATGGACTTCATGAGCTTACAAACTAGGTGTTCTTGGCCTTTTTCAATAAAGCCTTGGGGTTGTTGCATATAGATCTCTTCATCAAGACTTCCGTTAAGGAAAGCTGTCTTGACATCGATTTGCCAGATTTCAAAGTCGAGATGCGCAGCAATCGATAAGAGAATACGGATAGACTTAAGCATGGCTGCAGGCGAAAAAGTTTCCTCATAATCGATCCATTCTTTCTGAGTATAACCTTTCGCCACTAGTCTTGCTTTGAAGGTTTCCACCCTCCCGTACTCTTTTTCACTTATATACCCACTTGCAACCAATGAGTTTGACCCCATTAAGTGGTTCGACTAGCTCCCACACTCTATTGTGAAACATAGAACCCATTTCGGCTTTCATTGCTATTTGCCAAGAATCTGCATCCTTGTCTTGGATTGCCTCTTCATATGTCCATGGGTCTGATTAGTCTTGTCCGGGAATCAAGTCCGAGGACTCTCCTATTCCCATGAATCTCTCGGGCTGTCTTACAACCCTCCCACTACGACGAGGTTCCGGTTGTGAAAGTGTGTCGTTTGGTATATCATCTAGTACAGTTGACATTGAGGTTTGCCCTCTTAGCTCATTTAAGGTAATCTCACTTCTGGGTTTTCTTTCGTTCATATAGTTTTCTTCCAAAAATCTAAAGTGGGTGCTTATGAACACCTTTTGATCTTCGGGACCATAGAACATACACCCTTTTGTTCCCTCGGGGTATCCTACAAACAACCTTAATTCTGATCGAGGATCCAATTTTCCGGCTTCCTTGTCCAACACGTAGGCCGGACACCCCCAAATTCTCATGTGTTTCATACTAGGCTTGCGTCCGGTCCACAATTCTTTGGGAGTTTTGGGAACCGATTTGGATGGCACCAAGTTCAGAATGTAAGCTGATGTTTCCAAGGCATGACCCCAGAACGACTTGGGAAGATCCGCATAACTCATCATAGATCTAACCATTTCCAAAAGAGTTCTGTTTCTTCGCTCTGCAACCCCATTTTGTTGAGGGGTTCCGGGTGTAGTGAGCTGGGATGCAATCCATTCATCAGATAAGTAGTTCAAAAACTCATCGCTGAGGTATTCGCCTCCACTATCAGATCGTAGAGACTTGATACGTTTTTCCCTATGATTCTCAGCTTGAGCCTTAAATTCTTTGAATTTCTCAAAGGTCTCAGATTTATGCTTCATAAGGAATATATAACCGTACCTTGAGTAATCATCAATAAAAGTGACAAAATACTCATAACCTCCTCTTGCTTTGGTTGACATTGGACCACATACATCTGTGTGAACGATCTCTAACACTTCTTTGGCCCTATTTCCCTTGGCTCCAAATGCCCTCTTGGTCATTTTACCCTCCAAACATGATTCACAGGTTGGAATTGGTTCAACATGGAGAAACTCCAGTGAACCATCTTTCACCAACCTTTGGATCCTCTTTGTATTTATATGACCCAATCTTAGATGCCAAAGAAGTGTCTCGTTCACGTCTGATGAACGTTTTCTTTTCTCGGAAACAGTTGATGTGTTATAGAATGCATTTCGTGAGTGGTGTGCACAGTTAATTGTATAGAGATTATTCGACAACGTTCCATGACAGATAAATTTATCAAAAAGAGAAATGGTAACAACTTTATTAAAAGTAACCGAATATCCATCATGAAAAAGTTTAGAAACTGAAATTAAATTCTTTCTAAAACTCGGAATGTAAAGAACATCTCTTAGAATTAAAACTCTGTCTTCAAAAGACAGGTGCACTTCTCCCACTGCTTCAGTTGCCACTCTCGTAGCATCGCCCAGTGTGATGAGGATCTCACTTCCACTTAGTTGCCGAGTCCGCTTGAACCCCTGTAATGTGAAACAAACATGATCAGTGGATCCCGTATCCACCACCCATAAATGGGAGGCATAGGCCGCTAAACAAGTTTCAACAACTAGTGCGTGAGAATTACCTTTCTTTCCTTTCCTTTTGGGATTGGAACAGGCTGACCTCGAGTGTCCTACTCTCCCGCTTTCCAAAGTTTTCCTCATGCTTGATCCCATGCTTTTATTTGATGTTGAGTCTTCTTGGTTTAACCTTCTTCTCTTTTCATCATCCTTATCACCACTTGACCTAGGATGAAAAGAAGATTTCTACTTTCCCAAGTTCTTTTCCTCACGCTCCCTTTCCTTTTCAACCAAAGTCAGAGCATTTACAAGATCATCCACTGTAAAATCTAGATCTTCCATTAGATACTCAAGATAGTGGTGATTATAGCTCTTTGGTAAGGATTGGAGAATGAAATCAATCTTAGTCTTGAAATCACATTTTTCGCCGAGGATCTCAAGTTCCTCAAATAGCACCATAACCCTAAGGACGTGCTGCGCTGCAGTCGTCCCTTTTTCCATTTTTAATTCATCAATGTCTTGCTTCACACTTTGGATTGCCATATGGATCTGATGTGCGACATCGCTTCGAGATTCTTTAAGATGTCTGCAGCTGACTCATATTCTTGATGAAGGTGTCTCAACGCATCTGATAGACGTGCCAGAATTATTTCCTTCATCAATTCATTTGCCAGCTCCCATTCACCATAAATCATCTCATCCCATATTCCTGCATCCTTAGTTGGTTTTTCGGGTTTTGGTGTATCAAGTACCCATTTGGAAGATGATACGGTTAGGACAGGTTTTAGTTTGTATTTCCAATCAAAATAGTTTTCACCAGTAAACAAATTATCTTTAAGTATATTGAATAGTGGATTAAAAGGTTGCGACATGATGAACTGAAATAAATAATAATATGCATAAGCACAAATATATCACAAGGTTTGATCACATGCATCATATTAAAATCTCAAAAAAAAAATATGAACATGCATCAGCCAACATCTCAAAATAGTTTAAATAAGCCACGTGGAGTGGGTCATTATTTAAACACATTCAAGCAGGTTACAAACAAGAACAGTTACAAACCTTTAATATCCAGATTAATAGTTGGCTCCCACTTGACCAATATAAAATTGACAGGGACTTCGGGGAAGTATATGCATATCAATTTTATACCTAAGTAATAACCATGATTAAATACAGGATTATTATTTCGTATTGAACGAGCCTCGTGGGGAGGGTCATCGTCGTCACTAGTAATAACCCACAATCATCCATTTAGAATTCATTCATGTGAAAGCTATCTTTTGACCGTCCCGTGAGGGGAATTTCTCCAAAATAATTCACAAATAAATAAATCATGGAGGTCAAAATTAATTCAATTTTATTATCCGGAATAAAATTGTCAATTAATTATTTAAACATACTTAGTAATTTTGAAGGTGAGATTTTTCATTGGGCAACTCTCATGCAAACACATTTAAACAAATTAAATAAAGCATAAGATAGCACAAAATAATAAATCAAGCAAAGCAGAAAAATAAACATATTGGGCACAAATTATTCAATTGTCACGGTTTGATTTTTCTTGACTTGATCTTGAAGAAACACCGTCTTGAATTTCTCCCACTCGATCGTCTCGAAAAGATACTCCGTCTCGAAACGCCATGCCAAGTAGCTCACAAAAGGATGCACGCCCAAGATCCGGCCGGCCACTTGGCCGATTCAAACTTCGGCACCCCCCAAGGCGAGCTCGCCCGCTGCGCCTCAGCGACCTCGGTAGGGCTTCGGCGGTACTCGGTAAGCGACGGCCAAGTACCGTACCGCATGCATCCGCGTGCTTCGCCATCCTCATCTCGCCCGGTACTCGGCGATCTTACGTCTCTGCGCACGCCCGCGTACTGCGCCACTTTGTCGCTCGCTCGCGGTCTCCGCGTCGCTAGCGCTGGTTCGTCTTCGGCACGTACTCGCGTGCTCTCGGCCCTCGGCCTCACCCGCGCCCGTCGTACTGCGCACGTCCGCATCCCCATGGCGATGCCTCCTTTGGCGTGTTTTGCGTGGCGACGCCGCCTACGCCAGTTACGGATTTTATCCTTTAATTTTTTTCGTCTCATCTTCCGTTTTTCGATCTGTTTCAATTTATTTACAAAAAATAAATAAACTGAATCCTAGACTAGTCTATTACATTAATCAAATCAAACAAATCATAATCTACTCGTGGATTTTCTCACGAGGCAAAACGAATCCGAAATCTAATCAATTAAAAACCACAATTTATATGCATGCATAAATAAACACATTAAATTCCATGACAATTGAATACTCCAAAAAATGATCTAGCAACTCTACTATCCAATTTCAAATTTAATGTCGGTAATTAAATTACAATTAAAAAATTCGAGGCAAAAACCGTGGCTCGATATCGATTGTTGGAGAATAAGTTGCACGCAGATCTATTCGGGTGAATATTTAAATACAAATTTAATTCTTATAATTATTACTAGCATGAATTAATCCTATATTAATTCAAATAATAATTCAACAACATATCATGCATATAATTAATTCACGTAAATCCTACGCGTGCGAATTCTACGAGTTTACGTGAACGTCTTCTTGGGATGGCGGTGATCCGGTGATTAGACTAACCAAAAGAACTTCCCAAGTATTCCCTTAATCCTTGTTCGACTATCCGGTGGTAGGACACTTGTGAACAATTAACAAAAAAGGAAAATAAATTATGTTGCACCACCTTTGTGGATTTACTAATTTTTCCAGCACATGGAATTGTACTTGGGAATGAAAGAATCATCCCCTATTTATAGAGCACAACTGGTCGAAAATTGTGGCAAAAATAATGTGGGAAAATCTTTTCTTGATCTCCAAGAAATCTTGAATATATCTCCTATATTCTTTTTTCCATAATTATAATATTCCACAAAATCCCACTTACTCTTTGTTATGGGATATTTTTGAAAATAATGGGCAAGATTCCAAGATTTGGATCTTCTTGAATTTATGAGACATTCTTGTATTTCAAGAAATACATATCTTCCATAATATCTTTTCAAGAAAATCTTTCTTGCCCTTTATCTTTCAAAATTTTAAAAAATTCTCTTATAGATAACCAAGTGGGAGATTTCTTGAATTTAATGAGATAATCTTGTATTCCAAGAATACATATCTTCATTCCATAACAAAATTCAAAGAAAATCTTTCTCCCCTTTTATCCATAAATTTCGAAATAATTAGGAAAAAATAAGCAACAATATTTATTTTATTTTAAACACCTTTTTCAGTTATTGGACTATATGTTGGGCTACTTAGGGGGACTTTAAGAGAATTAAGATTGGACCTTCCAATGGATCTTGAATTATCAATATTGAGCCACAATATTATTCAAGCCCATAAATATTAATTAATCCCACTACATAATTAATATTGCACTATCCATCTTAACCCGTATTACAGTCAATATGGCTCCCGGTTATTATTTCCCATGTTTAAGATTATCTAGCCCATTAATTAATTCAAGCCACTGAAATAGCTTTCCATTAATTAATATCTTTTATCCTTGGTCAAGGAACGGTTCAACATTATTATCCATACCGGAAACAAATTCCACTTGCAAGATTTGGTATGATAAAGCTTATGAACCTCCCAAGAGGGCAAATCAAACAAAAGCGTGCTTGCACGATTCTTCGTATTAAATCTTAGCAATCACATGTGACCAATAATATTGCCCAAGATAAAAAGTATTGAATCTCGTTGATTTTCTACCCATGATAAGTCAAAGCAATAGTTACCAATCACACGTGATCTTATTTAAGGAACGAAGATTAAGAAATAACGAACCACTGAGGTCTAATTCTTCATTGTTCAGTTCTGAAGAATTTGTCCTCCTGTAGGTCCTATTCAGTGCATCAGTCATGCACTAGTGTAATCTCTTGGTCAAGACAAGCCAATCTGAGCCTTACACTTCAACCTTTCACGATGGGTTGTTCATTTCCATATAGGTCGTGAATGGCGTACTTTTAGTTACAAGGGACTGTTAATTTAATCTTCTGTGATCTGGTATCACTAAATTAACTACAATGTAACACGTACGGCTTATTGAACAGTTATGCAGTAAATATATGTAACATTCGATAATATTTAAAGCATCAGTGATAAATAATTTATTTCAGTAAATAAGTCCGAAATTCAGTTCTGATTATACAAAAGTAAAAAGCATACTTTCCAGTATAATCCCAACATCCTCATGATGGGACACAGCCCCGATCCAAGTCTATCAGTTCCATGAAATTTGCAGAAATGCAAAAAGCAATCGAGGGTTTATAGGCCGACCTGGCCGCAACGAAATGACTCCCTCGGGCGAGCACAATGCCCTGCTCGCCACTAACACCGGTGATCATGGCAGCCGAAATACAAGAAAAAGTGGCAAAGATCCGACCACCAATCCTTTATGTTCGATCTTTGAGTCGACCCACATGTTCATCTCAAAGAAATACTCAGATTTTATGATCGCCACGGGCCCCAATCGACGCGACGCAAAGGTTTATCATTCCCCATGACGTTAGGTGACCGTGCCTACGATGGTTTTCTACTCGCCTCACAAGGCCTATCACGTTTTTTCATCTAACCGACAAAATTTCTGCCCCATTTCTCATCCATGTGCACTCACCCAGCACCAAAACAAAGGTTGTCACATTTTTCCCAGCTAAAGGGTGAGTCAGATCGAGCATACATCGAAAGATTTGATAAATGTTTGTACGATGTAGCCCCAGTTGAAGAGGATGCCAAGATCCTCACGGTGGTCGGAGGCCTGACCCTGAATACGGATATGTGGAAAGCCATGCATCAGGATTGGCCAAACACATATTTCGAATTCCGAGAGCGAGCAGCCAAGATTATAGCCATGCAGGATCTGCTCGCCCAATCACGATTAGGTCAGGAAACAACAACAAAAAAAGTTTTTGGTAAAAAAGTAATGAATGAGGGGGGTTACAAACCGCCAGGATCTTTTAAACCATTTGAAGAAGGAGCAGAAGCGCATGCCCTACAAAGTCTTCTGGGCGTTTCAGCAGAAATATATTTAATCAAATTAAAGATCGGGACATGTTGGATAAACCACGAAGAATCATAATGGATAAGAATCGGTTTAATGCTTCCAAGTATTGTAATTATCACGAGTACATCGGACATAATACCGAAGATTGTCGGATTTTACTTCGTCAACTTTGGAAGTTATATGAAGAGAATCATCTTACGCAGTTCCTAAAAAAGCCGGCGAACAGAGACTCCCGAACAAAAGTCAGGTGACCGTAGGGGTAAGCGAAAGGCCGAAGAAATATCTGACAGTGATCCCGAGGAATCCCGTAAGAGGTCGGAATTACCCAAAAGAGGGGCCCCTACCATGAATAGAGGTCGGGAGAGTCAAGAAATCCACATGATTCGTCCTGATTATGGTCCGGTGGGTGGATGCTATCAGGCTCCGACGTTATCTAACAGACGTAAGAAGATGGAGATGCGTGCCATGCAAAGCATCCATCAGGTGAAGGTGGCGAGCACATCAGCTAGCACACCACCCTCTCACCAAATCATGTTCTCAGAAGACGATCTCGATGGCATAATCACCCCCCACAATGACTCTCTAACCATCAGCGCTCGTCTTCTCGGTTTGAAGGTGCATCGCCTCCTGGTCGATACCGGAGCATATGCGAACATTTTGTTCGTCAACACTCTGCACCAAATGGAGAAGCAAGTTGGGGATTTAAGTAGTTATATAGAACCATGTGATCACACCGTCATGGGTTTCGGGGAATCTGTAACCCGACCCTATGGTATGATCAGGTTAGGAGTCGAGCTAGAGTCAACTTTAAATCCGGAGATCCGACGAACTAGAATGCTAGATTTTGTAATCGTCGATGCTCCATCTACTTATAACGAGTTTTTAGGTCACCCGTTTATTCAGGAATTTAAAGCTGCCTGTTCGACTTAGTACTATTGTGTTAAATTTCCAACTCAAGAGGGGACGGGTAGCGTAAAAGGCGACCAGAAAAAAGCTCGAGATTATTTGTTGTCATGTGCGCCAGAAAAAACAAATATCATTAACATGATGGAGCAAACATGGGAGATCGGAGAATCAAGCCAACAGGCGAATACGTTGCCAAGATACTCCCTTATGACGAGCACATCTCCACGGGCGGACATAGAACTTGGGATGATAGCCCATGTTCCAGTTTTATGAACATTGATCCGCCAAACGAGCTACCAGACCTAGAACCTCGTGTAGGTTTTGAACCTATGGAGGTAGATGACGAACACCGGGGGTCAATCGAAGATCCTCGATGGAAGCTAAAAAAGAGGCAAGCAACGCCTGTTGAACAATTAGAGTCTGTCAATATAAATCCGAACATACCAGAATTAAAGGTGTTTATTGGTTCGGAATTACCGGAACCCTTCCGAACAGAAGTGATTGCATATCTTCGAGCAAACTTGGATGTGTTCGCTTGGTCACATGAAGACATGGTTGGCATTGATCCTAAACATGCATGTCATTCACTTAATCTTGACCCAACACAAATTCCAATAATCCAGAAACGTAGAAAATTCAGTCCGGAGAAGTATGCAGCTATGGATAGTGAAATCAAAAAATTGCTCGACAATAAATTGATTCGAGAAGTAAAATGCCCAAGATGGCTTGCAAACCCTGTGCTCGTCCGCAAATCTAACGAAACTTGGAGGTTATGCATAGATTTCACTGATTTAAACAAGGCATGCCCGAAAGATAATTTCCCGATGCCACATATCGATTATTTGGTCGATAATACAGCAGGACATGAGCTCATGACCTTCATGGATGCATTTGCTGGCTATCACCAAATACCCATGTATCCGGACGATCAAAAGAATACGGCATTCTGCAGCGAAAAGAATATGTATTGTTGGCAACGCATGCCATTCGGATTAAAGAATGCCGGAGCAACGTATCAACATTTGGTGAACAAAATGTTCAACGAACACATAGGTCGAACAGTTGAAGTGTACATTGATGACATTGTGGTAAAAAGTGAACATAAGGAAGACCACATCACCCACCTAGCACAAACGTTTGATATTCTCAGGGGGTATAACATGAAATTAAATCCGAAGAAATGCAGCTTTGGGGTTCATTCAGGAAAATTCCTCGGACATATGGTCAGTCAACGGGGAATTGAAGCCAACCCATCAAAGATTCAAGTCATGCTCGACATGCAGGCCCCCAGAAGTGTGAAAGAAGTCCAAAAATTAACTGGACGTTTGGCTTCTATAAGCCGATTTATATCACAAACTGGAGACAAATGCAAACCTTTCTTTGATGCATTAAAGAAAGGGAAATTCCAGTGGACAGAGTATTGCCAAAACGCATTCGAGTCATTAAAGCAATACCTTGCAGATACTCAAACATTGTCTAAGCCTGTTCCAGGCGAACAACTTTATCTATAACTTGCTGCATCCGAGCATGCAATTAGTGATGTGCTCGTTCGGGCAGAGGGAGCGACACACTTGCCTATTTATTATATAAGTCAGGTGCTCAAAGAAGCCGAGCTCCGGTACCCTCCACTGGAAAAACTTGCATATGCTCTCGTTATGAGTGTTCGAAAACTGCGACCATACTTTTTCGATCACTCAGTTGAGGTATTAACCACATTCCCATTGCGACAAGTTATCCACCAACCAGACACTGCGGGCAGATTACTCAAGTGGGCGGTGGAGTTAGGTCAATTTGGCATTACGTCTGCGCCACGAACAACAATGAAAGGCCAGGCTATGGCCGATTTCATGGTCGAGTTGACATATCCACAAATGCCCGAAAGAGGTGTCGACCAACCATGGCATATGTATGTAGACGACTCATCAACAAGTTCAAAACCCGGAGCAGGCGTGGTTCTCATCAGCCCAACTCGACAAACTTTCACAACGGCCATCCATTTTGATTTCCCAGCCACGAATAACAAAGCTGAGTACGAAGCTTTGATCCCTGGGTTACACATGGCTATGACAATGGGAATTCAGAGGCTGATGATTTATAGCGATTCTCAAATAATCGTATACCAAGTATTAGGCGAGTACGAGGCCCGAGGTGAACAGATGGCACAATATCAGCAACTAGCAAAGGAGTTGCTTGAACAATTCGAACAAGTTTACATAGAACAATTACCACGATTGGATAATTCGTTCACTGATGCCTTGGCATGTTTGGCAATAGCAGAAGGAGTGACGAGCACGACGGACATTGTGGTCGTCACAACTTGTTCGCCATCAATCCCCAGAGTTGTGGTCGCCCATGTGACGGGCGAACAAGAAACCTGGATGACTCCAATTTTAAATTACTTACAAAAAGGACTTCTCCCTAAAAATAAAGCACAAGCTACTCGCCTCAGATTACAAGCTACTCGTTATACTATCTTAGACGAGCATTTATACAAAAGAAGTTTTTCACTTCCATTATTGAAGTGTATTACTCCTGAAGAGGGTCATGTAATTCTGGAACAGATTCATGATGGAGTATGCGGAAACCATACAGGTGGGCTTGTCCTGGCACATAAAATTATCAGACAAGGTTATTACTGGCCGACCCTCAAAAAAGATTCGCTCGCGTATGCTCGCGCGTGTCACAAGTGTCAGGTACATGCCCCACTTATCTATAGCCCACCTGAAGAACTAGTGTCAGTTTACAGCCCGTGGCCATTTGCAAAATGGGGAATCGATTTGATCGGCACGTTTCCTACTGGCACATCGGGAGTAAAATATGTTGTGGTTGCAGTTGATTACTACACTAAATGGGCGGAAACCGAGGCCATTGTGAAAACTACCGAACAAATAATGTGGAACTTTGTTTGGAAAAATATCATTTGTCGTTTTGGGCTTCCCCAATCATTGGTAACAGATAACGACAAACAGTTCGATGGAAGTGAATTCCGACAAAATTTTGCTCGCTGGGGCATAAAAAAGCTTTACTCTACTCCGTATTACCCCCAGTCAAACGGACAAGTAGAAGCTGTCAATAAAATTATCAAGCATACCCTTAAGGCTAGACTTGATAATTCCAAGGGGAGAGGATGGGCTGAAGAGTTGCCCGAAATATTATGGGCCTATTGAACTACTTTCAGAACATCAATTGCGGAAACCCCTTTTGCCCTGGCATTTGGGGCGGAAGCTGTTATACCCGCAGAAATAAAGATTCCGAGTCATCGGACAATAACTTTTGGAGAGCACATCAACGACCAGGCACTCACCCTAAGTGCAGACCTGTTAGAAGAAAGAAGGATGGAGGCTGATTTCAAGAATGCCATGTATAAAAAAAGATCAGAAAAGTTCTATAACTCCAAAGTTAGAACACGCAGGTTCAACGTGGGTGAGCTTGTTCTAAGATGAGCAATGGGGGTACCAAGTGGTGTGTTCGGCCGAGCATGGGAAGGTCCATTCAGAGTTACAGAACGTTTGTTAAATGGGGCATATGATTGGAAGACCTGAATGGAGTCCCGTTGTCCTACTCGTGGAATGCGTCAAATCTGAAAATATTATTATCAGTAACGACGAGCACAACTGGCTGAGCATAATTAGCTATTCAGCTGAAACGAGCAAAACTGGCCGAGCATAATTAGCTATTCAGCTAAAATGAGCACAACTGGCCGAACATAATCAGCCATTCGGCTAAGATGAGCAGGACAATCATGAAGGAAGAACACACCGTGTTCGACACAAATTTCTGAATCTTCTAGAAGAAATTCTGGCCAGCACTATCAAAAGATAGAAGATACGTGTCGAAACAAGATGAGAGGTGGCAACCAAAAAATGAACGTGTCAATCCTTGAATAAGAACTGGCAAAAAACCGGACAGATGTCAAAAGGAGGATTCAAAGAAAGAAGGCCAACACCAACTAGCTATGCCAGCTCTTGTTTGGGATAATAGTATAAATAGGCATATTGATAGCTGAAGAAAGCGGAAGAAAAATAGAGAAAAAGGAAAAAATATTGCAAACATAGTAGGAAAAAATTCAGTTATCGGGAGGTATGCCTCCAGATGAAGTTTTTGACACTCCGAGCAAAGGTTGGTGCTCGTTACGGACTCAAGATGCTCGTCAGATTCATGGTTGCCACTCCACATTGCTCACTGCTTATGCAGTAGTAAATCACTAGTCCCCTACGCATCCCCAAAATCTCCTCCGAGGGGGAGGAATGTCGTGGTATCCGCTCGAAAAAAACATCACGGATCTTGATGCTCGTGCCTCTACGAAGGGACAAAAAGGTGCGAAGAGCTTTTGCCCGCGCCGATATAAAGTAACAGCGTGCTCGCCACATGCTCATAATCCGTCAAGAACCCGCATAATCACAACTTGTCCAAGAGGGACAAACGCTTATGCTGCTGCTGCTTGAGCATGTTACTTAAAGAGGAGTAGACTGTTGGGATTATACTGAAAAGTATGCTTTTACTTTGTATAATCGAAACTGAATTTTCAGACTTATTTACTGAAATAAATTGGTTATCATTGATGCTTTAAATATGATTGAATGTTATATATATTTACTGCATAACTGTTCAATGATTCGTACGTGTTACACTGTAGTTAATTTAGTGATACCCGATCACAGAAGATTAAATTAATCCGCCCTTGTAACTAAAAAAGTACGTCATTCACGACCTAGATGGAAATGAACAACCATCGCGAAAGGTTGAGGTGTAAGGCTCGATTTGGTTTGTCTTGACCAAGAGATTACACTAGTGCATGGTGATCTTATTTGAATAGGACCCTCTGAGGAGGATAAATTCTTGAATCCCACAAGGAAGAATTAGACCTCGATGGTTCGTTGTTTGAACCTTCGTCCCCTTAAATAGGATCACGTGGGATTGGTAACTATTTCTTTGACTTATCATGGGTAGCGAATCGGAGAGAGATTCAATACTTTTTATCTTGGGCAATATTATTGGTCACATGTGATTGCTAAGATTTAATCTGAAGAATCGTGTGCAAAATGCGCTTGCTTGATTTGCCCTTGGGAGGTTCATAAGTTTTATCATACCAAATCTTGCAAGTGGAATTAGTTTCCGGTATGGATAATAATGTTGAACCGTTCTCGACCAAGGACAAAAGATATTAATTAACGGAAAGCTATTTGGTGGCTTGAATTAATTAATGGGCTAGATAATCTTAAACACGGGAAATAATGACCAGGAGCCATATTGATTGTAATATGGGTTAAGATGGATAGTCTGATATTAATTATGTAGTGGGATTAATTAATATTTATGGGCTTGAATTATATTGTGGCTCAATATTAGATATTCAAGATCCATTAGAAGGTTCAATCTTAATTCTCCTAAAGGCCCCCTGAGTAGCCTAACAAATAGTCCAATAACTGAAAAGGTGATTAAAATAAAATAAATATTGTTGCTTGATATTTCCTCTATTTTTTTCGAAATTTATGGATAAAAGAGGAAAAAAAGATTTTCTTTTTGAATTTTGTTATGGAATGAAGATATGTATTCTTGGAATACAAGATTATCTCATTAAATTCAAGAAATCTCCCACTTGATTATCTATATGCATATTTCGAAATTTTTGAATATTATGGGCAAGAAAGATTTTCTTGATTTTCTTGAAAAGATATTATGGAAGATATGTATTTCTTGAAATACAAGAATATCTCATAAATTCAAGAAGATCCAAATCTTGGATTCTTGTGCCAAAATTTTCGAAAATTATATCCATATATGAGGAAGTGGGATTTTTGTGAAATATTTTAATTATGGGAAAGAGAATATATGGGATATATTCAAGATTTCTTGGTGACCAAGAAAAGTCTTATCCCACATTGAAAAATAACACAAATTTAAATCCACTCTCTCTCTATAAATAGGGGATGATTAGTTCATTCCCAAGTACAATTTCATGTCTTTGGAAATATTAGCAAATCCACATAAGTGGTGCAACAAAGTTTATTTTTTTCTTTTGTTAATTGTTCATGAGTATCCTTCCACCGGATTGTCGAGCAAGGGCTAAGGAATACTTGGGAAGTCCTTTTGGTTAGTCCGTCTTACCAAAGCCACTGCCATCCCGAGAGGTACGTTCACATAAACCCGTAGATTCCGCATGCGTAGGTTTTACGTGGCTTTTTATATGCATGATATGTTGTTGCAATTATTATTTGAATTAATATAGGATTAATTCATGCTAGTAATAATTAATGAATTAAATTTGTATTTAAATATTCACCCCGAATAGATCTGTGCAACTCATTCCCCAACAATCGGTATCGAGCCACCAGCTTTTGACTCTGAATTTTTTAAATTGTAATTTAATTCATGGACATTAAATTTGAAATTGGATAGTAGAACTGTTAGATATGTTTTGCGGTATCCAATTGTCATGGATTTTAATGTTTTATTTTGCATGCATATAAACAAAGGGTTTTTAATTCGATTAGTTCGGATTTGTTTTTTGCCTCGTGAGAAAATCCACGAGTAGACTAGGATTTGTTTGATTTGATCAATGTAATAGACTAGTCTAGATCTAGGTTTATTTATATTTTGTAAATAAATTGTAAATTAGGATCGGGAACGAAGAGATGAAGAATTAAAGGACGAAATCCGTAACAGCGTAGGCGGCGCGGGGCGCTGCCTGGCACGCATGGGCGCAGGGCGCAGGCCGGGCGGCCGAGCGAGGATGAGGGGGTCGGCGACCGGCGCGCGGCCTGTGCCGAAATGACGCCTTGCCGCCGACGCTGGCGCCACGGGCGCTGGAGAGACGCGAAGGCCGCCGAGGACGCGGGCGAGCGGGGGCGGGCGAAAGGCCATAAGACGGATCGCCGCGGATGCTGCCGCCGAGGATCGCTGACTCCTGGCGACTCGCCGAGAGCGTCTCGAGGCGGCGGCGGGCGTGTTCTCGCCAGCGGTGCCGAGGTCGCTTAGTAGCCCCGAAGCAAGTGGCGGCCGGATCTTGGCGTGCATCCCGCCGCGAAATAGGCGTGGCGGTTCGAGACAAGTATTTTTCCGAGACGAAACGAGTGGGAGAAATTCGAGGCGTGTTTCTTCAAGATCAAGCCAAGAAAAATCAAACCATGACAATTGGATAATTTGTGCCCAATATGTTTATTTTTCTGTTTTGCTTGATTTATTTGTGCTATCTTATGCTTTATTTATTTTGTTTAAATGTGTTTGCATGAGGGTTGCCAAATTGAAAAATCTCAACTTCAAAATTACTAAGTATGTTTTAATAATTAATTGACAATTTTATTCCGGATAATAAAATTGAATTAATTTTGACCTCCATGATTTATTTATTTGTGAATTCTTTTGGAGAAATTCCCAACCAGACGGTCAAAAGATAGGTTTCACATGAATGAATTCCAAACGGATGATTGTGGGTTATTACTAGTGGCGACGATGACCCTCCCAACGAGGCTCGATCAAAGCGAAATAGTAATCCTGTATTTAATCATGGTTATTACTTAGGTATAAAATTGATATGCATATACTTCTCCGAAGTCCCTGTCAATTTTATATTGGTCAAGTGGGAGCCAACTATTAATCTGGATATTAAGGGTTTGTAACTGTTCTTGTTTGTAACCCGCTTGAATGTGTTTAAATAATGACCCACCCAACGTGGCTTATTTAAACTGTTTTGAGATGTTGGCTGATGCATTGTTCATATTTTTTTTGAGATTTTAAATATGATGGCATGTGATCAAACCTTGTGATATATTTGTGCTTATGCATATTATTGTTTATTTCAGTTCATCATGTCGCAACCTTTTAATCCACTGTTATATACACTCAAAGAACACCAATTATCTGGAGAAAACTATAATGTTTGGAAACGTTTATGTTCACCTGACGAAACAGTTCGTACTTTTTATGTTCAATACTTTTTATCTTGGGCAATATTATTGGTCACATGTGATTGCTAAGATTTAATACGAAGAATCGTGTGCAAGTACGCTTGTTTGATTTGCCCCCTTGGGAGGTTCATAAGCTTTATCATACCAAATCTTGCAAGTGGAATTTGTTTCTGGTATGGATAATAATGTTGAACCGTTCCTTGACCAAGCACAAAAGATATTAATTAACGGAAAGCTATTTCAGTGGCTTGAATTAATTAATGGGCTAGATAATCTTAAACACGGTAAATAATGACCGGGAGCCATATTGACTGTAATATGGGTTAAGATGGATAGTGTAATATTAATTATGTAGTGGGATTAATTAATATTTATGGGCTTGAATTATATTGTGGCTCAATATTAGATATTCAAGGTCCATTAGAAGGTCCAATCTTAATTCTCCTAAAGGCCCCCTGAGTAGCCCAACAAATAGTCCATTAACTTAAAAGGTGATTAAAATAAAATAAATATTGTTGCTTAATTTTTCCTCTATTTTTCGAAAATTATGGATTAAAGAGGGAGAAAGATTTTCTTTGAATTTTGTTATGGAATGAAGATATGTATTCTTGGAATACAAGATTATCTCATTAAATTCAAGAAATCTCCCACTTGATTATCTATATGCATATTTCGAAATTTTTGAATATTATGGGCAAGAAAGATTTTCTTGATTTTCTTGAAAAGATATTATGGAAGATATGTATTTCTTGAAATACAAGAATATCTCATAAATTCAAGAAGATCCAAATCTTGGATTCTTGCACACACTAAATTTTCGAAAATATCCATATATGAGGAGGTGGGTTTTTTTGTGGAATATTTTAATTATGGGAAAAAGAATATAGGAGATATATACAAGATTTCTTGGTGACCAAGAAAAGTCTTTTCCCACATTGATTTTCTACTAAAATTTTCGACCACCCCTCTCCTATAAATAGGGGATGATTAGTTCATTCCCAAGTACAATTCCATGTGCTGGAAAAATTAGCAAATCCACAAAGGTGGTGCAACAAAGTTTATTTTTTTCCTTTTGTTAATTGTTCGACAAGTGTCCTTCCACCGGATAGTTGAGCAAGAGCTAATGGAATACTTGGGAAGTCCTTTTGGTTAGTCCGTCCAACCGAAGTCACTGCCATCCCGAGAGGTACGTTCACGTAAACCCGTAGATTCCGCATGCGTAGGTTTTACGTGGATTTTTATATGCATGATATGTTGTTGCAATTATTATTTGAATTAATATAGGATTAATTCATGCTAGTAATAATTAATAAATTAAATTTGTATTTAAATATTCACCCCGAATAGATCTGTGTAACTCATTCCCCAACAACTGGTATCAAAGCCACGATTTCGGGCTCTGAATTTTTTAAATTGTAATTTAATTAAATGGACATTAAATTTGAAATTGGATAGTAGAACTGGTAGATCTGTTTTGCAGGTATCCAATTGTCATGGATTTTAATGTGTTTATTTATGCATGCATATAAACTGTGTTTTTTAATTCGATTCGTTCGGATTTGTTTTGCCTCGTGAGAAAATCCATGAGTAAACTAGGATTTGTTTGATTTGATCAATGTAATAGACTAGTCTAGATCTAGGTTTATTTATTTTTTGTAAATAAATTGTAACCGGATCGGGAACGAAGAGACGAAGAATTAAAGGAAGAAATCGAGAACAGGGTGGCGGCGGGTACTGGCACGCATGGGCGCAGGTCAGTCGAGCGACCAGCGTGCACAAGGAGCGACGCCCAGACGGGCGGGCGCCGCACGCCTGGTATCGCTTGCCTCGGCGTGAGGGACGGGCCGGATGCACGCGGCGAGCGAGCACGGCGCGAAGGATACTCGGCGCCGCCGCTGCTGAAGTCATGGCGAATCTTGATAGCGAATCTTGTGTGCGTCGCCGCCGAGATCTGCCCGACGCCACCGACACTACTGCCGAAAGTGCCAAAAGGTTCAAGGGCGCTGACTGCCGGCGATCTTTGAGATGTCCTAGGCAGTGGCGGCGGATCTTGATGCGTCATCCCATTGCCAGAATGGCGTGGCGTTTGAGGCAAAGTATTTTTGAGACAAACGAGTGGGAGAAATTCGAGACGTGTTTCTTCAAGATCAAGACAAGATAAATCAAACCATGACAATTGGATAATTTGTGCCCAATATGTTTATTTTTCTGTTATGCTTGATTTATTTGCGTTATCTTATGCTTTATTTAATTTGTTTAAATGTGTTTGCATGAGGGTTGCCAAATGAAAAAATCTCACCTTCAAAATTACTAAGTATGTTTAAATAATTAATTGACAATTTTATTCCGGATAATAAAATTGAATTAATTTTGACCTCCATGATTTATTTATTTGTGAATTCTTTTGGAGAAATTCCCCCAACAGGATGGTCAAAAGATAGGTTTCACATGAATTAATTACAAACGGATGATTGTGGGTTATTACTAGTGGCGACGATGACCCTACCAACGAGGCTCGATCAAAGCGAAATAATAATCCTGTATTTAATCATGGTTATTACTTAGGTATAAAATTGATATGCATATATTTCTCCTAAAGTCCTGTCAATTTTATATTGGTCAAGTCAGGGAGCCAACTATTAATCTGGATATTAAGGGTTTATAATCGTTTTTCTTGTTTGTAACTTTTGCTTGAATGTGTTTAAATAATGACCCACCCAACGTGGCTTATTTAAACTGTTTTGAGATGTTGGCTGATGCATGTTCATATTTTTTTGAGATTTTAATGATGCATGTGATCGAACCTTGTGATATATTTGTGCTTATGCATGTTATTATTTATTTCAGTTCATCATGTCTCAACCTTTTAATTCACTGTTATATACACTCAAAGAACACCAATTAACTGGAGAAAACTATAACGTTCGGAAACGAAATATGAACTTTGTCCTACCTGCACAAAAACATTATTGGATTCTTGATGTACCCAAGCCACGTAAGCCTACTGATGAATCAACTGATGCGGCAAGACATGAGTATAATATTTGGGAGCAGGCCAATGAACCCATGAAACGTGTAATCTTGACTTCAATGTCTGATGATTTGAAACACATTCATGAAGGTGTTGAGTCCGCTGAGGAAATTATGCAAAGTCTTGAAGAAATGTTTTCAACAAAAGACAACATGATCGATCAGTTTAAAAACGACGACGTGGCTAGGCTGAAAATGGCTGAGGGAACACCTGTAAGGGAGCATGTTCTCAGAGTCAAACACCATTTTCTAAAACTAGCTTATCTCGGAACTAAGTATTGTGATGAGGCCCAAATCGAATTTCTGTTGCTTACTCTACCAAGGAGCTTCGATGGATTTTACTGTGGTTTTGTGATGAGTGATCACATGTTTACTATGGATAATCTACAAGAAGCCTTCGAGATAGTAGAGAAGCATTTAGGAAAAAAAGAAAGGCGAAGCATTGGTGACCAAAGTCTTTTCTCGAGATCTAGGCGATTAAGCGTGCAAAGTCTCAAGAAAAGGAAAGTGGTCGAACCAAAAGCGTACTCATCACTAAGAAAAGTGAGAAAAAAAACGGTTAGGCTGGTTGGGTGTCAAGAAAGAACCAAAGGGAATATGTTTTAATTAAGGAGAAAAGGACATTGGAGGTCAGCCTGTTCCAATCCCAAAAGGAAAGGAAAGAAAGGTAATCCTCACTCACTAGTTGTTGAAACGTGTTTAGCGGCGTATGCCTCCCATTTATGGGTGGTGGATACGGGATCCACTGATCATGTTTGTTTCACATTACAGGGGCTCAAACGGACCCGACAACTAAGTGGAAGTGAGATCCTCATCATCTTGGGTGATGCTATGAGAGTGGCAAATTTGAAGCGATGGGAGAAGTGCACTGTCTTTTGAAGACGAGTTTTAATTTTAAGAGATGTTACATGCGTTCCGAGTTTTAGAAAAGAATTTGATTTCAGTTTCTAAACTTTTTCATGATGGATATTCGGTTACTTTTAATAAAGTTGTTACCATTTCTCTTTATGATAAATTTATCTGTCATGGAACGTTGGCGAATAATCTCTATACAATTAATCTGTGGCACACCACTCACGAAATGCATCCTATAACACATCAATTTTATTTTTAAAGAAAAACGTTCATCGACGTGAACGAGACACTTCTTTGGCATCTAAGATTGGGTCATATAAATCCAAAGAGGATCCAAAGGTTGGTGAAAGACGGTTTACTAGAGCTTCTTCAAGTTGAACCGTTTCCAACCTGCGAATCATATTTGGAGGGTAAAATGACCAAGAGGGCATTTGGAGCCAAGGGGAATAAGGCCAAAGAAGTGTTAGAGATCGCTTCACACGATGTATGTGGTCCAATGTCAACCAAAGCAAGAGGAGGTTATGAGTATTTTGTCACCTTTATTGATGATTACTCAGAATGCGGTTACATTTTTCCTTATGAAGCATAAATCTGAGACCTTTGAGAAATTCAAAGAATTTAAGGCTCAAGCGAGAATCATATGGAAAAACATATATCAAGTCTCTACGATCCGATCGTGGAGGCGAATACCTCAGCGATGAGTTTTTGAACTACTTATCGATGAAGGGATTGTATCCTTTCATTTATCACGGAACCCCTCAACAAAAGCGGGGTTGCGAGCAAAGAAAAAGCGAAACTCTTTTGGAAATGGTTAGATCAATGATGAGTTATCGGATCTTCCCAAGTCGTTCGGGGTCATGCCTTGGAAACAATGACTTACATTCTCGATCTTGGTGCCATCCTAATCGGTTCCCAAAACTCAAAAAGAATTGTGGAGCGGGCGCAAGCCTAAAGATGAGACACATGAGAATTTGGGGGTGTCCGCCCTCGTGTTGGACAAGGAAGTCGATAAATTGGATCCTCGATCGAGAATTAAAATTTGTTTGTAAGATACCCCGAGGGAAAAAAGGGTGTATGTTCTATGGTCCTGAAGATCAAAAAGGTGGTCATAAGCACCCACTTTAGATTTTTGGAAGAAGACTATATGAACCAAATAAAACCCGAAGTGAGATTACCTTAAATGAGCTTAGAGGGCAAACCTCGATTAAATTTGTCTTAGATGATATACCAAACGACACGCTTTTCTGGCAAGAGCCTCGTCGTAGTGGGAGGGTTGTTAGACGGCCCGAGAGATTCATGGGAATAGGAGAGTCCTCGGACTTGATTCCCTGACAAAGACGAATCGACCCATGGACATATGACGAGGCACTCCAAGATAAGGATCTGATTCTTGGCAAAAAAGAATGAAAGCCGAAATGGGTTCTATGTTTCATAATAGAGTGTGGGAGCTAGTCGAACCCCTTAATGGGGTCAAACCCATTGGATGCAAGTGGGTATATAAGAGGAAAAGAGGACCGGACGGGAAGGTTGAAACCTTTAAAAAGCAAGACTAGTGGCGAAAGGTTATACTTTCGAAAAAGAAGGATCGATTATGAGGAAACTTTTTTTTTTTCGTAGCCATGCTTAAGTCCATTCGTATTCTCTTATCGATTCTTTGCAAGATTTCAACTTTGAAATCTGGCAAATGGATGACAAGACAGTTTTCCTTAACGGAAGTCTTGATGAAGAGATCTATATGCAACAACCCCAAGGTTTCATTAAAACAGGCCAAGAACATCTTGTTTGTAAGCTCAAGAAGTCCATTTACGGACTCAAACAGACACCCAGAGCTTGGAACCAATGTTTTGATCATGTTATAAAGTCTTATAGGTTTGATCAAAATGAGTTTGATAGTTATGTGTATAAAAAAGCATGTCGGAACTGCATTGGTATTCTTAGTACTATACGTGATTTATTACGATCATCGGGAACGATGTGAAGGTGTTATCAGACGTAAGGGCATGGCTTTCAAAACAGTTTGATATGAAGGACTTAGGGGAAGCTGGGCACATCCTTGGGACCAAGATCACTCGAGATCGCAAGAAAATCTCGCAAGCTTCATACATAGACACTGTCTTGAAACGCTTTAGCATGCAAGATTCCAAGAAAGGATTCGTACCTTTCAGGCATGGAATCCATCTATCCAAGAAAATGTCCCCTAAGACGCAAGAGAAGATAGATGACATGAAAGGCATTCCTTATGCTTGGTACCGCCGGAAGCCTTATGTATGCAATGTTGTGTCTGAGACCCGGATATTTGCTTTTGTAGGCATGGTGGCAAGATATCAAAGTAACCCCGGGAAAGAGCATTGGAAGCAGTTAAAAACATTCCGGAAGTATCGGAAAAGAACTCGGGATAGAATGTTGGTTTATCGGTCGGGTAGTCAATCCTCATCGGTTACACGGACTCGGATTTCCAATCAGACGTAGACTCCAGAAAATCTACCTTTGGTAGTGTGTTTTCCATGGGGGGAGGAGCCGTGACATGGAGAAGCGTCAGCGTAAATCGTCGCAGATTCTACCATGGAAGCCGAATATGTAATGCTGCTGGCAAAATGAAAAAAGCGGTTTGGCTCAAGCACTTCCTAGTGGACTTAGATGTGGTTTTCGAATTTGCCCGGTGAGTCACATTTATTTATTGTGACAATGCTTGGGGCAGATTGCAAAATTCAAGGAGCCAAGAGCCCACAAAAGCCGACAAACACATAGAAAAAATACCATCTTATACGAGATATCGTTAAGAGAGGAGATATAGATGTGGCAAAGATAGGCGTCGAGGACAACCTGGCGAGATCCATTCACAAAAGAGTGCGCCTCTGAATACATTCGAGAGACATGTGGAAGGAATGGGTGTCAAGACCGTTGCCAATCTGCATTGAGTATAAGTGGGAGAAATTATTAGGTTCGTGTAGGTGACATTAGATGTCACGGACTACGCGAGACATGTGTTATATACTTTAAAAGGACTTTGAGTATAAGTGGGAGATTGTTGGGATTATACTGAAAAGTATGCTTTTTACTTTGTATAATCGAAACTGAATTTTCAGACTTATTTACTGAAATAAAATTATCATTGATGCTTTAAATATGATTGAATGTTACATATATTTCTTTGCATAAGCGCTCAATAATTAAATGCGTCTTACATTGTAGTTAATTTAGTGATACGGATCACGAAGATTAAATTAACGATCCTTGTAACTAAAAAGTACGCCATTCACGACCTAGATGGAAATGAACAACCCATCGTGAAAGGTTGAGGTGTAAGGCTCGATTGGTTTGTCTTGACCAAGAGATTACACTAGTGCATGGTGATCTTGTTGAATAGGACCTCTGAGGAGGATAAATTCTTCAGAACTGAACGAGGAAGAATTAGACCTCAGTGGTTCGTTATTTCTTAACCTTCGTCCCTTAAATAGGATCACGTGGGATTGGTAACTATTGCTTTAACTTATCATGGGTAGCGAATCAAAGAGAGATTCAATACTTTTTATCTTGGACAATATTATTTTTCACATGTGATTGCTAAGATTTAATACGAAGAATCGTGTGCAAGTACGCTTGTTTGATTTGCCCCCTTGGGAGGTTCATAAGCTTTATCATACCAAATCTTGCAAGTGGAATTTGTTTCCGGTATGGATAATAATGTTGAATCGTTCCTTGACCAAGGACAAAAGATATTAATAAATGGAAAGCTATTTCAGTGGCTTGAATTAATTAATGTGCTAGATAATCTTAAACACGGGAAATAATGACCAGGAGCCATATTGACTGTAATATGGGTTAAGATGGATAGTGCAATATTAATTATGTAGTGGGATTAATTAATATTTATGGGCTTGAATTATATTGTGGCTCAATATTAGATATTCAAGGTCCATTAGAAGGTCCAATCTTAATTCTCCTAAAGGCCCCCTGAGTAGCCCAACAAATAGTCCATTAACTGAAAAGGTGATTAAAATAAAATAAATATTGTTGCTTAATTTTTCCTCTATTTTTCGAAAATTATGGATTAAAGAGGGACAAAGATTTTCTTTGAATTTTGTTATGGAATGAAGATATGTATTCTTGGAATACAAAATTATCTCATTAAATTCAAGAAATCTCCCACTTGGTTATTTCATAAGAGAATTTCGAAATTTTTGAAAATATAGTGGGCAAGAAAGATTTTCTTGATTTTCTTGAAAAGATATTATGGAAGATGTGTATTTCTTGAAATACAAGAATATCTCATAAATTCAAGAAGATCCAAATCTTGGATTCTTGCACACACTAAATTTTCGAAAATATCCATATATGAGGAGGTGGGTTTTTTTGTGGAATATTTTAATTATGGGAAAAAGAATATAGGAGATATATTCAAGATTTCTTGGTGACCAAGAAAAGTCTTTTCCCGCATTGATTTTCTACTAAAATTTTCGACCACCCCTCTCCTATAAATAGGGGATGATTAGTTCATTCCCAAGTACAATTCCATGTGCTGGAAAAATTAGTAAATCCACAAAGGTGGTGCAACAAAGTTTATTTTTTTCCTTTTGTTAATTGTTCGACAAGTGTCCTTCCACCGGATAGTTGAGCAAGAGCTAAGGGAATACTTGGGAAGTCCTTTTGGTTAGTCCATCCAACCGAAGTCACTGCCATCCTGAGAGGTACGTTCACGTAAACCCGTAGATTCCGCATGCGTAGGTTTTACGTGGCTTTTTATATACATGATATGTTGTTGCAATTATTATTTGAATTAATATAGGATTAATTCATGCTAGTAATAATTAATGAATTAAATTTGTATTTAAATATTCACCCCGAATAGATCTGTGCAACTCATTCCCCAACACTTGGGCCGAGGATACTTGTCCCTGAGCCAACTTCACTTCATCTTGAGTTTTGCTCAGCTCGTTCACCTTCTCTTCAAAGTTTCTGATAAGAGCCAAGTAGTTGGCATGAAGATTGGCAGACTCAGCGTAAGTTTTCTCAAGGAGGACCAAAGATTGACCATGGCGCACTAAGTCAAGTCGTATGGTTTCCAAAGGGGTTGGACCTTTAGTGGCCTCTTCGAGCTCAGTAGTCCATGCTCGGATGGGGGTCTCGCACGCCTTCTGAACATGCTCGGGAAGACCCGGAACATTGCGAACACTTGGAGAGCAGTAATAATCTTTCAATTCTGGCATCAGAGGTGCCAATCTGCTTAACCTGCATGTTCACACGAGCAAACAAACGTGATAAAGCGACCAAAATCGATAAAAAAAGAAATATTCCAAAAGACGAGCAAACATACATGTTCGCCCGAGCAGGGTCCCATCCCAAAAATGATTTATCCTCGGGAGACCGGAGCTGAGGGTTCATAGGGGTCCAAGTTCGGGGTCCTGCAGGAGGTGGAGAAGATGTACCGACCTCCATCTCGAAGATTTGCGCGATTGGACCGACCACGGAGGTGGCCATTCTGATCGCTTCAGTAGTGGGGGTCTCCTTGATGACATTGATGCTCGTCTGAGCTATCGGTTCCTGCTCGTCAGGTACCCTCCTTGATCTCTTTGGTGAGGGAGCTTGATCGCTCGCCCCCTGCTCGACCGAACGAGTTATCCTCTTCGGCCGACTCGACTCTCCTGGTTCAGGAGCAGCTGATCGGCTCACTTTTCTCACTCTGCTCGCCTCCCCCTACTTGCTCGCTGGGCATCTCTCTCAATTTGGATTCGAGCAAGCTCTTGAGGTCTTTTAGTTCGAGCCATTTCGGTATGCTCGGAGGTGCTTACAGCAACAGTGATGACAGGAAAGGCTGTAGATAAAAGAATATATTTAAAAAGAGAACTGCGAACAAAGGGTACAACACAATTGCAAATACAAAAAAAAATCCTTACCAGCTGGATTGACGGCAACAAGATGGTGAGGAGGCACGTACAATCCTCCCTTCTTCCTTTGATCGGCAATATTCAACATCTTTACTGACCGTTCTGAGTAAGGCTCGAGATTGATTTGCCAGATGCTGCTGAAATAACCTTCGTTGGTCTCTTTGTCCGTCGCAGCTTGAATTCCTGAAATTGAGAATAAGTTAAAATCAGTTCAAGGTGAAGAGCAAAAAACACAAAAATACTTACTTCGACAAATCCCAAAATCTGTAGGGATGTCTAAGCGAGCATCTGGTTCACATCCAGAAGCCGGGCTTTTCCAATCGCCCCGACGAACCAGAACTTCTCTTTCCAATCAGTAATCTTGTTCGGCACATCCTCAATGACCTTGCATTTGGTATTTGCCTTCATGAACAACCATCCGTGTTCGCCCTTGGGTCGAGTCAAATGCACTAATCGTGAGAGTTCTGCTGTTGTATGATAATACACGGGCTTCATTTTGTCGAACAAAGTTAAGAAACTCATAATCATGTGCCACCCATTCGGCTTTAGATGTGTAATGGTGATGTTCCATTCTACGAGCAGGCGAGTAATAGCCGGATGTAGTGGGAATCGAAGACCCGCTTCCATTGTGTCTAAATTCTTAGCAACACAACCCTCAGGAGGCTGGTCTGCTCGCTCATCGGGACCAGGCGCCCATAAAAATACATCTTTCGGAGTTTCATAATTCCTATACAATTGGCCGAGCATATCGACATCAATCACGCTCGCAATTTTGCTCGTCGGGTATTCATTCTCAACCCTGGTCCTATGAGGTTGTTCAGGCTAATCAAAATCGTAACGAGCGCTATACTCGACATATGTTGGGCTATGGGAAAGTCCAACAGGGATGTCGAGCTCCGTGTTCTGCTCGCCGTCGAATCCTCTGTTCGACTCATCAACATTCTCAGCCATCAGGATTTCCTCCCTCACATTATCATCATCCCTATTTACATCATGACTATTTATAACCCTAGACCTAATTTGGGGTTGGGACAAAAAATATTCACCCAAATCATCCAAAAAATCAGTACGGGCTAAATCCCTATCTAATTCATTTAGGGCATCATTGGAATCCGATGAAAGAATGGCAAATGGCTGCCGAACTTGCCAACAGGATCTTGAACCTGAGGCATTCATCTCTGACGCATTAGCGTCGCTACGGGAGATTGTACAGAAAGAGGGGGAGGAGGAACTATGGTGGTTCGATTCTATTGAAGCAGAAGAACTTGAATGGGAAGTCATAATTGAAATTAAAGAGCGTACACAATATTTACCTGAATGAAATCCTTCGCCGAAATGAGAATACCCTTGCCTGAAGTTTTAGACGAGAAGGAGTATAGAGACAAAGAGAAGAAGATGAAAAGAAGGGAAAGGAACTGAGGCGGCAAAATAGGTATTTATAGATGCCGGAATTTTTAAAAAAATTTGAATTTGGCACAGAAGATGAAACGACATTCACGAGGGCCCACTCAATATATCCAACAGCCGGGCCCCCATGATGAAAACAAAGAGGCCCGACTGGGGGGTATTGTTGTGTTCGATACAAATTACTCAATTTAATCGAACACGTCGAAGGGACAAGTGTATTAATCAACTATTAAAATAACCATGCTCGATGGACAAGTGTGCTCGCCGCTTGCCGACTAAACAAGTTTGTTCACCAGCTCGCCACTTGTCAACCAAGAGAGTATGCTCGCCGACTAAGTGAGTTTTGTTCGCCAGCTCGCCACTTGCCGACTAAGCGAATTTGTTCGCCAGTTTGCCAAGCAAACAGGTATGCTCGCCAATTGCCAACCAAGCAAGTTTGTTCGCAGCTCACCAAATCTGGCATGATGACTTGATGCTATCCTGAGATGATCCTGAAGATATGTTGATCTGATAAGTCGAGCTGATCAGATCAGGCAAGAAGAAATCAGATAGCCTGAGTCAAGTGACCTGAGGGTCAGGATGTCTGAATTCAGAAGAGCTGAACTCAGTAAGGCTCAGATAACCTGAAGGCTCAGACAACCTGAAGGCTCAGACAACCTGAAGGCTCAGGCAACCGGAAGACTCAGACAACCTGAAGGCTCAGACAACCTGAAGGCTCAGGCAAGCTGAAGACTCAGATAACCTGAAGACTCAGGCAAGCTGAAGACTCAGATTACCTGAAGCCTCAGATATGCTCGATAAGGACAGAGTTCCGGTATAAAATTGATATGGACAAAGGGGCGAACAGGGCAATCAGTCGAGCAAAAGATTGATTTGGGCGACCAAAAGAGTGCCTTATAAACAAGTAAGTGCAAAAATCAACCAGGAAGACGAAGTTGAAAACGTGGCAGCATCACATGAGTTCTTACAAGAAACAAAGTCTCCAGCTCATGCTTGCCAAACCAGCTCATGCTTGTTTGAGTACTATAAATAGAAGAAAAAAGAACAAGAGACGGGTTCAGAAAAATTCCAGAGTTCACAACAATTTCCCAGAGTGGTTTAGCTCAGAAAAAGACCCAAGAATTCTCATACGTTGAGAAAAATCATTTGCACTCACACACTTACTCTCGAAATCATCTTCTTTCATGGAAGTTCTCCCCATAAAATGTTGGGGAATGAGTTGCACAGATCTATTCGGGGTGAATATTTAAATACAAATTTAATTCATTAATTATTACTAACATGAATTAATCCTATATTAATTCAAATAATAATTGCAACAACATATCATGCATATAAAAAGCCACGTAAAACCTACGCATGCGGAATCTACGGGTTTAAGTGAACGTACCTCTCGGGATGGCAGTGGCTTTGGTCTGACGGACTAACCAAAAGGACTTCCCAAGTATTCCCTTAGCCCTTGCTCGACAATCCGGTGGAAGGATACTCGCGAACAATTAACAAAAGGAAAAAATAAACTTTGTTGCACCACTTATGTGGATTTGCTAATATTTCCAGCACATGGAATTGTACTTGGGAATGAACTAATCATCCCCTATATATAGGAGGGAGGGTGAACGAAATTTATGTGAATTTTCAATGTGGGAAAACACTTTTCTTGGTCACCAAGAAATCTTGAATATATCACATATATTCTTTTTCCCATAATTAAAATATTCCACAAAATTCCACCTCCTCTATTTTATGGTGATTTTCGAAAATATTAAGTGTGCAAGAATCCAAGATTTGGATCTTCTTGAATTTATGAGATATTCTTGTATTTCAAGAAATACATATCTTCCATAATATCTTTTCAAGAAAATCAAGAAAATCTTTCTTGCCCACTATATTTCCAAAATTTCGAAACATACTATATAGATAACCAAGTGGGAGATTTCTTGAATTAAATGAGATAATCTTGTATTCCAAGAATACATATCTTCATTTCATAACAAAATTCAAATAAAATCTTTCTCCTTTTTATCCATAATTTTTTAAAAATAAGGGAAATATAAGCAACAATATTTATTTTATTTTAATCACCTTTTTTCGTTATTGGACTATATGTTGGGCTACTCGAGGGGGCCTTTAGGAGAATTAAGATTGGACCTTCTAATGGATCTTGAATATCAAATATTGCGCCACAATATAATTCAAGCCCATAAATATTAATTAATCCCACTACATAATTAATATTGCACTATCCATCTTAACCCATATTACGATCAATATGGCTCCGGGTCATTATTTCCGTGTTTAAGATTATCTAGCCCATTAATTAATTCAAGCCCTTTGAAATAGTTTTCCGTTAATTAATATCTTTTGTCCTTGGTCGTAGAGCGGTTCAACATTATTATCCATACCGGAAACTAATTCCACTTGCAAGATTTGGTATGATAAAACTTATGAACCTCCCAAGGGGGAAAATCAAGCAAGCGTGCTTACACGATTCTTCGTATTAAATCTTAGCAATCACATGTGACCAATAATATTGCCCAAGATAAAAAGTATTGAATCTCTCTCGATTCGCTACCCATGATAAGTCAAAGCAATAGTTACCAATCCCACGATCCTATTTAAGGGACGAAGGTTAAGAAACAACGAACCACCGAGGTCTAATTCTTCCTTGTTCGATTCAAAGAACTTATCCTCCTGAGGTCCTATTCAACATCGTCATGCACTAGTGTAATCTCTTGGTCAAGACAAACCAATCGAGCCTTACACCTCAACCTTTTCGCGATGGTTGTTCATTTCCATCTAGGTAAATGTGAATGGCGTACTTTTTAGTTACAAGGGATTTGTTAATTTAAACTTCGTGATCTGGTATCACTAAATTAACTCTGATGTAACACGTCTGAATTATTGAGCAGTTATCAAAGATAAATATATATAACATTCAATCATATTTAAAGCATCGATGATAAACAATTTATTTCATAAAATAAGTCTCTAAATTAGGTTTTCGATTATACAAAGTAAAAAGCATACTTTTTCAAGATAATCCCAACAATCTCCCACTTATACTCAAAGTCCGCTTTTAAGTATACTACAACACGTCTCGAGTAGTCCGTGACATCTAATGTCACCTACACGAACCTAATAATTTCTCCCACTTATACTCAAAGCAGTTAGCAACGGTCTTGACACCCATTCCACTCACATGTCTCTCGAATGTATTAAGAGGCGGACACTTTGTGAATGGATCTGCTAGGGTCGTCCTCGAGGCGCTATCTTTGCCACATCTATATCTCCTCTCTTAACGATTTCTCGTATAAGATGTCTTTCCTTTAATGTGTTTGTTTGACTCGTGGACTCTTGGTTCTCTTGAATTTGCAAGCGCCCTAGCGGATATTGCTAGACAAATTGAAACACCATCCAAGTCCACTAAGAAGATCTAGAGCCCAATCGGTTCTTTCACTTTGCTTCTGGCGACTCTTACCCGACTTCCATGGTTGAGTCGGTGATGCATTTACGCTTCACACTCGTCCATTGGATGGCTACACTTCCCAAATGGAAACACACTAACCGATGCGCGAGATAATTTACGGAATCTAAATCGATTGGAAATCCGAGTCCGGTGTGGCCGATGGGGATTGGAGTATCGATGATAAATCAACATTCTATCCCGAGTTCTTTTCGGACACTTGAATGTGTTTTTAATCGTAGTCGATGCGCTTTCCTAGGTTACTTTGATATCTTGCTACCATGCCTACTGACCAAGCGGATATCTGGTCTGGATTCACGCGACAATGCATACATAAGGTTTCCGACGGTAGAAGCACAAGGAATACCTTTCATGTCATCTATCTCCTTTTTCGTCTTAGGGAACATTTTCTTGGATAGATGGATTCCAAGTCCGAAAAGTACGAATCCTTTCTTGGAATCTTGCATCTTTGAAGCATTTCAAGACGATGTGTCTATGTATGAAACTTGCGATAACCCGATCATCCTTATCTTGCGATCTCGAAAGTGATCTTGATCCCAAGGATTTGTCCCGCTTTTTCCTTAAGTCTTTCATATCAAACTATTTTGAAAAACCATGCCCTTACGTCGATAACACCTTCACATCGTTCCCGATGATCACAATGTTATCTACGATAGTACTAAGAATACCAATCTGATTTAAATCGCTTCTTATACACACAACTTTAAAACTCGTTTTGATCAAACCCATAAGACTTTATTACATGATCAAAACTTTGGTTCCAAGCTCGATGATGCTTTTGAATCCGTAAATGGACTTCTTGAGCTTACAAACAAGATGTTCTTGGCCTGTTTCAATGAAACCTTGGGGTTGTTGCATATAGATCTCTTTATCAAGACTTACGTTGAGGAAAGCTGTCTTGACATCTATTTGCTAGATTTCAAAGTCGAAATGCACAACAATCGATAAGAGAATACGGATGGACTTAAGCATGGCTCTGAAAAAAAAAGTTTCCTCATAATCGATCCCTTTTTTTTTACGAGTATAACCTTTCGCCATTAGTCTTGCTTTAAAGGCTTCAACCTTCCCGTCCGGTCCTCTTTTCCTCTTATATATCCACTTGCATCCAATGAGTTTGACCCCATTAAGTGGTTCGACTAGCTCCCACACTCTATTATGAAACATAGAACCCATTTCGGCTTTCATTGTTGTTTGCCAAGAACCTGCATTCTTATCTTGGAGTGCCTCGTCATATGTCCATGGGTGCGATTCCTCGGAATCAAGTCCGGGACTCTCCTATTCCCATGAATCTCTCGGTCGTCTAACAACCCTCCCACTATGACGAGGTTCCCAAGTGAAAGCGTATCGTTTGGTATATCATCTAAATACGATTGGCATTGAGGTTTGCCCTCTAAGCTCATTTAAGGTAATCTCATACGGGTTTTCTTTGGTTCTATAGTTTTCTTCCAAAATCTAAAGTGTGTGCGGATGTCCACCTTTTGATCTTCTAACTATAGAACATTCACCCTTTTTGTTCCCTCGGGGTATCCTACAAAACACGACCTTAATTACGATCGAGGATCCATTTACGTTTTCCTTGTCCAACACGTGGGCGGACACCCCAAAGTTCTCATGTGTCTCATACTAGACTTGCGTCCGGTCCACAATTCTTTGGGGTTACGGGGAACCGATTTGGATAGCACCAAGTTCGAGAATGTAAGTCATTTTTTCAAGGCATGACCCCGAATCGACTCGGGAAGATCCGTATAACTCATCATTGATCTAACCATTTCAAAAGGAATTATGTTGCTTCGCTCTGAAAACCCCGTTTTGTTGAGGGGTTCTGGGTGCGGTGAGCTGGGATACAATCCCTTCATCAGATAAGTAGTTCAAAAACTCATTGCTGAGGTATTCGCCTCCACGATTAGATCGTAGAGACTTGATACGTTTTTCCATATGATTCTCTGCTTGAGCCTTAAATTCTTTAGAATTTCTCAAAGGTCTCAGATTCATGCTTCATAAGGAAAATGTACCTTGAGTAATCATCAATAAAATTACTCATAACCTCCTCTTGCTTTGGTTAACATTGAACTACGTACATCTATGTGAACGATCTCTAACACTTCTTTAGCCCCATTCCCCTTGGCTCCAAATGCCATCTTGGTCATATTACCCTCCAAACATGATTCGTAGGTTGGATCCGATTCAACTTGGAGACGCTCCAGTGAACCATCTTTCACCAACCTTTGGATCCTCTTTGGATTTATATGACCTAATCTTAGATGCCAAAGAAGTGTCTCGTTCACGTCTGATGAACGTTTTCTTTTCTCGGAAGCTTGATTGATGTGTTATAGGATACATTTAAGTGAGTGGTGTGCCGCGATTAATTGTATAGAGATTTTCCATCAAAGTCCCGTAACAGATACACTCATCATTTCAAAATGATGTCATTCTTATTAGAAGAAACTTAGTGTCCTTTAATCGAATTTTAGAAACTGAAAGTGAATTCTTTCTAAAACTAGGAACATAAAGATAATCTCAAAAAAAAAACTTTATCTTCATCAGATAGGTTCACTTCTCCCACTGCTTTAACTGCTACTCATGTAGCATTGCAATGTCTGCTACTTGCGTAGTATTGCAATAATCGTTACTACCGTAGCATTGTAATATATGCCACTTACGTAGTATTGCAATGTCTTCTACTTTCGTAACGTTACCCAGTGTGATGAGGATCTCACTCCCACTATGTTGTCGGATCATTTAGAACCCGTGAAGCCAACATGATTAGTGGATCTCGTATCAACCACCCAATGAATGAGAAGTATCGCCCGCTAAACAAGTTTCAACAACTAGTGTATGAGAATTATCTTTCTTTCCGTCCCTTTTGGGGTTGGAACAGGCAAGACCTCCATTGTCCTCTCTCACCGCAGCTTAAGCACTTCCTCTTTGGATTTTCCTTGACACAACAAGCATTCCTCATCTTACCATTGCCCTTGGCAACAGTTGAGTTTTATTGCTTATGGCCTTTGGTCCTCTTCTTAATCTTGTCTACCCTTGGCCTAGAAAAATGAAGACGGACCACTTGCCGTCAAAGCTTGAGTTTGGTGCCTCTTCATCATTTCTGCCGAGACCAAAAGCTTGCAACAAATTAGCTAGCGAGGCCAAAATGCTCAAAAACTTTTTGGGCAGAGAGTGAAGTACCAAATTCATCTGAGTCTCCAGATCATAATCTGCACTCAGAATCTCAAGTTTGTTCAGATGGGCCATCTATTTTGAGGACGTAATCCCTTACGGGTTTTCCCTCCACCATTTCAGCGACGACATCTCTCGCAAGGTGATCTGAAGAGTCCTGCATTTTTGACTCGTCAGTTGGCTCATCTGATTTTTGTGTGTCAAAATCCACTTGTGCTTTTGTGCAGTTAGGACAATTATAATTTTCCAATCAATATAGTTTCCATACATATTGTATTTGACTTTAAGTATAATAACAGTGGATTAAAAGGTAACGACATCTTTGAATCAAATAAACAACTATATGCATAGCACAAGCATATCACAAGATTCGATCACATGCCATCATATTTAAAATCTCAAAAAAAAATATGAACAATGCATCGACCAACATCTCAAAAACAGTTTAAATAAGCCACGTTGGGTGGGTCATTATTTAAACACATTCAAGCGAGTTACAAACAAAACGATTTACAAACCTTAATATCTGATTAATAGTTGGCTCCCCCTTGACCAATATAAAATTAGCGAGGGACTTGGAGAAGTATATGCATATCAATTTTATACCTAAAATAATAACCATGATTAAATCTGGGATTACTATTTCTCTTTGATCGAGCCTCGTTGGGAGGTCATAAATGCCACTAGTAATAACCCACAATCATCCGTTTGGAATTCATTCATGTGAAACCTATCTTTTGACCGTCTCGTTGGGGGAATTTCTCCAAAAGAATTCACAAATAAATAAATCATGGAGGTCAAAATTAATTCAATTTTATTATCCGAAATAAAATTGTCAATTAATTATTTAAACATACTTAGTAATTTTGAAGTTGAGATTTTTCCATTTGGCAACCCTCATGCAAACACATTTAAACAAATTAAATAAAGCATAAGATAGCACAAATAAAATCAAGCAAAAGCAAAAAATAAACATATTGGGCACAAATTATCCAATTGTCATGGTTTGATTTTTCTTGGCTTGATCTTGAAGAAACAAATCTCGAATTTCTCCGCTCGTTTGTCTCGAAAAAAAATACGCCGTCTCGAACCGCCACGCCCAGCGGCTACATGGCCCGGGATACCTTGCGCTTGTCCGTGACCACGCCAACTGGGGCAGCTAAGCGACCTCGGCACCAGCGGCGAATTTAATGCCGCCGATGTCCTCAGCGAGTATCGCTTAAATCAGCGGTTCTCGGCGGCGGCCTTCGCCCGCTTTTCCACTTCGCCAGCGTCCTCGGCGGCGCCTGCGTCTCAGCAGCCCGTGCGCTTAACGTCGGCCCGAAGTCTTACGCGCCAGGAAGCGCGCCTGCGCCCGTCTTGTGACGCCTTCATCTTCGATACCGCCGGCCTGCGCCCCTGCGCCCAAAAGCGTGCCAGTATGCCAGCCACGCGCCGCTCTGATTACAGATTTAAATCCTTAATTCTTCGTCTCTTCGTTCCCGATCCGATTACAATTTATTTATAAAAAAATAAATAAAGCTAGATCTAGACTAGTCTATTACATTGATCAAATCAAACAAATCCTAGTCTACTCGTGGATTTTCTCACGTGGCAAAACAAATCCGAACGAATCGAATTAAAAAAAACACAGTTTATATGCATGCAAAATAAAACATTAAAATCCATGACAATTGGATACCTACAAAACAGATCTAACAGTTTTACTATCCAATTTCAAATTTAATGTCCACGAATTAAATTACAATTTTAAAAATTCAGAGCCCGAAACAGTGGCTTTGATACCAGTTGTTGGGGAATGAGTTGCACAGATCTATTCGGGGTGAATATTTAAATACAAATTTAATTCATTAATTATTACTAACATGAATTAATCCTATATTAATTCAAATAATAATTGCAACAACATATCACGCATATAAAAAGCCACGTAAAACCTACGCATGTGGAATCTACGGGTTTACGTGAACGTACCTCTCAGGATGGCAGTGGCTTTGGTCGGACGGACTAACCAAAAGGACTTCCCAAGTATTCCCTTAGCCCTTGCTCGACAATCCGGTGGAAGGATACTCGCGAACAATTAACAAAAGGAAAAAATAAACTTTGTTGCACCACTTATGTGGATTTGCTAATATTTCCAGCACATGGAATTGTACTTGGGAATGAACTAATCATCCCCTATATATAGGAGGGAGGGTGAACGAAATTTATGTGAATTTTCAATGTGGGAAAACACTTTTCTTGGTCACCAAGAAATCTTGAATATATCTCATATATTATTTTTCCCATAATTAAAATATTCCACAAAATTTCACCTCCTCTATTTTATGGTGATTTTCGAAAATATTAAGTGTGCAAGAATCCAAGATTTGGATCTTCTTGAATTTATGAGATATTCTTGTATTTCAAGAAATACATATCTTCCATAATATCTTTTCAAGAAAATCAAGAAAATCTTTCTTGCCCACTATATTTCCAAAATTTCGAAACATACTATATAGATAACCAAGTGGGAGATTTCTTGAATTAAATGAGATAATCTTGTATTCCAAGAATACATATCTTCATTCCATAACAAAATTCAAAGAAAATCTTTCTCCCTCTTTTATCCATAATTTTTTTAAAATAAGGGAAATATAAGCAACAATATTTATTTTATTTTAATCACCTTTTTAGGTTATTGGACTATATGTTGGGCTACTTTCGGGGGCCTTTAGGAGAATTAAGATTGGACCTTCTAATGGATCTTGAATATCTAATATTGAGCCACAATATAATTCAAGCCCATAAATATTAATTAATCCCACTACATAATTAATATTGCACTATCCATCTTAACTCATATTACAGTCAATATGGCTCCCGGTCATTATTTCCGTGTTTAAGATTATCTAGCCCATTAATTAATTCAAGCCAATTTGAAATAGTTTTTCGTTAATTAATATCTTTTGTCCTTGGTGGTGGAACAGTTCAACATTATTATCCATCTGGGAAACTAATTCCACTTGCAAGATTTGGTATGATAAAACTTATGAACCTCCCAAGGGGGCAAATCAAGAAAGCGTGCTTGCACACTATTCTTCTTCGTATTAAATTTTAGCAATCACATGTGACCAATAATATTGCCCAAGATAAAAAGTATTGAATCTCTCTCGATTAAGCTACCCATGATAAAATGAAAGCAATAGTTACCAATCCCACGTGATCCTATTTAAGGGGCGAAGGTTAAGAAACAACGAACCACTGAGGTCTAATTCTTCCTTGTTCAGTTCTGAAGAACTTATCCTCCTGTAAGTCCTATTCAGTGCATCAGTCATGCACTAGTGTAATCTCTTGGTCAAGACAAACCAATCTGAGCCTTACACCTCAACCTTTCGCGATGGTTGTTCATTTCCATCTAGGTCGTGAATGGCGTACTTTTAGTTACAAGGGACTGTTAATTTAATCTTCTGTGATCTGGTATCACTAAATTAACTACAATGTAACACGTCTTTAATTATTGAGCGATTTATGCGATAAATATATATAACATTCAATCATATTTAAAGCATCAGTGATAAACAATTTATTTCAGTAAATAAGTCTGGAAATTCAGTTTCGATTATACAAAGTAAAAAGCATACTTTTCAGTATAATCCCAACATAAAAAGTATGGTGTACTGTGTATGTAAATCTCGCAATACAACATTCCTGGCTTGGAATGCCCCCAGAGTAGTCATTTACTGACAAACTGGGTCAACAATTTCCTGTTATTTACCATATATCATACACGTACTTATTTTGTTTGTGAGTTGTTATCAAATTAGCCACATAATATTCTCCATAAAAAACGACTCGCAACACTATAAAAGAACAATAGAAAAGTATGTTAATGGATAATCCATTAATGTTTCCTGAGGAAAAGAAAATTAAATTATATATGATGGAAGTTTTTGGGTAACACAGGTCTCTTCATTGGGTTTTCGTGAATTTGTGGATTTTAAAATTAGGAAATTTTTGAAATTTTGATAAAATAGTAATTCATATGATTTTGTTTTGAAATTTAAACGGAGTAATATTTAATTTTATGTTAAATTAATATATGAGAACGGTATAATAATTAAATGATTATGTAAGGAATAATTTTTTTTATAAAATTAGAAGTTGTAAAAATAAGTAGAATTAAAATATGAGTGTAAAAGAAGAGCGGGAAAAGAGGGAAAAAAGGTATTGTTTGGGGTAAAATGCAAAAAAATACTCCTGTATTTTATATAAAATGCACGAAATACTCTTGTATTTTAACAAATGTATATAATACTCTTATGTTATATTAAAGTATGCACATTCTCCTCTTGTATTTTAATAAAGAGTGCCACTAAACACACCCCATAATTTTTAAGACAAAAATAGACATATATAGAAAAACTAAGTTACCCTATATAAATATTGGGTATTATTTGTCTTTAAGTTTTATTTATTTTAATTTTAGTCCTCTAAGCTTTTTATCACTTTGATTGGTCCTTTATTTTTTGTCCATCTAATTTTTTAAATTTTATAAATGAAAAAATAATTGAAATTTTCGAAAAAATTAAATTAAAATATAAATTAATAAAATTAAAATAATCAAATAAGCAAAAATCAAAAAAAAAATCTGAAAAAAATTAAATTAAATTTTAAAAATATTATAAAAATCAACGAAATCTTAGAAAATAAGTAAGTTAAGAAAATTTCAAAAATAATTAAAATTAAATAAAATATTAAAAATAAAATAAATCTCCAAAATTAATTTAATTAAAAAATTTCAAATTTTATTTAGGTTTACTGATTTTTTTAATTTAAATATTTTTTAGATATAGATGTTTTTTTAATATTTTACAGATTTTATTTAATTTTTTCAGTTTTTTTATTTTTTTTTAATTTAGTTATTTTTTTTAATATTCTTATTTTGTATTTAGCCTTTTTTATGATTTTGGAGATTTTTTTAATTTATTTTTTTAATTTATTTATGTTTGAAAAAAATTAGTTGATTTTTTTATAATATATTTTTGAATCTATATAAAGTTTTAAGAATTTTTTTATAAAAAATTAATGAATACGAAATAATCAAATGATTTTTTTAGGAGAAATATTCATGCGAAAATGAAAGGTAGGAAAGTGTTATTTTTCAATTTTGATAGAGAAATGATATAATATGAAAGAAATGGGGTGTGTTTAGTAATACAATTTAATTTTTAAATTTTATTGGGGTATGTTTAGTAATACAATTTAATTTTTAAATTTTATTGGGGTGTGATTAACAAATGGGGTGTGTTTAGAGGATTTTGGGGTGTGTTTAGTGACACTCTTTAATAAATGAATAAAAACTCCTCGAGTTTCATTTAAAGTGCACAAAACAAGTATGTGTTTCAATAAATGCATAAAATTCCTTTTTGTTTCTTTAAAATAATGCTAAATATGTCCTCTTGTGTTGGTCCTTTTTTTTTTTTAAATGAGATTTTTGTGTATTTATGATTTATGTTGCAATTGATTATATTTTCTAATATTTAGTACAAGTTTACGTATAGCTCATTTTGCATTTGGAGTCTTTGTTCCAACGAATTCATTAAACTAAAAAATTAATGAAAAGACTATCATTAATAAAAAGTACACGTACAAAAAGTATAAATAAATTAGATTAAACAAAATATAAATTCATTAAACTCATAATTATATACAAATATTATAAAAATGTTAATTCTTCAAAAAAGGAACCAGACGAGTACATTAAGAAACATAAAAACATCAATTAAAAACAAGCTCGAACTCATGACCGCATGACACAAGTAGTGGTGTTCTAACCGTTTGAGCTATTTCACTTCATCAATGAATGTGTATAACTTATTACTACAATGATGACATTAGTCGTGATAATTTTTAAGAGTTTTGTCTATAAATATAGAACTAATTTTTACATTAAATAAATTTCACAGGAGATTAACTCTTAAAAATTATTGAATTAATGAATTTTGAAATCATGATAACTTGTAATATATGTGACAAAGTGGAATGATTTTAAGTGGTTAGATTATCAGTGTATCAATACATATGCCGTGAGATTATGAGTTACTCATGAATTTTAATCATCATATAACCTTTCAAACAAAAAAGTAAGATGTACGTTTGTTTTGAGATTTTTGAATAGAAAAAGATTAAACTTTATATTAAATTAATATGTAGGAAAAAAAGTTATGGTAGTATTATTTATTGATGTAATTGTAATAATTAGATGACGTGAAATATGATATAAATATATTAATTGTAAAAAAATATAATTTATTATACTGAAAAAATGTGAGTCAATTTATAAATATTGTAAGCTTGTAGTGATGATTTTATGAAAATGAATTTCAAAATCATGGGATAGAATGGAATCTATTAATTATAAAACCCCCTCAAAAAAATATTTCATTACTCTCTTCGTCCCAGAAGACTTAACACACTTACTTTTTGCTCGTATTTTTGTGTGCGAGTTGTTTATTAGTATTTGAAATAATAAAGTGACTTTTAAGGTGAGGTATAATAGTCTTACCCCTTCTCTGTCATACGCATTTCTTAAAATTATTTTATCATTTCAAATAGTAATAAAAAACTCGCTCGCAAAAATACGAGCGGAACAGTAATCGTGCATAGTCTTCCGGGACGGAGGAAGTACATTTTAAACAAAAGTTTTAACACAAACATTCTTGTATGCATAAATCAAAATCAGTGCTATATTTATCAAATTATATGAACATTCACATATCTGCATGTGCATTTTTCTATTTGTTTCAGGGATTTTTTAAAAAATAAAAATAAAACTCCAATTGACATGAGCTAATATTATTATTACGAGTTCGTCTTATCCAATATTACACTGGATTGTAAAATTCAAAACAAATACATCACCTTAGGTAAAGATTTAAAATATTTCCCATATTTGGACTCTAATCCCATGCCATAATTATGGCCAACCATTCACACCCCAACCTAAAAGCGTGCAGTGCCTAAATTACAATCCGACGGTGGATTCTCCGCCACCTGTACGTCTCTGATTTCACCAGCCTCTCCCAGCTGTGTTCCGTTTCCTTAGAATTCAAAAACACTTCTGCAATTTCTCTCTGCGCCATCACTTTTTCGTCAACACCTCATCACCTTTCCCCCATTATAATATCCCCAACAAATCTTCGTTTTCCGCATTATTTTTAGGCAAATATATTTTAATTTCAAACGCCTATATATTTCCAGTCACTCGCCATTTCATATGGAAACACTCCGCAAATCCTTCAAATCGGTCTCACCGCCACCACACCACCAAGATTTAGAAGAACGCCAGATTCTCTTGACGGAAATACCAGCCGCCGCCATCGCCGCCGCCGCAACGATGGCGTCGTCTTCCTCCGACGCCGTGACTGAAATCAACCGGCAAAACTCGCTCAATAGGAGCAATGGTGCTGCAATTAACAACGGCGTGAGTGCGAACGACGCCGTTGGGACCAACAGAGTGTGGCGCGGCTCCAGTTACGATTTCTCAACCGACGCCGTAATGAGAGCCGCTGCCGATTCGAAGGATTTCGATTTCGTGACGGAATCGCCGTTGTCGCAGCAGTCTTCGTTGCCCAAAATTCCTGAGAGTCCGACTAATTTTGACCAATTAACGCCGAGAGACGTCCGTGTTTCGTTTCACGAGAAAATTGAACCGGCGGCGAACCGGCGGTCTAATGCTGAACCGGATGAGGTGCTGGTTTGCAGCTCGAACAACTCTTTTCGGAGGAAATCGAGCTTCATGAGAACTAAAACTACTAAGTCGAGACTGCTGGATCAACCGGAGGTATTTGTACCGAGATCTCAGAGAATGGGGAAATCGCAGCTTTTAGGGAAAGGGGGAAGTGAAATCGACGAGGATGATCCGTTTCTTGAGGAGGATTTACCGGAAGAATTCAAGAGAATGAAGTACAATGCTCTTTCGGTAATACAATTATTGAGTTTAATATTACTTATTGGGGGTTTAGTTTGTAGTTTAACTATTAAATGGTTGAAGGAACGTAAATTAGCTGAATTAGCTATATGGAAATGGGTATTGATGGTTCTAGTTGTAATTTCTGGGAGATTGGTCTCCGGTTGGGTGATTAGGATTGCTGTTCTTTTGATTGAGAGGAACTTTTTGCTGCGAAAACGGGTTTTGTATTTCGTGTACGGTTTGAGAAATGCTGTGCAGAATTGTTTGTGGTTGGCTCTGGTTTTGATTGCTTGGAAGAGCATTTTCGATGATGAGGTTGGGAAGAAGGCGAAGACGCATATTTTGAAGTATGTGTCCAAGATTTGGGTGTGTCTTTTGGTGGGCACGTTGATTTGGTTGGTGAAAACTTTGTTGGTTAAGGTTTTAGCCTCTTCGTTTCACGTGAGTACGTTTTTTGACCGGATTCAAGAAGCTCTGTTCAATCAGTATGTGATTGAGACCCTTTCCGGCCCACCATTGGTTGAAATTCAGCAAGATCAGGAAGAGGAAGAGAGGGTATTGGTTGAGGTAGAGAAACTTCAGAGTGCCGGGGCGACTATCCCACCTGATTTGAAGGCGAATATGTTTCCGAAGAGTGGAAGGATTATCGGTACTCCAAGGAAGACTCCCACATCAACGGGCTCTAAGAGTCCGGTTTTTTCAGGAGCCTTGTCGAAGAAGGAAGAGAAGAATGAGAATGGAATCAACATTGATCATTTGCATAGGTTGAATCAGAAGAATATTTCAGCGTGGAATATGAAGAGGATGGTGAACATAGTGAGGAAAGGGGTGCTCACTACTCTGGATGAGAGATTACAGGGTTCTACAGATGAAGATGAGGCAATGGTGCATATCACGAGTGAGAAACAGGCCAAGTCAGCTGCAAAGAAGATATTTCAGAATGTGGCAAAGCCTGGATCTAAGTAAGTTCCTTTCTATGCTGATTTGGAATTTATAAACATGTAACCATTATATAATTACATGATTTTCTGCGACCAGGCATATTTATTTGGAGGATTTAATGCGATTTATGCGGGAGGATGAGGCTTTGAAGACTCTTCATCTCTTTGAAGATGGAACTGAGGAAAGGGGAATTAACAAAAGTGCTCTTAAGAATTGGGTGGTAAGCAATTTTTATCCTTCATTTTCATTATGTTGCTAGCTTCTTATCTCTTTTAATTTAACATGGGTGGGTATAATGTCAAGTTCATAGTGGTTTGATATTCGATTTCATAACATTTAATAATTTTCATATTTAACCAAAGATATGCTACATCATTTCCTTTTCAAGGTGCATATAACTAAAATATATATTAAGGTTTATAATCTTAATTTTGGCAAAAACTTGTGTGAGACAGTCTCGTGGTGAGATGGTTCACAACCAAGCATAAATGAACACCGACCTCTTCCGAGCGTCATGTCTAAATTACGTACCGTCTCACGGTGAGACGGTCTCACCCAAGACCTACTCTCTTATGTTCAATTGATTATTAGATAATCAACTTACACTTTTCAAATTGAACATGAACTCATCATGTAATAGTATTTGATGGAATTCTATCTGCAATGTATTATCAATTTAATAGCTAAGTCATACCCAACCAAAAAAAGGAGCAGTTGAACTTTGTGAGAGTTGAGTCGAAGTAACACCCAACTAATAAGCAATCAACATGATCTTTTTCTTGAAATTTTGTTTATGATCCTTTTCTTTTCATGAGATAGCTTTTGAATACCTAATTTCTTTTAAAATGCTAATCATCGAATGCAATGAAATGTTAAAAGTTATGCTCTAGTTGTAGCTTCTTGTCTATTTCTTACGACATATATATTTTGAAAAGGATGCTCATTGATACGTATTATTTTACAACAAAAACATTATACCTGTTCTTTATGACTTTCATCACAGGTCACTGCATTCAGAGAGCGAAGAGCTCTTGCTTTGTCCTTGAACGACACAAAAACCGCTGTTAACAAACTGCACCACATGCTAAATGCCCTGGTGGGAGTTCTTGTTGTTGTAGTTTGGCTTCTTATACTCAAAGTTGCAACGACACACTTTCTTGTGTTCTTAAGCTCCCAAGCTCTTTTGGTGGTGTTCATGTTTGGAAACACGTGCAAGACAACATTTGAGGCAATCATCTTCTTATTTGTGATGCACCCATTCGATGTTGGGGATCGTGTTGAAGTTGAAGGAGTTCAAGTAAGTTTTTTTGCTTTATGAAAAGTTGCATATGTTTGTAGTCTACTTATTTACGATCTGTATGTACATTGCAGATGATTGTTGAGGAAATGAACATATTGACGACGGTTTTTCTCAAGTTCGATAACCACAAAATTTATTATCCAAATAGTGTCCTTTCTACGAAGCCAATCCACAATTATTACCGTAGCCCAGATATGGGAGATGCAATTGATTTTTGTATCCACATTTCAACTCCTGGGGAGAGGATTGCGTCGATGAAGGAAAGGATAACAAGGTATGCCTCTGTTGCCATTTTTAAATTTTTGTGGTGTGCCTCATTTATTGAGATACAAAAATCCATGTGAAACAACCAAACTCGTATATTAATCGGTCGGGATCTCCTGTTACACAATAGTGTTACATCTTCTATTACATCCTTTAGATTTGCGCCACGTGTTAATCTCATAATATCTACAAATATAAGAATAACGTCCTAACATAACCCCTTTTTCTAATTAGGAAACTATATTTAATTTTAGCAAAAAAATAATTCCTTCCAAATTTTATTCCAAAAAAATTTAGTATAACATGTTTATAATTAATTAATTTAAAGCATAAATATACGAATTAATCAATAATTATTAATTATTTAATTGGAGTGAGTATATATATTATAATCTTAATTTATCGTATAAATTTAAAATTCAATAAAATATGAAAACTTACTAGAAAAAAATAACAAAACCCAACTTTATCGTCCATTTTTTTTTTACAGTTATTAATTACATATAAATATAATATTAATCACATCAAATTTATTTGAGTGGTGCTTGTGCAATTGGATTTACTTTTAATTTAGATGAACCATGAACCCTAAAACTAAACCCTAAACCATGAACTCTAAACCCTAAACCATTAATTATTCGGGTCGGATGAATCATGAACCACTTGTGCCGGGTTCGAATCGGGTTTGGTTGGGTCCGGACCGGGTGTTAAAAATATTGAAAAAAAACTATAAAAAAGAAAAAAAGAAAAACATAAACCCTAAACCATCAATCATTCGGATAATAGATTAAGATTATAATATACATGCTTCAATTAAATAATTTAATAAATTTAATTATTGGTTAATTTATACTATATGTGTAGTTTAAATTAATTAATTATAAATATGTTTATAAGATTTTTTGGAATGAGATTTGGAAGGAATTAATTTTTTGCTAAAATTAAATATAGTTTCCTAATTAAATAAAAAGGTTATGTTAGGATGTTATTCTTATATTTATAGATATTATGAAATCAACACATGGCGCAAATCTAAAGGATGTAATAGGAGATGTAACACTATTGTGTAACAGGAGATCCCGTGTGCTACTACACACATCTACCCTTCCCCCACCTTGCACTACATTATATACACATATAAAATATACATATAAATAAATTTATGATTCTTTGTTAAATAAATATTACATTTAAATGATATTGTAAGTTTTAGAATACAAACATTACAACTAAAGATATGAGATCAATGAAAATAGAATTATTAGGTTTGAGAAAAAATCAATATTAAAAAAGATATATTCAATTAAAAAAAAGTTAATGATATTTACAATTTCTGACTTTCTTTATCTATGCAAATGCCAAAAAATGAAAGTTAAATTGGCCTGAAAACCGGTTGAATCAAGTCGGTTAGCCATTCTGTCATGGACAATTGCGGGCCAGTACTTTTTGTCCTGCAAACGGGAGGCCCAAGCCTATCTTATATTTTTGGTGTTGTGTTCAAATTGCTAGCTCTATGTCTATACGATATTCACCATATGCAATGGTTCGTTTGTAGGTATGTTGATAACAAGAGTGACCACTGGTACCCATCCCCGATGATCGTGATGAGAGACGTGGAGGATTTGAACAGGTTGAAGTTTTCGATTTGGCTCTCGCACAAAATGAATTTTCAGGACATGGGTGAGAGATGGACAAGGAGGGCCCTTCTTGTGGAGGAAATGGTCAAGACTTTCAGAGAGCTCGATATAGAGTATCGCATGTTGCCTCAGGATGTAAACGTACGCAACATGCCGCCCATAAGTTCGAGCAGGGTGCCGTCTAATTGGACAGTTTTTGCTCCTTGAGAGTAAGTGTGGTTGGATTAACTGTTTAGTATAGTAGAGCTGCTAGTTTAAATTATTGTACAGTAACTACAATTTCTTCTTTCATTGTCAACTTGGTTTGACTTGAGATTGTCACTGTTTTGTTCCAGAAATTTTGAAACTTGCAGCTAATTAATAATGAATTATCGATTATCCACCAGCTCTTGCTCTCACACCAAAATCTTACTTATCTTTTAAGCTTTGCCAATGGTTGTAAAATGTTTAATCTGGAATTTGGGTGAAGAAAAAGTACAGATTAGCGTTTCTACCATACATTTCTTATAACTTATGATTGATTATTTTCTACCATACATTTCTTCTAACTTGAAATCTCGTGATAGAAGAAAAAATGGATTAGTGAATGTTCCTATTGTATGTTCTACTGATGCCATCACACCAATGTTTGTTGTAGCTATTTTGATTGCTGTTTGACCACAGACCACTATCAACAGTTGATACAGTTTTTTTTTTTTAAAGCTGGTTTGAATAAAGTAGAAAAAATAAGAGAAAATTAGGGATCGGATTTTGTTTTTCGTTCTTTAGAAAATTGTTTTATTGAGATTTCATGATTGGACGGAAGATGCCTGTTCTTGAAATTTGCTTGAAGAATGAAGAATCAACGCACATGACATGTTTGACAAAATATCAATAAAATTCATAATTTTAGACAACTTTTTTAAATATTGATTGCTTAAATTAGCTCGAGGATAATTTTAGAACTATTATTTTTTACTTAAAAAAGTAACCGGACCCATACTTCAGGTTGACATGGGCCAAATTCCATGTGGGCCTTTATTTTCTACTGTTCATTCTTACTTGGATCATTGGCTATGAGGTCCAGTCCACTTATCCGGGTGATATAGATCTAGGATTTTGAATTAAATGCTCCAATTAAAAACAGTAATTTTTATTAATATAATTAAATCCAGAAATAAGAATATTTTGGAATAATGCCGATGTTGGTAAAAGTTAATATGGAGTATTAATTATATTATAGACAAAATCAAATAATTTATTAATACATGCATATCATAAAAAAATTGTTACTTAAATCATTGCATAATAACCTGATTATGAATATTTCAAAGTATATCTTGCTCTTGACGAGGACCTGATGAAATTTCAACGTAATATGGAGATTAAAGGTCCATCCAAAGGTGAGATTTTTTTTAGAATTTGTCGAGACTGCCTTTCAAGTTTCAAATAAGGTAAATTTATTTTGCATGCAAGTTGTCAATGATAATTGTTGTGTTCATTGTGGTTTGGGTTTAGGGAACAATTGGCATTGTTTTGCTACTTGTTCTTATGCCTATGAATGTTGGGAAATTGCTGGGTTAAGTCAAAGTCTGGAGAATTTGATTTTGGAGAAGCTATGCGATTTTTGGAAGCTCTTTCTTGAGTCATAGATTTGCAACTTTAGAATGTGATAGTTGTGTGGATGCTATTCGTTTATCCCTTCATAATGATTATGTTTTTGGAGATTACATCCAGACTTACTTTTTTCAATTTGTCTTTATTTTCTATCAATTTCGTCAAAATGAATGTCAATATTTTGGCACACTCATTTGCTCGGACTTCTTGCTCTTATGAGAATTCTTATTCTTGAGTTGATCCATCAAATTTTGTGGTTGAACTTCCCGCTTTTGCTCTTGTTCTCCAATTTCATCAGAAATAGTAATTTTTTGGTTTAAAAACAATATTGATATTCAAATAAATTAAAAAATATTTAATAAATCAAATATAAAAGTAAATTTGTATTATTTGAACCGTCGAGAATGCACCTTAAAAATTCTCAAAATTTATGTATTATAACGGAAATTTTGACATATATAAGACGAATCTTAAACTTCAAAAATAGATCATGACATAACTTTTGGAGAAAAGTTGTATTACCTCCAACCCATTTTTCACGTAGATATAAAAAGTCATTAAATAATAACAAATATTCGTGCAATGTGATTACTTTAATCTTATTTTTACCTACATGGTCACTAATGCATGATAGTACAAAAAAAAAAAAAAGTAGAAGGAGCAAAAATAGAATATGATATTTAATTCTCCTAACTTAGTGCAAAATGAATTATTTTGGATTTAAAAAAAAAACTTTATCAATCAACATAATGAAATTTGAGTAACAATCATATGCTATAAATTATGTCTATACACGAATTATGTCATTAGTATGCACAAAAATATCATTATTTAAAAAAATAAAATATTTTTTAAATAGTGATAATTTTATATATAACAGTGATAATTTTTATGCATAACATTGATAATATTTATGTATAAAATGTATTATAAAAATAGAGTTAACCATAAATTTAAATTCACAGGAATTTTGTCATGAAATTTCATGCCTAATAATCACACCAATATTATACCATGATAAAATAATACAATATTAAATGATAAACTTTAAGCATTAAGAAAAAATAATTCATTCACTCTTTTTTTATTTTAAGAAAAAAATCAAATTAACTAACTACGTCTACACAAAGATAAAAACTTGTATAGACCTGGTTCATGTTATGAACCTTGTTTTTAATTCATGACATTTGACCCTACCCAGAGTATAATACGGATCAAGTTCAGTGATTTAGAAAAATATATTGAAAATGAGTGAAATGAGTCAAATAATCAAAATTCATAGCATAGATGTGATTCATGAAAGACCAACTCCTACACAAAATGAATTATAAGGTTGCCCTTTTTTTGAGGGGAAAAAAAAAGAAGATCAGTACCAACATTTTCCACATAATGTACTTAAGACATGTAAAAAAGAACTTTACGATTAGTGACCTAAGTTTCTAGGAAATTGGAATGGGAAGGATGGATAATTTATGATACCTAGAATTAGTTGAACAAACCTGCACACTTATAATGAGTTGTAATAATTAATGAGTTTTGTGTAATTAAAATTGATGATAAGATTCGATACTATCAATTGGGTTAGGTGGAATTGATCATTTATTGTTTTTTTTTTTAAGAATTAAATCTCAATTTCGGTTTAGGAAAATCAAATTTACATAGAGAAAAAGAAATCTGTTATGAAATAATGTGTGAATGTCCTTGGAGGTTATAAGAATATTTCAATGGGAGTTACAAGGACTTTTTATTTTCTTTTTAATTGTCCTAGTAAATTGTCATGCATGAATTCCCTATAAATAGGGGTCATGACACTTTCATTGTATATGATTAAGAAGTTGAATAAAATTCTTCTCCCTTCATTGTCTTCTCTTTACTTTGTAATCTCTATAGTATTTACATTAGTTTTATAACACGTTATCAGCACGAATGTTCTACCCAATTAGAGTTTTGATTTTGCGGCAGCACCAATGTTCTACCCTTATGAAGGAATAAAGGAACGAGGCATGTACGTTGTTTCAATTGCCGATCAAGGTGTGAATTTCAATTCTAAAGTCTATTGATTATTATTTTTGTCAAAAAAAAAAAAAAAGTCTATTGATTAGAGCGTCTCCAACAGGCAAACTGTTTTTTTTTTGTTTTTTTTTATTTTAAGGGTTTAAATATGTGTATTAAATACAATTTTATTTATAGTATTGATATGTAATTGTGATGACTCATGTATTTGAATTCTGGTATTTTATATAATTTATTTTTTGCAAGAATATTTTATATCATGGAAGCAATGTGTTTTAATTTTTTTTTTATTAAATTTGTAATTTTTTTTGTTTAGTTTAAATGTAAATACGAAATTATAAGTAAATGTTAGATAAAATAAAAAATTAAATTGATAAAATTAAGAATCTTCTTATTTGAGTTAAAATTTGAGTTTAATGGTTGGGGATTATTTTATTGTTGGAAGCAAATTTGGTGGCAAATTTGGGTTTTGAGTTGTAATTTGAGTTGAAATGGTTGGAGATGCCCTAATTATACCTTTCTCCAACCTATATATTTTATATTTTTGAATTAGATCTTTTAGTTTCATTAAATCTTGAGATAGTAATGAAATATTATTTCTGTCTACGTCCAATTACCGGAATATTGAATATATCTGTGAAAATCAACAGAGAAATTATACTGCATTTATTTGCTAATCTGTTACGATTTTTCACTTGTGCTTTGTAAAAATGAATTTTATGTGAATAAAAACCGTAAATTGAAAATTTATGTATATGTGACGCAAACATTGATGAGCTCGTCACGTGGTACCTCTTTAGATTTCTTCACCACTAGTTTTATCATTGACATCTATACTGTGTTAAGTATTTACAAATATTACTTTGAGTTTAGATGTGTACTTGATGACTAATACTAAAGTTTTAATTTTATTTGCATTACATTTAAGTATAACCATGCTAAGAAATTGAGAATTAGTCATCGGCCAAGTGCCCACACAAATAATTTACTATTTGTTTACCTCTTTCCTCTTTAATGCTATAAAATATTGGTACTCGAAAAATCAGGCAATAATTCGAAGGGGAGGTATCGAATTCTCATGTATTATTTTATTATTAACAAGTTATTGCTTATTGTGAGAATGTTATGCTTTACTCTTAGTATAATTTTAAAAATTTGGGACTGTCCTAAGATTATCCTGAGAGATCATGCAAGTGTCAAGTGTGTATATTTTGGTGAAAGCATGTTTTATGATGATTAAATTAGGAGGTTTGAATCCGCCCTGACATTTTTAAACAAAAATCCATGATATGTTAACACGTAAGCATTAGATATACCATACTACTTATTTTTCTAATTGATACTTCACACTACTTATTTTTCTAAATGCTTCAAGACAACTAAGGTTGCAATTTAAAAACTCTTTTAGGGAATTTGTTTTATTTTTTTAATTGATACTTCAACACTATTTTTTTTTTTTAAAAAATAAATATTTATTCATAAAATATTAAAATTATACTAATTTATAACTTATAAATCTTATATTAAAATAAATACAATAGAGTTTGGAGACCAAAGATGATGGCGTTGTGGATTAATTCCACACAATATGTGACGACGATAAAGAGATTAAAAAATTAATGACTTATGAATGAATTTATTTGAGAAAAATGATATTGAGATAAAAAAATAACATTATATAGAGATGTTTATAATAAAAAAAAAAAAAAGTAATTTAATAAATAATAAAAATAATAAAATTGAATTAACCGTTTTAAGGAGTAATTAGACCGGGACATGACTTCACGGTTCACGGTTCGGAAACCCAAGATTCAACCGATTTTTGAAAACACTTGTTTTAATAGTTAAAATTCTCTGAAGTTGAGACTATTGTTTTGCATGTCAATTTGTACAATTCTTAATTAATTTATAATTTTTTAGAGAACATTCTTATGTTCTTTATTATTTTGCTTTTGAGCATATTATTCATAAATATATGATTTTTGCTTTATGAAATATATTTTCCTTGTATATGTGTGTTTTTCATGTCTTGAATATGCTCCCGAACCTTCAAAATTTATAATTTATCTTCTTTTGGTCGAGCAAAATATTAAATTATTGTTGAAAAAGAAATCATGAGTGCCGACCAAATCATATTAGTCCATTCCCCGAAGAGAGTGTGACTCAATCTCAAAATTTATGAATATTGTGAATATATATATTTGCATCTCTATTTTTAGTTTATGTCAAACATTTGAGATTAAATAATGAGGATGACATTTGTTTAATTGAATGTGCTAATATGCACATCATACTTAAAATGAAATATTTTTTCTCATTTGGAAGAGGGGGAGACAAATGTTAATATTATAAATGGTAGTACAAACTTGATGGATGACTCCAAAAGAGCTATTACATTTCCCCCCGGAAGAACTTAAATCGTTATAAGCAATGCGCTATTGTCTCCCAAGTCTCAAAGAAGTTTGTTGAGCTTTAAAAATATCCGCAGAAATGAGTATCAATTGAAACTCTAAATGAGACAAAAGTATTTATGTGATCCTTGAACTAAAGTGTGTGAACTACAAGTTTACGAGATTATACAATTGCAATAAGTTATAAATCAATTAACAGACATGTTTAGTGACTCTAAAAGAGTTACTAAATCACATATTCCTGCAGAATATGTTCCGATTAAAATTGACATCCCTGAATGATAAATAAGAAGTTCTTATTAATGTAATGCACGTCTGAAGCGTGAGGAACTCTTGGTTACAAAGATAAAAATCCTCGAAAGAAAAGAAGATTAAATAAAAAGTGATGAATCAAAATATAATTACACTTAGTTGAATAATTCAACCTCCTGAAGAGGTTACATCTTACGATGTTGCTTCTGACGAGCTAGTTCCAAAATAAAAATGAATTTGTGAAATAATAAGGCACAATTGGTTGCCCAAGTTTTTTCACAATGCCCTAAATTTGATTATGGTGAAATGTATTCTCCCGTAGTGGATACGGTCATGACTACCCCCATTTTTACTACTAGTTTGTGGGAAATAATCAAACATTTCCCATCTACGAAGATTCAGTTGTGCAGTATATATTTCTATATCACCACCATGATGAACCTAGCAGCCTAGTTGGTTAACTGCACACCTAATGAAGATCATTTCCCGACATTAGGGGGAGATAAACATGCAAAATTAAATGAATGTCGAGAATTTAAAAAAAGATAAAAGATCTTCAGTATTTAGATCCACACACTAGTCCAACTGAACCAGAAGTTCTAAAGATAATTTAACTTGCAATATTTAGCAAGTAATCTACCAGATGCATACTAATCATAAAGGGTGACTAGAACACATATATTTATTGTATATGCATATCAAAGTGTAGAGGTTATAATGAAATCAAGTATATATGCTTCGTAAATGAGCTCTTACACGCCAGAAGCGTAAATAACCTCATAACATGAAATATATAAATCCGCGGTAAAACAAAGCTAGCAAAATAAAATAAAATATGCAGTCACTCCCAAGAACTCCTGAAAAGATTCGTCCTGAAGACGAAAGTCCTAATAACAATGCACGTGTATAAAATAATTATGATACTAGGATTGTGGAACGACCAGATCAATATATTTTGGGAAATGTTGAAAATCTGGTTGATATGAATTTTATAAATACAAGAGAAACTTACAATAGAAATATCATCGTTGCCGACAACATATTTGCCACCACAATTGATTTCCTATCACAAATAAAAATCTGGATCCAGTACCTAAGTCGATAAATATGCGTCGGTAGCGCTCTGACTAAGTGAAATAAAAGGTAGCAATTGTGGTTGTGCTAGATTCGCTAAAAGAAAAGTATTATGTTCTATCGTGCGTACACCCAGAAGTGTATATTTAAACAAAATAAAATGAGAACAATAATGTGGTGAAGTACAAAGCGAGATTAGTAACTTAAGGGTTTTCGCAGAGACCCAATATTTATTTTGATCAAAATAATTTCTCCTGTTATGATAGAGTAACGTTCCGCTACATAATATATCTGACAGCAAATATGAATTTAATTTGACTAATGCATGTTATGAGCACATATTTATATGGATCATTGGATGATAATATTTATTTAAAAATTCCTGAAGGATTTAATATGCCTGAAGCATGTAAATAAAAGATTATATTCGGTCAAATTGTAAAGGTCTTTGTATATATGAGCTCAAACCATCTAAATGTATGAGGCATAATCGCCTAACTGGAGACATAATTAAATAAGGTACATCATATCAATGACCCAATATGTTAATGTGCTTTTACAAAGAAAAATTATCAAATTTTGTGATAATTACAATATAAGTTGATGATCTCAGTTTGAAGAGCTCCAAGACACGGTTGCTTATCTAAAGAAAAAATTTGAGACCAAAGTTTTTCTACATTGGTTTAGAAAGTGAAATTTTTGTCCACCAAAATATTTATACCCAGAAGGTATTAAAATTATTTCACATGGAAAATGTGTTGGAATTTAGAGGCACGTAAACATGTAATACATGCGCAACGGAAATTAAAGTTCACCAACAACGAACAATTAATTGCATAAGAGATTACAATAATCATAACGAGAAATCTTACAGTAACTCGAGAGCAGATTTCTCAACTATGGTATCCACGTAATCCCCGTTCACGGACTTGCACAGATTTGTCAGCGTTGAATCTGAGACGGAATTTGCTAGGAAAATTCCTATTCTAGATTTTATGGAGAGAATTTGAACAACCGTTTTATGGATTCCCAAGAGCTCATATATATAGGAGAGACCCAACTTAAATCTTAAGCTAACCTGATTGGGAAATAAAATCCCTAATCTTTAAATAAATCTCTAAGATTTATTTCCCACATATAAAATCTCTACGGATTTAATTCCCACGTATATCAAATCTCTACGGATTTGATTTCATATATATTAAATCCTACAATAATATTCCATATATTATTATTGGGAATTCTTATTTAATTAAATCAAGTTTAATTAAATATTGATAATAATTAATTTCAAATTAATCTACTATTAATTAATTCTCCATAAATTAAATATTAAATCCAATTTAACATTTAATCAACCAACTATAATCCGTAAAAGGGAACTACTTGTTGTGTGACCCATAGGCCCTCATATATCGAGCGATTAGTCAAACTAACGGTCTTAATTGAACCCTAGGCAATAAATCGGGCACTCTCAATATATGAGGTACGTTGCGAGAAACGTGCAACTACCTGTAACTGAAACATGGGCTATTACGATTTCCTCCTTTCATTCGCGAATACTCGATTAAGTCTTGAACATGATGAAGTGTCTATTCAAATAACTTAATCATATTATCTCTAATCACTAATTGATCATGTATGTCACACTTAGCCACAAAGTCTAAGTTGATGTGCATCGGCCGATGACTTTGATCCAATTATGATGAGAAGATGAGTATTCTCTCTAAATCCACTTTGAGGAATGGATCATATTCTTGGCTCAACTACCACGCACATGTACTTCGTGATGAACCCAATCCAAGTCATATCTACCCATGGTTAGGGTGCAAGCGTCGGTCATGGTCAAAGTTCATCATTCCACACATGTCGTGCGTATTGACCTCAAGTCAAAGGAGTATCGCATCGCTCCCACTAACCGAGACACCCGTAGACACATATAGTGGAAATACATCAAACGGTTTCTCGGATGGGTATATCAATACCCTCTAAGGTATTTGTGCATCCATCATGAGATACCTAGTATCTCGTAGTAAGTGGGATCTTACTACACTCTCTAAGAGTATGATGCAGATCGCACACCAATCTCCATTGCATCATCAATATCCCACTCTTGATGATCCTTGATCGGGGCTATTTGAGAATCATGCTTAAGTCATCTGAGTTCTCACAACTTCAATGACAACAATGACTCATGGGAACACTTGCATGAATAAATGCAAACAATCAAACATAATATTCAAACAAGTGTATTGTCATACATTAATATTAAGTGAACTATAATATTAAATCAAACTAAATATCATCGAGTATTATGTTCTTACAATAGATTATCTCTAGGACACTAACACTAACAAAATACACATCCATTGAGTACCCCCAATGTTCATCCAGTCACTTGGTCCTAATAAGGATCATTTTTAGACCATGAGAGAAAGATGAAGAGATACTTGATCCTGAAGTACCATATCTCAGTACAATTGATTCACTTATGCATCTTGCTAATTGTGTAAAGAGTCAAATATATTTCACTAAAATTCATCTTTAGTCACGAGTTGCAAAAGAATGGTGAAATCGATGTGCAACAAATCTGGTCAAGTGATAATTTAACAGATTTATTTACCAAGACATTATCGACTGCAACCTTTGAAAAATTGGTAAAGCATATTGGAATGCGTCGGTCTCAAATGATGTTTGAATCAGGGGGAGAATTAATACACTAAATAATATATGTACTTTTTTTCCCTTCACTAGGTTTTTTTTTCCCACTGGGTTTTTCCTAGTAAGGTTTTTAACGAGGCATAATAACGGACATCCAAGGGGAGTGTTATGAAATAATGTGTGAATGTCCTTGGAGGTTACAAGAATATTTCAATGGGAGTTACAAGGACTCTTTATTTACTTTTTAATTGTCCTAGTAAATTGTCATGCATGAGTTCCCTATAAATAGGGGTCATGACACCTTCATTGTATATGATTAAGAAGTTGAATAAAATTCTTCTCCCTACATTGTCTTCTCTTTACTTTGCAATCTCTATAGTATTTACATTAGATTTATAACATTCCAATTTTATCATTTTTATATTAAAATGGCGACAAGTGTTATAATGTGAAATTAAATTTAGTTCCACATAGATTTATTATATTTTTATCAATTATTTTTGACAAGACAAATTCTCATGTGCACCACATGCACCAATAAAATTGGTGCAATTTAATTTTAGGAGTTCTTTTTCTAATTTTTTTCAGTTTTTTTTTTTTTTTTTTCCGTTTTCTTTTAACTTTAATTTTAGTTTTAGGTTTTTTTTTTTCGACCCGGACCCAAACTCGCCCTGAATGGTTCATATATGATTTATGGTTCATTGTTTAGGGTTAGAGTTTAGAGTGCATAGTTCATCCAAGTTAAAATTGAATCCAATTGCACCTTGTGCAATTGGTGCACAAGAGAGTAACTCTTTTGACAAATACTTATGTGCACCATTGCACGAAATTAAGATTGTGCAATTGGATTCAATCTGACCTAGTGTCCCAATTTGTGCAGGGGCAACAACAGCATACAAGTTATTTGTCTCACAATATCGTCTCATACAAAAAGTTTATTATAAGAGAGTGTTGCCCCCTCCCGCCACCCAGTTTAAATTTAAATTTGAGTAGGTTTATTGTGCATTAGATACATCGTTCAACTAAAAAATCAAAGCTCATTATGTAAGAGCATCCACAATGATCATCAAAAGAGTGTTTAAACATTGAATGAATGAAAGTTGATGTTTAAAATCATTATGAATAACTGTTAAATTTTAGAGAGTGTGTTATCCATTCAAATATATGGATGAAGAAAAAAAAAAAAAATTCAAAAAATTGATTTAAATGAGACAATAATTAATACGAATAGATGAATAATTAATAATCCATTTGAAAATATATTTAAACAATTAAATATTTAAAAGGGATTAAGTTTTATGTAGTCCAATAACTTATCCTCATTTTGAAATTGGTCCCGAATGTTTTGACTTTTTGATTTTGGTCCAATAAGTTTATGAGAACTTTGAAATTGGTTCAGGTGACCTCCCAGTCCCAAGTGACCTCCAATAATGGATTGTCTATCTAGTCAATGTACATGTAACACTTTGTTTGACCTTTATTTTACATGTGACAATATTTATTGAACTTTTATGTTAACGTGACATTATTTGTTTTAATAATTCATTAAATTGGTAGAAAATTATAAATTTTGAATATTTTTAAAATTTTTAATATATTCTCAAAATATGTTATTGAATTTTTTGTATATAAATTTATATTATTTAAAAAATAAATTTATAATTCAATTAATTAAAACTTTTAATTACCCTAAAGTAAATTAAGTTTTGCTAAATTATTTTAAAAATTAAATTTTAATATTTGAAATATCTTAAAGTAAATTCATTAAAAAAAACTTATGATCGATAAATTTGTAAAAAATAAAATCATAAGATTTTAAAGGTGTAATATAAATAAAAATAAAACATTAAAAAAATTCTTTTAAATTTAATTTTAAAAAGTCTATAGTATAATTATATTTTAAAAGTTTTATTTTAATTTTATTTATATTACAATTTTTTTAAAATCTTAAAATTTTTTATTTTTACAAATTTAACAGTCATAATTTTTTTATTGAATTTACTTTAAGGTATTCCAAAAAAATTAATTTAAGTTTTACAATGATTTGGTAAAATTTAATTTATTTTAGGGTATTTAAATGTATTGTGAAAATTAATAAAATTACATTTTTTTAAAAATAAAACTCATTCCGTCCCGCAATAATATGCACCCCTATCCGGGCTCAGAAATTAAGAAAACTTGTTTTATTGATATTATTTAAATCAATTATAATAATATTGTGGGTGTATAAATTTTGAGTGTTTTGTAATTTTAGAAAATGTGCACGTTATTGCGGGACGAACCAAAAAGAAAAGAGATAATTATTATAAAATCCAAATCCCTACCATAAAATACTAATTGATCAAATCCTCTAAAAATAATACTAATAGGTCCATAAGACCATTTGTAAAAGATCAATATGCCCTTATTTTCTCTCTCTTTATTATTCTATCTTTTTTTTCTCTTTCTTCCAGTCTTCCTTCCTTTTTTTCGGTTGAAAGTTGAAACAAACTAAGGGATCGCGTTTCCCCATAAACATCTTACTTCCCAATTGGGAAATTAACACGTCTAAATCAACTTTTCCTACTAACTCTCCATTTTCATTTCAATTTTGACAATTTCAAATCAATTGTTATTTCATTTCTACTCTCAGTTCTTCTCAATTTCATTTTTTCAATTTAAATTCTAACATTATCAAATTGTTCATCTACATGTAAAAAAATATTACAAACTTAAATATTTCATATCAAAAATTGAAAAAAACCTGAAATTCAAATTGAAAAATTACAGAAATTACAATTACAATCTCTTATGAAAAATTCATATCTAACAATTACAGAAAAATTCATATCTAAAACAAAAAATTACAATCTTAAAAATTACATATCTCGTTTTCATAACTAACATGAACATGTTCATAAAAAACATGAACATATTCATCAAACATACGAACAAGTTCGTCTGCGATTACAGATTCTCACCCTCTTAAATTTACAAACCCAGATCTTCATAAAATGGATCTTCAAATCTTCAAAAAACTTCCATATCAACGACCCATCTCTTCAAAAAATCCAAATCATAATAAAAATCTTCAAATCTATATTTTCACACAATAAACTCACGCGCAGACTCCCTGCCAAAATTCACATAAAAATCACGCACAATAAACTCACAATAAACTTCCATATAAACTCACGCACAATAAACTCACATAAAAATCCAAATCTTAAAAAAATCAAATCTTCAAAAACTCCCTGCCAAAATTCAAATCTTCAAAAATAAATGTGTGAACATTCATCACTCACAAATAAAAATACAGCTGCAAAAACACAATAAAAACACACCCAAAATCATCCCTCTCAAAATCCTCACAAATAAAAATACAGTCGGTACCCCTTTACAAAACCCCAAAAAATACCCAGATTCTAACAACAAAAAATTCAAAAAAAAAAAAAACACATACTCAAACCTGCAAAAAATGGGCCAAATATCGATTGGAAGAAATTGTCGTTCTGGTTTTGTGGGGTGGGGCGGCGGCGCTGCGAGCGGCCCTCGGATCTCGTCTCAGGTTTGTGGGCTTTTTGGTTTTTTTTTTTTTGGGGTTTTGCGGGGGGTCTTTTGGGGTTTAGCGGGGTAGGCGGAGTCCGCCGCGGCGGGCCGAGGGGTGGAGGCGTCGGGGCGGGTTGTTATATAAGATAATTAGTATTAATTTTATAAATTTTTATTAACAAAGAGGAGAGGCCGATTAAAATGGGGGAAGAGGAGAGAGAGAGAAAAAGGGAAGAAGTGGGTTGATATGGGATTGTGGGTGGGAAATATTAGGCCATCTCCAGCATTGAATTATTTTAATTGTTTACTTTTTTACAGATTTAATAATTTTTTTTTTTTTTAAAATGGAATATTCTATAAAAGATTCTTTATTTTTTTTTTTTTTTTTATGTTATATATAATTATCTATATTTATAATGTATTTATATACTTATTTCTAATATAAAATAAATTTTTATATTATATTTAAATTTAAATAAAAAATATAAAATTGAAAAATTGTTGAAGCAAATCAAAATTGAAAATTCAACATAATATTAAAATTGGAAAATCCTAAATTATAATAAAATATAAATTGGAATCTGATAGATAAATTATTTTTTTATTCTTCCCATTTATTTATTTTCATCTTTATTTAATTTTCTAAAAATTTTGAAATATCTTATTTTTTTTAACAAATTCAAATCCCAGATGACAACTTTCTGCCTCTTCAATTGGAATCAAGGTCACGTTCATCCTCGACTATCATATTATGCATTATTATGCATGCGGATATTATATCATGCAAATCATTTTTACTCCAAAAAGCGTGTTGGATTTGAGATTGATTAAACTCCAAATGCTTTTTCCACATCTTTTACTGCATGATTCTGTTTCATAGCAAAATATTTTTTTTTAAGACCATTTTGGTTCATGTATAGTTTGGACAAGTTTGAATATATTCTAATTAATGTGTTATTTTTTCGGCTCGAATGACATAATAATGTGCGGGAGGAAGCAATGATTAAAACAAATGAGGCGTCTCCAACACATTAATATCATTGTTGGATCAAATATCCCGAAAATCATGCCATATCCACAAATCATAATCGACCACAACTTCAAAATAATAGTTGGAGATCCACTTGGTAGGAATATTGTCAAAATTTTTCCACCTCGAAGTCATCTGATCCAAACTACCTAACATTCGGGTTTGCTTACCTATATGAAGGAGTCTAACAACGTCGACCGGGTGGGTGTTCTCCGGATATTCCTCTCCGTTTTCTCTCTGACGAGTTCTTTTCAAAAATTCTTGACTCTCCAATTTTGATGTACTTAATCTGTTGCATCTCTTTGGAACACCATATCTTTAGCATTAAAATCAAATTTAAATACTTTTTGGGCGTAAACAAACCAAGTTGTCGGTGCGTTCTTTCATTTAAAAATAATTATCATGATCTTTTTACCTTTGACAATATGGAGGAATAAAATCACGAGACATTCGAAACCAGGTAAATGTATTTAAACATATTTTCAAAAATTGAAAAAAACCTCAAATTCAAATCAAAAATTACAGAAATTAGCCTCCAATTAAAATCTGGATATCTCATTGAAAATTTGTTGTGCAATCACTTTCGTTGTTCTAAATCTAAACTCACGAAAAAATTGTTGAAACTCAAAATTGATATCTAAAAACAAAAAATTGAAATTCATTTTAAAAAAAATGATTACAATAAAATTCTAATTGAAAGTTGATAGTGGAGTAAAGTGGTAAAACATTGTTGTATGATCAATATAATAGTCATGAACATCCGTGTGCATTCAATAGCGAACATATTGAATCATATTTATTACGAAAAACATATGAACAAGTTCGTCTGCGATTCAGATTCTCACCCTAACATTTGAAATTTTTTAATCTCCAGATTTCATAAAATGGAAAGCTTCAAATCTTCAATGAAAACCACTGATAACATTTGAATCTTAATCTCGACCCAGATCTTCAAAAAATGTGAGTGGAGTAAAGCCAAATCTTCAACATTTGAAAAATCTTCAAATCTGCATTTTTCAATGATAACCATAACATTTGAATCTTTTAAACTTGATTACGAAAAAAAGTGTGAGTGGAGTAAAGCTCCTGTGCAAAATTCACATAAAAAATCTTTTAATCGCACAATAAACTCACAATAAAAAGCTTCCATATAAACTCACGCACAATAAACTCTTTTAATCATTTAAAAAAAAAAATCTTAAAAAAATCAAATCTTCTTTTAAAAATTTATTTACCCTGCCAAAAAAACACAATCAAATCTTTCAAAAATAAATGTCTTTTAACATTCATCACTCAAAAATAAAAAAGCACAGCTTCAAAAACACAATAAAAACACACCCAAAATCATCCCTCTCAAAATATATCACAAAATAAAAATACAGTCGGTAACTACCTTTTTTTGAAATATCCCCAAAAAATGGCCTCAGATTCTAACAACAAAAAATTCAAAAAAAAAAAAAACACATACTCAAACCGGCAAAATATGGGCCAAATATCGATTGGAAAAATTGTCGTTCTGGTTTTGTGGGAATGGGTTCAGCGGATGCGGCCCTCGGATCTCGTCTCAAAATATATAAAGGTTTTATTTGGCTTTTTAAGGTCTTTTTTATCTTATTGGGTTTTTGCGGGGATGTTCTTTAAAAGGATGTGAAGAAGGTTTCAAATCTGACCATGTTTGCCCTCTTATTAAAGAGTTTGTGAAGTCCCAAGTTCAAACAAATGGTGGAGGCGTCTCGGGGATGGGTTCTCTTATAGAGAGAAGGGATAATTCTCCATCCAGAGAGAGAGAATAGAAATGAAAAAAAAACTAAGAAAGAGCGGCCGATTTCTTAAAATGGGGATCAAAGAGGAGAATGAAAAAAGGGAAGAAAGTTCGGTTGAAAAAATGGGATTGTGGGGATATCTTCTGGAAAAAATTAAGTTTTTGTCAACGAAGAGATGAAAAATTATGAATATCATCTATCCATTGAGGATCCTAAGTCGTCATTGATGTTTGAATAATAAAAATAATCAGAAAAAAAGGCAAGCACATTAAACCTTAGTAGTAGGCGTGTATGATATGTTTGGACAATTTCCGAATCTTGGGGGATCCAAGTGGTCTTCTCCATTAGAATATATATTAGTTGTATGTTATTTTTTTTAATGATTGTATGCTTTTATCTAATAGTTATTATGTTATGATGTTTTTTTTTAATTTTATCTATTTGTAGTAATTTCATGTAATCGTTCTCAATATTGTAATAATTTTTTATAAAAAAATTATGTGTAGTAAATTCATAACATATTTTAAATTAATGTATTTTTTTGAATTTTAATAAATTTATTTTTTTTTTAATTGAATACAATAATTTTTTTAATAAATTAAAAATAAAATTTAAATATATGCCATCACATAAATTATTCTAAGTTAAAAATAATAATCTAATAATATATCACATAAATATAATCTAATAATAATAACATAAATTCAATTAAAAAAAAAAAAAAAAAAAATAAGTAAAATGTCAAAATGTCAATGCAATTTTTATCATGCAAATCATTTAACATTATTGTAAGTATTAGAAACCTTGGTTGGAGAAGAAATTTTGACAAATCGACTCAGGTAAAGATAGTCTTAAGGTTAGAAGAGTAAAATAACATCTATAATATGGACCTAAGAGTAATAATAAAAATGTATGGATCTTAGAAATTTTCTGGAAAATGAAAAAAAAAAAATTGTGGGATCAATTAATTTTAAAAAAAATATGACACATAATATGAAGAATGTATAATTTTGTAATTTATTCTTTTTTTACTAATTTAATAAATTATTAAAATAAATAATGCCAAATTAACATAAAAATCCAATCAACATTGTCAATAACTATGGAAATAAACAAAAGGTCATTAATACATTGATAATTGACCTAGTATTATCTTCTATCTTTACCAATTTCAAAATTTCCACAAATTTACAAGACTAAAATGAAAAAGTCAAAAAAATCGGGATCAATTTTAAAATGTTGACAAATTATTGGACTATAAAATTTTTAATCCCTATTTAAAAATTAATTATGTAAATATAATGACAGAATAGATGGATAAACATTCATTAATACATGATAATTGCTCCTAGTATTATCTAGGGGTGAGAAATATCTAAAAATACTATAGGTATCTGAGAACTGCAAATCTTGAAAAATAAATATCTTCAGGAATTTTTAGATTTAAGATATAAATGCGGTATGTTCTTAAATTTGGAAAAATTTTCCTAAAGATAAAAATTTTGGAAACCTCGATATCTCTGGATCTGAAAAAATATCTGGGGTATATTTAAAGATCTTAGAATATTGGTATCTTAGAAATATCTTGGGTATCTAATCTTAACTATATTTAGGCCAAAAATAAAATCTTGTAATAGCCTAAAAATGAAATGAGTTTTACAAAATAATATAAAATTTAAATTAGATAGTGACCATATGGATAATATGATACGCGAATGAATTACAATTTTTAAATGAATTAAACAAAATCAAAACATATGTACCAAACTCAAATGCAAGCAAGCCAACCACTCAATTTTATACCATCCCAAAACAAAAATAATTATACTCAATCCAACATGTATAATAAATAATTTTGTATTTGAGCCCATCAATTAATACTTAAATCAAAAGGCCACACGGGCCACACGGCCCACACCTTAAAATAAATAAATAAATAATCATGTATGAACGGTATATCGAATTTTCGATATGAAACGTTATACCGGTAATTCGGTATATATCAAAAATTTTAAGATGCGGTATGATATCTTAGAATTGTGATGCAAGTATGATATCTGAAATTGCGATGCGGTATGGTATCTACCGAAATTCGATATGATATCTTGTATGAAATTTTAAAGCATCTCCAAAATTTTTCGATCTGATGACAATATAAATTTTCTCATATCATAAATTTCGATCATTCAGACACCATAATAATGCGATGCGGTGCGATGCGGTATGTCAGGCCTAGTATTACCCAAGGGAGGGAGGGAATGGGGACCGCTATCTAACCCGTTTAAACCAACTAACCCATAGCGTATGCCGGTGAGGTCATAATGCCCAGCCACTCGTTAATGGCTTACAATTCAACACACTTCCAAATTTCTAAATTCCACCAAATTGGCTCAACTGCATTACCTAGTTTCTCCGATGGCGGCTCCGGTGCAAGTGTACGGCCCTCCGTTATCCACCGCCGTCTCAAGGGTTCTCGCCTGTCTCCTTGAAAAAGATGTCCCATTTCACCTCCTTCCTGTTAACATGGCCAAAGGCGAACACAAGAAGCCCGATTACCTCAAGATTCAGGTTACTTTTGATTCCCCTTTTCTTGTTTTTTTCCCCTAATTTGATAATGGTTTTATTTGTGTATTTTGCAAAGTCAAAACCCTAATTTATCGTTATAGTAACATTTGATACATTGTTGATTTGTGGGCAGCCATTTGGGCAAGTACCAGCGTTTAAAGATGAGAGCATTACTCTCTTTGGTAAGTTTATTTCCATCTTCTTTTGATTTCCATTTCTGCTTGTCTTTCCACTTTCACTTTAACATATGTGTGAATTTTTATGATAATGTGCGGAAAGGAGATGAAAAATTGTGTGGAATTGAGATTATGGTGTGCTTAAAATTGATGCTTGGCTTCAATTTCTGGAAATGTTCAGATGATTCATTTAACTTTATTTATTAGGAGAGATGATAATGGTGCCCCAGTAAAGTAAACCATTTTAAATCCAAAACTTTGGCCTCTCCAAAAGCCCAGATTACCGGAGGGAACTTGTCGACTATTTCTAGCATATTGTAGGTTTTACAAAAGTTTTACTACCCTGTTTTTCTCTGTTATGGTTTAGAGATTAAGGCATTTCGATGTGTTTCACGTATATGACTCCCTTTAGTCTTAACTAACATGAATGAAAAATGTAGAACAACATGCTATAAAACTATCAGGGGATGACTTTCTGGTTGTTTTTACATATTCTGATAGGTAAAGTCTTGTGTAAACTAGTTTACCATGCAATTGATTTGCATTTGGTGTGTATTTTTAAATAGTATTAGTTGTTTCATTAAAGAATATTACTTTAATAGTATCAGTTGTTTCATTAAAAAGTATTAGTTGTTTTTCTATAAAGTGATAGTTGTTAAAAAGAAATTACGTACGACCGACTCATCCTGATAGTAATGGGCAATGGCTCTTGAATTGGAATTTTCATTTCTCATCTATTTCACATGTTGTTCAAAACTAGAATCCAGAGCCATATCTAGATACGTTTGCGATAAATATGGAAATCAAGGGAACAAAGGACTATTCGGGACAAACCCTTTGGAGAAAGCATCGATCGATCAATGGTTAGAGGCCGAAGGACAAAGCTTCAATCCACCAAGCTCGGTTCTTGTTTTTCAACTGGCTTTTGCCCCTAAAATGAAGATCAAGCAAGATGAGAATTTGATCAAGCAGAATGAAGCTAAGCTTGCTAAAGTGCTCGATGTGTACGAGACGAGGCTGGGAGAGAATAGGTACTTGGTTGGTGATGACTTCACTTTGGCAGACCTTTCTCACCTACCCAATATACACTACTTAGTGAATGGAACTCAAGTGGGGGAGCTCTTTAGCTCGAGGAATAATGTCGAGAGGTGGTGGGGCGAGATTTCGAGCAGAGAGTCGTGGAAAAAGGTGGTCGAAATGCAGAGCTCACCGCCTTCGAAAAGTGCTTGAGAACTGTTTCCGGCGGTGTTTGCAAACTCAACTTGAGTGGGCAAAATCACTTTTTTTAAAAGCTGTCCCTCACAACTTTAGCTTTTGAGAAGTGCTTATAAGCTTTGAGTAGAGTTTACAAACACTGCAAGTAATGACGCTAATTTGAATTTGTTGGAAAATTTAAAAATGGTGTATGGGACTTGGATGGAGTGTTTATTTTTAGGATGTGATGTGTTGTGACTTATGAGAAATAAGACAATAGCTTCATTTTTGTGAAGATTGGTGTACTCTTTTTATGTCATGAATAAATGCTTGATTTATGCTGTCCAAATTTTCAGGCTTTAGTACAAGTCAATGATGCTACTTAGTTTCTCTCTCAGATTAGTATATGATTTGGTATCTGCAACTGAAGATTTAATTTACATTTCCCCTAATTGGCACAATTACATTTGGAACTCATATCCAACGGGTTTTTCAGGAAAATGTATATTTTTCTGAAATATATTTTTATTTCCAAAAATAAAGTACTATTCATGTTTCTGAAAAGGCAGACTTAGTTTGTTTATTTTTCTGAAATATATTTTTATTCCCAAAAATAATATTATTCATGTTTTTGAAAGGCCGAATTAGTTTGTTTTTAATTGAATTTCTAAAATGATGTGATGTTCTTTGTTTCAGGATTATGGTGATTGCATATGATAAAATCAGCAAATAAATAGGACATAAGTAAGTATTGTTTTATTAAATTTTCAATAAATAAATGTATTTTTTTAGATAAACAAGACACCTTTATTGGGATGGATAGTGCAATTCTCTTTGTTGGAGTAAAGACATTCTTAATTTTGGACTCCTGTGGAAGGTGGACACGGGAGAGAACATTAGAGCCCGTAAAGATGCGTGGATTCCCGGATTGGCTAACGGCCGCATTTCTTCCAGTATTTCCTATGATAGTAATAGCCAGGTGGACAAGCTCATTCTGCCTTCTAGGAATTGAAATATCCAACAACTCCAGGAAGTTTTCCTTCCCTTTGAGGTTGAGGCAATTAAACAAATTTCAATCCCACAAGGCAACTCTATCGATTCCAGATTCTGGAAATTTGAAAAGAAGGAGCGGTTTACGGTTAAATCGGGCTATAAATTTGGTAACCCCCTTATCGCCACTGAATCTATTGGCGAAGCTTGCTCCTCAACCACTCATTTCTCATCTTGGTGGAAAAAACTCTCTGGAAGCTCAATGTTCCTCTGAAAGTCAAAATCTTCTTTTGGAAAGTCTCCCACAACATCATCTCCACCGAGGCTAACCTTCACGCTCATCATGTTTAGTGTGATTCCAGGTGTGGTCTCTGTGGCTTTAATTAGGCGGATTCTAAACATGTTCTTTTCTTTTGCCAGGTTTCTAAACATGCGTAGAAGAACACGAGTTGGTGACCTCTCCTTAAGAATGCCTTTCACATTCCCATCAAGGACATTTTCCTGTGCATCGACAATGCCTCTAGTCGCGAGGATCTTGAAGATTTTTGTATGTTGACCTGGGGGATCTGGAAAGAACGTTGTAATCTCATACACGACAAATCCCACAAGGATAAGCCTCGAGAAGCCTTTAATCGTATCAATCCATCGTGGACTTATGCTCTTCTTTCCAATTTTCACGATGCAAGAAAACACATGATTACCATGCATCCCCCCACGGCTTCCCCCTCCGCCAATGTTTGTCCTGGATCTAACTGCCCCCACCTGATCATCACTATGCATGCGGCCTTTAATGGTGAGAAGTTTGAATACGGTTTAGGCTTCGCGGCTTTCGACCGGGCTGGAAAGCTGCTAGCAACGGGTTGTCATCGTATTAATCTCACGGGATCTGTGATTGCAGTTGAGCTTCATGCCATCGCAGCGAGCTTATCCTTTGGCTTCAAGCTTAACCTCCCAGGCTTTTCTATTCTCTCTGATTCAAAAGATGCAATTAATGCGGTTTGTGGGAATTCTCAATTCTGGGGATTGAAACAAGACTTTATCACTAATCTGCTTGTTAGAATTCAAGACCCTAATGTGAAAGGGATCTCCCATGTTTCCCGTCGTCATAACTCTGTTGCACATAATTTGGCGAAGTTTGGCTCAAAATCTACCCACCCTCACGATTGGGTTGGGAAAGATATTCCGAATTGGATTTCTACCAACTCCTAGTTTCCCTCCTGACCTTGGTCGAGTTGGTGTTTTCCCCTAAAAAAAAAAAAAAAAATTGACCATCATTAGACTATATATTTATCAACCAACCCTCTCCACCCAATTTTCTAAGACTTTATGACTCTGATCATGAGTGTCACCACATAAGTCCAACAAAATTAATAAAAAGAAAATAGAAAATTGTGCGCCCCTTATCGACGGTTTCGTCTACACACTGCCCAGCACCCCCATCTGCTCACATGTGGCAACCCCCCTTTAATTGTCACCAATGTAGTATCTTTTTCTTTATTTATTTTTATTTCAATTTTTTATTCTTATATGTGATATAAGACTTGTTAATAAATTTACTTTTCAACCGAAAGTTTGTTCATTGAAAGTATTACAAATAATTAATTATGGTTTAATTGAGTTACAAATTTAATTTAAATGTTAAGAATAAAAATTTGAAACAGAAATAAACACAAAACAATATTACACATATCAGCAGTCAGCAAGTGACAATTGGGGGGGGGGGGTGACTGCCACGTGTCAGCAGGTTGGGGGTGGTGGGCAGACGAAACCCTTGCCGACATTGGACGGTTGACCACCCCAGTGTCATCCCCATCATCTTCATCCTCAATTGCACGCTTGTCATATTTTTATTGGCTCGTGTAATTTTTTTTTTTGGAATATAATTAGATATTTAGATATTGAAAATAATGTGTATTAAAAATAATCAAAATCGTAAAAAAAAATTCCTCTACAAATAGAGCTCAATATCGAAATATTTTGAAACACAAACTAAATTTCTCTATTTTCTCTTCCAATATTTCCCATCAGAATTTTTATCATTCTCTATTATGGATCCAAATAATCCCAATTTTTACAAACTCTCAAAATTATCCATACTCTCAAAATTATACAAACTTTAAATCTTATCTTAACTCTTATTTTTCGAGTTCTGAGGAATTTTCAAATTCACAATATTATCAAAATTCTCAATTTTCTCCGGATCTTAATCAATTTTCTATATCCCCACAAGTCCAAACATCACAAAATGTCTCCGGAAATTTATTCCAAGAAACTCCACAAACAAACAAAAATTAAAAGGGAGCAAAATGTGTAACTTAGTGTGTGAAATAAGATATTACTCTAATGTCATGTTGGTGTTATGTTAGTGAAGATAGTGCACGTGGTAAAAATCAAAAGAGTACATCGCTAGGGAAACAAGTGCATAATATGTATCGAAAATTCGAAAAGAAAATTCAACAGAGATACATGAAAGAAATGTAGAGTCAATGAAAGGTCGTTGGAAACGACTTGACTTTAATGAAAACAAGTGGATTGCTGCTTACAAGGAACTGTTCATTGTGCTAAGTTGAACTATGTCTCATGTATGAGACCGTCTCATATGAATTTTTTTCCTTTATTTGATATTAGTATTCATTTACGGGAAACAATTTAACTTCCAAACAAATAAGATCGAAAAATTGTCATTTCAGGTCATTAATTATAGAGATGTGTTAAAAGAATACGAAAAAAATTTGTATAAACCTGGTTCATGCTATGAACCTTATTTTTAATTCATAGCATTTGATCCTATCCAGAGTATAATACAAGTAAAGTTTAATGGTTTAGAAAAATATGTTGGAAATGAATGAAATGAGTCAAATAATCCAAGTTCATAGCATAAATCTAGTTCATGGGAGACAATTCAAAGAATACCATATTTACAATTTTGAATAATAACTTCTCAATTTCATTGTTTTAGGATAAATTAATCCGAATATCCAAATAAATGAAAAAATAATAAAATAAGATTAATCGAAACAAAAATAATTTAAAAATAATAATGTACTTATTATTATATCTATGAGCTATGAAATAAATCCGAGCACTACAAAATAATCTAAAAAAATATTCAAATTATTAAAATTAATTTATTATTTATATTTTGTATAATTTAAAAATAAATCTAATTCTGCAGTAGTATAATATTTTGTTAAAAAAATTAGATTTTATTCAAATGTATTTTTTAATTTTATATAAAAAAAAATTATAGAGTACTTATTACTTTTAGTATTATACATATTTTTTTAGACTTTATTTTAAAATTTTAAACTATTTTCGAACTCATTATTAAATAATTCGAGTTTTTTAGTTTATTTGGTATTGTAAAATTTCGAAATATAATATATTTTGTACTATAAATTAAATATTAAAATTTTAGTTGTATTTTAAAATTTTAATTATTATCAATTTTATTCATAAAATTTTAGGTGTTTCTGGGCCAATAAGGGTGTTATTTGGCCAATTTTATTCTAAAATAACAAAACAATTAATGATCAAAATTGCAAACCCAAAAATATACAAAGAGCGTCGCCCGGTCGCCGTCTATTAAACCCTAGTTATCTTTTCCTTCCTTCCCTCCCGTCGAATTCCGCCCATCCTTCCTCAGGTTAGGTGCGCTCTGTTCTTATTGCGTGATTATTGCAGTGATTTATCGTATTTTCGCTTGTTTGATTTGCTTCTTTCCCTGGTGCTCTCTGTTCTTATTGCAATATTGATTTTAGTATTTTCGTTTGTTTGATTTGGATCTTGTGGATGCTCTATATACTTTCTCTAGTTTTTCGCTTAATCCCTTTTCAGTTGCACCTATATTATTTTTAGTGTTTTCGTTTGTTTGATTTGATTTGTGCGAATGCTGTATATTCTTTTTTTATGTAACGAGTATTTTTTTTTCCTGTTAATTGCCCACAGTTCGTGAGGCCGAACGAACGATTCTGACGCCGCAAGGGTTAGAATTTAAAATCAATTAGTAGATACAGTTAAAAGGATATAATGATTATGCCTACAACAAATTAAACATTTAATTAGCTCCATTTTAGAAATTAAACGCATACTAGCAGAACCTGCCATCAAAACCTAGCTGTATATTTGAAGCAAAGGATTTTCATTTCAACATACATTTCTAAGGACCAGACATCACTGCTTATCTTCAACTTTAATCACCAAATTCAAGCATAATGGCAAAATAATTCCAATTTTATCAAAATTCAAGTGCACAAAGATTCATCTCATCATTATACTATTTTAACAAATTCCTCAAGCCCACATGATAAACAACAATAATTAAGTACAACCCATATCCAAATAGCCCTAAAAACCATCATTCAGACAAGTAAACGAAATGAAATCTATTTCGGATAGTGTTATCAGTTATGCGGTTAGTAAGTAATTCTGAGATCCGACTGTGCTGAGGTTACAGTTACCTTAAATCTTTTTATTTGATTTGCGAGTAGGGTGCTTTTTTAACAAAAGACCAAGATGAGGTTGGAGAAGTGCTGGTTTTGTTCTTCTACTGTATATCCAGGGCATGGGATTCAGTTTGTTCGTAATGATGCTAAGGTCAGAGCTTTCACTGTTAATCTTTCTATTTAAGCAATTTTTCAAATTTTGTTAAAATTGTTATTGCTAAAATTTGTGTAGGAGCACAAGTTGTTAGTGCCTTACTAGTTATTTAACAATTCTCTAGTTTCATTTTATATGAATGAGGGAAGGAGTTAGGAAATATTTTTCTGTATTTCAAGTTTTATTTCATGGAAATGAGTGGGATATTGGTCTTTCATTGTTTCAAGTTTAAATTTTGAAACAATATTGAACTGGTCATGCTTTTCTTATTCAAAGTTGCTGTCTTTTATCGATTTACCTGTTTAATTTACGTCACTGAACTATACATTTACAGTACCTTAATAAAAAAAAAAATTGTGCTATTCATTCATTACCATTATCATGGTTCTTATTTGTAATTTTAGTGCATGACCTCCTATGATTTGATTGAGCAGATCTTTAGATTCTGTCGGTCTAAATGCCATAAAAACTTCAAGATGAAGAGAAACCCTCGTAAAGTAAAATGGACTAAGGCTTACAGACGGTTGCACGGGAAGGACATGACTCGGTATAATATCTGTTGTAGGACTTCATAATGTTTTATGCCATTTAATCCTTCTACTTGTTTTTTTCGTTTAAATTAGATTGCATTCTTGTTTTGATTGTAGATTTTCTTTATGTGGGTTCTCGTTTACTGCTAATGGTATTCCCCCACTGGGTTTTACATTAGTAGGTTTAATGAGACCCGTTTTAATCCTTGTTTGGGTTGTGGTCGAATGCATTTTTTCTTTCATTTCTTTATATACTAAAACATGTATATAATATTTCTTCTGATTATTCTTACTGAACCTGTGTTATTGTCTTCTAAAATTTGAAGGATGGAACCTTTGAGTTTGAGAGAAAGCGGAATAGACCTGAGAGATACGACAGGAATGTGACTGAGAACACTCTCAAGGCCATTAAGAAGATCGACAAAGTTAGGACTGATAGAGAGGCCAGACATCATACAGAGAGGTCAGTATTCGTGTTGCAAAATTGCATCCTTTGTTAATTCTTAGTTACTATATAATCACGAGTAACACTTGGGTGCACAACTAAATACTGTTCAATGAACTCCCTTCATTTCAAAATACATGTCATTTTGGATCAAACGTCAAAACGACATCTAAAAAGAATTGGAGGAGTGAAAACAACTAATTTGACCAACTTATACGTTTTCGTTGAACAACCATTACCATTTTAAAATGCAATTGAGTTGCACGAATAACACTTGGGCGCACCCGTTGTATGTTGCAATTGGTTCACAACTCATACTGTTCAATGAAAACAACTAATGATGTTCAGTGAAACAACTAACACTGACAATCTAATGCCTTTTAATAAAACAACTACTGCCATTTAACAATGCACTTGAGTTGCACGGTGCAACTGGTGCATTGAAGTATTTGCCTCTAATCACACATGTTTTGAAAATGAACAGGATGAAGGGAAAGAAGGGGCAGTTGTTAAGAGAGGCAATAGATGTACTGCGGCAGAGCATTCACATGGTCAAAGCTCCCGATTCTCTTCAACGAGATCCCGCAAAGGACAAGGCCAAGGTCAAGGTGCCCCTACAGAAAACAGAGGACAGCCGAATGGAGGAGTAATTGAATTACTCTGGTTTGCAGTTCTAACCATAATTTCATTCGTTAAGGGGGTGTATCATGATTAAAGACGTGCTGCTTATCATGTGATTCATATCAGTAGAAAAGGATTGGCATTATAGTATCTCGAATTGTCCTATAAGTATCTTGTTTTGTTATTTTGAGTCTTTTTTCATGTATCTTTTGTTGACTGGGTACCACCAAAGTTTTGTTATGAATTATTGGTCCTGGTATGTTTATGGACTCGATTCTCTGTAATCTGCTGCCCAATTTCATGTGTTTTCCTTATATGGATTTTGTTGCATCAGAATTGGAAGAGTAAGAACAGGTGGGAGTGGTGGGAGTTCTCCGTCTTCCGTGGGTGTTTTAAGGCTACATTTGTCATCTGTATCTTACACCAAAAACATATATGTCCATCTCAATGCCACTGTTTACCTTGGTGACAATTTTATGGAACAAAAGTTGACAGAAATTAGGCAATCTAGTCAGGGTACGTATGTAAAATCGACTACTAAAAGATGAAAGTATAAAATCAGTTTAATATTTATATTCTTTTTTTGTGTTTTATTGTACATTTTTTGGATTGTGAATGTGTACGTGTGTGGATTACCTGAGACATATGTTCAAAATGAAGCCAATGATGAGCAGCCAAAATCATCATCGAACATATGCATTCATTAATTCTTTTATGAACTACAAAAAATAAAATTACAATAGAACGGTTTGATTTCACCCTAGTATTTAAAAAAAAAGCATTTGATACAACTTTTTTGTCTTTATTGTTATGTTGTATAACTTGAATTTAAGCAACATATTTAGTGTTCTTTTTATCGAATAAATGGTGATTCGTTGAATTTGAGGTAATAAGAAGAGTAATTCTTGTCGAAAAAAGAAGAAGAGTAACAAAAAGTGGTATACAATTAATAGATACAATTGATATTGTTTGTGATAATAACAAACACTGACCAATTAATATTTTTTAACAAAATAACTAATAATATTTAAAAATGTATTTGAGTTATTGGTGCAACCTATGCATAAAAATATTTGTTAAAAAATTGGATTAATCTCAATTTTCAAGATGCACAATTTCTTTTATTAAATTGCAACGTAAATTATATAAAATTGACCAATTTGTAACATGTACTATGACATTTTATCAATTTGCAATTTATATAATTTTTTTTATCAAATTGCAACATGTACTGTACGAAATTGACCAAATGTAATTTTTAGATTGCATTTTGATAAAAATATTTAGTACATATTTGCAATTTGATACAAAAAATTATACATGTTGTAAATTAATTAAAAAAAATCATACTATAGTGCAAATAAATATTAGGCCAAGTCTTATATGCATTTAAGTGCACCGTGCACTCATATTGTATTTTAGAAATATGTAACTTGTTATACTGAAAGATGCAGTTTGATTACAAATAACCAAACAACTATTAATATGGAAAAATGGTTGCATGATTCAGTGTAAATAAGTTGCATATTGCATTTTACAATGCATTATAAGTGCACAGTGCATCTGGGTGCGCATGATACCCATTCTAAATATTAACCCGGGATTAAATTTTTTGCAGCCCAATAACTTTGGGCCTTTTCGAAATTGGTCCTGCACATACCAGATTGTGATATAACCCCTGTAAGTTTCCATTTTTTTTTATTTTAGTCCCCAAAACCGGTCAACCCGGTTGATCAACCGGTAATCGTACACGTGACATTTATTTTTAATTTTCCTTTATTTTTTCGCCGCCACGTGTGTATTTCATATTTTAACTATTAATATATATTTAATCAATAATTGTAAATGAGTTTCAGGGTTGGGTCGATTTTCTGGTCAGGTCTCGGGTCGGGTTTATAGGGTTCGGGTCGACTCAAATTTTTTTTTAATTGCATCCGTGGGTTGGGTTTCAGGTTTTATTAAACCCGACCCAAAATTGTGTAACCCTACACCGCCATTCACAACTCTTCAGATTCACATTTTACAACTCTTCAGATTCTATCAATAACAAAACACATTTGAAATGAAAAAAACACAACTCTCAAAAAAGCTAAACACTTTGTGAGAAAACCCTAGTTATTAAAAAATCGAGCGAAATCGAGGGAATCGAGGAATCGAGCATGCGGTTTTGTGAGCCAAGCAGGAATGAAGAGCCCCCACCTATTTACAGTAAGCTTTTCGAACTCCGATTTCGATTTCCATTACAAAATCGAGCGAAATGGTGGGTGTGTGTGTTTGTCCCCTCTTTCGTTACTTTCAAAAACATATTCTTATGTATAGAGTATTTGGTGGTGGGTGTGTTTGTTCCCTTCTTTTTATAAGTGTGTTTTTGTCTCTTTCCCCTATTTTTATAATGTTTCCGACAGTGATGGGGTGAGTGGTAGTTCATTGGAGTCTTAAATTCTTTATTAATTTGGTTGTGTTGTCTGATAGCAATTGTTAGGGTTTTTAAATTGAAAAAGTTCATTGTTACTTTACTGTAGCTTTATTTTAATATATTTTTTTTATTTTCAAATCCAGGTGGGCATGAGTTTACCGTTTGTGTGCATATTAATGGTAGGATTGAATCAGACATTTATGTGGGGGGTAGTAAATACAAGTTTGACCACGTCAATAGTCGTATTTTTACTCTAGACTACTTAAAGAGTTTCTGTAAAAATGTGGGTTTGGTGAAGTTAAAACATTGTATTCATGTGAAGAACCTGGTAGGTTTGAGCCAATTAGTGTTTTCCAGTGTTTAATTCAGACTAGTATTGTGGGTTCTAGGGAGGTACATATTTACTGTGAGGGGGAGAAGGGGGCAGGAAATGCTAAGAATGCAGAAGCTGATGGTGAGATAGGTTCTGAGGGTGAGAGTGGGGAGGAAGGAGATAAGGGGGAGAGTGGGGAGACAGCTTCTGAGGGTGAGAGCGAGAGTGGGGAGGCAGGAGATGAGGGGGATAGTGGGGATGCAGGTTATGAGGAGGAGAGTGGGGAGGCAGGAGATGAAGGGGAGAGTGAGGGGGCAGAAAATGGGGAGAATGGCAGGGGTAGAGTGTTACTTGAGGGTAGTGATAGTGAAGATTGTGACTATGAAGAAAGTGGGGGTGAGGGTGATAGTGATGGTGAGAGTGAGGAGGATAATGAGGGGGCAGGTGATGAGTCTGTACAAGATGAGAGTAGTAGCTCTGAGGGTGAGAGGCCAGATCTTGAGGGTAGTGGAGAAGAAGATGTGAATGAGAGTGAGCTAGATTTCAATAGTGATAAGGTGTCAGATAGTGAGGATGATGAGGGTGAGGTGTGTCCAATTTTCAATCCCAAAGATATGTATATCCCACAATTGAAACATAGGATGTTGTTTAGCAATAAGTGGGAGTTTATAGAAGCTGTTTATTCTGATGCTATTATAAGAAAAATGGCTATTAGATTGTCAAAAAATGAGCAAAGAAAACAAGAAGCAGAGAGCCTGATGAGCAAAATCAAAAGAGTAGGAAGAGATCCAAAGGAAGGCCAGCTAATGGAAATGTGTTAAAGAGAAGGCAAGTGTCAGTGAGATGCAGCATATGCCACCAACCTGGGCATAATAAAAGGGGTTGTAAGGTATGTTCATTTCACACCATCCTTGTGTATTGTTTTCTGTTAAATGTCTTATATTTTATCATACATATCAGATGAAGCCACAAGGTCAACAACAGAATAAAAAGAAGTCCAAGGGTGTGAAAAAGAAGAAAGGGAAGCCTGCTAGAGGAGAAGGAACTTCAAATCAGGGGGGGAGGGTTAAAGGTATTAGTTGTTATACTAAACAATATCAGCTGATGTACTATAAAGTATTAATTATTTCTATATCTAATTATAATGTATTGTATAGGATGTCAGTCAGGATGAGCATTTTGAAGGGCAGGAGGAAGAACCTACATTAGGTGCAAGTTTGGCTAAAATGAAGGAACTGAAAGGAAATTGTCTATGGTGGGAGAAGGAAGTTCGTCAAAGAAGGGAGGGTTAGAGGTACTATTGACATTAATAAGCTAGTATTACATCATATTTTAGATGTACTATTGATACATTCTGATGTTCTTGTGCAGGATGTTAGTCATGATGATAAAGTGGAAACTGAACAAGGGTGGGGTGATGGAATGGAAAGAATCAGCTATGATAACTATTTTGAAGACTACTTATTGGCTCATCCTGAAGAATTACAACCATTGAGTGCTCGGAATCGGATTTCAGATGATGAGTCAGAACCTGAGGCTGAAAGGGTTAAATGTGCAAAGTTGAGGAAAAGGAAGCCTAAGAAAGGAAAGTCAAATGTGGGAGAAGGAAGTTCAAAAGAGAAGAAAGGATTAAAGGTATTACTAGTACAGTGCCCGCGTGTTTCGCAGATTTTTGAAAAGAGACAATATTAAGAATAAATAATGTGTTTAATAATTAAAAATATAAGTATGTGTATCATAAACTATACAAAAGAAAGAGGTGTGATTGTTCTTAAACAAATGTTGTTCTTCAGTGACGTTCAATCTGGTGTCCATTTATACTAAAATCAGCACTTCGATGTCATCGCTAATAACTCTCTTCCTCAGTGGTCTTTTAGTTTTGGCTCTGCACCACAACTTGATCATTTTGCCATAACCGTCAATATCATCGACTTCTTTATCATAAACCTATATATAGGCACATAACAGTTCATCAAAAGCAAAATGAGTTTCACTGTAATCTAAATACATAGTATTGCAATAAATAACCATTTAACAATAACAATATAGTGATCTCCTTTCACCTATGCAATTAATTAGATAAAATAAAATTTCATATAATTATTGTATGTATAGACTATAGTTGTGATTAAGATCTAGAGCATACTTATTTTCACACAAATTGAGACCTAAAATACGAAATATTGCATAAACAAATAATAAATTGAAGAATCATATTAAAAAGTTTATAGCATCTCTGATTCTACAAACCTAAAATAATTTACATCAAAATTGTTTAAGAAAATTCATATAGAATCTTCATTATACAATGTAAATAACTAAAAAAAGTGCACAACTTACATTAGAAAATATATTATTCCTCTTTATCCATATAGAACTCATTAAATTTCTTGATCTCACATTGCGGATGCCATAAAAACCTTTCATTTTTCTCATCACATCATTCCACTTTCTCGAATTTTCTTCAACATCTCATCATCATCAACAACAAATTAAAGAATACCCACGACAACGTAAGAATCAATTTAGATTTTTTTTTAAAAAAAAGAACGATCTGATAATCAAAATAACTAAAAGGATATTACATGCAGGGAAAAAGAAAAAGAAGAGTAACTTACTAATGATTTAATCTCCAAAAATAATATTATGAGTCAACCTACATAACAAAACAAAAACCAAACCAAAAAAATATCATAATCCGGTGTAATGGAAGACCAATTTCTTTTAAGAGAGAAAGGATGGTTCTCCAAACAAAAAAAGTGGAGTCACTCTCCTGTGCACCACATGCACCAATAAAAAATGGTGCACTCTAAACCCTAACCCCTAAATAGTGAACCCTAAATCATATTTGAACCATTTGGGCTGGGTGAACCATGAACCACTTGGGCCGAGTGAACCATGAACCACTTTGGCCGGGTTTGGGGTCGGGTTGGGTATTAAAAATAAAAAAAAAACACATCTAAAACTGAAATTAAAGTTAAAAGAAAACCGAAATTGAAAAAAAAAAAAAATTAAAACTAAAAAAAATTAGAAAAATAGCTTTTAAAATAAATTGCACCAATTTTATTGGTGCATGGGGTGCACATGAGAATTTGCCAAAAAAGTGAAGGGAAATTAAAAAATGAATGAATTGCTAATTTTCATGATTATAACTATTTTGAAGATATAGACTTAAAATTACGCTCATCCAAGAAGAATAAACCATTGAGATAACCAATTTACTAATCGTTGAATTAAATGATGATTTAACCGAAAAGTGAAGCTAAGTTTTACCCAGGTTTTAAAATCATTCAAAAGTTGATGGAAGTGTCAGTTGATCAAATCAAAAACCAAAATATGATTGTGTGCAAAAATTAATCAAAGATTAAAAAGGCACATGGTTGAACAAACCGATCCTAAAACAAGGGGCACCAACTTAACCAACGAAACTTAGTTATGTGTTAGTTCAACCAAGAAAGAATTTTAGGATTCTCAAAAAAACCTGATGCGAATCTTAAAAACAAATTAAAGTGTTTGGATAAGATTGTTTTGGTTCCAAATGAAATTTTTCTAGTGTTTAGGGTAGAATCAATATTAAAAATGGGATGAACAATTAATCTTCTTGATGGTATTTTCTTAAACAAATAATTAGTTCTTTATTGAATTGTCTTCAACTGGTGTGATCCCATATTTATAGACCTTGAAATCGAATTTTGAATTTGAAATTAAAGAGATGTGGCGTCTTGAGGAAACAAAAAAGTGAACTTGTAATAAGAGAAGGAATCCGCTTTTAAACCGTCATCGTGTCTTGTTCTTATTGGTTGAGCAGGGGAAAGTCTTTTTGGTTGAACTAATGTTGTCTTCTTGTCGGATCATAAGACATCGATTTTCACTGGTGGCTGAACAACTTTAGGTCTTAATAAAGTAATAGATATCATCGATCTTTTGATATATTTGTTCTTTTCGATTTTGGAGACTTATACATATTGAGAAAAATAATGAAGTTTCTTCAAGCTTAATAATAAAACATATATATCACATAATGTTTTAATAAAAACTATAAATTTCCCAACAATTTCCCCGTTTTTGAAAAACCAAAAAACACACGTTAAATATAGAGCGATTCACATTAAACAATATTTTGTCTTAGGATCGGAAAAATAAACTTTTCTCATTAAATATATCAATTACATATTACATCGAAAAAAAATTTAAAAACATTGATCTAATTAAGACTTATTCTTCGGCATCTCTAAGATCTTGATTTTTCCAACATCATTAATTAAATTATAAACCTATTGTAATTTTTTATATAAATTTGAAGAATATTAAAAAGATATAATCATTATAATTATTTTCACACAAATTTAGACCAAAAATACAAATATTGCATAAACAAATAATAAATTGAAATATATTAAAAATTTATTAATAAACAAATAATAAAAGAATTAAATCAAAATTTTATAAAAATCTCATATAGATCTTCATTATACAAAATAAATAACTAAAAAAATTGCATAACTTACATTAGAAAATATATATAGAATCTTTATCCATATAGAACTCATTAAATAAAATTGAAAATGCCAATAAATTGAATTAGAAAATATATTAATAAATCCATTCATAAACTCAATCATCATTCCATTTATTAAAAATAAAAAAAAAAATTTCTTTCAAAATCAAAAAAAAAAATCTTAAAATTTATTTATTTTAAAAAAAAATAAAAAAATCGATACAATTATTTTTCAAATATCAATTTAAAAAATTTTTTTTTAAAAAAAGAAAAACCTACATTTAATCAAAATAACTTGAATGGATATCCAAAATAATAAGAAAAAAAAGAATAACTTCAAAATTCAATTTAAAAACATTTCCAAAAATAATATTAAATGAAACAACCATAAAAAAACAAAAAAATAATTTAAAAACCAAAAAAAAATAATTTTTTTTTAAAAAGTCCCAACCAAAAGAAAAAAAAATGGTTCTCCAAACAAAAAAAAAAAATAAAGGATATGACTACACGCCTAAAAAAATTAAATCAATTTAAAACCCTAACCCCTAAATAAAACCATAAATCATATTTGAAACTAAAAAAATTAAAAAAATAAAAAAAATTAAAAAAAACACATCTAAAACCAAATAAATCAAAATAAAAAAAATTGAAAAAACACATCTTTCCAGTTAAAAAATTAGAAAAATAAAAAAAATAAATTTTTTAAAAAAATTTAAAAAACAATCTAAAAAAACTTTTTTTAAAAAGTGAAGAAAAAAAATGAAAAAAAAAATTAAAACTAAAAAAAATTAAAAAATTCCAAAAATTTAAAAAATAACAATTTTAACAAAAAAAATTAGAAAACTGATTTTTTTATTAATTATAAAAAAAGAAAATTTTTTAAAAGGTTTAATGATTATTAAACATTAACATTTTTAAATTAAAATCAATGAAAAAAATAAAAAAAAAACTTATATTAATTTAGAAAATAACAATTTTAACATAAAAAATTAAAATCAATTTTAATTTATAATAATAATGAAAAAAATATAAGGTTTAGAAAATAACAATCAATGATTTGAATTTTCTTGATTTAAAAATTAATATAATAAATCAAAACATCCATTAAATTATTTAAAACCAACTCTCTAAAATATATGAGAAAACTCAATGAAAAATTTTAAAAAAAATATTAAACTCTTTTAATTTTTATTATTCATTATTATTTAATTTATTCTAGTATACATGGAGTATGCCCAATAATGTGAATGAATTAAAATAGAAAAAATGATGAAACTAAATCAATTATTGTAAACATTCTTTTATTAACAACTTAAATATAAAGGATCTATAAAATATGTATATAAACAATTTTTTTATTATTTCTAATTATTATATATTAGAAAATAATTGTTCAATATAATGATAGAAAATGACAATAGAAAATCAATTTATGATATTTTTTTTATATAAACCAACTCTTATTTAGTATTTTGATTTATCAATATTAGTCTCAAAAATAAGAATAAGGAATCATCTTTAGAATTTTGGATTGATAAAGAACTCTTATTAATTTGTTTGATTTACTAAACAATATTAATGTTAAACTATTCTATGGAACTTCATTATTTATCATTTTTTAATTTTAAATCTTTTTTTTTTTTTACTAAGAACGTTGGAGTCAAGTTTTTAACAAATCCTCGATATATAACAAATCTCTTTGTTTTTACTTAATTAATTACATTTGGATTTTTTTTTTAATTTTAAATGAAGAAGGTTTCAACTTTGTGACTACAACTAAGATCAAATCCCTATGGATGAACCTTAATAATTTTTTGAATCCAACCCTCCAATTTGGATTGAAGAAGAAAAGTGGAACTTTGACAGGATATGAACAAATCTCTTGTTTTTTAAATTTTTTCAATGGATTTTTTTTTTTCCAGAGAAACAAGGAACTTTGAACTTCAAGTGTGGGATTCCATGATCTTTTTTTTTGAATTAATGGGATATGGAACTTGATTAGATGTAGAATTAGATTTTTTTTAAAACTTCATTTTTGTGTTAATGGTTTTTTTTTTTTTTTTTTTTTGTTTGGAAACTAATACTTTTTTTGTCGGTTTAATGGGAACTCATAGTGGATTGATGGAATGTTGTTTTTTTTTCAGTTCATTCCATCATCTTTTTTTTTTTTTTTGTGAACAATTGCAAACACCTTGTGAAATGGACCAAAACTGAAGATGATTAAATATTGTTGTTTTGATGTTGCAAACCTTAAAAAGATTTTAACAACTATATTTTGTATGGATAATGGACTACATTTTGTGATCTTAATGTTGTTTTACCAAAAGTATCAGGTTATACTTAAAAGTTTTGTTAGTTCTCTAGCATGGATAAGTATTACACCTTGTCCAATTCATAATACCAAAAATTCTAGGATACAACATAATTAAATTAGGGATCCAATTACAATAACATTAACAAATGATAGTTAAACATTCCATTTTTATTAACAACTTAACATAAAGCATTATTTTTGAGGGATTTTGGAAACATGACTTATATAAGGTTTATTAATTAATTATTTCCTTAATTATTATATATGGATCAATGCCCAATAATGTGTCAATATAATAAATAGAAAATGACAATCAATGATCAATCAATTATAAAATCTTTTAATTTAATATAATAATGAAAAATTATTATTATTTAATTTATTCTACTATTGCCACGTAAGCAAAACTCATAAGAAGGCGCAAATTGCAAAAATCAAGATCCACCAAATTAGTATATAGAGGATTTACCAATATTAGTTCTTAAACTATTCTAGTTATTGTTTTGAATCCAAAATTGTGATGAGATTTTTATTGTCATGTCTCAAAATGTGCAACTGGAGGGACTTCAAAATGTTTTTTTGTTCAATATTATGACTACAAAAATAAGTTATAATCTTCTCAATTTTTTCATAGGTGAAGAAACGTTTGTGTGATCTTATTAGTCAACCGACTAATGATAGTCCTCCTCGCACCATTATGGATTGAAGATAAAAAGAAAGCAGATTTGGCTAAAAGCGATTTGGAGACAAGTAAAACAAATCCCTCGATATGAACAAATCTCTACTTTTTTGAATTTGATTTTTTTTTTTTTCGGAGAAACAAGAAGGTTTCATGGAACTCAAGATTAAATAACATGAGGATTTTTAATCAAAAATAGATCTTCAAGGATGGGTGGGATATGTGACTTTTGAAGAACACACTAGTTTTCTTCAAAATAGATGGGACCTAAAACCGATTTTTTTGTTATGTGTTTAATGGGATGGGATTTACGGATAGTTTCTTGGAATTTACTGAAGCTTTTTTTTGATTCATTCCATCATCTTTTTTTTTTTTTTTTTTTTTTGAACAATTGCAAACTAATACTTGGTGAAGCTCCTTTTTGGATTAGATGATGGAATGATTGTCTTGGATGATGTTGCAAACCGAATCTTGGTGAAGCTCCTTTTTGTGAACTATATTTTGTGAAATGGACTACATTTTGAAGTGATCTTATTATGTTGTTAATTGTTATATATTAGTTCTTTGTATGGATAAGTATTACAAAATTCATAATACCAAAAACGGAGGATAGATTAATTAAATGGGGATCGATTACAATAACATTACATTTACCTTACAATAACACTAATATTCGCCCTTAATTAAACATTACTGATACCTTAAACATGACCCAAAAATCGAGATGAAATGAAAAAAGAAAAAACCAAGATCCAATTAAGGCATACTTCATCCAATTGCCATTGTTTTTGTAATTGTTCAACTCGTTTTCATGTTTTTTCCTTCAACTCAATTCATGTTTTTTCCTTCATACATTGGGGATCCATCCATTCAAAAAATAATTCGCACTCCTTTCCACCTAAAAAAAACAAATTTTTGAATCCAAAATTAGGGATTAAATAACATGAGATTTTTTAATCAAAAATAGATTCTTGCGAGGTTGGATACACACGAGTCGACCATTATCATAGGGCAAAACAATAAAAAACTTACCTTCCAAACCAAAATCAATTATTTATGAAAAACAAATTAATAATATATACCGTTGAAATTGATGTTGAAACATTTTCTTCTCCCCAAGCGTGAGTTGTCTCTCCTTCTTCTGCTAAAAATCAAAAAAAAAATGAAAAATTAAATATAACCCGACCCATTATATTATTAAAAAAAAATTAAGTCGACGCTTATTAAACCCGAAATATCCGAATTGACCAACCCAACCCGGAAACCCATTTACAATTATTTATGAAAAACAAATTAATATTGAAAATATGAAATACACACGTGGCGGCCCAAAAATAAAGGAAAAATGAAAATTAAAATCCACGTGTACTATTACCGATTGACCAACCGGGTTGATCGATTTTGAGGACTAAATTAAAAAAAAATGGAAACATACAAGAAAAATATTATAATTTGGTATGTACATGCCTAATTTAAAAAAAAGGACCTAAAGTTATTGATCTGCAGATAATTTAATCCCTATTAACCCTAAAAAAATTGAATCTCAAATTCAAGACAAAACTAATATGAAGCCGTCTCACGCAAGTGTGCGTTGAAATTTAAAAGTGCTAAAATTGGGGAAGTGAGTATTAATCCAAAAACTAAAATTCACCATCTCCTCCGCCGTCCGCCGGGAACCACTGAGCAGTACCACCACTGCCGCCACGGCAAGCCCTTTCTATCCCTAATCTTAAATTTTCTTCTGATTTTGTCTATGTTGGTTGATTACACATTAATTCATAAATTTAGCGGTGAAATTGACTCGTGTTCTGTTATGATGTTGAGAATTGGTGTTTGACATGTTAGATATGATGAACTGGGAGTTGATTTTGATTTTGTAATAGAATTTTAATTTTGATATTTAAATGGATTAAGGCGTTTAAAGAGTTTTATTTTGATTGCTACTTTCTTGAAATTGGGGACTAGAGGATTCCTTTTGAGAATCGTGGTGTGAAAAAGAAAGGTTCTTGTGTTAATGGAAATGTATACTCTCATCACTTGTCATTTGATGTAAACGACTACAAATTTGAAGAGTGTCAATAATAACGAGTATTCGAGTAATGATTCTTAATTCAGATAAATTTAAAAATTATATGGAGCCGGAGAAAAAACTATATCACGATGGGAGACATGTAAAATTAGATATATGGTGTGAGGTTTCATGATCATGTTATTGATTGTTTGTTTGTATCAACCATATTATGATGATATTCTTAAATCATTATTCTTCTTAAAGGTTTCCTTCCGCTCAAACGGGAGTTCTACTTGTTATTTTCAAGTTCGAGAGGTCTTTTGCTTAGAAATTGGAACTATAGTTGATTAGAGTTAAGCTTGGTTGCTTCATTGGGCCCCATTTTCTGTGAAATTTCTGAATCAAGTTTTTGTGTTTTTAAGTTTTAACTAAAAGGTGGTGTTTAAGTTGATTACTAGATTTGGAGTAGACTCTGAATCTTTCTCTATTTGTTCTTGTTTTCCTATGATAATTTTGTTTATTAGTTTGCTCGATTGTAGATTTCAGATTTGAATCTGTTCTCTATTACCATCACCATTTGTAAAGTTATACATATTTGCTTCTTTGCTGGACTTTATCATATTTTCCCCTTGTGTTATTGGGTTACTCAAGTTTTATGCCTTTATTCAATCAAATGGCTTTCACTTGTAGGCATGATGCTCTTTATCAGCACTCGTGTCGTATATATAGTAGCCTTTTTATGTTTAAATTGTGGATCATCATCGTATTCTTCTTGCTTTTCATCTTCCTCAATGTCATATTCATCTTAAAAGATGAGCCTTTCACACTCTTTCCCTTTTCCACTTGTTTGCCTTTACCTCTTGATAGATTAACACTTGAACTACCTACACTCGTTAACGTTTTTTCCCTCTAGTTTGATATGCGGGCTCATCAACTTCAAAAACATCACCAACCAAAATCCAATTCAAATCATCACCTTCAAGTTCCAACTTCTTCGTCTTCTCCATCAAATTAGCCACGCAACCATTCATTACACTCATTAATGTTTTTCAAAGAAATTGGGTCAATGAGCACACGTGCTTCATACCAACACGTCTACCAACTATTAAATTTTACAAACACCAAATCAATCATGCAACTTTATTCTAAACTATTTCTTCTCTTGGAATGAGCCTACAAAATGTCAATGTAATAAGACAGCTGTAGAGAGGTTGGTTCCAAACAAATATTATTTATATTGTCTTTATTACGTTGATATATTTTTTAGGTTCATTCCAAAAGAAGAAGTAGGCTAGTACAACGCCGCATGAACGATTTGGTGTTTGTGAGATATAATCGTGTGTTTAAGCATCGGTATAATGTACATGGTCTAATTGATATATCTTAAAGACATTGTTGAGTGTAATTAATGGTTATGTGGTAAATTAGATGGAGAAGATGAAGAAGAGTTGATATTTGAAGGGGATGACTTGAATTAGACTATGGTTGGTGATGCTTTTCAAGTTGATGAGCCCGTATACCAAGATAGAGAGAAAAAATCATCAATGAGTGTAGTAGTTCAAGTGTTAATCCATCGAAAGGTAAAAAAAAAAAAACAAGTGGACAAGGAAAACAATGTCAAAGACTCATATTTATGACTTAGAGATGAAAATGAAGAAGATTACAATGATTATGATGTGGACTTTGAAGTGGATGAGAATGAGAACTAGGCTAATGAATCTTAATTGCTGCCTTTTTTTACATTTGATGGTTTTAATGTGTTAATGAAGTATAAATTGTATAATTTCACACCTTTAATGTTTATTTCATTTTAATCCACAATTTAGAGATGATTAGGAGGAGGACTTTGATGGGAATGACAAATAGGCTAATGAATTTTAATTGCTGCCTTTTTTTACATTTGATGGTTTTTGTGTGTTAATGAAGTGTACTTCACAACTTAGTGTTTATTTCATGTTTATATTATGTTATAATGTTCATTAATTGACTTTTAAGTAGTATTATGTGATTTTATGTGGTATTAAATTTTATTCTGTCGGACAATATGTGTAAATATGTTATAGGAATATATTTTGTAGGACAATATCTGTAAATTAAATTTCGTGGGGTGGCCCCTTATTGTACACAGTTTCCATTTTTTATCTGAACTGCCATCCCCGAAAGTCCTCTATGTGCCTTAATGCATGAGTTTCTTTATGAAATAATCTTTTTATTTCTTTTTCAATCATCCACAGCAGCTTCAAGAAATGAAAAAAATAAACCTCGTTTTTCCTACCTTCTTATTTTTTGTTCAATAAGATTGAGAACATAAAGAAATCCCCTGGACAATAAAATTGCACAATGGCTGTCACTAGTGAAAGTTCTGGTTGAAAACCAAAATACCCAATAACTTACAATCTATAATTATTGTATATGTGTTTGACCAAGCCTGAAGTTCATTTCAATTTCAGAATTGCCTCACAAGTTTTTATCAGTTGTATAGAACATGATTTTTATATGAAATGGTCATAAATATTATAATTTAGTATAAATTAATTTCCTCAAGTTTGAGTGAATGTTGTAGAAATTAATCATCCTCAAGTTTTAGTGAATGCCCTTCTAGTTCAATATGTATGCACAAATTTTCTAAATTTCTTCATTTCTGATTGAGAAAAAGAGGAGATGGATGCATCAACAGACTATACCTCTGCCACGATGAACTCAACACCAGGGTACAACAGCAGCAGCGTAAAGAAGGCTATATTACAATCAACCTTAGAAGCACTTCTTACTGATCCAGTTCTTACCGATGTGCCTAAGAAACCGTCACTCTTTTCTCTCGGATGTGGACACTCTCATCAACTTAGAGCTTGGAAGCGCAATGCGCATCACCATTTGTAAACTAGATTCCACATCCTTTGGTAATGAGTTTTTTATGTTTGGCGTTTTCACAAACATGTTTTGGTGGTCAGTTTTCTGAAATGTAACAAATTTTGACAAAAAATTATGTTCTGTTTTTCGTATTTGGGTGTCGCAAGAGGTGGTAATGATGAATTCTGCAACTGTGAAGGACTTGAAACTGGCAGTTAAGAAAAAAGTGAATGATATGGAGGAGTCGAAGATGGGTCATCGTCACATCTCTTGGTAAGCTCCATACTTCATACATGGATATGTTCTTGAAATCCAATTTTGATGATTATGATAGAAATTGTTGCTAATATATTATCACAATTTAAGCTGTCTTTCCTTGATAATGTAATCGATGTCCTGTCATGGTGGTTTTGTTATTTCTTGACTATTTTCTCTTGCCAAAAATAGGGGAACTTTTTAGAAATTTTATGTACATGAAATTCATGTAATAGTTCCATAAGTTTCAATACATGTTTTTGAATTGATCTTTATATTCTACACATTTCTTTCTTAAGTTCAGGATCCATAATAGCCGTATGAGTCTTTTTCACTTTTTTTATGATATATGTATAGAGGCTTTCCGATGCAGAGCTATTTTTCCATGAGTTGCTTAAAATGAAGAAATTTCAAGCAGGAACTTGAAAAATTGGCTTCTTGGGTTCACAGGAAACATGTATGGGCAAATTTTTGCCTTTCATACCACAACGAGAAGCTGCTTGACGACAATTCTCCACTTCAACATTATAGCATTAGGAACTCTTCTGAGGTACTTCATTTATTACCCTTCGTATTTCATACAACCTCCGTTTCGCAATAAGTATTTTTTTAGATTTTTACAGGAAAATTAAGGAATATAGAATAGAGGATAGAACAATTTATGGTATATGAAGTATACAAGAGATCTTTTAGGTGGGGGTAAATTGGGAAGAAATGAGGAAAAAATAGTTAAAAGGACAAAGAATAAAGAACAAAATTTAGACTTAAAAAATAAACTCATTGCGAGAAAGAGAGAGTATTTATTATAAAATGTGCACTACAAAAATGGATTTTCTTCTTCCATGGTAGATAGTATATTGGTATTAAACTTGAGATCCCACATGCCTTGAAATTGTCACTGTGATGTACATAACCAGTATTTTGATAAACTATATATGGCTAAAGCTTCACATGTTATTAATTAATTCATTGGCAGTGTAGCAACAATACACTTGGGTCCCAAATCTGAGAATATTGTCTTCTATTGAGCGATATTATTTTTGTGATTTCTAATAATGTAAGACCCCAAGAAAATCCTTCACCGAATGCCATATTACTAGCAGCTAAATTTTCTCTGGAAAAGTCTGGAATATTGTTTCTTAAAACTTGATAATTTGCAGGTGCAATTTATTCCGTATGTTGTTTCTAGAGCATCTGGAAGGCACACTAAGAGCAGAAAACAACGTATTTTTCGTGGTCTAAACAGAATCTTGACCCAAGATTTGCTGTTTCCTTAATTGCTGTTCCTTTTTTTTTTTTTGTTTGTTTTCAAGCTAGGTTGCACGGATACGGGTACGACAATATGAGTATGATACGGTGCGGGGACTGGGATACAGATTTTTAAAATAATTTGGTTAGATACGGCCTGGGTACGATTATAATTTTTCAAATTATTTTATATTTTAATTGTATATATAAATATTTCCACTTTTTTTTGGAAAATGTGTGTCTTTGTAACTTATGCAATTTTTTTAACTCCTAAATAAATATAAAATCAAAACGAGATGAACGTCGTAATAAAATATGTGAACGACTAACAGTTTGACAGTAGTTTTGACCGTGTGAGCAATAGAGAGATTCAATATTTTATTTACTGTTTGTGGCTAATTTAGGTTAATTTATTGAAAATAAATTTATTTCAAGGCAAAAAATAAAATAAATTTTGCAAATCTGACCCCATGTGTACCCTATCCGTGTTCGACATGCTGATCATTCATGTCGGACATGGTACCTAAAATTATTATTAAAATTTTAATTGGGACACACCATGTGGCGTATCGGGTGTGTATTCCACCCGTATTCGCATACCCAAGTACCTACGAAGTATCCGATACTGCATTATTCTAAAATTAGAGTATCCATACATCCTAGTTTTCAAGCAATTCATAAAAATTGAATCTGGAAGTAGATAATGCCGTTAGGCTTTAGAGGGTTTCATTTTCTTTTAAATCCGTTTGTTGATTATGCTATTGGGCTTAGCCCATTGTCCTTTCTACAAATGGATTTTTTTTTTGAAGGCTCAGGTTACTTACACCTACACATTTAGTAAATGCACTTTTTTTTTTTTTTTTTTTTAAATACATATAAAATGTCAAAATTATCATTTCCATCAGTTTATATGTGAAATATTGATACTATTGTTTTGAAAATATTTTTCGAATTTTTATAGTAAGTTCGAGAAATTTTTTCGAATTATTGTACATAATTTGAATTTTTTTTTCGAAATTTTACGTGTGAAATTTTATTTGGGTCTGAGACGCAATTAGAGTTTTTTTTTTCCAGAAATGAGCAGCTCGTGAGCTCGGGTTAGCTCATTAAGGCTCGAACTCAGCTCGTTCGTAAAATACTTGATTTACTAATGAGTTCACTCTAACTCGACTATTTATGCTCGATAATCAAGAGTTTTCTTGTAATTCCATTAGGCTCGTTTGCGAGTCGAGTCAAATTCTATTTTCAGGTCGTTAATGTAATCGAGCTAGTTCAAATTCGGTTCTACAAGAACTCCAGTCGAGCTCGAACTTAAATTACTCTGCTTGAATGATAGTTCTACCTGTAATATGGCTCCTCTCATTTTTCAATTTTTTTTTTATTTTTGGTTCGAAAAAAAATAAGTGTTGCACCACTTAATTTTTTCAACCAATTAACCAATTAAATTAACAAAAATTGAATCTTGCTTTCTTATTCTAATTTTTTACGTTTTAGATTACTTTGTATTATAATATTATGAGAACCAATGCACCATGTCTGGGTTAGGCATACATCTAACAGCATCCACAATGGTCTATTCAATGAGTGTTTAATCATTGGATGAATGAAAATTGATGTTTAAATCATTTTAGGCGTTCATTAGATTGAAGAGAGTGTGTCTTCTATCCAATGGAATGGATGGAGAGGGAAAGGGTTTTCTTGGAAAAAAATAGGTAAAAATGAAATGAATATGGAGCCCATAAAAGGTGTATGAATGAATGAATAATTGATAAATTATAGTGAGAGTGTCTTTAAAAAATTAATTTTTATAAATTATTGATATAAAATTAATGTGGAGAAGAGATAATGGATGGATGAATTGATCGTGGATGCTCATAATCACACCGATAAAAAAGCAGCCATGTCATCAACTTGCGCCAAATAGCTGATGGGGTCAGAGTCGTCTATTTTCCTTTCCTTTCCTTTTTTTTTCTTTTTTTTTTTTTTTTGGAATCTAATTATCCTTAAAACAATTATTTAAAGAGATACACCTGCAGGAGACTGCCTCATGGTATGACAGGACATAAATTGATCATTAACACTTTAAAAAAAATAAATGTAATTTGTATTAAATTATACTTCATCTAATACATGAGATCGTCTCATATAAATTTTTGTCTTACTTAAAAAAGAGACTATTTATCCTCTATTTCTACTTACACATTTTATACTTGATGTACTATGGCGGAATTGTGCGGTGTGACAATTGTGCAAGTTTCACGTACATATAAATTTCATGATAATATATGACATCATTATTTTATGAGAATTATAAAGAAAAATAATTAAGGGTGTGTTTAATTTGGGATTCAGTAGATTTTGAAATATAAATTGCAATATGGACAAGGTGGATTTTCATTTTATTTTAAGTATGCACGTTCGCAGATGTAGCCTATGTGATAATCTTTAAGAATAAACTCCTTCGTTCCATTATATCTTTCTCATTTCTTTTGGGCGCATCCATTAAAAAAAAATTTAAAATAATAAATCTTGGGTCACATTAATTTATTTACTCCCACATTTCAAAGTTATTTACCTTTTTTCCCTAAACATCTGTCACAACCTTATTTACCCTTTTTTTATAAAAAAGACAATAAAATAAATGTATCATTTTTAACTATTCACTTTCAATATTTCAAAATTACTTCTCACGCCATTATTTTAATTAAAAAAAATAATCTACTTTAATAATAAAGTAAAAAAATTACAATACTCTCAACTAAAAGTCACTTTATCACTTTAAATACTAATAAACAACTCTCACATTAAAACTCGTGCCAAAAGCAAATGAATAAATAATTTTGGGACGATTGAAATGATACTTTTTAAAGTAGGGAGGGAGAAAAAGATGTGTAGACTGTTGGAAAATATGTAATTTAGTTTTGATGGAAGCCCAAAACACAATTGTAATAGGACCAGGTCAGACGTGTTACGGTGACCGACTTTGACTTTGATTCGAATAAGGTGACCAAATTTAAATGTATAATTAAATGATGTAAAAGATAAATCACATATAGGGATGGGCGATGCAGCGTACAAGAAATTTTTTTTTTTTCGCCATATCATATATTCTTATATCAGATCAAATTTTTCGATATAAATCGAAAATTCATACCGTTGTCATCTTCGAAAATTTCGGTATATCGAATTTCGGTATACCAGAAATTTCGATAAAAAAAAAAAATCATACTGTTGTCAATGAAAATTTTTCGATGCTTAAAAAATTCGATTATCTTAGAAAATTTTCTTGATGACAATGACAACAATATCTGAAAATTTTGATATATCGAAAATTTTGGTATTTTTTGTATATCGAAATTTTCGGTATGCCAATATTGATACCGATACCGTATCATTGCAAAAATTGCTTCTACTTCAAATCAAACCAAACCAAACCAAACCAAACCAAACCAAAATTTGAGCATATTAACACCCCCAACAATTATTATGCAATTCAAACCAAACCAAACCAAAAAATTGGTATGCAATTCAAACCAGACAATCTCAGCATATTAACACCCCCAACAATCCCTAATTTAACACCCCAAACAATCCCTAATTTAACAAATTTGCATAAAAAAAAAAAAAAAAAAAAAGGAGGAAGAGAGCGGGTGGCGTGAGGGAGGCTGGCGACGGCGACGGCGTGGTCGACGGCGACGGCGTGGTCACGTGGTGGATGGCTTGGCTTGGGCGACGGCGGCCGATTGAAGAAACTGGAAATGGAGGAAGAGAGCGGGTGGCGTGAGGGAGGCTGGCGACGGCGACGGGGGAGGCGGGTGAGAAGGGGAAAAGGGGAGGCGGGAGGCGAGGGAGACGGCGGCAGGGAGGAGGGAGGCGAGAGGCGAGGGAGACGGCGGCGGGGGAGGCGGGTGAGAAGGGGGAGAGGGGGAGAAGGGTGAGAAGGGGAAAAGGGGAGGCGGGAGGCGAGGGAGACGGCGGCGGGGAGGCGGGAGGCGGGAGGCGAGAGGCGAGGGAGACGGCGGCGGGGGAGGCGGCCGCGGGTGAGAAGGGGAGAGGGGGAGAAGGGGAGAAGGGATTAGGGTTTGTGTGTGTATAGATTAGTGTATATGTATTAGTGTATATATATATATATATATATATATAATATAATTATTTTTATTTTTAAAAAAATATATGAAATTGAATATAGGATTTTCAGATATCAAAATATTTTGTGATACCTAAATATACCGAAAATTTTTGAGATACCTAAAAATTTTTTCAGATATCGCAAGATACCTAAATTTATTTTCATATATCTTGCTATCATATCGAAATTTTTGATGATGTGACTATACACCGCATCAAAAATTTTGTATATTCAAAAATTTCGATAAATTCGATATTTTTCGGTTAAGTAAGTCTTGATACCTGCAGATTTTTTTTATTTTCTCCACTTTTACCACATATTGAGGGAACTCAATATGATAGGTCCAAAGTCAAGATCGATTTACCCGCAGAAGGTCGATGATCAAGACTAAGCGCAAATCAAGATAAGAAGTCAAGAGATCGTGAAGACAAGAAGACACCAAGACTCAAGAGAACTCAAGACTAAAATTTACTCAAGACTAGATAAACTCAAGACTCAAAGATCAAACCCAAGACTCAAGACGATCAATACACCGGCGCTCAGAGACACCAAGATCAAAAGACCAAGACCTACTTTCAGCAGAAGTCCGATATTGAAGCTAAGACAATGTGCAATCAACGACTAACAAGGTAGATCGACGGGCTTAATTGATCAAGTCACCTAACACCGTGACAATCAAAAGATACACCGCATAAGACGAATCCTTCCAAAAGGAATATCAATCGCCTAACTGGTAAATATCTAAAGTGCCGCCGGGGCCAAGAAGAAAGCGACACGCGCACAAAAAGAGTCGATAATACGGATACGACGCCGCAGATAAAAACGACGCTAATCATGCCTACGGACACTCAAAATCGCAAAGACGCCACAATCATATCCTACACCTACCTAATATAACCCGAAATTCAAATTGCTTCTCCAACTACCTTTTTGATTTTGAGTCTATAAAATGGGATCGATCTTCATTTTGAAGAAAAGGACCAACAAGTGAAAAACGCAAGAACAAAAACAAGGAGACATCGCAAAAAGAAGCTAAAGCTACAAAGAAATCTCCACCAAAAGAACACTACATTTGAAGATTATTCTTAGAAATGTTCATCCCATAGTTCTTCTAAGAAAGAAATCATATCCACTAGCATTTTGGCTATCTAAAGCACCGTGATAGACTTCCAGGTTGAAACCCTCAATCATTTTTTGCCCAAACGCAAGTTAGGTCAAGTCTGTAGAGTGAGAACTCATTAAACATCTCTTTTATCCTCTTTGTAGGATATAAGTCCCACCGTTACGCTTTGTAGAGTGGGAACTCGATAAACATCTCTACCGTCCCCGAAAAGGATATAAGTCCCGTGAGGTTAAGCTTGAGTGGGGAACTCCCCAGAACATCTCGCCATCCCGAAAAGGATATAAGTCCCGCAGTTAAAGTAGGTTAAGGTTCCCCCGTGTTAAGGGAAGAGGGACGCTTGACGAAGTTTTGTCCGAACCACTATAAAACGCCTCTTGTGTGCATTTACTTGCTTTCTTATCGCTTTACACAAGTCACACAACCGAAGTTTAAACTGCATACATATTCTAAAGTTAAGATCGACCGCACTAAGCAATCGATTCGATCGATTGACACTTCACCAACCGGGTTGAAAAAACCGACTTAAGAATCGATTGATAAAACCGTTTTTTCACACGGGTAAAACAAGCTTCCGCACCATTCGCTTAAGCCGACAGATATCAAATTGATTCCCTCCTCAGCACTCAAGAAGACAACATCGGGCCTAAATCGATACATTAGCACTCGACGGGTAATCTGCAGCTTCACACCCGATCCGCACGAAAAGTTTTGGAAGTCTATTCACCCCTCCCCTCTAGACTTCCACCCTCACAAAATCCGTTCGGGACCTACATAGACTACAGAGTAATGAATGATATTTTTTATAATATTGCATGAAAAATGAGAATAAAAATTAGGGAAAACTTATTTGCGAAAGATAGAAAAGAAAAATGAGAAACTTATAGTGGGACGGAATGAGTATATTATATTAAATTAATGCACATATAATAATAATAAAAAAAGAGTAAATCAAGTATATTTTTTAAACGTACAATTAGTTTAACTGAAATGTTCAACTTAGTTACACTAAAATGTTCGATTTATTTTACACTGAACTAGTTGAACGTTTTAATATAAACAAATTGAACGTTCTAATAAAATAAATTGCATGTTTAAAAAATAAACTTAAATTATATGATATACTTGGTGTATAGTGTATACAAGTAGGGGTGAGCATTGGTCACCGAACCGAACCGAATAAGCAAAATCGAATCAAATTAAAATTTTATTATTGGTAACCGAACGACCGAATAACCGTGAAAATCGAATTGTAACCGAAATGAAATTTTCGGTTCGGTTTCGATTTTTAATCGAACCGATCGAAATTTTGTGATTTTTTTTATTTTTTTGACTTTTTAAGTCATATATGAATAAAAATAACATAAAATTATATATATAAAAATACAATTCATAAATTCCATGCACTAACTAACAACAATCCACAAAATCATTAAATAAAAGTCCTACCGAGTACATGCGAACGTGATGTAATCAATTAATCATGTAATAGAAAAAATATTATTTATATAATAAATTAATAATTATATTTCGATTATTCGGTTTTTGTACGTCACCTAACCGAACCGAATCGAAAATCGAAATTTTATAAAATTAGAAACCGTAATCGAATCGAAAATTGAAAAATCGAACCAAATTAAAAAATTCGATTTGATTCGATCGATTAATTAAGTTTCCACCAAATTCTACATCCATATATACAAGACTTTGCCCAAGAAAAAAAAAAACACTAATGTGTGTACTATGACTAATGTTATGTACAATAATAAATGGATCCAAAAGTAAAAGAAGGTAAAAGGATTTTAAGCAAGGTTTGATGTAAGTATGACATGATACGGGTCAGAAGGTATGACAGTCACAGGGATCCTTCCATATGAATATGTAATGTAATCTTACTTGCTCAATTGGTTCACCTTTCTTTATACTTAATAAAGAATCCACACAGCTATATAATAGCCCATCGCCTACTTCCTTCCCTAACCTTTCCCTCCAATCAAATTTCTGTCAGCCTTTCCAGTACATAACTTTAATTAACCACCCTTACGCAACCCAATCTCTTGTAATCTATACTATTTACATTTATTAATCTTTTAGATTTCGGTCAAAAGTATATATGTAGAATGATTTATTGCAATGGTTGTTAGTAAAATAATATAAAATAATTAATTACATATTTTTTAAGTATGAATTTTAGATGAGATAATTTTTTTTTGTGATATCAGATACAAAAAGGTTTACGCTCACGTTTTGAGTTCGATTTCCGTTGAAAGCAACTTCACTCATATTAAATTATTCACTCGATGAGTCTCCTCCCAACGATGTAGTAAAGTAATTCAGCTAACAAGTGAGGGGAGGGGGAGTGTTAGGAAAATAATATAAAAGAATTAATTTCACACCTCTCTACAAGTTCAAATTTTTAGATGATGAAATTATTTCATATGAATAAGTTAATTATCTCATTTAGATTAACTATCTTCACTCTTAAAATCACTATTCTTAATCAAGAAAGACTTTTTGTTTACATTTATTTTAAAATTAGAGCAAAACAATAACAATGTAATCATTAATCTCATTATAATTACCTTTTCAAGTCATATATGCTTTCGGCTTGAGGTGGATGAGACAAATTCAGATGGAGAAAAAAGGTGGAGGAGTCAAATCCTTTGAATATTGAATAATAATCTTTGTTTGTTTTGTTTTCGATGAGGTAGAGGTGAATTAAGTTTTATGTTAAATCAATACTTTTTAATGATGATGATGTGTTATTTTATAATTGTTAGTTAGTGAAGAGTGATTATATGAAAGAAAAGTGTAAAAAAAATAGGATATATAATGAATTGTTATAAAAAAAGTACGAAATAAAATGAGTTGGTGTAAAAAAAGGAATGAAGTGATAATTTTTAGTATAAATGTATAATATAAGTGAATGTATATTTGGATGAAGGATGAAATATACAAATTCGAAAAGTGAGCTAAATAGGGGGAAGCTCATCCCGCATTCGGATCTCCCTGGCCTAAAACAAACATGGCATATTCTAATACCTTCCCCTTGGGGGCGGAACAATGATCATACTCCCCACCCGTTTCCACGTAGGGATTTTATTTATATTATATATTAATTTTATCATCTTATTATTATAATATGTATATTTATAAGTATTTTTAATTCTTATCTTTACTTATTTTTTATTTTTAATAATTATTATGATTTTTACTATAATTGTAAAAAAAAAATAGAATAATATAAACATTTTTCGGGGAATGAGGAATCCCTATGGGGACGTGGAACTCCGCTGGGATGGAGAGAAAAAAATCCTCATTTACTTTGCGGGGATGGGTACGGGGAATCCCCGAATTCGCAAGGACGGGGATAAGGATTAGTCCCCCATTCTCACCCCGTCCCGTTATCAAGCCCACTAAATCCTGTCTATTTCAAAATAGGGTATATAAACTCCCTAATATTAATCTATGGTTAATTTGTATTATTTGTAGCTACTTTTTTAGCATAATAAAATATCATATTTTCTGTACGTGGATACAACTAATAATTGCTAGTGAGAACCACTAAATTTTTTGTACTCTTGCATATTAATTTTATTTATCTTTCTTGAATCAGTTACAATAATACATATACATTTTGATATAGAACCTATTTATAAAGAACGCATGTAGAACTTTATTTAAAATTATTTAATGAGAATGACAATGAGTATAGGATAATTTTGATGTTTAATGAGAATAAAAAATGATCAAAATAAGTTAATTTTACCTACATGTTGATTAAATATGATCTCCCCTCTTATTATCATTAAATTCTCGTTAATTGTACCATTATTCCACGACCAAAACCCATTTTTTATCCACACTTATTTCAAATTATAACACACTTTATAATTGTTATTATCATTGTATCACTATTCAATAATTTTTATAACCATTCTTATCAAAGAATTTGAACTAAACACCCTTTAAATACTTTATAAGTTGCGCTTGAGTTTATTTATAGAGTACTGAAAGTCAAACTCTATCAAAATCATTACATAAGTACTTGAATTTATGTGTTAACCTATACTCGATATTGCATTCCGCCCGTTCTTGTATCTTATATTTTACCTGCCTACCCATGTAGGTGTGTTAAAAATTATACTGAGGTGGTGTTTGCAAAATTTAAAAAGTTAATCAGGATTACTTTTTTTCTTCAAAAGTTACTTCTCACCATTTAAACAGAAAAAATGATTCTGAAAACTCTTCGTAAAATTAAAAAATACACCCTAAATTATGCATCAAATCCAGCTGGTACTAATAGTAGATAAATAAATAAATTTTGCACTTAAAAATATATCTAAAGTGATAGAAAGATGAGAAAAACATTATATTGTACTGAAATTGACAATTATATGATCGTGGCAGTGGAGTCCTCAACACCATTTTTTCAAAACTTAGGGGGTGCTTGGTTTGTGTAAAGGAATAAGAATAGGAAAGAGTTTGATAGTAGTGAAGAATGATAATGAGTATGATAGTTAATACTGAATTGTTTGGTTTATATATAGATATGACTATCATTACCATATAAAGTGATTGGTTTAATGAAAAACATTGATAATATAAATTATTTTTAACCTTTTTTTCGTTAAAAAAATTATATTATATACTAATAATACATAAAAATATTATAAATAATAAAAATAAATAATTTAAAAGACAAAAATAATTTTAAAAAATTATATAATAAATTTTAGAGGAATTCTACTTTCATTCCTCCCAAAATGGTGAAGAATGAATCTATAACTTTCATTCCATAGTTTTAGGATTTCAAAGTCATAGTTAGATCTCATTCCCCTCAACCAAACACCCAATTTTCATTTCATTTCCATTCCTCAATTTCAAAGTTCTCAACCAAACACCCCTTAGAAATTAATGGAGTCATGGCACACTTATCCAGCGAATAAACCTCTCAAAATATATTAATTTTGTGAGTCATATTCAACGAATAAATTTCTCAAAGTATTTTAATTTTGTGAGTCATATTCAACGAATAAATTTCTCAAAGTATTTTAATTTTGTTATTCATATTAAAAGTAAATTAATACTAATCATTTCACAAATCATTTTCAATAGGAAAATCTTTTATACACTTGGTGCATCGTACTACTCAAGTGCATTTTTAAACAATATTAATTGTTTAACTAAAATATATTATTTGATCATTATTAATTATTTTTACTGAAAAGTATTAGGCGAATATAGCTGCAGTTGTCACTGAACAATTACAGTAAAAATGTAATCATCATTCTCATTGTACTTCAGTATTCAATGATTCTTGTTAGGAAAATTAAATAAATGAATTAATTCTCCACCTCTCTACAAGTTAAGACTTTAGATGAGACGAAAATCTTTCATGGTTCAGACTCACACCCACGTCCTGAGTTCGATTCCCGCTGAAAACAACTCTACCCATATTAAATTGTCCACTCAAGGCTTCTCCCAGTGATGAAGTAAGAGAATTCAACTTATGAATGAGGGGGAGTGTTATGAGAATAACATAAACAAATTAATTCCATAAATCTCTATAAGTTCGGACTTTTAGATGAGACGAAATTCTTTCATGGTATCAGAGCCTTCAGGCTCACGCCCACGTCCTGGTTCGATTCCCGCTAAGAGCAACTCCACCCATATTAAATTGTCCACTCAATGGGCCCCTCTCCCCCCGATGGAGTAAGAGAATCCTCCAGCCCACGAGTGATGAGGAGTGTTCGAAATTTTAAATAAACGAATTAATTTCTCATTTTTCTACAAGTTCGGACTTTTAGATGTGACATAATATTTTCAATTCTCATTACCATTCTCGTTGTAGTTCAATGATTCTTTAGGCAAAGTGGCTCGTAATATGCAAATTTTGATATAGAATCCCGTGCTTGGTTCAAAATTCTTCAATAATGAGATTGAATATAAAGATAATTGTGATGATTAATGAGAACAAGAGATGACCTATTCACGTTAATCATATACAATGTATGAGATATGTGATTCAATATAAAATTAATTATCACCTCATTTTGATTATCCACCCCCCCTCCTATGATCATTAATTTCTTCTCAATTATTTCATTATTCTTTGACCAACAACCATTTTTTTATCACACATATTCCAAGATTATATCAAAATATTAACAATAAGTAAATTATGCATCAAATCCAGCTGGAATTAATCGAAGATAAGGAAATTAATTAAATGATATTAATTGCTTTATTAATCAGTTCATCAATATTAGTTTTTTTCACTGAAAAATATTAATAATTTTTATTGAATAATATTAAACCAATTGCACACATGAAATGTTACTCTTCCCAATTATGGATGAACTTATTTTACAATTTTTATAAGATTAACGCATATGTGCCTAATTAATACTATTTAATAAAAATAATCAGCGATGTTCGATTACCACAACTAACATTAATCAATTAATATATTTTAGTAAAATAATTAATACCTTTAAGTTATACAATTGTATTGCGCCACATTAGTGGTGCTTAAAATTATTTGCCCTTTTTTTTTAAACGGAATTATTTGCCTCTTCATGCAATTTCTATTTTGCAATTTTTGTAAAGCCAAAAAGTGGCATTGGGTCCCACTTTGATACAATCTTGCATGTCATACCATCCACAATTAAATCTCCATGATTTTTTTTTTTTTTTTTTATGAATTCAATTTTCATCACAAACTCATTTGTGTAAAAAAAAAAAAAATCATTGTAGATGTATGCTTATATATGATTAATTGCTTTCAAGCCAAAATTAAATAGATGTACAGATAAGAGATGAAGAGCCTTGAGATTTGCAGAGGATTCATTCTGGTGTGTAAGAAAACAAGAAAGAGTAAGTTTTTTATGAACCAGGTTCATGCCATAAATTTGAATTACTTGACCCATTAAACTCATTTTCAACAAGCAAGATTCATTTTGGTGTGTAAGAAAACAAGCAAGAGTAAGTCTTTCATGAACCAGGTTCGTGCCATAAACTTGAATTACTTGACCCATTAAACTCATTTTCAACACATTTTTCTAAATCACTAAACCTGATTCATATTATACCATGGGTAGGATCAAATACCATAAATTAAAAAACAAATTCATAGCATGAACCAGGTTCATACAAATTTTTGTCAAAAATCAAAACCCAACTGCATATATAACCGCGTTGCCTTAATACCCTCACTTTAAGCTCGCCAATTAACCTAGCTTTTGGTCAGACACTAAATACTTCCCTAATTAATTACGACCTTATCTCTCTCTATCATTTTAACACCCTATTTATACTCTCTTTTCTCACCCCCACTTTTACCCCATATTTACTCCAAATCTTTGCCCGCCAACAACTCTCTGACGGCACCATCTTTCTTGATTTTCCGTCATGTCGCCGCCGGAGCAACTCGTTTCCGCCACCGTTAACGGCGTTAGTGGGTCCCTCTACCTCGTCCCCTAGCCTCCCACGACGACGTCGTTCGGGATCCAACGCTTTTCCTCAACACTCTCAGAAGCTTCCATTTCGATATGGGCTCCAAATTTCAGTACGTATATTTAAAAAATTTTTACAAAAAAAAAAAAAAAAGTTACATGTTTCTTATTTAAAAAATTATTCCTTCATTTAGATTGCACATTTGTAAACAAATTTTAATAAAAGTATTGTTTATTAATGTTAAATGGTTTAAAATTGATTTGATTGAAGAGTATACATGCTATCTACTTTATGTAAAAAATATACTTTATGTACAAGGGATATTTTTATAAATATGGTGATATATAATGTAAATAAAGATGTTTATAAAGATATATTTTTATGCGTAAAATTGCTTGATTTATATTTTAGAAAATGACAAAAAAAAAAAAAAAAAAGAAGGACGTCCAACTAAGGAAATAGTGCCATCTAAATTAGAATGATAAGAGTACATTATATAGGCTTATTTTGAATTGTTACATTTTGGTTAAGGGTTCCGGTAATAGGGGGGAAGGAGCTCGACCTGCATTTGCTGTACGTTGAAGTCACATCACGAGGCGGCTTCGATAAGGTTTATATAATAATGATCGTTAATTTACGTGATTATTTTTATCAACGTTTTATTTTTTTTAAATAAACAAATATAAATGCAGGTTGTTACTGAAAAAAAGTGGCGTGAAATAAGCGCGGCATTTGAATTCTCTCCGACGACAACGAGCGCGTCGTATGCTTTGCGGAGACACTACTCGACGCTCCTCCATCGTTACGAGCTCCTTTACTTTTTTAGGATTCAAGGATCCATGTCCGATGCAACAGGTGCACAACTAATTTTTTTTTTTTTTTTGCTACAATGTTTTCTTGAAGCATCATATTTACTTTTATTTATTTGTGTATAGATTTTTTTTGAATTTATATTATTATTTTTAAAAATAAAATAATTAAAATATTGTGCATATGAGTGTATTAAATATTTGAGTGAGCGTTGGTTGTCGCATTCATAATTAATACCGTGTTTGTCCGTAATTAATAGCTTTTTATATTTTCTCTCGATCCATTAATTATAATTTCCTTTTGGTACGTCCGGACTCACGAGAGGCAAAACAACTCAGATACTGTTAATGGGCAAAGTCTTGTGCACATTAGTTATTCGTGTAACTTGTTTATATTTTGTATATATTTTTAAAGGTTAGATCTTGATGATTCGAATAAGACCGTGCATTTTATAGTCGATTTTATAAAGCGTCAAGAACTTGTTATGTTAAAAAATTATTTATTTATTCTGCGTAAAAAACGAATCTGCTAATACGGAATATAACAGACGCTTACGTTTTTTTGGAATAATTATTGCACGTATTTGTTTTGTATAGGTACATCTTCTAAAATCTACGAAATAAGACGGTCACACATGTACATACCCTCTCATTTTTAAATAATATAATTATTTGATTAAAAGATCTACTTGTTTTACTGTATTAATTATTTTATTAAAAAATCATTAATAATTGCAAATCAATTGTACATTAAAATCATTTTACATAACACCGACTCTTGTAAAATATATTAATTTTAATATCTAAAATTTAAAATGAATAATTTTGTTCCCTTAGTTTTTCTTTAATGAAAATCTAATCCAAAATTTGAAATAAGGGATGAAGTACAATATTTAATAAAATGAATTATTGTCGTGGACGAATAAATAGTTAGTGGGGTCTTGCATTTATAGAATATTTTGTCCTGGGAAAGAATTAACGTAGGATATTGTCCAGGGTAGAAAATCTTGGACCTATGTAGTGTTTGTAGACCAATATTAATTGAAGTACTAAGTTGATGATAATAAATTGCATAAAAAACAACCACCACACATCATTTAATTTCTCTGCCACAAACGTTATTGTACAACCATGTGGATACTAGCATTTTCGTAATCTCAACTTATTTAATTTTTGCATAGTTTGTTTAAAACCCAACACATTTTTGTTTAAAAGCCCATGTTGTTTGCAAGTATTTACACATGGATGTGGATGTAATTAGTGGAATTTCCAGATTCCAACTAGTCTATTGATATAATTTTAACTCTTATGTTAAAATTAAGTATTTTAAATGTACTTAAAAATCCCCAATGATATGACACACGATCCACACATTAGAGATATTAATCATTAAATGATTTAATACTTGATGGGTCAGCCCTTAAAAAAGAAGAATTGAAGGCGTTTTTTTTTTTGGTCTCAACCATTTAAACTAGCTCATCTAAAATTTACAAAATATCTCTATACGAATGGTTGATTTTTTATATTTTAATTGAATATGATTGTATTCATTAATGAAATATATGTGTTATAACGTATATTATTATCATTTAAGTTTGCACGTGTATTAGCTTATATAATATACTCCCTCCCTCCTGAATTCGATGCCACCTTCATTGTTTGCACGTGTTTTTGCAAGTGAGTTTTGTATTAGTAATTGAAATGATAAAATGATTTTTAAGTAATTAAGGACATGACTCATCTATAATACCACTCGTTAAAAATCACTTTATTATTTCAATTACTAATACAAAGTTCGTTTGCAAAACGCGTATAAAAAATAAATGTAATAATGAATCTGGAACGGAGGTAGTATATAGTAATTTTCTAAAATTTAGATTTCAATTTACAATATAATTTTAAAATTTAATGTTGCACGATAGTACTTCATTTAGCACGAAACCTGTTATAAATTACAATAAGGGTTAGTTTCACAGTGTCAGTAGCTCATTTAGTTAGTCAGAAACACCATAGAACTAGTTCGAAACTGCTAGGATCAGATAGTTTTCACATCAAATGTAAGTTGACTATAGTAAAATTCTTTAAAATTTTGATGAAATAGGAAAAAAATCCTATTGAAGGTCTTTCTTAAACTTGTTTACCTCTTTTTATAAAAGACAATAAAATAATTATATAATTTTCAATTATCCACTCACAATATCTCAAAAAAAATAAAATTACAATACTCTCAACTAAAAGTTACTTTATCACTTAAAATACTAATAAATAATTATTACATTAAAACACGTACCAAAAACAAATGGGTAAATAATTTTGGGACGATTGAAAGGATACTTTTGAAAGTTGGGAGGGAGAAAATGATGTGTAGACTACATGGTAATGAATGATATTTTTTATAATATTTTATGAAAAATGAGAATAAAAATTAGGAAAAACTTATTTGCGAAAGATTGAAAAGAAAAATGGGAAACTTATAGTGGGACGGAGGGAGTATATTATATAAATTAATGCACATATTATAATAATAAAAAAAGAGTAAATCAAGTATATTTTTTAAACGTACAACTAGTTTAACTGAAATGTTCAACTTAGTTACACTAAAATGTTCGATTTATTTTACACTGAACTAGTTGAACGTTTTAATATAAACAAGTTGAACGTTTTAATAAAATAAATTACATGTTTAAAAAAATAAACTTAAATTACAAGATATACTTGGTGTATAGTGTATAAATCTTTGATGCAAGTTACTAATAAGTACAAACGAAATTGCATATATAATCAAAGTTTCATGCAAAAGTGCAAATGTATCTACGTATATACAACTATTTTATAGTACCTATTAGTAATTTATAATACTGAAATGTATATATTAGTAAGTCTTCCAATAAAATACAATATTCGTACAAAAATTAATATGTCACCAATTTAACAAATGTCAACAAATCATCTCTTTCTAATTGTCTCATTAATAGATAATGCACATATATTTATTGGGTTCGCCCTTTTTATGTTGCATTTGCACTATATGTAGTTACTTCACTTTTGAGTTTTTTTATAGTTTATGCTGTGATGCATTCTAGTCTAAGATACTCTAACCAAAATTAAGATGCTCAAATTTTGATATCATGTACTATGATTATAAAAAAAATAAAAAAAAGGAGTAGCAACATTTTCCTCTTGTAAAACTAACAAGTTTGTTTACGTAAACTAACATACAAATCCTTGCTACAGTTCCTACATGTTTCCTTGCTGTAGGATCCATCGTTGGAAAATTCGAAGGCGGGTACCTAGTGGAGGTAAAACTAGGCGATCAAACGTTAAACGGGGTGCTCTATCACCCGTCCGGTCCTGCTCAAGCTTCAACTAGCGCATCCATTGTACCGTACACCCCACTGCCCCATCAACCAGGCCGTCGATCCAGACGAAGGGTCACTGATCCGACCCGGCCCAAGCCCAATCGGAGCGCCTACAATTTCTTTTTTGCGGCAAAGCACGCCTCGCTCAAAACTCAATTCCCCAACCGAGAGAGGGAATTTACAAAGATGATAGGCGAGGCGTGGAATAAGCTCTCCGCGGAAGACAGAGTGGTGAGTTTATGTGGGAAATAGATTCCCTTCGATCCTGTGAACGAAAACATGGTTCCGTGTTTTCTCCTTTTTTTTTTTATATAAAAAAAATGAGAGAAAACACGGCACCATTATTCGTGTACAGGAGAAAATCCAAATCCGTTTATGTGATGTTTCAAGTATAGACTCTGGAATCCTTTTTTTTTTTTTTTTTAACTGTTAAAAAATAAAAAAATCAAATGGTGGAGTATTTTGTAGGCTTACCAGAAGCAAGGGCTGGAGGACAAGGAAAGGTACCAAAAAGAAATGCAGGAGTACAAGGAGAAGTTGAGAATGGAGAATAGCTGTTAAGGTCTAGCCAGCCAGATGCTGGTGTTGAAAAACCACAATTAACAAATTCAAAATTGGATTTTTTTTTTTTTTGTCTAGTTTAGAAAAATTATGGTTGCACCAAGCATTATGCCTTTTTTTTTTCCTTTTTCTTTTTTCTGATTATATATTTTCTTCTTTAGGTTTGCAGAACTCAAATTTTCTTCTTTAGCTTATTTTCAGTGCCTTCTAGATGCTCTAGAAACAATACAACACATGCTTTACTTGCACGCTCTAGAAACAATACGACATGCATGATTCACCCAAGTATTACCTTGGGGTCTTCCATTGTTAGTAATCACGAAAATATGGTCAGATAAAACACAAGTATTTTCATCCACATTTGTCAGCTCAATGTACTGTGGCTACACCACCGTGAGTTTAACATGTGAAGATTTAGCCATCTCTAACCAACAATTCCTATGGGACAAGCATTGAAATTAAAGTAAATTCAACCAAAAAATACAAAGAAGCTGTCAAAGTTGTGAGTATTAGCTAGGGGATCAATGTCTTTAAAATCAATAAGACGCATTCCATAGGTTTCACCTAGATATAAAAAGTCAGAGACACACTTACGTGAGAAAGATGCACGGTGAGACGAAATGACGATTTAACACTTTGGATGGATAGGTGTTGATTTGTGTTAGTTTCATGTATGAGACCGTTTCGTACAAATTTTCGTCAAAAAGTTAGTATGAAAGCTCGATTACAGAAGCTGCCTTAAGAAAAAAACATTACAATGCACCAAAGAGCATGATCACGCAACCATGTGTATCTTCATGTGTTGACCTCCTACACGAAAACATTGTTTCAGAAAATTATATTGCCAAATAATTTCCAACAGTTAGGAATTCAACTCCAAGAAAATGGAACTTTGGAAGCTCCTTCCCAACTTCCAATAACTTAAAAATACCATTACACTACGTAACTCAGGAGAACTAGCACACGTTTGTGGCTACTAATGTAAAGAACCATACCTCAAAGGATTGACAAGTACTAACCATTACATTCTGAGAAGGTATTATGTGCACTGTACACCACTAAGTAAGGCGTTGGTTTTTATAAGCAATAGTGGTGTACGATGCACATAATACTTTGCCTTACATTTTATATGATGGGAAAGCATGATATAAAACAAAGTGCTAAATAGAGTCGTTCTTGTATTAAGGGAGTTTTGTGACTACATTAGCTTCATTTCCAAGTTATTGCCCCATTTTGCGTTGGAGGACAAAGATGAGTTCATAAATTTATTACATAAAAGATGAGTTCATAAATTTATTACATAATTGTATAAATTTCATCAAAGTGGACATGATGAATAAAATTTAATAAGAGCAAGCATAAAACTTCTTGTGCTCGACATCAACTAGACTTATGTATATAGCACGTATAGAAGTCAAGCATAATATAAGAGTTGAGATTTAAGGAAAACTAGATTTTACCCGAAGCTCTTCTTTAAAACTAGCCCAAGGAGACTCTCGGGCAATGATGAACCTTGAGGGAATTGTGAAATATATCTTTATTCAGACGAAACTTCTGATTTTAACTCGGCCATTCAATTTTTCGATTCAAAAACTTTTTATTGTTGCTCCAACATTTTACGTTTTTTTTTTTTTCGATTTGGAACCTCCCTAATATATCGGATGCAAAAACACTGCAAACATAACCTAGTTTGTCTAGGCAAGTTACTTGACAAATATGTCATACGAGCGAACATAAACACGAGAGCCTTCGGTAAGTTGATTCCTTAGTTCTTTCATCGAATCCTAGGTGTTATGAAATACAAAAAATTTAGAGTATTTTCGTCGAATCCTCTAGGTAATAAATATTCGTATTACTTAACAACATATAAAATTCGATGAAAGAAGCAAAGAATTAACTTCGCAACGGCTCTCATGATTATGTTGGCCATGTTGTGTACTAAAATATGATGATTATGGGTTAAGATGTGGCTTAGTGATCTTAGTGACACAAACAATAAATGTGTAAAGTGGATTGTATTTGAGTTATATGATTGCTTGAGAGAATAAGAGTTTGAGCAATAAATTTGCAAGAAGTTTGATAAGGTATTAATTTCTCTCTTTTTCTTGGTCATAAATGACCAATATTTATAAGGTTTGGGAGAGTGGAGTTCACTCTCCCGATTTACAAGGACAAGTAGCCGGAAATAGCTCTGCAAAACATTAAATGCTACATGATTGATGTGACCCAGGTCGGAGGTCACTGGGAGGTCGCTCGAGGGATCAAGAGCTCACGATCCTCGCTGGGACGTCGCCCGAGGCAAATCCGGATTTGCAGGGATTTAGCCGTCTAACTACTCCTAGCTACTCATCATTATCGTCCTTTACTGACACATCTATGATTAAGGCCATTCTTAGGTAAGGCTCCTGGCGCTGCTCGTCTTCCACGGATCTCAATTAATGCTCCGTACTTGTGTCAGTGCGCGATCAGCGAGGTGCATCAAGGTCGCATGCTCGTGCCTGAGGTGCCTTTGCTTCTACCTTTCTGGCGAGGTGTTATACTTGCGCAAGACTTGGTCTGGACCTCTTCTACTTCTCGCTAGGTCGGGCCCGACCTCGCGCTATATGCCCACAACAATAGCCCCTAGCTCATTTGCCTATGCTTGCCAAGGGGGATGAGCTATCCTTCTAGTCAATAACGCGGTGCGATGTCCGGTGGCTTCTTGCGTACGCGTGGTTGTTGCCTTGGAAATCGCTGATCTGACGGCTGTTCGCCTCGTCTGCCGTGCCTACTCAGAGTAGGCAATGATGGCGCGTGGCTTTCCACGTATTTGACGCAAAAAAGCCGGTCCATCACTTATGCCCTAGAACCCTTCTATAAATACCCCTTTCCCCTCTCGTTTTTCACTTTTCACTCTTCAAACTTTCGATAACTGCCTTGCTGCTCCGGCGATTCTTGTGTGAGCGATTCCGGTGTTCATTTTTTTTCTCAGGTAAGCCCTAGATATCTTTCTTCTCTTCATTTCCTGTGTTGATTTGCGGCGAATGGCGTCTGGGGATCGGGAAGATTCGGGAAGCGCCGAGAGCTCTACTCTATTGTCAGAGTCTTGTGGGTGCGGGCCAGAAGGGGTTGAGGCATCGGTTGTGGACGTCTCTTCAGCAACTGTCAGTGATGTGCCTGTGCTGATTCGGGGAGAGGTCACATCAAGGAGGGGTCGTCTGTGTCGAGTCGTGGATGATGCCCCAAAAAGGGTTTTGGCTCCCGTCGAGTCGGATATTCAAATTTTGGGTGAGGCGGGAGAGGAAAGAAATGTCCCGAGCTCGGGGTCCGTCGACTCCACTGAGTTCGATTTCCTGTCGGATGAGGTTACCCCCGATGTGCCGAGTGAGGACGATGAGATCGACGAAGTAGATCGCGAACTGCGACTTCAAGAGACTTTGGCTCATCCTCGCGAGGTGGTACCTAGGCCAACTCGGGTCCGGACAGGCAGTTCATTTGCCGTGAAAGAGGTGACGAGCTCGGTGACTGAAACCGAACTCTTCCTGTGGCGTGATATGTTTCAAGTTCCTGGCGACGTCCACTTCTGGGTCCCTGGATACAAGATCGACTATGCCGACCAGGTTCCCGAGGGGTGCGTGGCAATGAACTATGACACGATGAAGGCCGGACTCCGCTTTCCGCTTCATCCCATGATCACCTCGCTATTGTGGTTCTGGGGTCTGGCTCCAACCCAAATCACTCCCAATGGGTGGAGCACCATTATCGGTATTCTATCGCTGTTCGGTCGCGTTCAGCCCCGAGCATTTCCGTCTGTCAAAGAAATAAATTCTTTAATTTCGCTAGCGAAGTGGGGAAAAGATCCGGGGTATTATTATGTGAAGGCTCGCCCCCATATGAAAATAGTCGAGGACCTCCCGAACAAGGTCCAAGATTGGAAGGAGAAGTGGTGGTTGGTGGGGGGAGCCTGGCAAAGCCCTGTCTTCGCTCTAGGGAACCTCAGATACCGCGAGATTCCTAGCGAATATGTGACTTTTAAACGTACGTTCTTTCGATTCTGTCTTTTCCCTAATACTGATTTAACTTTTCCTCTCTATTGCAGCTCCAAAGAATTCTAAACTATCCGAACTTTCGCTCCCTTTTTTTGTCCGGCTGATCCAAGTGTGTCTAATCGATCCCGACGAGCGATCACTGACCGTTCTGCAAAGGTTGAAGTGCTGGGAGTTGGCCGGCCTAACTGTTCCACCTCGCTCCTCTCTGTCCGCAGACATCCCTGGTAACCGAAATGGATTTTGACCAAGTTATTCATTCAAGTTTCTCTTTGTGATTCTTTTCTTGACCTCCTTCTTGTCTTTCAGTAACATTCATCGAGCCCATCCACTTTACCTCTGCCAAGGTCATCGACGAGATGCAGAACCTGAACGCCGAGGAGATGCGTGAAAAAGTTTCTCGTGCCTTGGCATTGTCCAAACAACGATCGGACCAGAAGAAAGAGGCCGCTGCAAGTGGGGCTGCTGGGACTCCTCCCCCAAAAGCCAAGACTGCTGCCGCCCCGGGGTAAGGTCAGAAAAGGGTGGACCCCGAGGTGCGAGTATCTGGGGGGAGTTCCCAAAAGCAACTTCGAGCATCAGTGGACATGGATGCACTTCGGAACTCCCCGAGCGGGAAGGTGGTGGTATCGGGCTCCGCGGGGAATCCCGATACGATTGTCGAGATCACTCAACGCCGAAACCGTGAGCCCGATGATCGTACCTTCCTAGGCTGGAGCCCAGACTTCCATCGACGGTATATTTTGTCTTTCCTATGGCCTTACTTCTTCATTTTTCTTCGACCTCAAAGTGTTTTACGCATGGTTATTTCGCAGGTATAAGCTAGATGACGGGGTGTTTCGGGGGGGAGTCAACCCGTAATTATCTGTGATTGCGAGCTCCTGCTGCTAATGATGCTCAGCCCTCCTATCTTAGGCAGATCCCTGACGATGCTCCGAAGTCCTGGACTTTGGATCTTCATGAGGAGGCCCATACCCAGCATTATCTCCGAGAACCTGACCTCGGGGATTGCTCACATGTGCCGCTCCCTGGCTTTCATTGAGAGGAGCCGGGAGAAATATGGTCGGGCGAGGATCCAGGCACAGAAAGCCGAGGCAGCCTGTACAATGATGAAGATGGATCTGGATAGGTCGACGAAAGAGCGGGAGGTTGCCATCAATGCCAAGGTTGCCGCTGAGGAGAAGCTAAAAGAGGTGATTCGAGAGATCGATGATATGGGGAAGAAAATTTCGCAGATGACGAAAGATCTCGAGCTCCGAGATAAAAAAGTGAAAGAAAGCATGGACAAGACTGCCAAAGCGGAGGATCGGTGTCACCGGCTAGAAGCTGAGGTCCATGACTTTCCGACCACTGTGAAATTGGAGCGCCATCATGCCTCAAATCTGGCCTATATCCACTCATTTTCTAATGCTGTTCGGGCTTGCCATCGGGCTGGTGACCTTGATGGGCGAAATCAACGATGTCCGAAAAGCCGCCACGGGGTATATCTTGCAAGAAACCTGTTCGGGAGGGGGATGACCTTCCCATCAAAGACCTCGCTGCCTTTGGTGTGGATTTCAGTTTCCTACCCCCAGGTGCTAATCTTTATGATCCCGAAGAGCTACTCGGGTTGTTGAATGAAGAGGTGGAAGATGGTGCGGATGGTGGTGATGGTGAGGGAAATCCAGCTGGCGTCAAGATTCTCGAGGTTGAACAAAATGCGTCGACCAACCCTGTTGAGGGGACCCCGGATGCTCCGCCGAGCTGATTCCATGGATAGTTTGTCTGCGGCAGTATGCCACTCACCTTCGGGCACTCTTTGTAACCGCCCTTCGGGGTTTTTAATCAAGTTGTTACATTGCTGCGGGGGTGTGTAAGTGTTTTGTTTGCCTCCCCGATTGTACTTTATGCCTTTGGCGTTTATCAATGAAATTGTTTTTCTTTTTCTTTCTGTTTCTCTTTAAGATCGATGACTTTGTGTATCTTGTCTTCTCGAGCATCTAGATAAACAATCATAACGATGATAGATTTATTAATTGATAGCGACTTGACTGCCGGCTTAGATAGGACATGGGACCGAGGTCGACTTAGACGTGGTGCGTGACATATTCTTGGCTTTGTCGACTTAGACTTGGTATGCGACCGAGGTCGGCTTAGACTGGGTATGCGACATACTAGCCTTCACATATTCTTGGCTTAGCCGACTTAGAATGGGTATGCGACCGAGGTCGGCTTAGATTGGGTATGCGACATACTAACCTTCACATATTCTTGGCTGAGCCGAAACAAATTAGACCGGGTATCGACCGAGGCCCGCTTTTAGCGGTATCGACATACTAGCCTTCACATATTGTTGGCTGAGCCGACTTAGACTGGGTATGAGACCGAGGTTGGCTTAGACTGGGTATGCGACATACTAGCCTTCACATATTCTTGGCTGAGCCGACTTAGACTTTTTCATTTGCGAATTTATTTCTGATCAAACTCGTGAGAGGTCGGGGACCAGTCCCCCAAGTTCGTAAATGTAAAAAGATGGAAGCGAAGTTTGTGTTATAAGTCATAACTTCGTGAAAATATACAACTGATCTGGATTTTACAAATCATAGTTATTGGTAGAACTTCTTCAGGTAGGTCGCATTCCACGAATACATCGCGGGAATGCCCTTCAAGTCTTCGAGCTGGTAAGCCCCATTCGGTAGGCATTTCGAAATCTTCATGGGTCCCTCCCAAGTCGGGCCAAAAACTCCTTTCTGAACGCCGAGTATCCTTTTTAAGACGAGGTCGCCGACCTTGAATCTTCGGATTTTTGCTTTTGAGTTGTAGTATTTCTCCGACTTTTGTTTGTAATTTGCGTTTTTCAAGTTGGCTTCCAGTCTCTTTTCTTCGAGAAGGTCGAGACTGAGCGATATAGCCCGATCGTTGTCCTCCGTGATTGTCTGCGACATTCGATGGCTTCTGATCACGACCTCGGCTGGTATGACTGCCTCCATCCCGAAAGCCAAAGCAAAAGGTGTTTCGCTTATTGAATTTCGGGACGTGGTTCTATATGACCATAAGATGCTCGAAAGTTTGAAAGCCCATAATCCCTTTGACTCGATGAGTTGAGTTTTTAGGGTGTGTTTGATTATCTTGTTCACAGCTTCGACTTGTCCATTGGATTGAAGATGATAAGGGGTGGAGAACAATTTTGCAATTTTCCACTTTGCAAAAAAGGCATCGATCTCGAAACCGTCGAACTGCTTTCCATTGTCTGTAACGATCGCTTGCGGGAGGCCAAAACGACAAATGATGTTTTTCCAGATGAATCGTATGATTTTCTCCTGGGTGATGGTCGCTAAAGGTTCTGCTTCCGCCCATTTGGTGAAGTAATCTACCGCGACCACCGCGAATTTTGAACTGCCCGGAGCTTTTGGGAAAGGACCAATCAGGTCAATCCCCCACTTTGCGAATGGCCATGGGTTGTATATCGACGTGAGCTCCTCCGGAGCTCGCTTAATTGTTGGAGCAAAAAACTGGCATTGCTAACATTTCTTCGCTTACGCTATTGCATCTTTCCTTAGGGTTAACCAATAATAGCCTTGTCTGATCGTCTTGTAGACGAGGGACTGATCTGCGGTATGATTTCCACAATCTCCTTCGTGGATTTCTTTCAGGATCACCTGGCCTTCTTCCGGGGTGACGCATTTCAAAAGTGGCAAGGAGAAACTTCGCTTATAAAGCTGTTCCTTGACGACGGTGTACCTCGCTGCTCTTAGTTGTAATCGGCGAGCTGCGACCTTATCCTCTGGCAATATCCCTTTCTCGATGTAGTCTCTGATTTCGGTCATCCAATTACTTTTCGGGGTCTCGATCTGAAAGACTTCCATATGAATGTTTGATGGATTTGCTTGATTCGTCTAAGTTATTTCCTTTATGTCGATGATGACGCGACCTGCTGAGGGAGTGTTGAGTTTAGTAACTGCTATGTTGTCCATATTTGCGGTGCCTTCCGACGTGGCCAAGCGAGCTAGCACATTTTCCTGTGTGTTTTCTGCTCGAGGTATCAATTCTATTCGCACTTCCTCGAACTTCTCGATGAGGCTCTTCGCTATCTGTTGGTATTTCACCATTTGCTCGCCCCGCGCTTCGTACTCTCCTGATATTTGGCATACGATCAGCTGGAAATTGATGTAAACCTCTAAATTTCATACACCAATGACCATTGCCATTTCCAGACCATTTATCAAGGCCTCATACTTCGCTTCGTTGTTGGTGGCATGAAAATCAAAACTCACAGCCGTGGTGAAGGATTGTTATTCAGGACTGATTAGGACCACTCCAGCCCCTGCTTGGGTGCTCGTCGAAGAGCCATCGACGTGCAATGTCCATGGGATGTCGGCCGCCTTCAGTGTCTTTTCTGGAAAGGTGAGCTCGGTTAGAAAGTCGGCGAGGACCTGAGCCTTGATCGCAGTTCGGGGTGCGAAGGTGATCCCGAACTGTCCTAACTCAATGGACCATTTTAACAATCTTCCGGCTGTATCAGGTTGGTGCAAAACCGGTCTCAGTGGCATGGTAGTTAGGACTTCTATTTGGTGATCGAAAAAATATTGTCGAAGCTTCCGGACGCTCATAATCAAGGCATAGGTGAGCTTCTCGAGCGGCGGGTACTTGAGCTTGGCATCATTCAAAGTCTGGCTGACGAAGTATATAGGCAAATGGTACTGACCTTCTGCCCGCACTAATACTGAGCTGAGAGAGGATTCTGAGGCCGCGAGGTATAAAAATAACTTCTTGCCTGGTATGGGTTTTGCCAAGATTTGGGGGTCGGAGAGGTACACTTTGAGCTTCAGAAACGCGGCTTGGCATTGCGGGGTCCATGAGAACTTTCCTTTTTTCATGGCTTCGAAAAAAGGCTTGCACTTATCCCCCATTCTGGATACAAATCTGTTGAGAGCTGCTAGACAACCGGTCAATCTTTGGACTTCTTTCACGTTGCGAGGTGGTTTCATGTCCATGATGGCTTTGATCTTTGTAGGGTTAGCTTCGATACCTCGCTGACTGATGATATGGCCCAGGAATTTTCCCGAACCAACTCCGAAACTGCATTTCTTGGGATTCAGGCACATGTTGTATTCTCTCAAGATATCAAAGGTCCGGGCGAGGTGGCACAGATGGTCCTCCTTCTTCTCACTTTTCACCACAATGTCGTCGATGTATACCTCCATGGTCTTTCCAATCTCGTCGGCGAACATTCAATTTACTAAACGCTGGTAGGTTGCCCCTGCGTTCTTCAGACCAAATGGCATCCTCTTCCAACAATACACGTTTTTCTCTGTCAGAAAAGATGTGTGTTGCTGATCATTTTTATCCATGGCGATCTGGTGATACCCGGCGAACGCATCCATGAATGTCATCATCTCGTGCCCAGCGGTGCTATCTACGAGGTGATCAATGTGCGGCATTGGAAAGTAATCCTTCGGGCAGGCCTCATTGAGGTCGGTGAAGTCGATACATAGTCGCCAAGAGTTGTTTGCTTTTTTTACTAGCACTGCATTGGCCACCCACTGTGGCTGGTCTGCTTGCTCGATCAACTTGTTATCTAGTAGTTTATTTACTTCCTCGGCCAGGGCTGCGTACTTTTTCAGACCGAACTTCCTTCTTTCTGGGACACTGGCCTCTTCATCGGATCGATGTTCAGTTTGTGGCATGCGACCTCGGGGTCGATGTCGACCATGTCCTCATGTGACCATGCGAATACGTCTAGATTCTTCTTGAGGAAATCTATCAGTTGATCTTGCAGGTCGCTGGGAATTCGCGTTCCGATGGTCACGCTTAGTTCCGGTCGATCGAGGTCGACCGGGATTATTTCGAGCTCTTCGATAGGGGTTGCTCGTTGATCATTTATTTCCGTTCTTGGATCAAGGTTGGACTCTCGCTGTTCGGAGTCGACCTCCATTGGTTCGAAACCTAGGCGAGGTTCCAAATCTGGTAAATCTCGTGAAGGTTTCTCTCTAGCTGTGATGTCAACTTCCATCGGTGTTACATTCGTTTCTTCCACACTGTCTATCTTCATTTTATCACTTTCTTTCTCTCTCCGAGGTGGAGTTCGGCTCGTACAACTTAGCCCCACCTACCTCGGATTTTCTACCAAAATAAAAAGCAGAATTTAAATCGACACAGGTGTAAGTTAAACATTTTCTTGCCGCAATCTGGTCACCTTTGATGGTGCAAATCTTACCGTCAGATCCGGGAAACTTAATACAATAAAAGTAGGATGAGGAGGCAGCCCCGAACTCATGTTCGAAAGGCCTGCCGAAGAAAGCATTGAAATTTGATGGAGCATCGATGATAACAAAGTCCAGCTGCCTCGTTGCCTTCACGTCAATGTCCAAGGTTGATGTGATCTCGATGGATAGGCGGATCATCCCATAGGCCTCAATAGGCTAGTTCCCGAAACCTCAAATTCCGACCTCACAAGGCTCGACGTAGGAGTGGAAATCACCGAGCAGGTCCAGAGTCTTCTTGAAAAGGATGTTGCAGAAAGCCCCATTATCGATCATGACGCGATGAACTAGAGCCCCCATTATTCTGGCTGAGATCACGAGTGGGTCCCAGTTTGGAAACACCACCCCATCTTTATCCTCCTCGGTGAAAGTGACCTGCCTCTGACTTGGGGCGATGGTGTTGATCGGAAGGCAACTCAGCACAACATTGTCTAGAGCTCACATCTCGGCCTTCTGGGAGGTCGCTGGGAGGAATCCACCAAGGGTCCCCCCAGTAGGGCAGATCATGTGGATGACCCTGTTCTCTGCTCCCGCTGGGATCTGCGGACCTTGCTTTCCTTGGTCGGGCTGGTTTCCTGGCGATGACGCTGGTCGCTGGTTTTGCTGCTGCCTTGGCTTGACGAAGTTCTCTAACTTCCCTTCCTCGTACAATCTCTAGAGCTCCCTTTGCAGGTAACGACAATGTTCGGTGTCATGTCCAATGGAGTTGTGGTAATCACAAAATTTTCTCGGGTTGAGTCTGGAAGGGTCCTGGTACATCTCTTTGGGTGGTGGGATATGCTACTTGCCTCTGATCGCCTGGAACACCCGAGCTGCATTCATGGTTAGTTTTTCCAGGAGTTTCACCTCCAGAGGGTTATCAATTGGCTTGAAAGTTCCCGAAGGTCGGTAGTTCGTGGACCCAGGCCTCCTGTAAGGTTTCTCGGGTTTTGGGTCAGGCTTCTTGACTTCGATCTTCACCTCGCTTGGTCGCTGCTCGCCCAACCTTGAGGCCAGTATCTCGGCATTGGTGTTCATAATCCCTATCCGGTATCGGAAATCGGCGTAGCTCGATGGATAATCCTTGTTCATCATTTTCCAGAGTTTCGTTCCCTTCTTCAACCCATGCACTATTCCCAACACCTTGGCTTCGTCGCCCAGCGGCTCGCCTTCCATAATTAGCTGGTCTATTCGATCAATATATGCCCGGTCTGACTCCTCCTCGAACTGATAGATGTTTGCCAAACGCTGCTTTGTTCCCTTGTGCGGGGTCAACGAGGCGAAATGAGTGAGGAACAATTGAGCCATCTGGTGGAAAGATTCTATGGACGTCGGGGGTAAGGAGTTGAACCATCGGTAAGCTTGGTCGCCTAGAGTGAGAGGGAAAAAAAGGCATTGAGTGGCATCAGTCGCGCCCATGGAGTTCATGTAGGACATATATTTGCTCACGTGATTTATCGGGTCGGTGCTGCCGTTGTATTGGGTGATGGAGCTGACATTGATCTTGATTTGGACAGGAGCGAGCATGACCGTGGGTGATAATGGCGAAACGGGAATTTTTGTGGTGAGAGGTGCTCCCCCCTTGTTTGCTAATTGTTCTTGGAGATCCTTGATATTCTGGAGGATGGCGGCCATTTGTGGGGACTCATTCTGTCCTGCGACCTCGCCTTGGTGAGGGCGAGGTGGAGAATTTTTTCCTGTCGACTGGGTGACGGGGTTCGATGACGTCTGCAAGGTGAAGGGGTTCTTTCCACCCTGCGAGGTGAAGGGCTTCGTTCGAGCCGATCTTTCGCCGACACTCGTTGTCTGGGTCCGCCTTGGGCCACCGATCCTGAAAATGATCTCTCTGGCTCGGCTCGTTCGCGCTGGGATGGTCTGGGTTGGTCCCACCGAGGTCCGCGACCTCGGTGTGGGCCGTCATTGAAACCCTCCGAGAACAAACGCCTGTGGATGGGATTTGACCCCTCGTTAGGGTTACATCGATAGGTTGGAGTATGTTGGGTTCCGTGTGAGTTGACCCCTTAGCTTCCCTCGCGGCGAGATCCCTCATGGCGAGGCTCCTCGCGGCGAGGTCCCCTGCAGTCAGATTTCTCCTGGTGAGGCTCCTCGCGGCGGGATTCCTCGTGCCTTTGGCCCTTGCCCTTGCTTTGGGCCTTCCGGTTCAGGTTATGGCGTAGGTTGCCATCTGGGATCTGCACTTCGACCTGCCTTCGGAGTAACTCCGCGATAGCTTCATCGATTTCTTTCGGGGTGTAGATCTGTACGAGTTTTTGAGCAACCCCGGTGGTGGGTTCTCCAGCCTTGTAGTTGCTAACGGTCGGGCCGCTAGCCCCTACTCCGCCGGAGCGACATGAAACTGAAAAGACTTTCCTCTTGGTGATGAGAGTTGCTTGAGACATGGTTGAGTGATTTTTTGAGATATTTGGGTATATGAGATGAGTTTGTATCGAAGATTCGTGAGGAATACTCCAATGAGAAAACACTAAGAACTTAGCTCGATATTTCTTAAAGAGTACCCTCATTCTAGCGCCAATTGTTGTGTACTAAAATATGAGGATTATGGGTTAAGATGTGGCTTAGTGATCTTAGTGACACAAACAATAAATGTGTAAAGTGGATTGTATTTGAGTTATATGATTGCTTGAGAGAATAAGAGTTTGAGCAATAAATTTGCAAGAGGTTTGGTAAGATATTAATTTCTCTATTTTTCTTGGTCATAAATGAACCATATTTATTAGGTTTGGGAGAGTGGAGCTCACTCTCCCGATTTACGAGGACAAGTAGCCGGAAATAGCTCTGCAAAACATTAAATGCTACATGATTGATGTGACCCAGGTCGGAGGTCGCTGGGAGGTCGCTCGAGGGATCAAGAGCTCGCGCTCCTCGCTGGGACGTCGCCCGAGGCAAATCCTGATTTGCAGGGATTTAGCCGTCTAACTACTCATAGCTACTCATCATTACCGTCCTTTACTGACACATCTCTGATTAAGGTCATTCTTAGGTAAGGCTCCTGGCGCTGCTCGTCTGCTACGGGTCCCATCTCAATTAATGCTCCGTACTTGTGTCAGTGCGCAATCAGCGAGGTGCATCAAGGTCGCATGCTCGTGCCTGAGGTGCCTTTGCTTCCACCTTTCTGGCGAGGTGTTATACTTGTGCAAGACTTGGTCCGGACCTCTTCTACTTCTCGCTAGGTCGGACCCGACCTCGCGCTCTATGCCCACAACAGGCCCAAATGACACATTTACCCAAGTAATCGGCCAAGACAAAATAGATTATATTTGATTTTATGGTGGTGTTCCAACATCGGATGTATGGGGGAAGGTTTCGAATCGCAACACATACAAACGCAAAGTACTGGAGCTAACTATCCAAAATTTCTTAAACGAAAAATCTCATGGCGGAGTTGAAATTATAAGTTTCGGTTCAACAAAGAGTTATTTTGCAGCTACTTTAAGGTCAACATCATTGCCCAGGAGTTTCCCTGGGCTAATTTTTACGAAGCAAACTCTCTTAAAATTTAACTTCCCTTAAATCTTGACTCTTGTTTTGAATTATTCAATTGTATCTTGCATGTTATCCAATGTTCATCGACATTGAAAATAAGTATATTGACTCTTGTTTTGAATTATTCAATTGTATCTTGCATGTTATCCAATGTTCATCGACATTGAAAAGTATAATTAACAGAGGTCTTGCGTGAAACCATCTCACGGTGAAATATAGTCTAATTTAAAAATAACGTTTTAACACTTTAAAAGAGATGGACAATTAATTTGTACCAATTTGTAATCGGTCTCACACAAATTTTTGGCTTTATAAAATTACACATAATGAAAAATTATAGAAACAAAAATAAAAATTACACTAAAATAAAAATCTCTGCATATCTCGCCAATGTTTGGATGACCACATATTTTTTCTCCCACTCACAAAATCTATCAATCACAGTGAAAATTCTACCTCAATAAAAATCTTTATTTATCAATACGTCATACTTAATACTTATGATTGAAATCTAAGTCTTCTGGATGCATTCTAACCATAATCACTTTAAATGTCTGCCGTATATATAACAATGGATATCAATACAATTCATGACTAAAATTGACATTATAAAATAGCATTTATGAAGAATGATGCATCGAAGATTTTGTTCTCACAACTATTGATGAAAATATCGCGACTGACTCTCCAACCTTTCTGTGCTTTATGGCTCAATATGCTATGTGAAATAATGAATTTAAATGAGAAATTATAGCAAAACATAGAGTTTTTTGCACTTTTGGTCCCATGGGATACGCCATGTTTTCAAACGAATACCACTTATGGCAGAATTAGTCTCAATTGGCAGCTCCCCGGAGACCGTAAAAATGGACAAGGAAAAGAAGTTTGAGCCGGCGCGGGCGCCTGCTCGTGTTGGTCGCAAACAGCGCAAGCAGAAAGGCCCCAAGGTGACGACGCGGATTCCGATGGTGACGCCTTTGACAAAGTGTAAGTTGCGGCTTTGATTTATGAAATTATGTATCGATTTGGGGGAGAGTTAGATAAATAGGGTTCTTAGTAGTAATTACTTTTTTCTTTTTTGCATACAAGTAGAGAAGATAATTTATGTATTAATATTGATTAGGGTTCTTAGTGAATTGTGAGATGTATATAATTTGCTCAACAACTGCCTGCATCTTATCCTTGTCATTGGTAATAAAAGTAAAACAAGCGAAATTTTGTTGTGTATTGCCTATTCATCTCACTCTTTCTATAACTGTGAAATGCAGCCGTGCTGTTGACAGGCAAGTGCTCTCATCCTCAAATTATGTTATGTTTATAGGCCAGTTGACTCGATCAATCATGCATTTGTGTGTTCTAACTTCATGGTTTCCTCAGATCCTTTTTTTTTTTGCTTATCTTGTGGGAGTTTGCTCCAGGTGATTTTGGTAATGAGAATGTTGATCTTGTTGCGAGTATTTCAAACCTTGATTTTCCAAAGGCAGTCATTTTGGGGTAGCATGACGCCTGGAATACCCAGAAATTCTCTTCAAGATAAGCTTCATTGATACTCCATAAGATTATTTGAAGTGATTGAGAAAGGCCTAGAGTGTATTAAGTATTAATAAGAATATAAAGATCAAGGAAGTACATATTTTATGTGGTCAATGGCTCATATTGATGTAAATGAATGGGAGGTCGTATTATGCTAGCTTAATAGATCTTATTTTACCAAATAGACCACTTCCTTCTCTCTTTAATTCTCTTGTTTCATTTAGTTCCAGTAAAGGTTATGATTTACAAGCATGTGGGAATGCTTACTTATTTACTCTGCTTTGCTTGATTCCCTCATTCCTTCAAACACTTCTCGGTCTCTTAATGACTCAATCCTATATTTTGGTACATGCCATGTGGATAGCAACTTATTTTGGTATCTATAATGGTTCACATACCTTGATCAGTGTGTACAAGTTATTCATTAGTTCGGGGGGGAGTATCTTTTAAATGCTTTTTTGTTATGCAGATCTGTCGTGTAGAGGATATCCTTGTTGAGGGTTTTGTTGAAGGCTCTGTTGTTCATTTCCACAGAGCGAGAACCATCAGTGTCCAGTCGTCTGGAATTATAAGCACATCAGGAATGGTTAAGACCCCCTCGGCAATGTAATCCCTCATCGCCCCGCGGGTTTAATCTAAATTTTGATTTTTTGAACCTATGAGACCATGTGTGCAAGTGGATGAAAGTTAGTTAAGTGGTTAAATGTGTATTAATTATGTAGTATAACTTTTGGGACAAAGTCTGTAAGTGGTAGAAAGATGGTTAAGTGTTAAATGTGTATTATTTATGTTGCATAGCTTTTGGGACCAAATCTGCAAATAAAGTTAACGGTTTCCATCACGGTGGGACCAAGTTTGCAAGTATGAGACCAGTTCTGTCATAGTTGGGACTAGTTTGAAAACATGGTGTGTCCCTTGTGACCAAAAGTGCAAAAAAACTCCAAAACATGTGAGTTTTATAATGTAAAAAATAAATAAAATAAAATTACACATAGATTCTTTCTCAATTAAGAAACTCTAATACATCTCTATCAATTTCCATTTTATTCCATGGTCCTTGCGAGCATCAACATATGGAGATTGAAGAAACCATGAACATCCTTTTAAATAAAACATGAACATCTTCAACATCCTTTGAAGCACTGTCAGGAGTACTTGAGTCCTCATTGTAAATGTCATCTCTCATTGTAACATCTAATATAGAGTTATTGAGCATTGGATCTTCAATCTCATGATCATTCACCATGCCCTGGGATTAGATAGTATGCGAGTAACGGGACTCAACATTTAGTTTTTTTAATGAGATATGATAGCTTTTATTCAAGTGTTTTGTCCGACACCCTATCAAATTATCTCTCTGGTGTTTTGTCTGACACAGTGGACAACTCTTCTCTTGATATTGCATGAAATTCTCGTTGGGTGGATAACATTGGAAATTTTGATGGTACCTCTAGTGGGAATGTATCATATATCATCTTTAATGTCATAATCAAATTCTACCTAGTACCATCCTCAATACAAAAACTTCCAAGGCACTTAAACAATTGTGTTGATTATAAACAATGTAATGAGTATATGCATAAAAAAATATTAACGTTAATTATAAGCACAAAATATCGTCACGGGTTGTGCCAAAAAATGTTAATCTTCGTATTCATTCTCAACATACTTAACTTTTTGAATCTTGATACTACATACATATCATATCATAGATTGAATTGCAATCTCAATGTATTGCCTAAATAAAGGATAGTCTCAGAACACTCATATCTGAATGAAAATCATACATCAATTAAGACAAGTTATTAAAAAAAAAAAATCAAATAATGTAAGAAACTACAATGTCATCGAAACACCAAAGAAATTGTATTGTGTTTTCATTGTTAGTTTTTAGGAGTTCCAAAGGTGGCTTATTCTATCTAAATAATGCAAAAAATTAAGGAATGTGAACTTTCACACAAGAAATCATCTTACAATTGTCTATTCTCCACAAGAGCCTAAATCCAAGGTCTAACACAAAACCTCTCATATCATGGTCGAACAGAACAAACTCTGCCATAATTAACTAGAGCGATTTTGATCCCAATCTTCAGTTGGTTGTCAATCTGTTCATCATAAATTCATTTCACTATTTTCTACACCAACAACAAAACTATAAAAATTACTCTAGAATCTTCAACGACATTGTGGACGTTTTTTGAGCCAAAATATGATATTCAAACTTCAGAACGATGGGGAGATAAAACTCCATCTTTGAACACCGAATACAACCACTCTCAGATGCGAGACCAAGCCTTTTTTTAACCATGTTCTCGAAGGTAACTTGCTTTAATCTGATGTAGGGAAATTCCATTTAGTTGGTTATTTGGATAAATATCCAGCTGATCGAAACATGAGCGTTGAAAATCAGCTAATGTGTCTTGACTAAGAGATTCTAAGACCAATTTTGAGTGATTCTGAATTTTTCTTTTGTTAAATTGAACATTTTTATGTAATGTACCCAAGTAAATTCACTCGTAAACAAAATTAAAAATAATCAATAATATTTCAAAAAAATGTAATATAAACCTTACAATATTACCAATGGAGAAGGAGTCACCAAGGATAGTGTCGGCCATTCCAGTCATGTAGCAATTAAATTGTAATTTCTATATAACATTCTATAATTGTGCTTAGCTGTTTAAAAAATCATTACAAAATACTATGTTATTATTGTTTAGGGTGAATTTACTAGGAAATGTAAAGACCTAAACTTTACAAAGAAAAAGTTTGAAATCAGTAAAAACTAAAAGCTTTGTTTGACATAAAAAGGGTGTCAGATTCAAACAGTCCAGATACATTAGCTGATTTTCGATCGTCATGCTTCACTCATATGTTGGATATTGATCCAAGTTACTAACCGAATAAAATTGCCCGTATATCAGATTATAACAAGGCAAGTTATGATTAAAAAAGAGGCTTGGTTTCGCATATGAGAGATGTTTATTCGTGGTCAAAGGTGGAGGTTTGGTTAACCACCAGTCTAAAGTTCGGAACATCAGATTTTGACCTGGAGAAAGTTTTTTACATTGTGCTAATTGTGTAAAAAAATGTGGAATGAATTCAAGATGAATAAATCTGACGACCAACCAAGGACCACAGCCAAAGTCGCCCTACTAATTGTGGCAGAGTTAGTGTTATCCAACAATGACGACTGTATTAGGCCTTGGATTTGGACTCTTGTGGAGGATAGACAGATGTGGAATGATTTCAAGGGGGAAGTTCACGTTCCTCAATACTTTACCTATTTATATAACATTAGGCCCTCCAAAAAAAAATAAAAATGAAAAGCACACATACGATTTCTTTGATTTTCCTAAGATAATTTCAGGTATATACTTAGAATTTTTTTTGGTAACTTTGTCTTTAGAATTACTAGTATTAATTAATATATTATTTTCTTGCAGATATGGGCATTTGAGATTGATTTAGGAAAACATATTTTGAGATCGTAAATCAGTCTCTGATATGAATGAAGTGCCAAATGCAAAAAGGGAGTATGTTGAGAACAAATAAGAAGATTGATAATTTTTCTGCACAACGCGTGAGTGAAATTTTATGCTTTTAATTAACTTTATTCTCTATAATTTTGTATGCACATATCTCTGACTTATTACATTGTTTTAAGCACCTTTAATTGAAGAGTGTGTAAGTTATTGGGTAGGAATTGATGACGACATTGCAGATAATATATGGTAAGATTCTGCCAGAGGCATCACCAAAGTTTCTAATGTCATCCACTCGACACGAACATTCTTGCACTATTAAGAGAAGAGTTGTTCACCATGTTGGACAAAGCACTAGAGAGATCACTCAATAGAGCCTTGGACAAAGCACTCGAAAAAAAAGGGTACTAGATTTCATTGAAAAGATCGTCTCTGAAATGCTGAGATACGTGCTACCTATCCCCAGAGAATGGAGACATCTAATCCTACACATCATTCTTCAGACGATCATGATAAGATCCAATGTTCAAGGACTATATATCCACTGCAACACCCACAATTCACCCTATCTCCTAAATCCTAATACAATTCACCAGAAAGAATGAGGAGAGTACCTCTTGAAGAAAATTATTAGAGGGCCACGTGCTTTTCGATTGGTCTAACTTGTTCTCGAATTGGTTCAACAACAATATCACCATCTTCATCGCATTTTCGACTTCAGGGTCAATTAGTGAAGATGAGCAAAACAGATATATGCAATTTACTTGAACAATAAATAGAAAAACTAAAAAGAAGACAAAACAAAGGGAATGTGGGGTGATAGATGTAGTCGTGGAGAAGAAAAAGTGGGGGGTGGGGGTGGGCAGCATGATTTTAAGAATATAAGTAAAAAGGAGAGGGGGGTGGGAAGGAGAGGCTACGTGATTTGAGAAAGAAGAGAAGGGGGAACTTTGCCCAATAGTTAAAAGGGTATAGTTGAAAAATAATATTTTTTCTTAGCTAAAATAGATAGAAAATTAACACTTTAAGAAATAAAAATATTTCTAAGTATTGGGTTAAGAATGGGGGTTCTCTCAAAATTAAAATAAGAAAGCAAGATTAAATTTTTGTTTAAGTATTGGGTTAAGAATTGCTTGAAAAGAAAATACTTAGATGGAGCAAAAGGTCTAGACAAGATGGTTAATCAACAACATATGTTAACAATCAAATCAATTACCGCAAGTAAGGAAATGAGGGATCTTTGCTCAAGATTTTCTGTTAAGACCACGAAAAATACGGTGCTTTCTGCTCGTAGTGTGCCTTCCAGATGCCCTTGAAACAACATACGGAATAAATTGCACCTACAAATTACCAAGTTTTAAGAAACAATATTCCAGACTTTCCAGAGAAAATTTAGTTGCTAGTAATATGGTACTATGATGAAGACAAAAATGAAAATGAGTGATAGAACAAACTTGATATGACATTCAACGAAGTATTTTTTCGGGGTGTTACATTATTAGTAATCACAAAAATATGGTCAGCGATAGATGACAAATATTCTCATATTTGCCACCTCAGAGTATTGTTGCTACACTGCCCAGTGTATTAACTAATAACATGTGCAGCTTTAGCCATCTCTAATACATCAAAATACTCGTTATTTGTATAGCACAATGAGAACTTTAAGACATATACCATGAAAAAAAAATATTCAATTTCCTAGTGACATTTATAATAAATATGAAAGGTAATAAATGAAGTACCTCAGAATGGTTCCTGATGCCGTAATGTTGAAGTGGAGAATTGTCATCAAGCAGCTTCTCGTTGTGGTATGAAAGGCAAAAATTTGCCCATACATGTTTCCTGTGAGCCCAATAAGCCATTTCTCATATTTCAGGTTAAAATTTCTTCATTTTAAGTAACTCATGGAAAAAGCAGCTTAGTATCGGAAAGCCTCAATATATATATCATAAAAAAGTGAAAAAACTAACACAACTATTACCATTCCTTAACTTAATATAGAACTACGTGGAATATAAAAGTCAAGTGTAAAAACCTGTATTGAAACTTATAGGACTTTTACATGAATTTCGGGTCATATAATTTCAGAAAAAAAATAAAAAATTCTATGTTTGACAAGATAAATAGTCAAGAAAATTAGTAGGTAATGAATCCACCACGACAGAACATCAGTTACATTATCAAGGAAAGACAACTTAATTGTGATAATATATTAGCAACAATATCTATCTTAATCATCACAATTAGATTTCCAGAATATATCCACATATGAACTATTGACTATGGAGCTTACCAAGAGATGTGACGATGACCCATCTTCGACTCCTCCATATCATTCACTTTTTTCTTAATTACCAGTTTCAGGTCCTTCACAGTTGCAGAATTCATCATTACCACCTCTTGACACCCAAATATGAAAAACACAAATCAGCGCACCTCCACATTTTTTGTTACAATTCAGAAAACTAACTACCAAAACATATTTGTGAAAATGGCAAAATGCCACAGAGAAAAAAAAATTAATTACCAAAGGATGTGGAATCCAGTTTACGGATGGTGATGCGCATTGCGCTGCCAAGCTCCAAGTTGATGAGAGTGTCCACATCGGAGAGTGAGGGCTTCTTGGGCACATCAGCAAGAACTGGATCAGTAAGAAGTGCTGCTAAGGTTGATTGTAATCTAGCCTTCTTTACGCTGTTGCTGCTGTACTCTGGTGTTGACTTTGTGGCGCCAGAGGTAACATCTGCTGATGCATCCATCTCCTCTGTTTGGTGATCAGAAACGAAGAAATTTAGAAAATTTGTGCATCCATATTTAACTAGAAGGGTATTCATTAAAACTTGAGGATGATTGATTTCAACATTCACTAAAACTTGAGGAAATAAATTTATATTAGAATACAATATTTATGACCATATCACATAAATTAATGTTATATACAACTGTCAAAAACTCTCTGAAGTTGAAATGAACTTCAGGCTTGGTCAAACCCATATACAACAATTATAGATTGTAAGTTGCAGTACTCATCAAGATTCAATTGACACTAGGTATACACAAGTTAATTACAGCATTCATCAAGATTTCCTAATTATGTAATATTTTGGTTTTCCAGTTTCCAGAACTTTCAATAATGATAGCCTTCTTGCAATTTTTTGGTCTAATGGGATTTCTTTATGTTTCAATCATATTGAACAAGAAATAAAAAGTTAGGGAAAGAGCTTTATCTTTTAAATTCTTGAAGTTGCGGTGGTTGATAAATCAAGAAAATATTATTGCATAGATAAACACTCATGCACGAAGGCACACAGAGGCCTTCTGGGGATGGCAGTTTAGATAGAAAAAATGAAAGTTTGTATGAGAAGGGGCCATCACAGGAGATGTGATGTCATAGATAGTAGCATGGACTACACTGTTGATGAAATAACTGGGGGGGGAAAGACTAGGCTTCAAATTTGGGTTTAGGATTAAATGGAATATAATAAAAATTATGTTTATTTCGCCACAATTTGCAACTATTGATATAGGTCTTCTTTCAGTTTTCAGATAATTTATTTTTGGAACCAATGTACTGTTATAAAAACAGTAAACGGCTTTCTTCGAGTTGATTTGAAATTGATTTGTCATGGAGGAAAACACACAAACAAAATAGAGCAATTTTTTAAGAGACTTTAATTTTAAATGTGGAGGTTACCAACTAGAAAGATAATGCAGAGCAGCAGAAAGAAATAACTCTGTAAAGATCAAAGACACTGATACAATTTCATCTGGTTCTTTTTGAAAACATAATTAAATAAATAAAACGTTGTACTTAGGATATACAATGCCATAAAATTCATTTCTCATATTTTCATCCCATCCAACTCAACCAAACATATGTTGCACTATACGATAGCACTTTACTCTTATGCACCACCACTCTTAACTTTTACTTGGTATAAATTTCCCAACAATCAACTAGAGAATGGAATCACAATATTCCAAAAAGAAATTTCCAGAAACATCCGTCACTTAAACATGTAGTATCTTAAAAAATCTAAGTAGTAATCAAGCTACAGCATCTGAATGGGCGGTAAATTATCAAACCACAAACCACATTTTCATCAAACTAAAATTGGATGTAATTAAACACTTAGCATAACCATGCACATTGAATCAGCTAACATAACAATATCCAGTTTTTGGAAGTTCCTCAAAATGGCTAGTACTCCACACAATAAGTATAAACAAGAGCATCAGCTACTATTCAAAGGGAAACAATGAGTTGATCCTAATATATATATAAAGATTTAAATCTCAGGTATCCTACCCAAACCTTCCACAAATGCAGAACCGAGCTACAACAGGGGAATGACAATGAACTGAATTAATTATGGTGCTTAATTAGAAATAACAATAAAAGGAACAAATAAACACACCCCAACCAGAAAGAAGATTATTGACAAATCATATTCAGAAAACCTAATCAAATCTCCCAATGAAAGAGAAATACACCAACATAAAGGACTAGCTATTGCATCCCCAAAATGAAAAACTGCAATTACATATATATATGATTTCTTTTCTCTGGAATTGCTTGAGCTGAATTCTGTTTTGCTTAAGGCCAATTTTTTATGTTGTGTATATCTGGGCTACATTCTGCAAGTGAATTTTTTGTTATTAACACCCCCAGCATATTAGTAGATACAACATATCAAGAAAATCCCATGATACCCTCATCGTTTTATATTAAAAACATATACTCAATCCCTAGTTTAACCACAGTAGCTGCACTGCCGCCCAGCCACCGGCATCTGCCGCCGTCACTTACTTATCCGGTCAAAAAATATATCGATAATCATCATATATTTTTTTGGCAATTATCAGTTGAAATTAACAAACATCGGGCAAAAAAAGAGAGAAGGAGTTACCTGAGATCTGGGGGAGAAAGAGAACGGGTCGCGTGAGATCTTTAATGGGGAGAGAGGTGGTCAGGTAGTCGATGGGAGGCGTCAGGCGACGGCGGCCGACGGCGTGGAGGCTCCGATTGAAGAAACTGAAAAATGAAAGGGAGAAAGAGAGAGAATATTTAGGATTTTTAAACCGCCCTTTTTTGTTTATTTTTTCAGCCCAGCCCAGCCCATTTATGTATCTTTCCTTTTGTTTTAACAACTACTATTTCACCAGAGCGATGTTCGATAAATTTCATTTACTATATTATGTAATAAATTATGAATTTATAGAGCTTCAATTTAATTTGAAAAGTACTTCTGTGATCTCAATATCAAGTGAAGGTTTATCTCACGTATAAGATAATCTCATAAAAAAAATTTCTTTTAATATAATAATCCTATATATAATTTATTTGTCTTATTTATGTATATTAATATTAAATTGTCAATTTATTATATATAAGATAAGGTTTAATGTGTTGAAACTTTAATTATATATTATATTTTCAAAAAATATATGTAATATTTTGTCAACATCAATATTGTTGTTAATTTGTAGCAAGACATTTTATGATATAATAAATTTTTATATATATATATATATATATAATTAAGTAAATTGAATATTTGAAGAAGAAAAAAAAAGTGAAGCTTAATTTAAAAAAAATTTTTTCTTAAATTTACTTAAACAAAATCAATTATTTAATGAAATAAATAGCAAAATATGCATTACATGAGTCAAATAATATTGTATCATGAGAACAACAATTATAAAACTAATAAAATTAAAAAAAGATGCACTATTTTAAAGTTATTAGATTTATTAGAAAAGTTTATATTGAGATTTTTATTAATTTAATAATTTATTTATATCAATTTTGTAAAATTGGGATTTTATTTGATTAATTTTATGTAAAACAATTAAATAAAATCACTAAAAAATTTAATTCAAAACACATTAAAATAGTTGAGAGAGGGAGGGTTCTAGAAAAATGACGAGGATTTAACCGGATCTTAGAGAAATGGGGAAGATAATTATAATACAAAAACTTGTATGCAATATTGTATACTAGTGTTATGTGCAATTGTAGTTTAATTGGATTTTTTTTTAATTTTTATGTCAGTCCTGCCCAAGGTTAGAAATGAAAAGCAGTTGGAGGGTCTTATGGGCCTTCTTCCTCGCTTCGCCGCTACAGACCAGATTTCTTCTTCTTCCTTGAGGTGCTTCCAAATTCTTCTTCCATCGCCGCAACAGACCAGATTTCTTCTTCTTCCTCCCATTGCTCGTGCCCTAATTTCTTGTCCAATTTAATTTTTTCGATTCGTTCTGATCATTAGATGAAACCAGGTCATTCAATTTGGATTTCGATGTGGATTCTACGAGAATAAGAGAGAATATGTGTGTGGTGGTTGGTTACCCCTCAACACAAAGTGTGTGATGAAATTCAGATCCTTCTGCACTCTTTTTCACGTTGTCCTCAGAAATCAGAACTGGATCAAGATTTTTTTTTTCTGTCTTGGTTTTTTGTTCATGTAGTAACATTTTTTTGCTCATATGGTAACAATCTTTTTGTTCATGTAGTAACACATCAAATTGTTCTTTAAATCTGTAATTTTGGACTGGGGATTTCTTTTAACACTTGTACTGGTTTTATTTATGTGGTAACACTCTTTTGCTCATATGGTAACACTCTTTTTGTTCATGTAGTAACACATCAAATTGTTCTTTAAATCTGTAATTTTGGACTGAGGATTTCTTTTCACGCTTGTACTGGTTTTATTTATGTGGTAACACGTTTTTCTTCATATGGTAACACTTTTTGTTCATGTAGTAACACATGTTTTTTTAGTAATATGTAACACTGTTCATATATCGTCATAATACTATGTGAATACTCATGTGTTAATATATGAACAATAATGTGTTACCATGTGACTCATGTTACGTTATGAATATTTATGTGTTACGATACGTTTAATTATGTGTTAAGTTTTTCAATATAACAATGTAGTAACATTTATACATAGATGTAGTAACACACAAAAATTTGACCAAAAAAAATAAAATAAAAAAGTTATGTGTTCAATAGGAATCGAACCTGCGACCAAATACATTAACAACAAACATGAACCACTAGTCTACAACATATATTTGATAAACATATTCTTCTATAAATACATATGCGAGTGCGCCAACCTAAAGCCCACTGCCCACCCCACCCGCGCCCCCTGCCCAACCGATCCGCCCGCCCAGACCCGCAAATTTTAAAGTATTTTTATCTTATTTATATTATATTGCACATAATATTAATGTGCAATATTCCACACAAGACTTTCTCTTATTATAAAGAGGAGAGAGAAAGGGGTAGGAAGAATGGACGGATATATGTATAGATTTTTTGGTTGTTTTCTTGGCTAGAGTGGCTACTTGAATCCGGTTGGGGGCTCGGGGCTAATAAATTTATCCACTAAAATTAAACATATCTCCACTTCCTATCAATTTCAAATTCAAATATAAAATTTCAAGATTTTAAATCACCGTATATGTGTAATACAGTTTCCCTCCACCTATCTCCTTTATTTTAAAATTCTATCTATCTTTATCTTCTACAAGTTACTTTCAAATTCAAAATTAAAATTGCGGATTGATCTTAATCTACGCCAGTTTAATCTTAAAATAAAAGAACTGCTCTCATTAATTTTCGTTGATCTATGGCAGTTTACTTTTTTCACTGCCAAGTCACTCTATGTTATTATTTCTTATGAACCGAGCGTCCATCCGAAGTAATGTACGAATTCCGAATTGAGCGTCCATGCGAACAAAACGTACATTGATAAACTGTGGATAACGAATTATTATTTTACCGATAAATTTGCTTAATATCTTCTTCATTGAGTTTGATTTTTGATATCAATTTTTCTTAGGTTTCTACGTGACATATAATGCCACCTACACGAACTTAATAATATCTTTTCCACTTATACTCCAAGCAGATTGGCTACGCACTTGACAACCATTCCTCCCACATGTCTCTTGAATGTTTTCAGAGACAGACACTTTGTGAAATGATTAACTAGGTTATCCTCCAATGCGATCTTAGCCACCTCTACATCTCATCTCTTAACGATTTCTCGTCTTAGATTTCTTAACTTCAGTGTGTTTGTTTGACTCGTGGACTCTTGGTTCCCTTGAATTTGCAACTGCCCCTAGCAAATATTGCTAGACAAATTCGGAACTCCATCCAAGTCCACTAAGAAGATCTAGAGCCAAACTGGTTTCTTCACTACTTCACAAGCAGCTACTTACCCGGCTTCCATGGTTGAGTCAATGATGCATTTCTGCTTCACACTTGTCCATTTCATGGCTACACTTTGTTGTAGCATTGATAAACCCGACCCCTGGTTAAGTCGCACGGATGGCGATTCGCCTCCCCAATGCCATTTAAAGCGACCTGTGATCTGGGGATAAATGGCCGCATGATCGACTTGCCCGTCAAGACTGTGTTCCTTACCCAAATCACAAAGACAGCAAGTCGCGAGACGACTTACTGGAACTCCACAAGTCGCAAGGCGACTTACATTCTAAAGCCTCTGGCCGGGAGCGATTTGCATCTATCCGAGTTGTATCATCATAAAGAAGGAATATATTCAGACTAGTTAGGGAGCGGATTTTGAGGAGCTAATCGGAGCAAGTGTATCAGATACCGAAGATCTCGGCCGAAGATCGCGGGATATTCGTCCGATCCGTCTCCAACCCTAAGGGCTGATTGTCCAGGCCCATGAAGACCCTGAAACCTAGTTTCTAGTCTATAAATACTTCATGTCAAGTTCATTGTAAAGGATGGAAAATCTTAGTTTCTAGGCAGAAATTATAGTGAAATATTCCAGGCTTGGTTGCCCCCAGACGCAGTCTCATTCATAGATGAACTGGGTAATCAAATATCATCTCTTTTACTGGTTTTGATCGCCTAAATTGCTATACTATTATCTAGTAATTATTCGTTGGCCGGGATACATAAACCGGGCACAACAATTGGCACCGTCTGTGGGAAGTTTTTCTTGAAGAATTACACTAATTCCTGAGAAGACCCACCTTTCCGATCAAGCAATGACGATCAACCAAGGTAATGCTACCGGACACGAGGCAGATGCCCATGGTGGTGTCGAAGTCTCTATGAGCTCACAACGCACCCGCCCCGCAGCCCCAACGGTCGCTCCAGACTGGTGGAATCTCGTCCAGACACCGGAGGACTCTAAGCCCGTCATGGCCGTTCTCAACAGGAAACACCTCATTTTCGATGGCGAGAAAGAACAACCCCCTATCAAAAAGGCCGCCCATGATGCCGGAACTTCAAAGGGTAGGGGCGACCTAGCCAGAAAGGGATGTTCAATAGGTCAATTGGCTTACGATCCAGTGAAGCATGCTATCGTCCAAAATCGTCGACTCCTGGAGAAACCAGCGGGGTCGGACAATGTGTTAAACCGTCTTGGGGATCTAAGGGCTCAAAAGGTTCCGATGGTCATCGAGGATGAGGCCCAGTCTCAGCCTCGACATGCTGATCAGGTAGAGCGCGACCTCACGCTGGCTCTGAACATCCACCGCGATGAAATGCCGAGGGGTTTGGCCGTCCACCACGGCGATCCTCTGGTAGCTTTTCCGGCTGGTGATCATCGCGATGCTCAGGTCGCGGCGCTGACCCGCACGGTCCAACGACTTCTTGAACGAGTGGAAAATCAAAATGGGCCGGCGGGGACAGATAATAACCTCGTCATCCCAGATTTCCCACTAGGGGCTATGGTGACTCTGGCACCCACCCAGAGAAAAATGAGCATAGCGACCTTAGATCGCTACAGTGGAAACTCGGACCCAAGGGTCAATGTGGTAAAGTATAATTCTTACATGGCCTCTATGGGCGCATCCGACGCTACCAAGTGTCGTTTGTTCTCACTGACATTGAGCGACCAGGCTCATAAGTGGTTTACCTCGCTACACCATTCTCTGTGGACACATTTGAACAGCTCGCCAGACTGTTCTTGACCCATTTCACGGCTCTGGCACCCCGACCTGCGACCAGGCAGCGCCTAATGAACACTCAACAAGGTGATACAAAGTCAGATCGATCTTACATTGAAAGGATCGACAAACTCATACTCGAAGGAGACCCCATAGGGGATGAGGCGAAACTGCTTGGGGCTGTCTCCGGCCTCAGGAAGGGAACCAAGCTGTGGCAGCGCATGACCGCCGAATATTCGACTAGCTATGCCAACTTCCGAAGGTGAGCTAGCGACTTAATCCATACCTCGGAATTGTTGGAATCTCATCTCTTCGATAATAAGGAAGTCGCGGATACGAGGAAAGGCTCCAAGAAAGCCGGGGGTCAATAAAAGGCACCCGACAACTTCAAGCCATTCGAAGAAAACATTTCGGTGAAACTGATGGAGGCATTAGGCATGACACCGGGATATGTTTATACCCAGATTAGAGGACGGGAGTTGCTCCTCCTACCTCGGCCTATCAAGAATAAGGGCAAATTAAACCCCAACAAGTTCTGTCATTTCCATGAACAGGTAGGCCACTACACAAGCGAGTGCAAAGACCTACTTTCCCAACTTTGGAGGCTGTACGAAGATGGATTGTTGGATGAATTTGTCAAGCGACCCTAAAGAAATCAGGATCACGCTCAGAGAGGTCGCCAACAAGGAAATCATCCCAGGCAGGCAGAACACGCCCAAGGGGATGCCGACCCGAGAGTAGGACAGGAGGAACGACCAATACCACCCATGCCCGAGGGTACGGGAGGTCGTGTCATACACACCCTTTCCCCACTTGGGGCGGTTGGGGGACTTTCGACTTCCTAATCCAAACGGCGAATGAAGGCCGAAGTGAGGGAGATGGAGAACGTCAAAAAAATGGTGCTACCAGTCTTCACGGTGGGGGAAGAATCCAATAAAATCGAGTTTGGAAAAAAGGATAAAGCTCGAATAGTATACCCAAACGTTGACCCCCTAGTGATTAAGGCTAATATCCTGGGAACTACTGTATGCCGGTTGCTGGTAGATGGGGGAGCTTTCTGCAACATCCTCTTCAAGAAGACCTTAGATCAGCTGGGGGATTATGATGCATACATCACCCCCTACGACCACATAATGAAAGGCTTCGGGGAAGCAACTGTGAAGCCGTCTGGCATGATCCGTCTGGCTGTCGAGTTGGTTTCTACTTTAGATGATAAGGTTAGGGCCGCTAGACTTTTAGATTTTCTGGTTGTCGACCTCCCGAGTTCCTATAACGGTTTCCTTGGGAGATCGTTTGAACATGAGTTTGAGGCTGTGTCCTCAACTTTTTATTTCTGTGTAAAGTTCCCCACCAAGAGTGGGTTGGTTGGCACCGTCAAGGGCGACCAAGTTGATGCAAGAGGTTTTTTGGTTTATTCTCCGTCTCGTTTCAATTCAGCATTGGTATCTAGCAAACAAATACTTGTAATAGATAGTGAAACACAATGTAAAGAATTGAATAATGAGAAAGTGAACAAGAAGAGAAGCCGTAACGACCTCGACCCAAGAATGTGGCTGGAACCTAAGGAGTTCCTACTCGAGGCCGAGATTGACGATCCCCGCAAAGATGGCTCAAGAGCCACCCCGGGGTAAGAACTCGAAAAAGTCAAAATAGACCCAGCTCGGCCAGATCTAGAAGTCATCATAGGCTCCAAGATACCAGACGACCTGAAGGGGGAAGTCATCGACTTTCTCAAAAAGAACTTGGGTGTATTCGCATGGTCACACAAGGATATGATTGGCATCGATCCAGAAGTCGCATGCCATCTGTTGCATATTGACCCAACTCGGAGGCCGATAGCCCAAAAAAGGCGCAAATTCGGTCCAGAAAAATATGCCGCACTCGCCGAAGAGGTGAAGAAATTGTTGGATAACGATCTGATTATGCAGGCCGACCAACCACAATGGGTGGCTAATGCAGTGTTGGTGAAAAAATCAAACGGAACCTGGCGACTCTGTATCGACTTTACCGACCTCAACAAGGCTTGTCCAAAGGATTTCTTCCCCATGCCTCATATTGACCACCTGATAGACAACACGGCTGGTCACGAGATGATGTCGTTCATGGACGCCTTCGCAGGCTATCATCAGATAGCCATGTACGAACCAAATCGGCAACACACCTCATTCCTGACAGAGAAGAACCTCTACTGCTGGAAGAGAATGTCGTTTGTCCTGAAAAATGTGGGGGCTACATACCAAAGATTGGTCAACCATATGTTTGCCGAACAAATTGGCAAGTCGATAGAAGTTTATGTGGACGACATAGTCGTCATGAGCCTGAAGAGGGAAGTTTATGTGGCCCAAGACGATAGAATGGCGGCCTACCAAGAGGTGGTCAAGGTACTATGTCAGAAATTCGAACAAATCCACGTTAAATTAATTTCAAGGGATCGGAATTCATGAGCCGATGCTCTAGCACGGCTAGCGACTTCAGAGGGGCCAGCAGAGATGAAGGATGTCACCATCACAAAGCTCTCCACAGTGCAGGAAGGTAGGTGATCTCTGCTAATTCCTCCAAGAACTATTCATCATCACCCTCGTCATTACCATCATCGTCCCGATTATTACTTGGGGCACCAGTAGTCGGGGGTATCCCCACATTGGCGGCGGCGGATCTGGAGCCATGGTGGCGGCGAAGCTGAGCGATAACAACATTGTCCTCATCCGAGGACGACATAATCATGGGCTGAGAGGCGGTGGGAGTCGTCGAAGAACCGGTGGCCATAACAAAGATTAAAAAGCAGTGGAGTTTTTACCTAAATCAGTCCTCGTCGAGTTCTCAAAAGTTCATCGGAAAGCTGTAGGATTTCAAGAGGGTTTTTGCAAAAGACGAAGAAGGGTTTAAGCCTAAAACCCTCGCATATTTATAAATGAGGAAGAAGGGCCAAGATGCAATTAAATCAAACTTCAAGCCCGCCTCGTCAATATTATCGCGGGGATCACACGTGGTCAACACCGCGATCCCCCGTTGGGTCGATTCGCGGCGCATCACGTCACCAGCCTGTCATACCATCACATCAAATCCACAAATTAGGGAGCAATCTGTCAAGCTGATTCACAAGATCAAGGCGACGATTTGCCTGCTCGAGGATGACGACTCACCGCAGGAACACTTCCCTATGTCGACTTACCATAGGTCGACAAAATACTGAATCAAGTCCAGGTCCCGATGCAAGCGCGTGACCTCGACTTGAGGGGCAATTGTTGTAGCATTGATAAACCCGATCCCTGGTTAAGTCTCACGGACGGCGATTCGCCTCCCCAATGCCATTTAAAGTGACCTGTGATCTGGGGATAAATGGCCGCATGATCGACTTGCCCGTCAAGACTGTGTTCCTTACCCAAATCACAAAGACAGCAAGTCGCGAGATGCAGTTATTGGACTTTATATTTGGGCTACTTGAGGGGCCTTTAGGAGAATTAAGATTGGACCTTCCAATGGACCTTGAACTTCCAATATTGAGCCACAATATTATTCAAGCCCATAAATATTAATTAATCCCACTACATAATTAATATTGCACTATCCATCTTAACCCATATTATAGTTAATATGGCTCTCGGTTATTATTTCCCGTGTTTAAGATTATCCAGTCCATTAATTAATTTAAGCCACTGAAATAACTTCACATTAATTAATATCTTTTTCCTTGGTTCAGGAACGGCTCAACATTATTATCCATACCGAAAAACTAATTCCACTTGCAAGATTTGGTATGATAAAACTTCTGAGCCTCCCAAGGGGACTAATCAAACAAGACACACTTGCACACCGATTCTCCGTGTTAAATCTTATCAATCGTCATGTAACTAATAATATTGCCCAAGATACAAGGTATTGAATCACATTGATTCTCTACCCATCGTAAGTCAAAGCAATAGTTATTAATTCCACATAATCCTATTTAAGGAACAGAGATTAAGAAATAACTAACCACTGAGGTCTAATTCTTCTATATTCAGTACTGAATAATTTATCCTCCTATAGGTCCTCTTCAGTGCAACATTATGCACCAGTGTAATCTCTTGGTCAAGACAAGCCAATCTGAGCCTTACACTTCAACCTTTCACGATGGATTGTTCATTTCCATCTAGGTTGTGAATTTCGTACTTTTAGTTACAAGGGACTGTTAATTTAATCTTTTGTAATATGGTATCACTAAATTAACTACAATGTAACACGTTCTAATTATTGAACAGTTATGCAGTAAATATTTGTAACATTCAATGATATTTAAAGCAACAGTGATAAATAATTTATTTCAGCAAATAAGTCCGAAATTCAGTCTGGTTATACAAAGTAAAAGCATACTTTCCAGTATAACCCCAACAATCTCCCACTTATACTCAAAGTCTGCTTTTAAGTATACTACAACACGTCTCGTGTAGAATCTACGTGACATCTAATGTCACTTACACGAACCTAATAATATCTCTCCCACTTATACTAAAAGCAGATTGGCAACGGTCTTGACACCCATTCCTTCCACATGTCTCTCGAATGTATTATGAGGAAGAACCTTTATGAATGGATCTGCTAGGTTGTCCTCTGACGCGATCTTTGCCACCTCTATATCTCCTCTCTTAACGATTTCTCGTATAAGATGGTATTTCCTTTCAATGTGTTTGCTGGCCTTGTGGGCTCTTGGTTCCCTTGAATTTGCAAATGCTCCGGCATTATCACAATAGACAATGATTGTGCTTAGCAAATTCGGAACTACGTCCAAGTCCACTAGGAAGTTCTTGAGCCAAACCGCTTCCTTCACTGCTTCACAAGCAGCTACATACTCGGCTTCCATGGTAGAATCTGCGATGCATTTATGCTTAACGCTTCTCCATGTCATGGCTCCTCCCCCCATGCAAAACACACTACCCGAGGTAGATTTTCTGGAATCTAAGTCTGATTGGAAATATGAGTCCGTGTAACCGATGGGAATCAGACTGTCCGACTGATAAACTAGCATTCTATCCCGAGTTCTCTTCAGATACTTCAGAATGTTTTTAACTGCAGTCCAATGTTCTTTCCCCGGATTACTCTGATATCTTGCTACCATTCCAACGGCAAAACAGATATCTAGCCTCGTGCATAGCATAACATACATGAGGCTTCCGACAGCCGAAGCATAAGGAACGCCCTTCATGTCATCTATCTCCTTTTGCGTCTTCGGGCACATTTCTTTAGATAGATGTATTCCATATCTGAAAGGTACAAAACCTTTCTTGAAATCTTGCATGCTGAATCGCTTCAAGATAGTATCTATGTATGAAGCTTGCGATAAGCCTATCATCTTTTTCTTACGATCTCCAGTGATTTTGATCCCAAGGATGTGACCGGCTTCCCCTAAGTCCTTCATATCAAACTATTTTGACAGACATGCCCTTACGTCCGATAATACCTTTACATCGTTCACGATGAGCAGAATATCGTCTACGTATAGTAGTAAGAATACCAATGCAGTTTCGACATGCTTCTTATACACTCAACTTTCGAACTCATTTTGATCGAACCCGTAAGACTTTATAACCTGATCAAAACATTGGTTCCAAGCACGCGACACTTGCTTCAGTCCATAAATGGATTTCTTGAGCTTGCAAACTAGATTTTCTTGGCCCTTTTCAATGAAGCCTTCGGGTTGTTGCATATAGATTTCTTCTGCAAGACTTCCGTTGAGGAAAAATGTCTTGACATCCATCTGCCAGATCTCAAAATCGAGATGCGCAGCTATCAACAAGAGAATATGGATGGACTTGAGCATAGCTACTGGCGAAAAGGTCTCCTCATAGTGGATCCATTCTTTCTGAGTATATCATTTTGCCACAAGTCTAGCTTTGAAGGTTTCTACCTTCCCGTCCGGTCCTCTTTTTCTCTTGTACACCCACTTGCATCCAATGGGCTTGACCCCATTAGGTGGTTCGACTAGCTCCCACACCTTATTATGATCCATAGAACCCATCTCGGCTTCCATTGCCATTTTCCAAGAACTCGCGTCCTTGTCTTGGATTGCCTCATTGTAAGTCCATGGGCCCAATTCATTTTCACCGGGGACCAAGTCCGACGACTCTCTTATCCCCATGAATCTCTCGGGTTGTCTAATGACCCTCCCACTACGATGAGGTTCCGGTTGTGTAAGTGTGTCGTTTGGTATGTCAACTTGTACTATTGGCATTGAGGTAAGCCCCCTTAGCTCATCTAAGGTAATCTCACTTCTGGGCTTTTTATCGTTCATATAGTCTTCTTCCAAGAATCTAAAGTGCGTACTGATTACCACCTTTTGATCCTCGGGACCATAGAACATGCACCCTTTCGTTCCCTCGGGGTACCCTATAAACAACCTTAATTCCGATAGTGGATCCAACTTGCCGGCTTCCTTGTCCAACACGTATGCCGGACACCCCCAAATTTTCATGTGTCTTAAACTAGGCTTGCGCCCGGTCCACAACTGTTTAGGGGTTTTAGGAACCGACTTGGATGGCACCAAATTTAGAATGTAAGCCGCTGTTTCCAAGGCGTGACCCCAAAACGATTTGGGTAGATCCGCATAACTCATCATCGATCTGACCATTTCTAAAAGAGTTATGTTTCTTCGTTCTGCAACCCCATTTTGTTGAGGGGTTCCGGGTGCAGTCAACTGGGATACAATCCCTTCATCAGATAAGTAGTTCAAAAAATCATCGCTGAGGTATTTACCTCCACGATCGGATCATAGACACTTGATACGTTTCTCCCTATGATTCTCTGCTTGAGTCTTAAATTCCTTGAATTTATCAAAGGTCTTAGATTTATGCTTCATAAGGTAAACATATCCATATCTTGAGCAATCATCGATAAAGGTAACGAAATACTCATAACCTCTTCTTGCTTTGACTGAAATTGGACCACATACATCGGTGTGAACGATTTCCAACACTTCTTTGGCTCTATTCCCCTTGGCTCCGAATGCCCTCTTGGTTATTTTACCCTCCAAACATGATTCGCAAGTTGGGAATGGTTCAATCCGGAGGGACTCCAATGAACCATCCTGAACCAACCTTTGGATCCTTTTTGGATTAATATGACCTAGTCTCAGATGCCATAGAAGTATTTCGTTCACATCTGATGAACATTTTCTTTTATTACTCGAAACAATCGATGTGTTATAGGATGCAATTTGTGAGTGATGTGCACAATTAATCGTGTAGAGATTATTCGACAACGTTCCATGACAGATAAACTCATTATTAAGAGTAATGGTAAAAACTTTATTAAAAGTAACCGAATATCCATCAAGAAAAAGTTTAGAAACTGAAATTAAATTCTTTCTAAAACTTGGAACGTAAAGAACATCTCTTAAAATTAAAACTTTGTCTTCAAAAGACAAACAAACTTCTCCCACTGCTTCATCTGCCACTCTCGTAGCATTGCCCAGTGTGATGAGGATCTCACTCCCACTAAGTTGTCGGGTCCGCTTGAACCCCTGTAAAGTGAAGCAAACATGATCAGTGGATCCCGTATCCACCACCCATAAATGGGTAGCATACGCCACTAAACAAGTTTCAACAACTAGTGCGTGAGAATTACCTTTCTTTCCAATCCGCTTGGGCTTGGAACAGGCTGACCTCCAATGTCCTTTCTCACCGCAATTAAAACATCTCCCCTTAGCTGGTTTCTTTACTCCTCCATCTCCCTTCAAACCTCCTTTGCCCTTGGCAACGCTTGAGTTAACTTGCTTTTGGCCTTTTGCCTTTTTCTTGTTCTTACCACCTCTTGGCCTAGAAGAAGAAGAAGGACCTTTTGCCACCAAGGCTTGGCTCTGTTGCCCCAATATCCCCTCTGCCGAGACCAAAGCTTGCAACAGATCAGGAAACTTGAACTTTTGATTGTTCAGCTTGAACTGTTCAAAACTTTTCGGCAGAGAATGGAGTATGAAATCGATCTGGGTCTCGATGTCATATTCAGCGCCAAGTACCTCAAGCTTATTGAGGTGAGCCATCATCTGGAGAACGTGCTCCCTTACGGGCGTTCCCTCCACCATTTTCATAGAGAGCATATCCCTCATGGTGATCTGACGAGCCACACGGTTCTGATGTTGGAACATCACTTTAAGACTTGTCATGATGTCTGCAGCAGTTTCAAAGTTTTGATGCTGATGTTGCAACACATCTGACATAGAAGCCAGTATGGTGCACTTAGCCATCTCATTTGACCGCTCCCAGTCAGCATAATCTTTCTTATCCGTTTTGCTGGACTCATCAGTAGGCTTTTCGGGTTTTGGGACAGTAAGAACCCAGTTATGATGTTGTGCAATGAGGACAATAGTGAGTTTTCGATTCCAATCAACGAAGTTTTCACCAGTAAATAAATTGTCTTTAAGTATATTGAATAGAGGATTAAAAGGTTGCGACATGCTGAACTGAAATAAATAACAATTGTATAAGCACAAAATTATCACATAATTCGATCACATGATTCATATTAAAATCTCAAAAAATATATGAACATGCATCAACCAACATCTCAAAACAGTTTAAATAAACCATGTGGGGTGGGTCATTATTTAAACACATTCAAGCAGGTTACAAACAAGAACAGTTACAAACCTTTAATGTCCAGATTAATAGTTGGATCCCACTTGACCAATATAAAATTGACAGGGACTTCAGGGAAGTATATGCATATCAATTTTATACCTAAGTAATAACCATGATTAAATGCATAATTATTATTTCGCTTTGAACGAGCCTCGTGGGGAGGGTCATCGTCGCCACTAATAATAATTCACAATCATCCCTTCGAAATTTATTCATGTGAAAACCATCTTTTGGCCGTCCCGTGGGGGGAATTTCTCCAAAAGAATTCACAAATAAATAAATCATGGAGGTCAAAATTAATTCAATTTTATTATCCGGAATAAAATTGTCAATTAATTATTTTCAAAACATACTTAGTAATTTTCGAAAGTGAGATTTTTCCACAATAATTTCTCATGCATCGCATATTTAAACAAATTAAATAAGCACGACAATAAATAAAGCAAACATAAAAAAAAAAAAATTAAACATATTCGGCACATATATCCGACTGTCATGGTTAATTTTTTTTTGTCATGTCTTGATCTTGAGAAATCGTCTTTGTAACACTCATCGTTCGTCTCGAAAGGCTCCCACTCGACCGCAACATGTTCTTTAAAAAGTCCTCCGTCTAGGTTCGAGACGACGTCCGGCATTAGGTAGCTCATGGCCCGAACACGATCCGCGATGCACTGTCGCGCCGCGCGTTCGTCCGGCCATCCCTCCGTCGCTTCGGTGACTCTCGGCGGCCTTCGGCAGACCATCTGGATCTGCGCGCCCGCCCTCCCTCCTCCTCTTTGCCGCGTCACCCTCGGCGGCATCAACCACCCCGCCAGCCTGCGTCTGCCCTTATCTGCGCGCCCACTACGCGTCGGCTCAGCATCGTCGATGTCGCCCGTCGTCGCGTACCCGCAGCGCCTACCGCGCCGCACACGCTCGTTGGCCCAAGTTCCGCCCGGTGCTTGGCCACGCCTGGGCTTGCGCCCGCGTGCATTGAGCACCTCTCAGCCAGCCTCGTGCGCGACCGCCTAGCACCTCGTGCTTTGGCTCGCGTACGTCTCGCCCTTCTTTAATTCTTCATCTTCGTTCTGGATCCGATTATAATTTATTTACAAAAATAAATAAACTTAGATCTAGACTAGTCTATTACATTGATTAAATCAAACAAATCCTAATCTACTCGTGGATTTTCTCACGAGGCAAAACGAATTCGAACGAATCAAATTAAAAACCACAATTTATATGCATGCATAAATAAACATTCATCAAATACCATGACAATTGGATACCTGCAAAAAAGATCTAGCAATTCTACTATCCAATTTCAAATTCAATAAAAAATGAATTAAATTACAATTTAAAATTCAGAGCCCGAAACCAAGACTCTGATACCTGTTGTTGGGGAATTAATTGCCCGGATCTATTCGGGATGAATATTTAAATATAAATTTAATTCTAACAATTATTACTAGCATGAATTAATCCTATATTAATTCAAATAATAATTCAACAACAAATCATGCATATAAATTTATCACATAAATCCTACGATCGAATAAATTAGGGAGTTTACGTGAACTAACCTCTCTGAGTGACAAACCGGTGAGAAGATGGATATCCCGCTCACACGAACAAACCCAAAGAGCCTTCTCAAGTATTCCTCGTCCTTGTCCAACAATCCGTGGAAAGATACTGTGAACAATTAACAAAAGAAAAAATAAAATTATGTTGCACCACCTTTGTGGATTTCTAATTTTTCCAACACATGGAATTTCATGGGGATGAAAAATTCATCCCCTATTTATAATACTAGGTGGTGGCCGATTTTTGCTCTAGGAATAAGATGGAAAAATCTTTTTTTTGGTCTCCAAGAAATCTTGAATATATCCAATATATTATTTTCTCCATATTTAAAATATTCCACAAAAATCCCACCTCCTCTTGTTATGGAATTTTCGAAAATATAAGGACAAGATTTCCAAGATTGGGATCTTCTTGAATTTATGAGATATTCTTGTATTCCAAGAATACATATCTTCCATAATATCCTTTCAAGAAAATCAAGAAAATATTTCCTTCCTCATTCTTTCATTATTTTCGAAAAATACAAAATAAATAGCCAAGTGGGAGATTTCTTGAATTTAATGAGATAAACTTGCATTCCAAGAATACTTATCCTCATTCCATAACAAAATTCAAAGAAAATCTTTCTCCCTCTTTATTTATTTATTTTCGAAAATTTAGGAAAAATAGGCAACAATATTTTATTTTATTTTAAACATCTTTTTCAGTTATTGGACTTTATATTTGGGCTACTTGAGGGGACTTTAGGAGAATTAAGATTGGACCTTCCAATGGACTTTGAACTTCCAATATTGAGCCACAATATTATTCATGCCCATAAATATTAATTAATCCCACTACATAATTAATATTGCACTATCCATCTTAACCCATATTACAGTTAATATGACTCCCGGTTATTATTTCCCGTGTTTAAGATTATCCAGTCCATTAATTAATTTAAACCACTGAAATAGCTTCACATTAATTAATATATTTTTCCTTGGTTCAGGAACGGCTCAACATTATTATCCATACCGGAAAACTAATTCCACTTGCAAGATTTGATATGATAAAACTTCTGAGCCTCCCAAGGGGACTAATCAAACAAGACACACTTGCACACCGATTCTCCATGTTAAATCTTAGCAATCGTCATGTAACTAATAATATTGCCCAAGATACAAGGTATTGAATCACATTGATTCTCTACCCATCGTAAGTCAAAGCAATAATTATTAATTCCACACAATCCTATTTAAGGAACGGAGATTAAGAAATAACTAACCACTGAGGTCTAATTCTTCTATATTCAGTACTGAAGAATTTATCCTCTTGTAGGTCCTCTTCAGTGCAACATTATGCACTAGTGTAATATCTTGGTCAAGATAAGCCAATCTGAGCCTTACACTTCAACCTTTCATGATGGATTGTTCATTTCCATCTAGATTGTGAATTCCGTACTTTTAGTTACAAGGGACTGTTAATTTAATCTTCTGTGATCTGGTATCACTAAATTAACTACAATGTAACACGTACTAATTATTGAACAGTTATGCAGTAAATATTTGTAACATTCAATGATATTTAAAGCAACAGTGATAAATAATTTATTTAAGCAAATAAGTCCGAAATTCAGTCTGGTTATACAAAGTAAAAGCATACTTTCCAGTATAACCCCAACAATCTATCTCCCTTTGTGTCTTAGGACACATGTCTTTCGATAGATGGATTCCGTGCCTGAAAGGTACAAAACTCTTCTTGGAATCTTGCATGCTGAAACGCTTCAAAATGGTATCTATGTATGAAACTTGCGATAAATCGATCATTCTTTTCTTTCGATCTCGAGTGATCTTGATTCCAAGAATATGACCGACTTCCCCTAAGTCCTTCATATCAAACTGTTTTGACAGCCATACCCTTACGTCTGACAAAACCTTTACATCATTCCCAATTAGCAGAATATCGTCTACGTATAGTACTAGGAATACCAAGGCAGTTCCGTCACACTTCTTATAAACACAACTCTCGAAATCGTTTTGATCAAACCCATAAGATTTGATTACATGATCAAAACATTGGTTCCAAGCCCGAGATGCTTGCTTCAGTCCATAAATGGACTTCCTCAGCTTGCACACAAGGTGTTCTTGGCCTTTTTCGATGAAACCTTTGGGCTGTTGCATATAGATTTCCTCGTCAAGACTCCCGTTAAGGAAAGCTGTCTTGACATCCATTTGCCAGATCTCAAAATCTAGATGCACAACTATTGCTAAGAGAATACGGATGGACTTAAGCATGGCTACAGGCGAAAAGGTTTCTTCATAATCGATACCCTCTTTTTGAGTGTATCCCTTTGCCACAAGCCTAGCTTTAAAGGTTTCCACCTTCTCGTCCGATCCTCTTTTCCTCTTGTAGACCCACTTGCATCCAATGAGTTTTACCCACTGGGTGGTTCAACTAGCTTCCACACCTGATTATGATCCATTGAGCCCATCTCGGCTTCCATCGCAGTTTGCCAGGATTCTGAATCCTTATCTTGGACCACCTCCTTGTAGGACCAGGGGTCTGATTCACTATCCCCGGGGATCAAAACCGAAGATTCTTCTATCCCCATGAATCTCTCAGGTTGTCGGACAACCCTCCCACTACGATGAGGTTCCAATTGTGTTGGTGTGACGCTTGGTATATCAACCTGTACAGTTGGTATAGGAGTTTGCCCTCTTATTTCATTTAAGGTAATCTCACTTTTGGGCTTTCTATTGTTCATAAAGTCTTCTTCCAAAAATCTAAAGTGCGTACTTATTACCACCTTTGATCTTCGGGACCATAGAATATGCACCCTTTAGTTCCCATGGGATATCCTATAAACAGCCTTAGTTCCGAACGTGCGTCCAACTTACCGGCTTCCTTGTCTAGCACGTATGCCGGACACCCCCAAATCCTGAGGTGTCTCAGACAAGGCTTGCGCCCGGTCCACAACTCTTTAGGGGTTTTGGGAACCGATTTGGATAACACCAGATTTAGAACGTAAGCCGCTGCTTCCAAGGCATGACCCCAAAATGACTTGGGTAGATCTGAATAAGTCATCATGGATCTGACCATTTCTAAGAGTGTTCTGTTTCTTCGTTCTGCAAACCCGTTTTGTTGAGGGATTCCGGGTGCAGTCAACTGGGAAACAATGCCCTCGTCTGATAGGTAGTTTAAAAACTCATCGCTGAGGTATTCGCCTCCACGATCAGATCGTAGAAACTTGATACTCTTTTCCCTATGATTCTCCACTTCGGCTTTGAACTCCTTGGATTTATCAAAGGTTTCCGATTTGTGTTTCATGAGGAAAATGTACCCGAACCTTGAGTAATCATCGATGAAAGTCACGAAATACTCATAACCACCTCTAGCTTTGGTTGACATTGGACCACACACGTCAGTGTGAACGATTTGCAACACTTATGTGGCTCTATTCCCCTTGGCTCCAAATGCCCTCTTGGTCATTTTACCCTCCAAACATGATTCGCAGGTTGGAAGTGGTTCTAACTGTAGGTCCGACAGCGAACCATCTTTCACTAACCTTTGGATCCTATTTAGATTAATATGACCTAATCTTAGATGCCATAGAAGTGTCTCGTTCATTTTCTCTAAATGTTTTCTCTTATTGCATGAAACAGTCGATGTGTTATAAGATGCATTTTGTGAGTGGTGTGCACAGTTAATAGTATAGAGATTGTTTCATAAAGTTCCATGACAGATAATCACATCGTTACGGTAAATAGTAACTTGCTTAGAAAAATGAACATAATATCCATCATTAAATAATTTTGAAACTGAGATAAGGTTTTTGTAAAAAACTAGAACGTAAAGAACATCTCTCAAGACTAAAATCTTGTCTTCAAAAGACAGGTGCACGTCTCCCACTGCTTCAGCTGCTACTCTTGTAGCATCGCCCAGTGTGATGAGGATCTCACTTCCACTAAGTTGCCGGGTTAGTTTGAACCCGTGAAGCAAACATGATTAGTGGATCCCGTATCAACTACCCATGAATGAGAAGTATACGCCGCTAAACAAGCTTCAACAATTAGTGCGTGAGAATTACCTTTCTTTCCGGCCCTTTTGGGGTTGGAACAGGCAAACCTCCATTGTCCTCTTTCACCGCAGTTTAAGCACTCCCCCTTTGGATTTTCCTTGACACCACCAGCATTCCTCATCTTACCATTGCCATTGGCAACAGTTGAGTTTGATTGCTTATGGCTTTTGTTCCTCTTCTTCTTCTTGCCTTCCCTTGGCCTAGAAGATGAAGACGAACCATTTGCCATCAAAGCTTGAGTTTGGTGCCCCATCAACGTCTCTTCCGTGACCAAAGCTTGCAACAAATCAGCTAGCGAGGCCAAAGTGCTCAAAACTTTTGGGCAGAGAGTGGAGTACCAAATCGATCTGGGTCTCTAGATCATAATCTGCACCCAGAACCTCAAGTTTGTTCAGATGGGCCATCAATTTTGAGGACGTAATCCCTTACGGGGTTTCCCTCCACCATTTTCAACGACAACATCTCTCGCAAGGTGATCTGACGAGTCCCGCATTTTTGACTCGTCAGTTGGCTCATCTGGTTTTGGTGTGTCAAAAATCCACTTGTGCTTTTGTGCAGTTAGGACAATCATAACTTTTCGTTTCCAATCAACATAGTTTCCTATACAATTCTATTCACTTTAAGTATATTAACAGTGGATTAAAAGGTTGCGACATGCTGAACTAAAATAAACAACAATTGTGCAAACACAAAATTATCACATAATTCGATCACATTGTTCATATCAAAATCTCAAAATAATATGAACATGCATCAGCCGACATCTCAAAACAATTTAAATAGGTCACGTGGGGTGAACTGTCTTTTTAAACACATTCAAGCAGATTACAAACAAGAACAATTACAAACCTTTAATTCAAAATTAATAGTCGGCTCCCACTTGACCAATATAAAATTGGCAGGGACTTCGGGGAAGTATATGCATATCAATTTTATACCTAAGTAATAACCATGATTAAATACAGAATTATTACTTCGCTTTGTACGAGCCTCATGGGGAGGGTCATCGTCGCCACTAATAATAATTCACAATCATCCTTTTGGAAATTTGTTCATGTGAAAACCATCTTTTGGCGGTTCCGTGGGGGAAATTTCTCCAAAAGAATTCACAAATAAATAAATCATGGAGGTCAATTTGACGTAATTTTATTATCCGGAATAAAATTTGTCAATAAAACATACTTAGTAATTTTCGAAAGTGAGATTTTCTTTAGACAATTCTAAATCATGCAAACACATTTAACAAATAAAATTGCACGAATTTAAAACAAGCATCAAGACAAAATAAATCATGTTGGGCACATATATCCAACTGTCATGGTTTAATTCCAAATCTTGATCTTGAGAAATCGTCTCTTCTTTTGCCTTCATCGTTCGTCTCGAAGGGCTCCCACTGAATCCGCAATAATTCTTCAAAGAATGTCCTCCGTTTCGGGTTAGGACGATGTCCAAAAATCGAGTAGCTCACGACCTGGAACGCGAGTCGCATGCTCCTAGGCGCACGCCCCGGTCCGGGTCAGCCATCTCGCCCCGTCGTCCAAGGCCTTGCGCGCGTGAAGGATTGCCCGAACGCGTCCGCATCCGGGGTCCCGCGCCCCATTTTCTAGCTCGGCCCCGCACGCCCGACCCGTGCGCGCCTGCGCGCACCGCCTATAGCCCCCAACGCCCAACAGCCCCGCGCGCCTAGAGAACGTCCCGCTGGCCCCGTCCACGTCCCGTCTAGCGATGCGCACGGTCGCTAGGCCTTCGGCCTAGCTCGCATGCTCCGCCTTGGCTCGCGTACGTCCGGGCACTTGACGTCCGTCTTTAATTCTCCATCTCCGTCTTCGTTCACGATCCGGTTACAATTTATTTACAAAAAATAAATAAATCTAGATCTAGACTAGTCTATTACATTGAACAAATCAAACAAATTCTAATCTACTCGTGGATTTTATCACGAGGCAAAATGAATTCGAACGAATCGAATTAAAAACCATAATTTATTTGCATGTAAATAAACACATTAAAATACCATGACAATTGGATACCTGCAAAACAGATCTCACAGTTCTACTATCTAATTTCAATTTTAATGAACAACAATTTAAATTACAGTTTAAAAGATCAGAGCCCGAACCAGGGCTCTGATACCAGTTGTTGGGATAACATATGCCAGGATTTATCGTGATGACCTCATAAACACAATTTTAAATTAACAATTATTACTAGCATGAATTAACCTAAGTGAATTCAAATAATAATTAATCCAACAACAACATGCAAATAATATTTCACGTAAAATATCCTAGCATGCGAAATTTCTAGGAGTTTAACTAAGTGTACCCGTTGGAGAGACGATCTGAGACATACATGATCAAGTATCTGGATACCCACCAAAGGTCCTTCTCAAGTATTCCCAAGTTCTCGTCCAATAACCCCAGTGGAAGGTTCTCCAATGAACGATTTATAAACAAAGGAAAAATAAATAGTTGTTACACCACCTTTGTGGATTTCTAATATTTCCAGCACATGGAATTGTAGGGGAATGAAAAGAATTCATCCCCTTATTTATACATAAGGGGGGGGGGGGACGAAAATTTGGAGTCCAAATAGGGTTAAGAAATATATTTTCTTAATCTTCAAGAAATCTTGAATATATCCCATATATTCTTCTTTCCATGTGTATTTTTCCACAAAAATCTCACACCCCATTTTACTCCTTATTTTCAAAAAAAATAAGAAGAAAGATTTCAAGATTGGATCTTTCTTGAATTTATGAGATATTCTTGTATTCCAAGAATACATATCTTTTTCCATAAAATCTTTTCAAGAAAATCAAGAAATTTTTTTATTCCTTCTTATCCCCTAAATTTTCGAAAATTTCTAATTAAAGAGATCAAGTGGGAGATTTCTTGAATTTATGGGATAATCTTGTATTCCAAGAATACTTATCTCCTTTCCATAAAATCTTTCCAAGAAAATTCTTCTCCCTCCTTTCTTTAATATTTTCGAAAAAACAGGAAATATAATGCAACAATATTTTATTTTATTTTAAGCACCTTTTATTTATTAGACTTTTATTGGGCTACTTGAGGGGCCTTTAGGAGAATTAAGATGGACCTTCCAATGGGCTTCTGAATTACAATATTGAGCCACAATATAATTCAGCCCATTAATATTAATTAATGTCACTATATAATTAATATTGCACTATCCAACTTAACCCATATTACGGTAATATGACTCTCGATCATTATTTTCCATGTTTAAGATTATTTAGTCCATTAATTAATTAAGCCATTGAAAAGCTTTATATTAATTAATATCTTTATCCTTGGAGTAAGGACATCCCAGCTTTATTATCCATACCGAAAAATTAATTCCACTTGCAAGATTTGGTATGATAAAGTTTCCGGGCCCACCAAGGGGGACCAATCATGCAAGACATTGCAAGCACACGATTCTCTGTATTAATTTAGCAACTGTCGTGCAATTAATATTATTGCCCAAGATATAGGGTATCGAAGTCGCAATAATTCTCTTCCCATTTATAAGTCAAAGCAATAACTACTAATCACACACAGTCCTTATTAAGTGACAGAGATTAAGAAATCAATAGCCGCTGAGGTCTAACTCTTCATCCTTTAAGTCAGTGCGAATGAGTTTATCCTCTATGCAGGTCCGCTTCAGCGCATCGAATGCACTAGTGTTATCTCTTAGTCAAGACAAGTCAATCTGAGCCTTACACATCAACTTCTACCAATAGATTGTTCGGATCTATCTAAGTTGTGAAACACGCACTCGTTTACAAGGCACTGTTAACGTGATCTTCTGTGATCTGGTATCACCACGTTAACTACAATGTAACACGTGCTATGAACGATTTGCAATAAATATATATAACATTCAATCATATTTAAAGCAAAAATGATAAATAATTTATTTCAGTAAATAAGTGTTTAATACATAGGTTATACAAAGTAAAAACATACTTTCACGTATAACCCCAACACATATAACTACCCATGATTGAAATCAATCTCCTTAAGAAAGTCCAAGATTTTTAATAATTGTCTATAATTCTTATTAATGATCACACCATAAGATATCATTAGTCAAAATTATATTTCTAAGATGTTAAAGAGAGTCTACTATCTGACGATGACAGTGTCATTCCCGAAATCAACACTCTTTGTCCTAAGTTAGTCTCGATTAATATTTTCTTTTAAAAATATGGTTACCGAGCTTCATCACAACCAACCCAGTATCGTTTTACAATCCAAGGTCTAATGTCAATTGTACATACAACTAATTCATAGTAATTGGACTCAATGATGGACCTACATGTCCTACGTTGGGATCACGTGCCCCATATTTTTTGTTAAGTATATGTTATATATATATTATAATTATTAGGAGTAATACTTATATTATATGTATATAATGACTTAAATGAGTTTTTAAAAGTGTTATAATTAATTAATCATGCAAATATTTTATCTAAAAAATTTGTAGATCTGTTATGTATATGCACCATCATTATTTAAAAAATCAAATATTTTTTAAGATAGTAATAGTGTATAACTGTAAATGCATAATCGTGACACTAAAAAAATAGATTTCACGTGAACCCGAGTTCAGAGGAAAATCTACTTGTTAAATATTATATCCTATAAAAGAATCATACAAATAAGTAAGCAAATCGAGCTTTATCACAACTAACCTAGTGTCATTTTACAATTCAACTAATAACATCAACTAATAATTTAATTAAAAATTATTCAACTAACAATTTAAGTCTAATTTCAATAGCTCATGCAACTAATTTATGGTAATTAGACTAATCAATTTAAATCAAATATCATGTAATATTATCATACAAATAAGTATATAAATTATACATTTTCATATATACAATACTTCTCGTCTTTTTTAGATTGCTCAAAATCTCAAAAGTCCATCTTTTATCACATACTTAAAATAACAATAAAATAACTATACAGTTCATTCTACCCCTTACAAACATCACTAAATTACATCACATGTCACAAATAATTACGTAAAAAAATAACTTATTTTTTTATCTTATTCACTAAAATTGACAAAATACCCTTATCAAAAAGCTATTTTATTACCTTTAAATATTAATAAAGATTTTCCTCATCAAAACCCGTGTCAAAATCAAGTGAACAATCTAAAAAAAAAGATGGAAGGAGTAACTGATTTTTAATATATATACATATATATATATATATATATATATATATATATCAACTACAAAATATAACATTTTATATTAATAATCATTAATGTGCCACTTTTAAAATTTTATGATAAATTTGTAATAATTTTTTGTTGAATTTTTTTCTATTTTGGTATAATAATTTGTTATTATAAATGTATATATAGATTTAGTTCAAAAATTTGTAATAATTTTTTTTGTTGAATTTTTTTCTTTTTTGGTATAATATTTTGGTATTATATATGTATAAATAGATATAGTTCATAAATTCAAATATAATATTAATAATTTAAAAAATATTAAAAAATAATTAATATATATGTGTAGTAGATATGAGGAATTGAACCTTGTACTCTTGCATACAAAGAAGATAAAAAATATTTGGTGTACCATTTGAGCTACTCAAAATTGTTAAGATGTTTAAAATTTTATTACAAAATTATAACAATTTGTTGATCCAACTTTTGGCCCAACATTTTGTTATTAGATATGTATAGATGAATGAAGAATATCACTAACGCTCTTCCATCTCAATTGAGAAATCAGTAGTCCCGCAGTCATTGATATTTTAAACCCCTATGCAAATTTGTCGGAAAAAAAAAACTTGAATTTTATAAATTGATCAGTAAAATAGATGATTTGATGTCTTTTACTGTGTCTCTACTTTCATTCAACCAATAATTTGTTATCTCAAGAAAAATATTAAACAGTCCATAAATCACCTTCAAAAGGCAAGTTGGCCCACTCATTTCTATTTCATTAAGAATTATGGGTTAAATTAAGGTTTAGTCAGCAGACGCCAATTTTTCAAGAAAAAATTCATCAAATCTTTTGACGTTAGAATCAACAAGTTATACAAATAAACTTAGCAGATTTTGTAATGCTTATGAATTTTGACTTTCTTCTCATATACATCATCACCAACCCACAGCCCACAAATCATATCATGTCCATCACAAACAACTTTTAATCCAGCGAAAATATCTTAATCTAGCAAAAAAAATCTTAAGAATATGGATGTACAATAATTAATGTAACTCCTACAGTACTTGACAATGTCTTTAATATCTTAATCTAGCGAAAAAATCTTAAAAGTATGGATGTAGAATCATTAATCTAACTCATACACTCTCATATCATCATGGCCTGGAGACGGTGAATAGAAAACGAGTTGAACATGGTCGGCTGGTGGGGGAGAGGTCTATGAATCCAGATTGTTTTGCAAGAAGACAGAAGCTCCGTTCACCGGGGAATTCTCCCTCCCCGCAAATGCAAATCCCATTCGTCCCTGCAAAGGCTCATGTGCTGTGAAAGCCCCATACCCGCCACATTTTTCTTAAAAGAAAAAGACAAAAAATCTTTACAAGAAATTTGAATAATTAAATGAAAAAAATCTTCTTTATTTTTTGTATTATTTAATTTACTCTTAAGTTGAATTCATGAGAGAAGATTAAATGACTTTTGTATGATGACACGGTTCTATATAAACTAATGATACAAAGTGGGAGTAATAAAGAATGATAATTACCTCAACTTGTATTGTCTATAATTCAAGAGAGAAAATTGAATGACTTAGGCATAATAAAATTAAGGGTTAATTCCAAATAAATACACGACCTTTAGGCCAAATGTTAGTACAACCAACTAATATTGGATCCAACAACAACTAATACCGTATCACAGACCAAGTGATACTCTAACTGTAGAAATGTAAAGATCGATTGAAAATGAACAAGAAACACATAAAACACCAGGAATTACATGGTTCGATCGTAAATTGATCTACATCCACGGGGATCAGGGATTTTCACTATGAATCAACAAGCTTCCAAGTACAAATCACTCATACACTCAAGAATGCACTCAAGTTCTTCGTTTTATGAACTCACACTCTCTAATGGTGATAACCACACTCTCTAGCTCTCAAAAGATGTATCTGTTGCGTTTGTCTTTTTTTTCTTTTCCTGATCTGGGCTTTTAATATTTCGGCCCAAATCCTTGAGCTATTAAATAAAATTGGCCCGCGTTTCCGGCCCAATGGTTACGGCCCTCCTTCTGAATTATGCGCGATCTTCAATCAAATCGGACGGCTATTGTGGCGAAGTACACTGTCACCGCGCGCGCGCGCAACGGTATACAGGGGGGAATCTTGCAGGGAGAGGGACGTGTATTGTGTGAGGTAATTTTCCATTTTTGCTCTGGTTCATTCTATCATCTTCTTCATTGATCATTGCTAATATCCTGTAATTGATCATGACCAGATATTCAAATTCCTCCGTTAATACCATGCGCGTGAGAGAGTTTCTACCAAAACACTATATGTGAGTGCAACCCAGAACCTTACCCGTAATTATCCGATAAATACCTTCTAATATGCTATCGTTTCCAGGTGTTCATTCGCTCGCTACGATCGCCGGCCACACTTATAATTCGGAAGCCCAGTGATGTTTATTTGCTGTTTTTTACTCATTGTTCTTGTTTAATTAAGTTTCCCCCCAGTTGTTGGTATTTGGATTATCATTTGCTATTGGTAATTGATTAGTATTTGAGTAATTGAGCTCGGGACATAACAAGTGGTATCTAGAGCTAATCCGCTGCCCACTCAAGCGCGATGGCAGAGGGCACACGCATGAATCATTTGTTGGACATGATTAAGAAACACGACGAAGTATTCACAGAAAATGATGAACGAATGAAGGCTGTGGATCAAAAGATACAGAAACTTGAGGATTTGATTATCACTGTGGGTCAAAACGTGAAGAACATTGGTGATAATATGGAATATCTGATGAAAAAAGCTACAAATGCAGACCAGGGGTCATCTGATTCATCACTAGAAAGAAAGGAAGCTGATAAAGGCAGTCTATAGTTTCTATATTCCCCCACCTTTAAGAAACAACAATCAGAATGCTGGTCCAATGAACCTACAGGCCAACAACCATACGGTTAGACTCAAATTCCCAGAATTTGATGGTGAAAATCCTCAAAGCTGGATCAGGAAAGCTAACAGGTTTTTTCAAATAATGCCTATGGGTGAAGTAGCTAAAGTGTATCACTCAGGTTATTATATGATGGATGTGGCAGATGTGTGGTATATGGAATATGTGGAAGGGAAGGAAGGAATAGAGTGGGGTGAATTTTGTGAAATGCTTATGAGCAGATTTCTAAGGCGTGGAAAGGAAGATGTAGTCATTGAGTTTACCAAATTGCAACAAACCAGTGATGTAAGCAATTATCAAGAGAAGTTTGATGAGCTTAAAGCACTAGTGAAAATCAAGAATCCTTACCTTAGTGAAGAATTCCTGACTTCTTATTTTTTGAGAGGTTTGAAGGAAGAACTAAGGATCCCTGTTCAATTGTTCAAACCAACAGAGCTCTCTCAAGCAATCAACACTGCTAAGATGCTTGAGTCTACTCTAGATGTGTGGAGCAAGAAGAACAAGTTTGGAGGAACTAAGCCAAGTTTTTCTAATCACTATAAGAAGGAAGAGAAAGTGGGTGGAGGATATGGTCAGAGCAAGAAGGAGGAAAAGAAAGAGGGTAATGAGTCCAACTCACCCTTAAGGAAAACCATTGATGCTCATTATCAGAAAAGGAGAGCTTTGGGATTGTGTTTTCACTGTGATGAGAAGTACACATATGGTCATGTGTGCAAAAACAAGCAATTCAATCTCATTATAGTGGAAGGGGAAGAAACTAAGAAGGAAGAAGAAAGTAGAAATGAAGGAGAAATGGCCATGGAAGAGTTACAAGAAGGGATATCAATCAATGAACTTATGGGAAGTAAATCTAAAACTACTCTTAAGGTCATTGGCATGGTGGGCAAGAGAAAGTTGAAAGTACTGATTGATAGTGGAAGCACAAGCAGTCTTATAGATGCTAACACTGCTCATGAACTCAATTGCATAATGGAGGAGGTGGTTCCATGGGTAGTGACAGTGGCAGACGGAGAGAAGACTACAAGCAGGTTCAGCTGTTCTCAATTTAAATGGGAAATGCAGGGTGAACTATTTTCTTCTGACTTAAGAGTATTGAATTTGGGAGGATGTGATGTAATATTGGGTGCAGATTGGATGTGGGAACATAGTCCCATTACTTTCGATCTCAAAACTAACAAGATCAAGTTACTTAAGGGGGAGAAGGAGGTTGTGTTAGAAGGGGACAACTCTCTACAGGAATTGCGAGTGATATCTGCCAGGGGTCTTGATAACTATTTACACAAGACTTCTCATGGAGTTTTGGTACAACTTTTCTCTGTGAATGCTGACACTCAACAAACAGAGAAGGTGGATGTACTCATACTGCAAGTGTTGCAACAATATGAGAGAGTTTTTGCTGAACCTACAGGGTTGCCACCTAAGAGGAGGATTGAACATGAGATCAATTTGAAACCAGGCACTCAACTAATTTTCCAGAGAGCCTACATATATTCTCATTCTTTGAAAAATGAAATTGAGAAGATGGTGAGAGAAATGCTCGATGAAGATGTGATTCAGGTTAGCTCTAGTCCATTTGCTAGTCCCTCTATATTAGTGAAGAAAAGGGATTTATCATGGAGATTCTGTGTGGATTACAGAAAACTCAATGATCAAACCATAAAAAATAAATATCCCATGCATGTGATAGAGGATCTGCTAACAGAGTTATATGGATCAAAAGTGTTTTCTAAAATTGATTTAAGGCAAGGGTATTTCCAGATTTTGTTGAAAGAAGAGGATAGGTACAAGTCTGCATTTATTACTCACTGTGGGTTATTTGAGTTCAAAGTAATGCCATTTGGACTCACTAATGCACCTGCAACTTTTCAAAACATGATGAATGAGGTGTTTGCTGAAGTTATAAGGAAATATGTCTTAGTTTTTTTTGATGACATACTAGTATATAGCCCAGATATGGAAACACATGCAATACATCTTGCTGAAGTTCTCAATATTCTTGAGAAACAACAACTCTATGCTAAAAGAAGCAAGTGTACATTTGGGGTTAAGCAAGTTGAGTATCTAGGGCATATTATCACTGGAAATGGGGTGCAGACTGATCCTGAAAAGATAAGAAGTATGGTGGAGTGGCCAACACCTAAAAAGATCAAGGCTTTGAGGGGTTTTTTGGGATTAACAGGATACTATAGAAGATTCATCAAAGGATATGGAGTCATTGCCAGACCACTCACTCAACTATTGAAAAAAGATGGATTTAAATGGAATGAGGAAGCTGGAGTAGCTTTTGAAACCCTCAAGAAATTGATGGTAGAGACACCTATTCTAGCAATGCCTGATTTTTCACAGCCATTTATACTAGAAACAGATGCAAGCTCTAGTGGAATTGGGGCTGTTCTTATGCAGATGGGTCAACTTATTGCATTTTTCAGTCAAAACTTGTGCTCAAGGAATCAAGCTCTATCAACTTATGAAAAGGAGTTTTTGGCTCTTATGACTGCTGTATCTAAATGGAGCCACTACTTGAATGGTAGTCAATTCATCATTAGAACAGATCACACCAGTCTTAAGCATTTGAAGGAACAAAGGCTAAGTAATATACTACAACAGAAATGGTTGATTAAGCTCATGGGTCACAATTATTCAGTGGAGTACAAAAAAGGAAAAGAAAATAAGCAGCAGATGCACTATCAAGACAGTTTGAGCAAACAATGGGTGGTCAAGAGCTACAAACTGTGACTACTACGGTACAACCCCAGTGGATGGATGAAGTTAGATCAAGTTATGAGAAAGATGAAAAGACTCAGCAACTCATCACACAGACAATCATCACTCCTAAGGTGGATAAAAGGTACTCTATCAGAGGAGGGATATTGAGGTATAAGAATAGGATTTGGATTGGGGCCACTAACAACATTATAATGAAAATCATGGAAAACATTCACAGCTCTTCAGTAGGGGTACACTCGGGGATGCAAGCCAGTTATCAGAGAAGTAAGGGATTATTCTATTGGAATGGCATGAAGAAAGATTTTGCAGAATATATCAATGCTTGTGATGTGTGTAAGAAGTGCAAAACATAAAGTGTAGCCTACCCAGGGTTACTACAACCTTTAAAAGTCCCTGAGAAACCTTGGAGTCAAATCACTATGGACTTCATAGAGGCACTACCTAATGCAGAATGCAAAAGTGTCATTTGGGTCATTGTTGACAGAATGACCAAATACAGTCACTTTATAGCCCTCAAACACCCTTATACTGTTGAGAGTCTAGCTGAGATCTATGTGAATCAGATATACAAGCTACATGGATTTCCTGAATTCATAGTCAGTGATAGAGATGTTGGGTTCCAGAGTTCTTTCTGGAAATCTTTGTTCAAGTTAGTGGGAGTGCAGTTAAAAATGAGTACAACCCACCATCCTCAGACTGATGGTCAAAGTGAACGGGTGAACAAATGTTTGGAAACCTATTTGAGGTGTATGACTTTTCAGAAGCCTAATAAGTGGGTGAAATGATTGAGTTTGGCAGAATGGTGGTATAATTCTAATTACCAGCAATCTATTCAAATGACTCCATTTGAAGCCTTATATGGATACAAGCCTACTCAATTGGGGATTGGTCCTTATATACAGGGGAGTGCATCAGAAGCTACAGAATGGCTAACTGAAAGGAATATATTTATACAAGTTTTGAAGGAAAACTTGCACATGGCTATGGACCGGATGAAAAAATATGCAGATTTACATTGCACTGAGCGGTCATTTGAAGTGGGAGACATGGTCTATTTGAGAATGCAACCATTCCTCAATGCCCCAGATCAGATCCGCAAACAAACCAAGCTTTCAGTCAAATATTTTGGGCCGTTTTCTATACTACAAAGGATTGGGGAAGTAGAATATAAGTTGAATCTACCTAATGGGTGTCGCCTACATCCTGTGTTCCACGTTTCACAGCTCAAAAAACAAATAAAAAACAAGTATACTCCACAAGAGCAGATACCAAATGTAAACTCAGAAGGGGAAGCCATCGTCGTACCTGAAGGAATATTGAACACTCGGACGGTGAAGAAACGCAACCGCACTGTGAAGCAGGTCTTGGTGAAATGGAATAATAGCTTGCCGGAAAATGCCACCTGGGAAGATGCTGAAGTGATGCATACGAGGTATCCGGAGTTGGTGACTTGAGGACAAGTCAAAAGTGGGGGGAAGCATTGTTGCGTTTGTCTTTTTTTTCTTTTCCTGATCTGGGCTTTTAATATTTTGGCCCAAATCCTTGAGTTATTAAATAAAATTGGCCCGCGTTTTCGGTCCAATGGTTGCGGCCCTCCTTCTGAATTATTCTGAGCCGCGCGATCTTCAATCAAATCAGACAGCTATTGTGGCGAAGTACACTGTCACCGCGCGTGCGCGCAACAGTATACATGGGGGAATCTTGCAGGGAGAGGGACGTGTATTGTGTGAGGTAGTTCTCCATTTTTGCTCTGGTTCATTCTATCATCTTCTTCATTGATCATTGTTAATATCCTGTAATTGATCATGAACAGATATTCAAATTCCTCCGTTAATACCATGTGCGTGAGAGAGTTTCTGTTGGGGTTATACGTGAAAATATGTTTTTACTTTGTATAACCTATGTATTAAACACTCATTTACTAAAATAAATTGTTTATCACTGTTGCTTTAAATATGATTGAATGTTATACATATTTATTGCAAACCGTTCGTAACACACGTTACATTGTAGTTAACGTGGTGATACCAGATCACAGAAGATCACGTTAACAGTGCCTTTTAAAGGAGTGCGTGTTTCACAACTTAGATAGATCCGAAAAATCTATTGGTAGAAGTTGATGTGTAAGGCTCAGATTGGCTTGTCTTGACCAAGAGATTACACTAGTGCATTCGATGCGCTGAAGCGGACCTACAGAGAGGATAAACTCATTCGCACTGACTTAAGGGATGAAGAGTTAGACCTCAGTGGTTGTTGATTTCTTAATCTCTGTCACTTAATAAGGACTGTGTGTGATTAGTAGTTATTGATTTGACTTATAAATGGGAAGAGAATCATTGCGACTTAGATACCCTATATCTTGGGCAATAATATTATTTGCACGACAGTTGCTAAATTAATACAGAGAATCGTGTGCTTGCAATGTCTTGCTTGATTGGTCCCCTTGGTGGGCCCGAAACCTTTATCATACCAAATCTTGCAAGTGGAATTAATTTTCCGGTATGGATAATAAAGCTGAGCTGTCCTTACTCCAAGGATAAAGATATTAATTAATATAAACTTTTCAGTGGCTTAATTAATTAATGGACTAAATAATCTTAAACACGGGAAATAATAACCGGGAGCCATACTACCGTAATATGAGTTAAGATTGGATAGTGAAATATTAATTATATAGTGGTATTAATTAATATTAATGGGCTGAATTATATTGTGGCTCAATATTGGAATTCAGAAGTCCATTGGAAGGTCCATCTTAATTCTTTTAAAGCCCCTCAAGTAGCCCAAATTAAAGTCCAATAAATAAAAGGTGCTTAAAATAAAATAAATTATTGTTGTTTATATTTTCTTGTTTTTTTTTTGAAAATATTAAAGAAAAGAGGGAGAAGAATTTTCTTGAAAAGATTTTATGGAAAGGAGATAATGTATTTTTGGAATACAAGATTATCCCATAAATTCAAGAAAACTCCCACTTGGCTTCTTTAATAGGGAATTTTCGAAAATAATGTAAAAGAAAGGGAAGAAAGATTTTCTTGATTTTCTTGGAAAGATTTTATGGAGAAAGATATGTATTCTTGGAATACAAGAATATCTCATGAATTCAAGAAAGATCCAATCTTGCAAATCTTCTTGTAATTTTTGAAATTTAAGGCTAAATAAGTGTGTGAGATTTTTGTGGAAAAATACACATGGAAAGAAGAATATATTGAATATATTCAAGATTTCTTGGAGATCAAGAAAAGATATTTCCTAGCCCTAATTATCTTGAAAATTTCGAACCCTCCCTCACTTATAAATAGGGGATGAATTTTTCATTCCCAACTAGTGTTCCATGCGTTGGAAATATTAGAAATCCACAAAGGTGGTGCAACAATATTTTTATTTTCCTTGTTTTATAAATCGTTCATCGGAGAACCTTCCACCGGGGTTATTGGAAGAGGACTTGGGAATACTTGAGAAGGACTTTTGGTGGGTATCCAGATACTTGATTCTGTATGTCTCAGATCGTCTCTCCAACGGGTACGTTTACGTAAATTCCTAGAAATTCCGCATGCTAGGATCTTTTACGTGAAATATTATTTGCATGTCGTTGTTGTATTAATTATTATTTGAATTCACTTAGGTAAATTCATGCTAGTAATAATTGTTAATTTAAATTTGTGTTTATGAGGTCATCTCGATAGATCCTGACATATGTTATCCCAATAGTTTCTACCAAAACACTATATGTGAGTGAAACCCAGAACCTTACCCTTAATTATCCGATAAATACCTTCTAATATGCGTTCGTTTCTAGGTGTTCATTCGCTCGCTACGATCGCCGGCCACACTTATAATTCGGAAGCCCAATGATGTTTATTTGCTGTTTTTTACTCATTGTTCTTGTTTAATTAAGTTTCCCCCCAGTTGTTGGTATTTGGATTATCATTTGCAATTGGTAATTGATTAGTATTTGAGTAATTGAGCTCGGGACATAACAGTATCTAACTCAATGAATAACTTTCTGAAGATGTGTCTCAAAAATACTAACTGAAAACTTTAACAAACTTGGGCCTCTTTAACCAATATGCGTGCGCGGTGGAAGGCATCTGTAACCGCCGTGCATGCCAATTGCACGTGTTCTTCTTCATGTTTCTCTCATGCTAGACCTTATAGAGTAGAAGGATCCACAAGAAAGCTCAATGGAGTGCGTGCATGGCTCGTGCTCATTAGAAAGGCCTTCAAACGCAGCTAAGGTATTAGTGGCAAAGCTGAACAGTATTAGTTGAGTCTTCATAAGGTATCAGTTCACAATTCTTCGAGCTCAGTTGCATTGAATCCAACAATTCTCCACCTCAATTCAATGAACCCCTATCCTTTCCCATTTTCCCTTCTTGAACTCAGGAAGAACTCACTGACTTGAGCTTAGTCAAGCTCAATCAGTGATTAAACTTGGAACTAGGCAACACTTTAGTAAACACATCAACAACATTCCCATCTGTATGAATTTGCTAACTGATATGATGCCTTTCTCTATCACATCTCTGACAAAATGGAGTCTCCAATCAATGTGCTTGGATCTCTCATGAAACACCTGGTGTTTAGCAAGATGGAGAGTGCTTTGATTGTCACACTTGATGTCAACAGTATTCTGAGTGATCCCAAATTCCTTCACTATCCCTTTTAATCACATAACTTCCTTTATTGCTTCTGTCATGGCTATGTATTAAACTTCTGTTGTAGAAAGGGCTACCACTGATTGGAGGACAGCTCTCCAGCTGATAGTTGTTCCATATAGTGTGAACACATAACCACTCAATGATTTCCTAGTGTCTATATTACCAGCAAAATTAGAATCCACAAAACCAACTAGTGGATCACCTCCATCAATGACTTTCTCAAACATAAGCCCAACATCAGTGGTCCATTTCAAAGCTTCCCAGTGTGATCTTCCAGGATTAGCCATGAATCTACTCACAAGGCTGATAACATAAGCTAAGTCAGGCATGCTGCACACCATTGCATATATTATGCTCCCCACTACATTTGCATAAGGGATCTTACTCATGTGAACTCTATTTGTCTCAGATTTTGGAGATTGAGCCTTAGATAGCTTGAATTGCTGTCCCATGGGAGTGACAACACTTTTAGATTGATGCATCTGGAACCTCTTTATCACTTTCAGCAGGTAGTCCTTCTGAGTCAAGAACAACTTCCCATGTTTTCTGTCTCTGATGATGTCCATGCCCAGTATTCTCTTGGCCTCTCCCAAATCTTTCATGTCAAATTATGAGCTCAATTTTGACTTTAAGCTCATAATCTTGCTCATGCTCTTGCTTGCAATGAGCATATCATCTACATACAGAAGAAGATAAGTAATGACTTGACTTTCTTGTTTCTGCAAGTAAACACAACTATCATATCTGCATCTCTGAAATCCAATTGATAGCATGAAGCTATCAAATCTTTTGTACCATTGTCTAGGACTCCGCTTTAGTCCATACAATGATTTCGTCAGCAAACACACTTTGTTCTCATTCCTTGGAGAGACAAATCCCTTAGGCTGCTGCATATAGATGGTCTCTTCAAGATCTCCATGTAAGAAAGCAGTCTTGACATCTAACTGGTGAAGCTCAAGATTGTCTTGATTCACTTTTGACAGCAGTAACCTGATAGAGCAGTGGTTAACAACTGGTGAGAACACCTCATTGATGTCAATTCCTTCCATCTGAGTAAAGCCTCTAGCAACAAGCCATGCTTTGAATCTCACACTTTCTGAACTTCCAACTTCAACTTTTCTTTTGAAAATCCATTTGTAGCTTACTGTCTTCTGTTGATTTGGCTTGTTCACTAGAATCTAGGTGTGATTATTTTCTAATGACTGAAGTTCTTCCGTCATGGCTGTTGAGGCCACGCTTCTACGGGGCGACCACCCTAGGGCGACCAAGGATGAGGTTATGGCGGGTAGCTAAGCGGCGACCACCCGAGCCTAGTCGCCTCAACCTGGCGACCTTCCCCTAAAGTCGCTGGACAAATAGGAAACAAGATCAGAGGCATTTAAGGAGGCGGATCCTCAGGGCATAATCAGGGAAAGTCTAACAAACGACGATATTCTCGCCGAGAAGGAAGGAATCCATTCTCAACCAGAGGAAAACCCTAAAGGGCCGAGAAATCCAGCCCATGAAGAGAGAAAGACCTAGTTTCCGGTCTATAAGTATACGTTGTAATACTCATTGTAAAGGGATCAAAATCTTAGTTCTTAAGCAGAGATTATAGTAAAATTCCTGGCTTGGTATTGCCCCCGGACATAGCCGCATTTGGCGAACCGGGTCACCAAACTGTGCTATCTCTCTTGTTTGTATTCGTTGTTGTTGTTTTGTGAGTGATTGTTCATACGCTCGGATAATTCTGGTTATAATAATTTGGCGCCGTCTGTGGGAAAACTCAAATCAAATCTGGTCCATAAATCAATAAAGAACTCACAAAGAGCAATGATGCAGAATAACATCCCAATCACCGGCCTCGAGATCGATCCACGCGACGGAGTGGAGGCATCCCTATCCTCAAAATCGAGGCCCCTGCAGGCGGAGGCCACGGATGAGCAGAACTGGGCTCAGATCTTCAAGACTCCGCATAAATGAAGAACGCTTGGGTGTATTTGCGCAAGCGGAATCTGAACTTTGACGACGATAATGACCAGCAGCCTATCGTCAAGGCCACCCGCCCCGGGGGGGCAACAAAGGGAAAGACCCAACTGGGGGAACAACTCGGCCTCAACCAAGCCGTCTTGGCCGCAAAGGTTAACCCTCTCCCAAGAGGGGGGGGGGGCGAGCAGAGCCCGCCGCATGGATGGGCAACCCGAAGGACCCCGAGACATCTCGGTCTTCAATTGACTAGAAGTCAACCAAGTGAACGACTCGGTCTTCAACAGCCTCGGTGAAAACTTGGCGCAAAAAGGACCAATCCCTGCGGAGGATGAGGCCGATTCTCCCCAGATGGTCATGATCGAAGCAAGCGACCACCAAAGGAAGTTCAGGAATGAGCCACGCATTTCGGCATTAAGTCGACTCAGCACCAGCGACCATTGGGATGCTCGTGCGAACCAACAAGAGGCCGAGCTCGCCACCCTGAGGCATACGGCCAGAGCCCTTCAGAAGAGGATGGACAGTTAACCAGCCCCTGCCAGACACGCGACCAACCTAGCACTCCCCTTGTCGCCGCTCAGCGCGACCATTACGGCCGCTCCCACCCAGGCCAAGATCAACACTGCCTCGATCGATCGGTACGGAGGGGACTCTGACCCAAGGATGCATCTCGCCAAGTATAACTCGTACATGACGTCCGTAGGAGCATCCGATGCAACCATGTGTCGACTTTTTCCCCTCACTCTGAGCGAGCAAGCGCACAAGTGGTTCACATCCATCGCCCCCCAATCCATTAACTCTTTCGAGCAGTTGGGCTGGCTCTTCATGGGGCATTTTGCGGCTATCGCACCCAGACCCGCAGGGAAGCAGCGACTAGCAAACATTGAGCAAGGAGAAGACGAGACAGACTGAGCCTACCTCGAAAGGTTTGTTCGGCTCATCTTGGACGGGGAATCGATGGGCGACAAAGCCAAGCTATTGGCTGCAATCGCCGGGCTGAAGAAGGGAACCAAGCTCTAGCGAAACTTCATCGCCAACTATCCAGCGACTTACGCGGAGTTTAGGACCCGCACAAGCGACATCATCAACACCATGGAACTCTTGACGGCCAGAATGGGGGAGGGAAAGAAATCTGCAACCCCAAAGGCTAGCAAGAAACTAGGGCAATACAAGACCCCGGGCAACTTCAAGCCATTTGAAGATCCAGTGGCGGTCAAACTGATAGATGCCTTTGGCGTATCCCCCGGATACATCTTCACTCAGATCAAGGACAAACGGCTGCTCGGCGACCCCCGACCCATCAAAAAAACGACGGTAGATAGAGCCCAGGAAAAATATTGCCACTATCACGAAATGGTCGGTCACAACACCAGCGAGTGTCACGACCTCCTGAAGCAGCTCTGGAAGCTCTATGAGGACGGAATGCTGCATGAACACATCCAGCGACCTCAGCATAAAGACAACCGTACTCGCGATGACGCACCGCCTCAGCAGCGCAAGGTCGCCAAGAAACATGGAGGGCAGAAGACTGGTCGACAAGCACCCCCCATGCCAGAACACAACGGCGAGAGGGTAATCCATACCTTGTCGCCACTCGGGACAGTGGGTGGTCTCTCCGCATCGACCTCGCTATCAAAGAGATGCCAGAAAGCCAAACTGAGGGAAATGACCAACACCGTACAACTGTGCCTACTAGTCAATGCCACTGCACAAGAAAGCAATCAGATCCAATTCGGCAAACAGGACAAGGCGGGCATCATGTACCCAAATGCTGACCCCCTGGTCATATCGGCCAGAATCATAGGGGTGACAGTCAAACGATTACTGGTTGACAGCGGGAGTTTTTGCAACATACTGTTCAAGAAAACCTTCGACGAGCTCGACGACTATCACAGTTACCTCGAGCCAAGCGAACATCTGGTAAGAGGTTTTGGCGACGCCACCGTGAAGCCCCACGGGATCATACGTCTGGCGGTAGAACTAGTCTCCACTATAGATAAAACCATTAGAGCCACAAAACTTTGTGATTTCCTTGTAATCGACCTGCCGTCGACCTTTAATGGTTTCCTCGACAGGCCTTTCGAGCACGAATTCGAGCCTGCGTCCTCCACTTACTATTTCTGTGTAAAATTCCCCACTTTAGATGGGGTGGTCGGTACCGTTAAGGGCGATCAACTTGATGCAAGAGGATGTTCCATTTATATCTGGTCTCATTTAAATTATAGCATACAAGAAATCGTAAATAATCAAGGAAACCCAATGGTAATCGACCAAAATGAACAAATAAACGAAGACCTCGAACCAAGACTTGGACCCGAGCCACACGAGTTCATTGCCCAAGGAATAATCAATGACCTGAGGGGAGACCAACATCGAGCAACATCGGACGAGGAGCTCGAAAAAGTCAACGTGGATCTAACCCGACAGGATTTGGAAGTCATAATTGGCTCCAGAATCTCGCCGGAGCTAAGAGGACAGCTGGTCCACTTCCTCAAAGGGAATCTAGACGTGTTTGCTTGGTCCCACAAGGATATCGTAGGAATCGACCCCGAGGTCGCCTGCCATCAGCTCAACATCGACCCCAGGAAAAAACCAATCGCACAAAAGAGGAGGAAATTCGGACCTAAAATATATGCCGCATTGGACGAGGAGGTAAAGAAACTGCTCGATAATGACTTGATCATGCAAGCCGACCAACCCCAGTGGGTGTCCAACGCAGTCCTGGTAAAAAAGGCTAATGGGACGTGGAGACTATGCATCAACTTCACCGATTTGAACGAAGCATGTCCCAAAGATTTCTTCCCCATGCCTCATATCGACCATCTGATCGATAAGACAACCAGACACGAAATAATGTCCTTCATGGACGCATTCATAGGCTACCATCAAATATCCATGCACAAAGACGACCAACAACATACCTCCTTCCTCACCGAGAAAAATATGTACTGTTGGAAAAGGATGCCATTCGGCCTAAAAAACGTCGGGGCTACGTACCAGCGATTAGTAAACCTAATCTTCGCAGAGGAAATCGGGAAGTCCATGGAGGTATATGTACACGACATAGTGGTCAAGAGTCTTAAAAAAGAAGATCATCTTGCCGACCTCGCCCGAGCATTCAGCATCTTGAGGAAGTTCAACATGAAGCTCAACCCGAAGAAATGCAACTTCGGAGTCATGTAAATTCCTCGGCCATTTTTCACTTCCATCAAACTGTTTGCCGTTGTCCATCACTAGTGATTGAGGTAGGCCGAAACGACAAATGGTGTTTTTCCAAACGAAATTCCACATTCTTTGCTCGGTGGCCTTCACAATGGCTTTAGCTTTAGCCCACTTGGTGTAATAGTCAACATCGACCATAGCGTGTAGGGGTTATACGTGAACGTATGCTTTTACTTTGTATAACCTATGCATTAAACACTTATTTACTGAAATAAATTGTTTATCACTGTTGCTTTAAATATGAATGAATGTTATATATATTTATTGTAAATCGTTCATAGCACGAGTTACATTGTAGTTAACGTGGTGATACCAGATCACATAAGATCACGTTAACAGTGCCTTGTAAATGAGTGCGTGTTTCACAACTTAGATAGATCCGAACAATCTATTGGTAGAAGTTGATGTGTAACACTCAGATTGACTTGTCTTGACCAAGAGATTACATTAGTGCATTCGTTGCGCTAAAGCGGACCTGCAGAGAGGATAAACTCATTTGTACTGACTTAAGGGATGAAGAGTTAGACCTCAGTGGTTGTTGATTTCTTAATCTCTGTCACTTAATAAGGACTGTGTGTGATTAGTAGTTATTGCTTTGACTTATAAATGGGAAGAGAATCATTGCAACTTCGATACCCTATATCTTGGGCAATAATATTAATTACACGACAGTTGCTAAATTAATACAGAGAATTGTGTGCTTGCAATGTCTTGCTTGATTGGTCCCCTTGGTGGGCCCAGAACCTTTATCATACCAAATCTTGCAAGTGGAATTAATTTTTACGGTATGGATAATAAAGCTGGGCTGTCCTTACTCCAAGGATAAATATATTAATTAATATAAAGCTTTTCAGTAGCTTAATTAATTTATGGACTAAATAATCTTAAACACGGGAAATACTAACCGGGAGCCATATTACCGTAATATGGGTTAAGTTGGATAGTGCAATATTAATTATATAGTGACATTAATTAATATTAATGGGCTGAATTATATTGTGGCTCAATATTGGAATTCAGAAGTGTTGTAGCATGGATAAACCCGACCTCCCACCTGGGCATGAAGGATCATAAACAATCCAACAAAGACTGCATGAAGCAACCTCGGCAAGGGGACCAAGGGATTAGCCCACATAATTCCCACAAGACCAAACCTTCAAGTCGCAAAGGTCGGCAACTCGGGTAGTCGGCAATTCGGGAAGTCGCGATGCGATTTCCGCTTTATATCCTCAAGTCGGGAGCGACCTGCACCAGCCATAACTATAAAGTTCACGTGGTCAATGACAGCCCCCGACACGCCACTAATCCGCCCTCCACATCAGCTCCACGATTGGCGCACGCTGAAGATGGACGATTTCTGGCCGGTCAAGGCGAGATTAATGGTTCCCGATATTGTAGCCCTTTCATAGGCATTATTCCTTATGTAAATTCCAACCCAAAGGGTGGGAGTCATAGTATAAATAGGCCACCACGGCCACCTCTGTAACAGGTCGAACAACTTATACTTCTAGGCATATACATACATCCTCTCCCTGGCTTGGACGCCCCCGGACGTAGTCTGATTCCAAAGACGAACTGGGTCACCAACTTCTTTGTCCCTTTCCCTGTTTTGATTGCCTTTAGCATACGCATTTCACAATAATTATTGTTTAACTAAGTAGATAAAAACCAGTTACAACAATTGGCGCCGTCTGTGGAAACACATTTCTTGAGAAATTTCAACAATTCTCAAGGAGACCTCACCTTCTCTAAGAAAAATAAAATGGTAACCAACCAGGGAAAAAGTCAGAACGGAATGAAACCGACGTTCGTGATGGCGTCGAGGTTTCACTGAGTTCTCAACCCACTCATTGGGCAGCCCCAACGGGTTCCCCTGACTGGTGGAATCTTGTCCAGACACTAGAGGATGCCAAAGCAGTGATGGCCGTCCTCAACAAGAAACGTCTCAATTTCGGCATTGAGGAGGAACAGCCCCCAGCCAAGAAAACAACCCATGACGCCGGAACCTCCAAAGGTAAACGCGTTATGACGGAAAAGGGACAATCCACGGGCCAACTGGCGTACAATGCGGCTAAACATGCCATCGTTTCGAACCCCTGCCTGGACGTACCGGCCGGTTCGAATAGTGCATTCACCCGCCGGAAGCTGCGGCGGAAGGCCCTCATGAGGGGCGAGGACGAGGCCCACTCTCAACCACGCCATGATGAGCAGGTGGAAAGAGATCTTGCCATGGCCAGGACACGCACCACGGAGGATCACCCGAGACATTGACATACCACCATGGTCACGGGCGGGGGGCGAACTTGGCGTGATGCTCGGTTCGCGGCATTGGCTAGGACCGTCCAACAAATTGTTGGAAAAGGTGGGGTAACCAGGATGGACCGTCTGGGTCTAACACCCGACCTTATCATCCCGATTCGCCCTTGGGAACTATGATCACTCGCACCTACCGAGAGGAAAATCGTATAAGCGGCTCTAGATCGCTTCTAGCGGGAGTCTGAGACCCCGAGTCCGTATGGCGGCATCATGCGTATATGGCCTCAATGGGGGGCATCGGATCTTTGACAAGTGTAGACTTTTCTCCCCGACGACGGCCGGCCCACATGTACACACTTCACCGCCATCTCTCTCATTGATACTTTTTGAGCAACTGGCTCGATTATTCTTTAGCCCTTATCTGGCGATGGCCTTGGAGCCGCGATAAAGGCGAGGCTCATGAACATCGTCGTGGGAGACGGAGTTGGATCAATCCTATGTTGAGAGGATCGATAGACTTATCATTGAAAGCGACCCAATTGGGGGATTTGCCAAGCTTCAAAGGCGATGTCGGCCTCGGAAAGAGAACAACTATGGCGAATGCATGACCGACCGCCGACTACGACCCACTCTACGCCGATTTAAGGAAAAGGGCCAGCGACCTCATCCATACCATGGAATTGCTGGAGACCCGGCTCTCAGAGACAAAGGAAGTCGCGGAGCCCAAGAAAGGTTCCAAGAAAACTGGGGGTCATTACAAGACACCCGACAGCTTCAAACCATTTGAGGAGTCCATTCCGGTGAAGCTGATGGAGGCTCTGGGTATGACACCGTAACGTTTATACCCGATCTAGGGGATCGAGACATGTTGCGAGCACTCCGTCCCCATGAAAAGACAAAAAGCCGGCAAAACCCGAACAAGTATTGCCACTATCATGACGGAGGGACCTTTACACCAAAAGTGTCGAGATCTCGAAGCGGTTAATGGAAGCTTTATGAAGATGGCCGACTGAATGAGTTTGTCAAGAATCCTCGGGCAGACAATCAGGGGAGGCAAGGTCGACAGCATGACCGCCAACACGGGCCGGGAGATCGGGTGAAAAGAGAGCCCGTGATAGGGGCGCCGACAGGGTGTACTTGCCACCCATACCATAGGGGCGCGGAGGTCGCGTCATCCACACCATCTCGCCCCTTGCCACGATAGGGGCTCAGATCCGCCTCCTCATCAAAGCGTCGCCTAAAGGCGGAAGTCAGGGCAATGGAGAATATGAAGGGCTGATTTCCCTGCCACCAACAACGAGGCCGAATATGAAGTGCTGATCAACGGTCTAGAAATGTCCACCACAATGGGCATCAAGCGACTTCAAGTACACACCGACTCGGCTCAGAAGCACGCCAGATATCGAGGAGTATGAGGCCCGAGACGGCGGATGTCGGCTACCAAGAGGTCATCAAAGCACTTTGCACGAAATTTGAACAAATCTACATCAAGCTAGTACCAAGGGATCACGAACTCCCGAGCCGATGCATTAGCACGACTAGCGACCGGAGGACCAGCGAGAGATGAGGGATGTCACCATCACAAAAACTCTCCCACCCCTCCACTGCTAACACAACAGTCGCTGCCCTAGACACCCCGAGTTTAAGCTGGATGACCCCCATAATCGACTACTTGATGGCTGGGGCATTACCAACCGGCAGATTGAGGCAAAAGAATTGCAACTAAGGGCGATAAGGTACACATTGGTTGGTAACGAACTATATAAGCGAGGCTTCAAAGATACCATCTGCTCCGATGTGTTACCCCGGAGCAAGGGTAGGCTATCCTGTAAGATATTCACGATGGGTATGCGGAAACCACGCCGGGGGGAAGTTGCTCGCTCATAAGACGACGAGACAGGGATATTATTGGCCAACTTTAAAGGCCGATGCCATGGTTTTCGCACGGAAATGCCACAAATGTCAAATACATGCACCATCAATCAAGGTCGCACCTGAGGAACTAACCAAAGATCCTCGATCCTTGGCCTTTTTGCGAAGTGGGGATAGATATCATCGGGCCCATTACCAACAAATTTTGTTCGATCCAAAACATACTAGTCGCGATGAGATTACTTCACAAAATGGGCCGAGGCTGAGGCTTTGGCGACCATAGATCAGGATCACGTCATCAAATTCATATGGCGAAACATCATCTGCAGATTTGGCCTACCGCAAGTAATTATATCCGATAATGGGAAGTAGTTCGATGGTCATAAGATCGATAGTTTCTTCAGAAAATGGAAAATCACCAAGCTTTTCTCTACCCCTTATCACCCTCAGTCAAACGGTCAAGTCGAAGCTGTGAACAAGATCATCAAGCACACTCTGAAAACCATGATTGAGGGAGGAAAAGGGAAGTGGGCCAGTGAGTTACCAGATGTACTGTGGTCATACAGAACGACCTGCCAAAATTCGACCGGAGAGACCCCTTATTCGATGGCATTTGGCTCGGAAGCAGTCATACCAGCAGAGGTCGAATTCCAAACTCTCAGAACCTCGCAGATCGCGACCTACTACAACGATGAGGCCTTGGCCAGAAACCTAGACTTGCTCGAAGAGAAGCGATTAGAGGTAGGTATCCGAAATGCGAAATACAAACAACAGTCCGAAAAATACTACAACTCTAAAGTGCGACTTCAAAAATTCAAAGAAGGAGACCTGGTCCTGAATAAGACTCTCAGAGTAACCAAAGGAACTTTCGGACCAAACTGGGAAGGACCATACAAGGTCGCTAGAGTATTATCCAACGGGGCATACGAGCTTGAGAACCTAGATGGCACTCAGTCTCAGTACCCGTGGAACGCATCTCATCTGAAGAGATACTATCAGTAGGGTCGGGGCCAATGTACTTGTAAACTTTCAGGCGAGTCAATAATAATGAGTTAAATTTTCTTTTTCACAATTACTGTGTTTAAACCCAGGGAGGTCGCATAGATGAAACATCGACCTCCCCCGGGAACGACTTTTGACATATTTGCGGTGAGATCACCACCCCTAGCGGTGTGATCCTCCCCTAACTTTATAAGACGACTAAGCGAGGTTCAATCTAAAATTGCAATGCCAATAAGACGAATGAACATACGCACAGATTATAGTCGCATAAGGAAATCAAGTCGGCACAATAAAGGAAAGAAAAAGGTAGATTTCATTAATGACAACAAGCCCGAAGGTCGGTACATTATAAGAGCCTGAAGGCTAGATTACATCAAGCGGAAACCAAGATACATCATGATAACTAACGACAAATGTTTTACTACAACCCAATATCCACGACTGGCAGACGACTTCCGGCTTTAAGGCATGCTGATCAAAAGTATTGTTGGAGATAGGGTTCAACAACTTCTCAATCTCCTTTTTCTTATCGGGATTCTTGATGACATCATTCTTAAGAAAGATCAAGAATCCCATCAGCAGCAGCACTGACTATGTTCAAAGGTTGCCCACCTAATTGTTGCTGAATAACGCTGGTAAGGGTGTGGGCAGCCCGCCTCCGGGATCTTGGGCTGGTAAACACCTCCCCTAGAGGCCAGTTGTGGCCTGCTCTTCGGGAGGAGCCACGCCGGACATCTCAGCAACCTCATTTCGTGCCCCAGCCTCATCCGACTGAGTCTCGAGGACCACCTCGGAGTCTCACGGCTGTGTCTCATCTGGATCGGGAGTGGGGTGCACGATCCGACTCTGATTAGGGAAGAAGGACAAATCAATGCCCAGATCTTCCAGATGTTTAATCTCGGCCTAATGTCGGGCGGGGGAAGCGAACATAATCGGCTCGGTCACAATGTCGAGAGGTCGGCAAATAGGGTTCTTCCGCCCGATGGCTGGATAACGCCCATAACCGCCCGACATAAAGCGAAGTTAACATTCTGCTCTTCGACCTGCTTAAAGTGTTCATCTTTGGCGGCCAACTTCTCCCCGACCTCTATATCCTTGCGGATCAGCTCCGCCTTCATCTGGGTCACGGTCTCCTTCTCCTCCCCGAGCAGTCTCTCGGCTTCCTTCAGCTGGCCCTTGAGCTCCAAGGCCCTCTTGGCCAAGTCAGCCTTGGCAACCTCCAGTTTCTTCTACACCTCATAGGCATTTATCGGTGATTTAAACTTGCTTTCGGAGGTCATCGCCTAGGCCTTCTATAGTTTGGAGGCTCGAGCTTCGGATTAGGCGAGAGCCTTTTCCATGTAGAGGCGGCCTTCAAAGGGAGTGGACAACAGCCCGAATACATGTTGCCCGTGACTTTTTGGCGATGGGCGGAAGGTGATCATCCTTACCGTCCATCTTGTGCGTTCCGTTCCTCATCGTCCGCTCTAAGTAGCCGAGCCGATCTCGGGCGTGCCTTCCAGCGTGGGAATCGGGGATCTCAGGAAGCTCAGCACCTCCGGTGAGAACTTGCTGGCCGTCAGCTCCTGACTGCAACAAGGAGGAACAAATATATTAAGTTTGGTCCCGATTTTGAGGTAAATTCATTAAGAGTTGCAAACGGCCTACCTCCGCATCCTCTCCTCATCCCAACCAATCCAGGAATCGTCCTCTGGATGGCGACCTCCCTCCCGGGTAGAAGTCGACAAAGGTGTCGGGCTGGGAGCCACCCTTCCAGCACCCCGACTTAACATGGATCGGTGCATGCCAGGTTCAGCTCGCGCCCTCTTAGGAGGTCTCTCACCAGCCACGGTGGCGGGTTCGGCAGCTTTCTTCTTGCCTTTATCTCCGGCGGGGAGGGAGGCGGAATATCCCCACAGGCGGTAGTGTCGGGCGGAGCGCCTCATGGAGCCGAGGCTCTTGTCGAGGTCGCGAGGCCATCTCGAAGGCAGAGGGCCGACGGCGGTAGATCGGGATATTTGGATCTAACATAAAAACAGAACCTTTAGCGCGAAATCTCAAAATACACTTGAAAAGATGCGGCCGAGACTTACAGGGAATCCTCAAGTGGCAAGGGTAAGTGTACAGTCCGGCTTGCAAGCGGTTGAGCTCGGAGTTCAGCAAATTAACGTCTCGCCAGCTAGGGGGTGTGTCTCGAACCTCCTTGAACGCCTCGAGAAAGTCCCAATATAGCTCAGAAGGTCGGGGTGCAAACACTACAAGACGAAAGAAAAAAATTAGATCAGTACAATCGAGCACAAAAATATTAAGGTGAAGTACCATTCTCAACATGGATCGCATAATCCTTAGGAACTATAATGGATAAGGTGCTGGAGGGGGCCACCGACTCCCATGCTCCTCCTACAAACCACCATTTTTGGTGCCACCCGTCAACCTTATTCGGAATCCCACTCACGAGCTCTTTGCCTCTACGAAGTCGCACAGCGTGATAGCCTCCGGCCTGAGCAACGGACGACATCACGTGAGATATCTCTCCGGGATTAGGCAGTCTTTTCAGCCCGGCCTGCCCCAAAACGACCATGGTGGAGATGATGTAACTCCACCCATTGGGGGTGATCTGCGTGAGGCTCACATTCCAGGCCGCCAGCAGATGGGAAATGGTCGGGTGTAATGGAAATCGAATACCGACCGACATGGAAGACTCATTCACAGCAATCATTCCAGGAGGAGGCTGATCGGCGCTTTCGTCCAGAGTCGGCCCATAAAAATGCACATCCCGGGGCACCTTGTACATGCGATGAAGTCCCCGCACATACTGATCGGAGAGCACAGATCGGTATCTTTTATCGGACGCCGTAAATTGAGAGTCGACCGACTTGCGGTATGCCCGGTCAGGTCACTTGTATGGAGCTCGGTTACAATACAGATCATAATTGAAGACTCATTCATAAGCCCCATAATCCAGAACCAAGGCGGAAGGACCCGCCGTTGACGACCATTCCCGTGGGACGGGATGAAGGAGATTAACATCCAACGGGGGAAGATGGGTAATTTTGGCCAATTCTTCCAGAAATTGGTCATCCATCGGTTCATCATTGGCATCGTCCTCCCGGCGGTCGCCCATAACCCTAGCCAATGAACTTTCACCCACATGCCCGGTGGTGGAGCCAGAAAATCGGCGGAGACGCAGGGCAATAGGGATGTCATCCTCAGAAGAGGAGGAAGCCACCATGGGCTGAGAGGCAAAAAGGGATTTGTAAATGCTAGAATCCATAAATTCGAAGAAGGGCACCAAAGTGCTTACCTGTGATTAATTCCGCTTCAGGGACACGAGAATGCATTTCCGGTGGAAGGGAGAAAGAACCAGGAAGAGTATCTTGAGGAAATTCTTTCGCAAGACAGTCGCAGGAAATAAGGTTTTCAAAACCTAATTCCCCGCCTATTTATCGAAGAAGAGGAGGGGCCAAAATGAAATTAGCCAAAACTTCGGTCCCCTAGCAACAAAAAGACGCGAGGGGCTCGCGTGAAATCTACTACGGCATTTCATTGGACGAAATGGCGGCACTTTACGTCATCATCCTGGCACGATATCATTTCGAATCCCTGAGATCGAGGGAGGTCTGATGAGACGATTCGTATTATCGAGGTGACTTTTCACCTGCCCGAGGATAGTAAGCCGCTCATAGGAGACTTTCCAGGTTGGATGGTCGCGAGTCGATTTAGTCCATGTGTCAAGCCAAGGTCCCTTCTCGGAACAAGAGACCTCAACTTGAGGGGCAATTGTTGTAGCATGGATAAACCCAACCTCCCACCTGGGCACGAAGGATCATAAACAATCCAACAAAGACTGCATGAAGCAACCTCGGCAAGGGGACCAAGGGATCAGCCCACGTAATTTCCACAAGACCAAACCTTCAAGTCGCAAAGGTCGACAACTCGGGTAGTCGACAGTTCGGGAAGTCACGATGCGATTTCCATTTTATATCCTCAAGTCGGGAGCGACCTACACCAGGCATAACTATACAGTTCACGTGGTCAATGACAGCCCCCGACATGCCACTAATCCGCCCTCCACATCCGCTCCACGATTGGCGCACGCTGAAGATGGATGATTTCTGGCTGGTCAAGGCGAGATTAATGGTTCCCGATATTGTAGCCCCTTCATAGGCATTATTCCTTATGTAAATTCCCACCCAAAGGGTGGGAGTCATAGTATAAATAGGCCACCACGGCCACCTCTATAGCAGGTCGAACAACTTATACTTCTAGGCATATACATACATCCTCTCCCTGGCTTGGACTCCCTCGGACGTAGTCTGATTCCAAAGACGAACCGGGTCACCAACTTCTTTGTCCCTTTCCCTGTTTCGATTGCCTTTAGCATACGCATTTCACAATAATTATTGTTTAACTGAGTAGATAAAAATCAGTTACAACAAGAAGCCCATTGGAAGGTCCATCTTAATTCTCCTAAAGGTCCCTCAAGTAGCCCAAATTAAAGTCCATTAAATAAAAGATGCTTAAAATAAATTAAATATTTGTTGCATAATTATTCCTTATTTTTGAAATTTATTAAAGAAAAAGGGGAGAAGGATTTTCTTGAAAAATTTTTATGGAAAGGAGATAAGTATTCTTGGAATACAAGATTATCCCATAAATTCAAGAAATCTCCCACTTGGTTCCTTTAATGTGAAAATTTTGAAATATATGGGGATAAGGAGAATAAAAGATTTTCTTGATTTTCTTGGAAATATTTTATGGAAAAAGATATGTATTCTTGGAATACAAGAATATCTCATAAATTCAAGAAAGATCCAATCTTGGTAAATCTCACCTTATTTTTGAAAATTAGGGACTAAATAAGGGTGTGGGATTTTTGTGGAAAAATACACATGGAAAGAAGAATATATGGGATATATTCAAGATTTCTTGGAGATAAAGAAAAGATCTTTCCTAACCCTTTCTTAGCCAATATTTTTGACCACCCCATATGTTATAAATAGGGGATGAATTCTTTTCATCCCCTATAGTTTCATGCATTGAAAATATTATAAATCCACAAAGGTGGTGCAACAATTATTTATTTTTCCTTTGTTTATAAATTGTTCATTGGAGAACCTTCCACCGGGGTTATTGAACGAGGACTTGAGAAGACTTTTGGTGGGTATCCAAATACTTAATCCTGTCTGTCTCAGACCGTCTCTCCAACGAGTACGTTTATGTAAACTCCTAGAAATTTCGCATGCTAGGATCTTTTACGTGAAATATTATTTGCATGTTGTTGTTGGATTGATTATTATTTGAATTCACTTAGGTAAATTCATGCTAGTAATAATTGTTAATTTAAATTTGTGTTTATTAGGTCATCCCGATAGATCCTGACATATGTTATCCCAACACAATGTACTTAACCCCTGATGTACCAGTGGGAAAGGGCTGATCAAGTCGATTCCCCATTTGGCAAATGGCCACGGGCTGTAGATGGATATTAGTTCTTGGGGTGGACTGTGATAATTAGAGCATATACCTGATAATTATGACATGCGCGGGCATAAGCGATTGAATCTTTTTTGAGTGTAGGCCAGTAGTACCCTTGTCTGATTGTTTTATGTGTCAGGGCATGTCCGCCTGTATGATTTTCGCACACCCCTGCATGAATCTGCACTAGGATCGCGTGATCTTCTTCTGGGAGTGATACATTTCAATAACGGAAGAGAGAAAATTCGTTTGTACAAGTGCTCGTCTAGTATGGTGTACCGAGCAGCTTGTAGTCTGAGGCGAGCAGCTTGCGCTTTATTTTCAGGAAGGATACCATTTCATAGGTAGTTTAGAATTGGGGTTATCCATGTTTCTTGTTCAATTGCTACCTGAGCGACCACAACTCTTGGAACCGAAGGCGAACATGTGGTGACGAACACAACGTCTATTGTGTTAGTCACACTTTCTGCTGCCTCCAATCGTGCTAAAGTATCGATGAATGAATTGCCTAAACGAGGGAGTTGTTCGATGTATACTTGTTCAAACTGCTCAAGTAGTTCCTTTGCTAGTTGCTGGTATCGCACCATTTGCTCGCCCAGGGCTTCATATTCGCCCAACATTTGGTATACAATTATCTGAGAGTCGCTATAGATCATCAACTTATGAATTCCCATCGCCATAGCCATGTGCAGACCACCGATTAAGGCTTCGTATTTGACTTCGTTGTTTGTAGCCGGGAAATCAAAATGGATGGCCGTCGTAAAAGTTTGCTGGGTTAGGCTGATGAGAACGACGCCTGCTCCGGCTCTTGTGCTTGTTGATGAACTATCCACATACATGTGCCATGGCTGATTGATTCCTTTTTCTGGTGGTTGTGGGTACGTCAGTTCGACCATGAAATCGACCATAACTTGTCCTTTGATTGCCGTTCGCGGGGTGAACGTAATTCCGAATTGGCCTAACTCCACTGCCCATTTGAGAAACCTACCTGCCGTGTCCGAATGATGGAGAACTTGGCGAAGTGGAAAAGTGGTGAGCACCTCGACTGAGTGGTCGAAGAAGTACGGTCGCAGTTTGCGTACACTCATAATGAGGGCATACGCAAGTTTCTCCAATGGAGGATAACAGAGTTTGGCATCCTTAAGTACTTGGCTTACATAGTAAATGGGCAAGTTTGTAGTGTCTTCTGCCCGGACGAGCACAACGCTGATCGCGTGCTCGGAAGCGGCAATGTACAGGTAAAACTGCTCGCCAGGGACTGGCTTGGACAAGATTTGAGTGTCCACCAAGTAGAGTTTTAGGGATTCAAATGTGCTTTGGCAATGCTCTGTCCACTGAAATTTTCCTTTCTTTAGAGCATCAAAGAAAGGCTTACATTTGTCTCCTGTTCGAGATATGAACTGGTTAAAAAAGCCAAACAACCTGTTAACTTCTGAACTTCCTTCACGTTTCTAGGTGCTTGCATATCGAGCATGGCTTGGATTTTCGAAGGGCTGGCTTCGATCCCTCGCTGACTGACCATGTGGCCCAAAAACTTTCCTGAATGAACACCAAAACTGCATTTTTTCGGGTTCAACCTCATGTTGTATGCCCGGAGGATATCAAACGTCTGCGCTAGATGACCAAGTGATCTTCCTTGTGTTCGATTTTGACTACAATATTGTCAATATACACCTCGATTGTTCGCCCGATGTGTTCGTCGAACATTTTATTCACCAACCTTTGATATGTTGCTTCGACATTCTTTAATCCGAACGGCATGCGCTTCTAGCAATACATATTTTTTTTGTTGCAGAATGATGTGCTTTCTTGGTCGTCAGGATGCATAGGAATCTGATGGTACCCAGCAAATGCATCCATAAACGTCATGAGTTCGTGTCCGGCGGCATTATCGACCAAATAGTCGATGTGCGGTACCGGGAAGTTGTCTTTGGGACACACTTTATTTAGATCCGTGAAATCTATGCATAACCTCCAAGTACCGTTTGGTTTCCATGTTAGTGTTAGTGTCCTAGAGACAATCTATTGTAAGGACATAATACTCGATGATATTCAGTTTGATTTAATATTATAGTTCACTTAATAGTAATGTATGGCAATACACTTGTTTGAATATTATGTTTTATTGTTTGCATTTATTCATACAAGTGTTCCCATGAGTCATTGCTGTCATTGAGGTTGTGAGAACTCAAATGACTTAAGCATGATTCCCAAATAGCCTCGATCAAGGATCATCAAGAATGGGATATTGATGATACAATGGAGATTGGTGTGCGATCTGCATCATACTCTTAAAGAGTGTAGTAAGATCTTACTTACTACGAGATACTAGGTATCTCATGATGGATGTAAAGATACCTTGGAGGGTATTGATATACCCATCCGAGAAACCGTTTGATGTATTTCCACTATATGTGTCTACGGGTGTCTCGGTTAGTGGGAGCGATGAGATACTCCTTTGACTTGAGGTCAATACGCACGACATGTGTGGGATGATGAACTTTGACCATGACCGACGCTTGCACCCTTCCATGGGTAGATATGGCTTGGATTGGGTTCATCAATAAGTGCATGTGCGTGGTTAGTTTGACTAATCGCTAGATATATGAGGGCCTATGGGTCACACAACAAGTAGTTCCCTTTTACGGTTTATAGTTGGTTGATTAAATGTTAAATTGGATTTAATATTTAATTTATGGAGAATTAATTAATAATAGATTAATTTGGAATTAATTATTATTAATGTTTAATTAAATTGGATTTAATTAAATAGGATTCCCAATAATAATATATGGAATATTATTATAGGATTTAATATATATGGAATCAAATCCGTAAAGATTTGATATACATGGGGATTAAATCCGTAGAGAATTTATATATGGGAAATAAATCTAAGAGATTTATTTTATGAGATTAGGGATTTTATTTCCTAACCAGGTTAGTTTAAGATTTAAGCTGGGCCTCTCCTATATATATGAGATCTTGGGAATTCACAAACAACGTTAATCCATATTTCTCCATAAAATCTAGAATAGGAATTTTCCTAGCAAAATCCATCTCAGATTCAACGCTGGCAAATCTGTGCAAGTCTGTGAACGGGGATTACGTGGATACCATAGTAGAGAATTATGCGTATAATTTACTGTAAGATTTCTCTTTATGTTTATACGTATTCAATTATGCAATTATATGTTCGTTGTTGGTGAACTGTTTAATTCCGCTGCGCATGTATTACGTGTTTACGTGTCTCTAAATGCCAACATTCCGGACGAGCACAGGGTTTGCTAGCCATTCTGGGCATTAGACTTCTCGGATGAGTTTATTGTCGAGCAACTTTTTAACTTCAGCGTCCAGAGCCGCATACTTTTCCGGACCGAACTTTCGGCGTTTCTAGATGATTGGATTTTGAGTTGGGTCGATATTGAGGTGGTGACACGCATACTTAGGGTCGATGCCAACCATATCCTCGTGTGACCATGCAAACACATCTAGATTAGCACGTAGATATGTGATTATTTTGGTTCGGAGTGGTTCTGGAAGTTCTGAGCCAATGAAAACTTCTAGGTCCGGTCTGGTCGGATCGACCATAATGGACTCCAATTGCTCAACAGGCGTTGCTCGCCTCTTCTTTTGCTTCCACCGGGGATCTATGATCGTCCCCCGGTGCTCGTCTTCAATCTCCATAGGATCAAACCCTATACGAGGTTCCAGGTCCAGAAATTCACGATTAGGTTGTTCGTCAGGTTGATCAACATTCATGGGATCAGGGTCCTGTCTGGTCTCCCCGGGTACTGTGTTCGCCCGGGGCATTGCATTTACTTGGGGCATTGTGTTCGCTCCGACCCCAGAGTGAGTTGATTCTCCAATTTCCCATACTTGTTCTACCATGCTAACGATATTTTGGTTTCCCGATGCGCATGATAACAAGCAATCTTGGGCCTTTTTCTGATGGCCCTTTACACTGCCCGTCCCATCAAGAGTTTTAAATTTGACACAATAATAGTAGGTCGAACAAGCGGCTTTGAATTCCTGGATAAACGGGCGACCTAAGAACCCATTATAAGTCGACGGAGCATCGACGATTACAAAATCTAGCATTCTAGTTCGCCGAATCTCCGAATTCGTGGTTGACACTAATTTGACCCCTAACCTGATCAGACCATAGGGCCGGGTTATAGATTCTCCAAAATCCATTATGGTATGATCGCAAGGCTCTATATACATGCTTAAATCCCCGACTTAACGAACAAAATGTTCGGATATGTCCCGGTATCGACCAAGAGTCAATGCACCTTTAAGCCGAGAAGTCGGGTGCTAATGGTCAGAGAGTCGTTGTGGGGGGTGATGATGCCATCGAGGTCGTCATCTAAAAATATGATTTGGTGGGATGGTGGTGTGTAGGCTGACGTGCTCACCACGTTCACCCGATGGATGCTCTGCATGGCGCGCATTTCCATCTTATTACGCCTGTTTGATAAGGTGGGCGCCTGATAGCATCCTTCCACCGGCCCGTAATCCGGGTGGATCATGTTGATTTCCTAGCCCTCCCGACCTTTGTCCGTGGTTGGAGCTCTTTTTTTGGGCAATTCCAACTGCTTGCGGAATTCTTCTTGGTCACTATCTGATACCTCCTCTGCCTTACCCCTTCTCTTTTGGTCGCCCGACTTTTCGTCCCGAGCGTCTCTGTTCGCCGGTTTCTTGAGATACTGGGTAAGGCGGTTTTCTTCGTATAACTTCCAGAGTTGTCGGAGTAGGTCACGACATTCATCGGTATTGTGTCCGATGTACTCGTGATATGGCAGACCTTGGAGGCGTTGAGATGATTTTGATCTCTTATGATTCTATGGGGCTTCTCTAACATGTCCCGGTCCTTGATCTGACTGTATATCGTCTCTGTGGAGACGCCTAAAAGACTGCGAAGTGCATGCGCTTCTGCCCCTTCTTCGAAAGGCTTGAAGGAACCCGGGGGCTTATCCCCCCCCGCCTGCTGACTTCTTGCTAACGACCACCCTTTTGGTCATTCCTTCTTGGCCTAACCGAGACTGGGTCAGCAAGTCTTGCATAGCTATGATCTTGGCCGCTCGCTCGCGGAATTCGGCGTACTTGTTCGGCCAGTCCTGGTGCATGGCCTTCCACATGTCTGTATTCAAGGTCAAGCCTCCCACCACCATGAGGATTTTAGCATCCTCTTCCACGGGAGCCTCATCATACAGACATTTATCAAATCTTTCCACGTATGCCCGGTTCTACTCGCCCTTTAGTTGGGAAAAATGTGCTAGTCGTTTCTTTGGGGTCTGGCGAGCACACATGGATGAAAAGTGGGACATGAATCTTTGTCCCAACTGAGTGAAGAACATGATGGATGTGGCAGGCAAAGTCGAGAACCACCTATGTGCTCGGTCGCCCAAAGTCATGGGAAAAGACCGGTACTGCATTGCATCGGTGGTGCCCATAGCGATCATAAAGTTCGAATATTTACTGAGGTGAACATGTGGATCAGAATCCAAGTCGAACATGGGGATGGGTGGTCGGTTCTTTGCCACTTTCTCTTGTACTTTGGCTGCCATGATCGCCGGGGCGAGCGGCGAGCACGAAATTGTGCCCTCTCGTGGAAGTCCTTTAGTAGCGGCCAGATCGGGTTGTAAGCCCTCTATCGCTTTCTGCATTTTTGCAAATTTTGTAGAGCTGACTGATCTGGAATGGGGTTGGATCCCATCATGAGCACCCAGTAGGCCATGCTCATGATGGGACAGTTCCCCTTTCCGTGATGGTCCATGACTGCCCACTCGATGATGAATGGACAGTTTAGTTCCGGCCGACTTTTTGGGCTCTTGCTTCTTTTCCTGGTGCGGGTGATCACGAGGTACCGTACGGGCCATCGTGTTTGCCCGATGTTCCTTTCCGGGATCCTGGTGCCTGTGATCTCCGATTCGTTCTTTTGCCAATACTCTCAAACATTCAAACGTCGATCGCCTGTACCCTTGCGGCTGTTCTTCGTTTGATAAATTTCCTACTTCTTTTTCAGCCTATTTTTGTGCGGCTCTCTTCTTGACTTGCTCGCTATCAAGAGTATGCGAGTGCCGATCGTCATCGTCCCGGGCTCTTAGCTTGGCCAACTCTTTTTCAGCCCTATCTTTCTGGGCCCTTAGTAGAAAAGTGATAGCCTTTGTCGTGGCCGCAGGATCATTGGCGATATCTTCGAGATTGATGGTCTCTACGGTCGAATTTTGCTGAGGCTAAGGTTGAGCCTCTTCCTGAGCACGAGGTCGGCTTTGTCCCGACCTCTGAGTCTGAGTATTTCTCGATTGAGGCATTCTATTTATTTTTTCTGCCTAAATCTTTTTGGTAAGTGTTTGGGTTGGGCATCCTCCTTCTAGCGCCAATTGTTGCAAGTCGTGTTATGTGAAAAATATGATGTGGCATTTATATGTGACAACTTAACAAACAAAATAGATTACGTGTTGGACACTTGACGTGTGTGGCGAGCACGATGTAATATAAGATGACAATAAGGACTTGATGACCCAGTTCGTCAAAGCTGACTACATCTGCGGGCGTACCAAGCCAGGGTTATATTATTTATGGTTTGGGGGTGTGTCAAACACAATGTAGTTGTGACGACCACAAATGTAGTGTGAGATGGAGAGTTAATACAAGAGTTGTGTGGGGTGGATTTTCAACTAGCATGTGCTGCCTTGGCAACACGAGATGTCGATTTCTTGTCATGCAAGAACATAGGTGGTGATGCCACGTTTCTTACCGTGCTTCTCTAGTTGACATTTGTACTTTCCCACTCGCGAAGTCTTCGATTTGTCATCCAGGTGGTATGGGCTTAGCAGGTTGCCCGGTCTTGGTGTTCCCTATAATGTGCTTCGTTCCTGGATGGCCATTCTGCTCGCCTGGGAGGCGGCCGTACGCCAAACGACTTGGTTTGCGCCTTTTGCTCGCCCATCAAGGCGAGCAGGTTTCCCTTCTCTGCTCGCCGGGTGAGCAAATGTTTCCTTCACATGGTTGCCTTTGCAGGTCTGTTTCGGGGGTATGAGTAAAAACGAGCACGAGTGGCCGACCAGGGCGCTTGCCATGATGGCGAGCATAATTGGCCGACCAAGGTGCTCGCCAAGCTGGCATGTGCCTATCTGATGAGCTGGCGCACACTTCTATTTACTGGTCCACGTGATTGTCAGGCGACCACGTGGTAGAAGAATGATTGACCGATCACAACAACAAAATTATCACAAAATTCGATAACATGAATCATATTAAAATCTCAAAAAAATATAAACATGCATCAGCCAACATCTTAAAACAATTTAAATGAGCCACGTGGGTGGGTCATCATTTAAAACACATTTAAGCAGGTTACAAACAAGAACAGTTACAAATCTTTAATTCAAAAAATAATAATTAATAGTTGGCTCCCACTTGACCAATATAAAATTGACAGGGACTTCGGCGAAGTATATGCATATCAATTTTATACCTAAGTAATAACCATGATTAAATACATAATTATTATTTTGTTTTGAACGAGCCTCTTGGGAGGATCATCGTCGCCACTAATAATAATTCACAATCATCATTTTGAGAATTTATTCATGTGAAAGCTTTCTTTTGGCCGTCCCTTAGGGGAATTTCTCCAAAAGAATTCACAAATAAATAAATTATGAAGGTAAAAAATTAATCCAATTTTATTTTCTGGAATAAAATTGTCAATTAATTAATTAAGCATACTTAGTAATTTTTGAAAAACGAGATTTTTCATGCACCTCATGCAAACATATTTAAACAAATTAAATACAAGCATAAGAAAATAACATCAACAAAAAATAAACACATTGGGCACATATATCTAATTGTCACGGTTTAAATTTTGTCTTGAATTTGAGAAATCGACTGTCTTCAATTCCTCCCACTCGATCGTCTAAAAAAAAAACTTCACGTCTCGTGCACCGATCAGCTCGCGGGCCAGGATGCAAGCCTTGCATCCGCCCGGCCAGATATCGATCGGCGCCCGTCTTGTCGCCTTAAGCACCAAACAAGAAAGTCGCCGTGCCATTTCGGCTTTACACCGTCGTACCGGTAGCGATGCACACCAGTCTCTCGCCATGGCTGCGTCCAAGATCGCCTCGCCCAGGTCCATCGACATCGCCCATACAAGACACCGCCTGATCCCTTCGCGTCCGTCCCTTGCCATCGCGCGTGCCCATATGGCATGCGAAGTCCGCGTCGCATCACGCGTGTGCCTCCCTTGAATGCGTTTAGCGCGACGCGTCTTTGCCTTCACCGGTTTAGGATCATCTTCAATCCTCGTCTTGGTTCTGAATTTATTTAACGGAAGAATACATAAACCTATGATCTAGACTAGTCTATTACATTGAACAAATCAAATAAAATTAATCTACTCGTTGATTTTCTCATGAGAAAAAACGAATCCGGACGAGTCGAATTAAAAACCAAACAATCATACGCATGAATTAAATAAACATTAAATTACCATGACAATTGGATACTTGCAAAAAAATATCTAACAATTGTACTATCCAATTTTCAAAATTTAATGAACAATAATTTAAATTACAATCTAAGTCACAGAGCTCGAAACCGAGACTTTGATACCAGTTGTTGGGAAATAGGGTGCCCAGATCTATTCAGGTGCAATTTAAATACAAATTTAAATTAATTAATTATTACTAGCATGAATTAATCCTATATTAATTCAAATAACAATTAAATAGCAACAACATATCATGCATATAATAAAGCCACGTAAATCCTACACATGCGGATTTCTAGGAGTTACGCAAGTCGTACCTTTTTGGCGAATCAAACGAAGACAAATGAGCAACGGTTCAACGAACACACCCAAAGTCCTTCTTTATTATTCACACGTCCTTGTTCAACAATCCGGTGGTAGGAAACTCGCGAATAATTAACAAAAGGAAAAAAGAAAAATATATGCCACCACCTTTTTGGATTTCTAATTTTTCCAACACATGAAATTGTGTTGGGGATGAAAAATTCATCCCCTATTTATAGATACATAGAGGGGCGAAAATTTTGAGATAATTAGGGTTTTGGAAATTTCTTTGTATCTTCCCAAGATACAATCTTGAATATATCTTGTATATTCTATTTCCATAATAATCACAAAATATATTTTCTTCCCATACATCTATAATTTTCAAAAATCTTGCAATTAAAAGGAAGAAAATGAATCTTTGACTTTTCTTGAATTTATGGGATAAACTTGTATCTCAAGAATACTTAATCCATAAAATCTTTCCAAGAAAATCAAGAAAATCTTTTTCTCTCTCCTCTTAATTATTTTTGAAAATATTGAAAAAATAAGGCAACAATATTTCTTTTATTTTAAGCACATTTTTCAGTTATTGGACTTTAACTTTGGGCTACTAAAGGGGCCTTTAGGAGAATTAAGATTGGACCTTCCAATGGACTTTGAATATTCAATATTGAGCCACAATATTATTCAAGCCCGTAAATATTAATTAATCCCACTACATAATTAATATTGCACTATCCATCTTAATCCATATTATTGTAATATGGCTCCCGATTATTATTTCCCGTGTTTAAGATTATCTTAGTCCATTAATTAATTCAAGCCACTGAAAAGCTTTATATTAATTAATATCTTTTATCCTTGGTTTAAGAATGACTCAACATTATTATCCACACCAGAAATTAATTCCACTTGCAAGATTTGGTATGATAAATCTTTTGAGCCTCCCAAGGGGACAAATCACGCAAGATGTACTTACACAGGATTCTCCATATTAAATCTTAGCAATCGTCGTGTAACTAATAATATTGCCCAAGATATAAAGTATCGAGTCACAATGACTCTCTACCCAACATAAGTCAAAGCAATAGTTATTGATTTCACACGATCCTATTTAAGGAACAGAGATTAAGAAATAACGAACCACTGAGGTCTAATTCTTCCATGTTCAGTACTGAAGAATTTATCCTCGTTGTAGGTCCTATTCAGCGCATCATCATGTACAATGTAATCTCTTGGTCAAGACAAGTCAATTTGAGCCTTACACTTCAACCTTTCACGATGGATTGTTCATTTCCATCTAGGTTGTGAATTTTGTACTTAGTTACAAGGATTTGTTCATGTGATCTTCTGTGATCTGGTATCACCACATTAAATACAATGTAACACATACTGTTTAATGAACATGTGCAGTAAACATATATAACATTCAATCATATTTAATGCAACAGTGATAAATAATTTATTTCAGTAAATAAATAAGAAATTCAGTTTGGTTATATATAAAGTAAAAAACATACTTTACATTATAACCCCAATAGTATAGAACTACCATCAAACTTCTTCAAGTTTTTGAATAGATGCTCATTTGGACACATATGAAATGAACATCCAGAGTCCATGACCCATTCATTACTGATTCTCCCATCAGTAACAGTCATGGCCTCAGCACTCTCAAATCCCTCGTTGGCCATATTTGCATCAGCTGGTTTTTCTTCTGCTTTGGCTCCCTTCTTCTCAGAGCAATCTTTCTTGAGATGTCCTTGCTTGTGACAGGAGAAACACTTCCTTCTTTCTACAAAACCAGTGGATGATTTTTGGCCATTGTTCTGACTTTTCCCATCTTGATTCTTCTTCTCATTGATCTGCTTCTTTCCTTTCTTGAATTTCACATTCAACCCTTCAGCTTTGCCTTGTGGTGACTTCTTGCCAGCTTGAAGCTGAAGGAACTTAGTTTTCAGAGCAGTTTGAATGTCATCATACTTGATCTGGTCTTGCCTCCCAAACAACAGTGCATCTTTGAAGTTCTCCATGGATTTTGGCAATGCATTCAATAACATCACGACCTTATCATCATCTTCAATCTTGACCTCTAAGTCCTCCAGATTATCTGCAAGCCTGTTGAACTCATCAAGTTGATCTGCAAGAGCCTTCTCTTCTGTCATTTTGAAGGCTAACAACTTCTCTTCACATACAACTTGTTTGTGACAGATTTGGTTTGATAGAGTTCCTCTAATTTCTGGAAAACTTTAATGGCTGACTTTCATTTTGAGACTTCTCTCAATGGCTTATCCCCCAAACACAATATGATTACACTATGTGCCTTAGTTTGAATCTCAACCTTCTTCTCTTGGTTGCTTGAAGATGCCCACTCTGCATCTGATTTCAGAGCATCAACTAATGTTGGGGTAATACTGAAAAGTATGATTTTTACTTTGTATAACCAAACTGAATTTCTTATTTCCTTACTGAAATAAATTATTAATCACTGTTGCATTAAATATGAATGAATGATATATATATTTGTTGTAAACCTGTTCAATAAGTAAGTACGTATTACGTTGTAGTTAATTTGGTGATACCAGATAACAGAAGATCAAATTAACAATTACTCGTGACTAAGTACAAATTCACAACCCATATGGAAATGAACAATCCATCATGAAAGGTTGAAGTGTAAGGCTCAAATTGGCTTGTTTTGACCAAGAGATTACACTAGTGCATTATGATGCACTGAATAGGACCTACAAGAGGATAAATTCTTCGGTACTGAATATATAAGAATTAGACCTCAGTGGTTCGTTATTTCTTAATCTTCGTCCCTTAAATAGGATCGTGTGAAATTAATAACTATTTCTTTGACTTATATGGGAAGAGAATCAATGCGATTCGATACCTTATATCTTGGGCAATATTATTGATTACATGACGATTGCTAAGATTTAATACATAGAATCGTGTGCAAGTATGGCTTGCTTGATTTGTCCCCTTGGTGGGCTCAGAATCTTTATCATACCAAATCTTGCAAGTGCAAATTTATTTCCGGTATGGATAATAATGTTGAGTTGTCTTTACTCCAAGGACAAAGATATTAATTAATATAAAGCCTGTTCAGTGGACTAATTAATTAGTGGACTAAGATAATTTTAAACACGGGAAATAATGACCGGGAGCCATATTATTGTGAAGTCGTAATATGGGTTAAAATGGATAGTTCAATATTAATTTTATAGTGGAATAAATTAATATTAATGGGCTTGAATAATATTTTGGCTAAATATTAAAGTTCCATAGCCCATTGGAGGTCCAATCTTAAATCTCCTAAAGGCCCCTCAAATAGCCCAAATTAAAGTCCAATTAATGAAAAGGAGAAGAAAATATTATTGCCTATATTTCCTAGTAATTTTCGAAAATAGTAGGAAAAGAAGAAGAAAGATTTCTTGAAAATATTTTATGGAAAAAGATAAGTATTCTTGGAATACATGATTATCCCATAAATTAAAGAAAACAAATCTTGATTCCTTTTTCCTTGTATTTTTCGAAAAATCTGGATAAAGGGAAGTGGGATTTTTATGGAAAAAATTAATTATGGAGAAAAGAATATATGAGATATATTCAAGATTTCTTGGAGATCAAGAAAAAGATTTTCCTCCTTATTTTTCTAGTGTAAAAATCGGCCACCCTTGTCCTATAAATAGGGGATGAATTTTTCATCCCCAATGTAATTCCATGTGTTGGAAATATTAGAAATCCACAAAGGTGGTGGCAAAATATTTTATTTTTCTCCTTTATTAAAATTGTTCGTGTGAATCCTTCCACCGGATTACGTTCGTGGACGTGGGACATATTTGGGAAGGCTCTTTGGGTTGATCCATCGTCTCAATGGTTGTCTCTACAAGAGGTATGTAATCTCGTAACTCCTAGATTCCGCATGCTTAAGATTTACATGGATTACGTGTACGCATGTTGCTTATTTGCTTGTTTAATTATTATGTTGAATTGATTTAGGATTAATTCATGTTAATAATTAATTGATTAATTTAAATATGTATTTAAATTAATCTCGAATAGATCCGGGCACCCCTTATTTCCCAACAACTGGTATCAGAGCTTCGGTTTTGAGCTCTGACTTTTAAATTGTTATTTAAATTATGTTGGCCATTAAATTGAAAATTGGATAGTAGAATTGCTAGATCTGTTTTGCAGGTATCCAATTGTCATGGTATTTAATGTGTTTAATTTTCATGCGTATGAATGGTTTTAATTCGACTCTTTCAAATTTATTTTTCTCGTGAGAAAATCCATGAGTAGATTAAGTTATTTAATTTGTTCAATGTTATAGACTAGTCTAGATTTAAGGTGTATTTATTTTCTCGTTAAATAAATTATAACCTGATCGAAGACGAAGACGGAAATGAGGCGTTGAGATGGACCCGAATCAGACGCTGACGACGTCGGTGAGGCACGCCACATGATACGTGTCGCCAGTTCCACGGGCGCTGTACACGCTGGCGTGTCGGGTCTGATGCGATGGGCGCCGACGGGACGATTGCATGGGCACGCCAAGCAATCGGGTAGGCGGATGGGGTGAGGTCGAAAGAATCCGTGGACGCCAAGACGTAAGACGAAGCCGAGCGCATGTGGGCGACATACCGCCATCGCCGAGGAGGCCGAGAGATCTAAGAAATGACGCTATATACGGCCAGCGCATGGGCGCGCCGCTTCTACAAAGTGGCCGGCCGGATGCGGACGCAGCATCCCCGACCGGGAGCCGCCATGACGCCGAGATGAAATTTTTTTCGAGACGAACGAGTGGGAGAAATTCAAGATGGCGTTTCTTCAAAATCAAGCCAAGAAAAATCAAACCATGACAGTTGGATATTTTGTGCCCAATTTGTTTATATTCTGCTTTGCTTGATTTATTGTTGTTTTTTCTTATGCTTTATTTAATTTGCTTAAATGTGTTTCCATGAGAATTGCCCAACGAAAAATCTCAAATTCAAAAAAAAATTACTAAGTATGTTTTAAACAATTAATTCGGTTTTGAATTGAATTAATTTTGACCTCCATGATTTATTTATTTGTGAAATCTTTTAGAGAAATTCCCCTAAGAGACGGCCAAAAGAAAGCTTTCACATGAATAAATTCTCAAAATGATGATTGTGAATTATTATTAGTGGAGACGATGACCCTCCCAAGAGGCTCGATCAAAACGAAGTAGTAATTCTGTGTTTAATCATGATTATTACTTAGGTATAAAATTGATATGCATATACTTCGCCGAAGTCCCTGTCAATTTTGTATTGGTCAAGTGGGAGCCAACTATTAATTTTTTTAAAAGGTTTGTAACTGTTCTTGTTTGTAACCTGCTTGAATGTGATTTAAATGATGACCCTCCCAAGAGGCTCATTTAAAACTGTTTTGAGATGTTGACTGATGCATGTTCATATTTTTTTTTAGATTTCAATATGAATCATGTGATCGAATTATGTGATTTTCTATGTGTTGATCCGGACATTGACACAAGATACATGTTTATTTTCAGTATCATCATGTCGCAACCTTTTAATCCACTGTTCAATATACTGAAAAACAATTTGCTTACTAGAGAAAACTATTTTGTTTGGAAACAAAACCTTATGAATGACCTTACTTCGCATGAATCCAAATGGGTACTTAATGCACCAAAACCTGAAAAACCAGCTATGGATGCTAGTATATGGGAAGAGATGGAATATAATGAATGGGAGCTGACAAATGAATTGATAAAGGACATAATCTTGACACACATGTCCGATTTGTTAAAGCGCCTTCATCAAGGATTCGCAACAGCTGCAGACATTATGGGAATCTCGAAGCGCTGTTTGCACATCCGACCCATATGGTAATCCAAAGCATTAAGCATGACATAGTCAAGCTAAAAATGGAAGAAGGAATGACTGCAAAAGAGCACGTTCTTAGGGTTATGGTTCTCTTTGAAGAACTTGCATATCTTGGCGAAAAATGTGACTTCAAAAGTAAGATTGATTTCATACTCAGTTGTCTGCTAAAGAGCTATGATCATCCTTATGTAGAGTATCTAATGGAAAATATGGACTTTATTGTGGATGATCTTGTAAAAGCTCTTGAATTGGTCGAAGAGGACATTGAGCGCAAGAAAGTGAACATGGTTACAAAAGGGTCTTCTTCTCGTTCTAGACCAATTGGTGGTAAGAATAATGAAGAGACAAAAAGGATAAACCAGTTCTATTCAAACTTCAAAGATGAAAGTCTAAGTACAAGGATCTGTTTGGAATGTGGCAAGAAAGAACATTGGAGGTGGGCATGTTCCAATCCCAAGCGGAATGGAAAGAAAGGTAATTCTCACGCACTAGTTGTTGAAACTTATTTAGCGGTGTATGCTACCCATTCGTGGGTAATGGATACGGGGTCCACTGATCATGTTTGTTTCATATTACAGGGGTTCAAGCGGACCCGACAACTTAGTGGAAGTGAAGTCCTCATCACACTAGGTGATGCTAAGAGAGTGGCAGCTGAAGTAGTGGGAGACGTGCACCTGTCTTTTGAAGACAAGAGTTTAATTTTAAGAGATGTTCTTTATGTTCCTGTTTTTCGGAAAAACCTTATTTCTGTTTCCAAACTATTTGATGATGGATATTCTATTCGTTTTAATAAACATGTTACTGTTTTTCGTAACGATGTGGTTATCTGTCATGGAACTTTACGGAACAATCTCTACATTATTAACTGTGCACATCACTCACATAATGCATCCTATAACACATCTACTATTTCAGGTAATAAAAGAAAACATTCGACTAACATGAACGAGACACTTCTTTGGCACCTAAGATTAGGTCATATTAACCCAAAAACGATCCAAAGGTTGGTCCAAGATGGTTCATTGGAGTCCCTCCGGATTGAACCATTTCCAACTTGCGAATCATGCTTGGAGGGTAAAATGACCAAGAGGGCATTTGGAGCCAAGGGGCTTAGAGCTAAAGAAGTGTTGGAGATCGTTCACACCGATGTGTGTTGTCCAATGCAAATCAAAGTGTTGGTCCCGAAAAACCCGATTTAAAACTCGTAAAATTTCAATGGGAGGTGACTTCGTTAGCAAAGAGATCCAGATGGTCTAGTCTTTGTCCATAGGCTTCAACTGTCTGAATTAGGTCTTCTGTTGTTCTGATCATGTCAGTTGGTTTCTCACTCCATCCTTCCCCCTTTTTGGTTTGATAAAAAAGAGCTCTGAGGTGGGAAGTTAGGGATCCAAAACTGACTGATATTGCCTGTTGAGATCTCATAATGATAAACACGAACTTGAGCGATTAGATGTTCAACCTTCGAGATCATTTCGGTCTTGGACAGATTCCATGGCGATGAGAGAGTGTAAAAATCAGTTTGTCAAGTTTCTCTTACATCAATTCGAGCTTTTCAGTGAGCATCAGAAAAGAAACTTGTTGTTGATCCACCTGAATCGGCTTGTCATCAACGGATTTTATAAGTTCGGCAGACACGGTGGTCACAGTTTGGGAGAACTGATCTTTGATAGCTGCAATATGGGAAATAGCCAATTGCCTTTGATCTGTTATTTCTTTGAGGCCAATCTGCCTCTGATCAGCTATCACTCCCTCAACTTCTTCTTTCGGGGAGATCTTTGAGACAAGATCGATTTCTGAAATTGATCGTGATGATATGAGATGTTGGAATATTTTTGCGTCCACTTGATCGATTTGATTGTTTGTGCCTCCGGTGGTTGGTCGTGAACTGCACACAGTTCCACTCATCATCGGCAGCTCAGATCCTTCATTGTAGCATCTCGCCCAGAGCTTCTTGAGCGATCTCCGGTTAAGCCTTTGTTCATCAACCCCAGCTTCTGTGGATCGAGCTTTGATAGATTCGATAGTTATCGGCTCGGTGGTGATCCTACTTTTGCGATTTCCTCATATCGAAATCAAAATCTGCAAACTCATCAAGACCCGCCCATTTGTTCAATAATCATTATAGAATCTGAGAAGCTTTTTTAATCGAGATCTCTCCAGGTGAGGATCTCCATAACTTGTTCTCTAATAGCAGGATGGGCGACCAGTTCTAGATACATCTCATCAATTTCTCGTTCAATTTGCATTCTGACTATTTTCCCTGTGATGGTCTTTGATGATCTAGACTTCGAATTTATGCATCCCGCATTCCGGTTGATGAGATGTGGAGGGTTCTGTGGTGCTTGAGTAGGCGGAAGTTCTCGATTGGCTTGACTGCGCAGAGGTTCTGCAGTGGAGGCAGGTCTTGTACTGGTTCCACAACAGGTAAGGTTTCTGGTTCGCGAACTGTTGTAGTTTCAGGTTCACGAACTGTTGTAGTTTGTAGTTTCAGGTTCGCGGGCAGGTGGAAGAGTAGGAGAGACATGATCAGCAGCCATTAGTCTGAGTGGTGAATCATTTCGGTGGAGGAGAAGGAGATCATTAAATCTCGTGCTTCTTCCTCGAATGAATGGGCGAAGCTCTCGGCTTTGAGAAGCTTGCTGTGTCGATTTTTCACGATTTTTGTGGTGCAACAGATCGATCTGGCGCTCTTTCTTCATCGACTCATCTTCTAGCATCGAGTCATGGAGGCTTGCTTCGCCTTCTTGGCCTCTTTTCTGGACCTTCACCATTTTTTTTTTTTTTCTTCGGGGGGCTTCGGTGTAGACGGTTGTTCTTCGCCTTTTTTCCTTCTTCGTCTTTGGGGGAGTTGGCGCGTATCATCGTCCGGTGGCCCAAATATGGCTAAAGTGGTGGAGAGAAATGCCTTGTAGGGCTTGATCCATTCTGTTCCCATCGGCATTTGGCATTTTGTCTTGTAGGATAAGCGCAACCTTGTTGAGATTGCTGATCCTCTTCTTCGATAGACTGCCTCCACTCATCAACTCCAAATTTATCATGTTCCCGAGTAGAATGGCTTTTAGGAACCCATGCCAATTGATGTTCTTGGCTTCATCAATTATTGCGACCATCTTTGTCTGATTTGACCGATGTAAGAGCATCTGGGCTTTGAATGAAATACCCATAATTGTTTTTGACAAAATATCAAACAACAATCGGTATTTCCTCTTGAGCATTGGCCTGACAAAGCCTGACGTATGATGTTTGTCAGCCTCTCTGATGAGCTCATTTCTGATCAGCTCATCTTGATTCTCCCTGTAGTGAGCAGGCGAGATTCGTCCTTTTGGTAGGTTGAACAGACGAGTTATATCCTCATTCGTCAGTCTGATCTCTTCTCCCGTGACTGTCGAAAGTAGTTCTTCTCCCGGAGCATCTGTATCCACCCTTAAATTCCTTACGAATTCGAGGGCTTCATACTGCATCACTGGATTGCAGTGAGCAGCACAATATTTCTCAAGTCCTGCTTTCTTCAGAATTTCCTCTACTTCCATTGATTCCAGATCCTTTGTAACCCCAAATTGTACGAACTTGTCCTCGACAATCCTTAATGTCAGTTCCGCATAGTTGCACATTATTTTACCCATACCGTGAGTGATCATCTACAGATAAGATAGATTCGGTTAAAATTGTGCATAAATACTAAGAATATCACATATGCGGAAACCAAGAAACAATAAAACATAATACAGGATATCAGCGATTGACAAAATCTTTAAGATCAATGGTTTTAAAAGAATGATTCATCAAATAATCGAAATTACCAGATTACTTTTTTGGTTTGAGACTTAAGAAAAACACTTTGAATCGCAGAGAAGTAATCTAGAGAGTTTTCGGAAAATAAAACGCAAGTTTGTGATTTGGAAAACTCGGTAGGGTTTTTGATGAACCTTATAAAGATGAGGAGGGAACAAAAGACAAGATTTGGAAGATCAACCGTTTGAAAAGATTAGACGATCCAGATTAAGCGGTTTTGATCGAATGGTTGGGAAAAGCACGTACGAAAACCTTTTGGATTTAAAAGCTCATTTTGTAGCAATTAATACATGTACCCCACGTCCGCATTAAATGATTTGCGGGGATCGTACGCCACACGTAATCGTCTGATAAAGGCAAATAAAAACAGATAAGATCCGATAAATAAGCAAATAACAAAGGAAAAGAAAGGCGTATCTGGTTGACTGATATAGTAATCAGTCAATACCACTTGAAGTTGATTCCACTTGTTGATCTTAGTTTTCTGCCTAAACCTTATAATTTCCCAACTGTTCTTTTCAACTGATCTGTTTCATTTTGTGTCTGATTTTCCTTCTGATCCTCCTCGATCAGTTGAAGTTCCCCCTTCAACTGATATTTCTGTTTTCTCATAGACTGATATATCTGATTTGTTGAGGTTTCAAGTTCAACTGATCTTCCTTATCTGATCAGTTTCGTATGTAATCATATTTTGGTTGACCTAATCTGATTCTTCTCAGATCAAGCCAATTCTTGGGATAAGTGTTACCGCCAAAACTTAGTCTAGAATAGTAGTCTCTATTCCCTAAGTTGGCGCGATTTGACACGCGTAATTATCGTCTGTATATCTTGATATGTCAATCCGCCGTAAATTTATCCAATTATCAGTCGCGTGATTTCTACACGCTGTCCTTGTGATGCAAATTTCTCTAAAAGGCTTTTTGAAATCAAATTTGCATTTGCACCCTTGCTTGGCCTCTATAAATTGGACCAATGTTTTACACAACATAACCCATTCACCATACTTATCTTCTTTGTAAAAACATGCATTCTGGTGAACCCTTATTTCCGGTGAAACTTCCGGCAAACACCTTTACCCCCTTTTCAATGATTTCAGCTTCTCAAATCAACCCTGTGTGTCCCTTATCACTGTTTTCGTCGTCATCAAAGATTTCACATACAATTGTTGCCAAGCTTCTCTACCACCATGGAAGCGGGTCTGCTGTCGCAACTGAGAAGACACTTCTCCTAACCGTATGCACCTTGTGTGTCTATCGTTATGACGTAACCAAAGATCAACAGACTTCGGTCGATATAAAACATGAGTTTGATATACGATCTTGATCAGACAACAGCTGATCTTCGTATATCAACTCAATTTTTTCATGCAACACATGTGCCCATAAGGTCTTTGAACCAATTTCTTGGCACATGTGCTCCATTTAACAGCTGGAGAGTCCACTGACTTCAGGTCTAAGGGCTCCTGGCTTAGAAATCCTATCAACGCCGCTCTCGCTCCACTGGTTTTAGCTTCAGCTAGAGGCTTTAGGATTTCTTTAAAGCCTCTCTCACCCTTGTTAAGTGGGGGAAAATGAGAGCATCGATTTAAAAATCTCTCTCCCCTTTCTTCTTGGGTTAGGATGAGGGTTTAGGGTTATAGGTTTAGAGTTTTCGGTTATGACTTATGTACTGACCTCCGGGTCCTTTGTACTTGTAACTTGTAATGTAATCTGACCTTCGGGTCCTTATCAATGAAAAGTTCTATTATTCCATTGTTGTGTAAATTCTCTACTTTCTTATGCGATTGTAGGCCTTAATCTGTGAATCTTGCTTGTTGAATATCAGCTAAATCGACTTAAAAAGATGTAAAAATAACCCAACTGATTTAATCAGATATTCCTTTTAAATTGAGCGTTTCCTTTAATCTGATACACCTTAAATCTGATCAGTTCCTTTAATCTGATCTTCTGATCAGTTGAGATACCAAACTCAACTGATTCCTTTCAACCTGGTTAGTCTCTTAACCAGCTGGTTCTGGAGAACAATCCATCAAGCATTTTAGGTGCTTTTTCTCCAAGATCCAGAAGCCCTAGCTCATTACACAATTCTCTGAATCTGATCTCAGCTAGTGGCTTGGTTAGAATATCGACTTTTCTCAGAAATCAGTGTGAATATTTTCCATTCTGATATTCTTCTTTTCAACATGATCTCTTATAAAATGGTGTCTGACATCCACATGCTTGCATCTTGTATGTAGAACAGGATTATGAGTGATTGCAATAGCACTATTATCATGCCACGTAAATATAGGTACATTCTTAGCTACGATGTTATAATCCCTCGATCTTGACTAAGCCGGCGGTTAGCAACAACTTCCTGCTGACCATATATTCGCCAAGTAGTAGATGTCGCGAATCGATGTCCGCTTTTTGAAAACCACGAGATCGGTTTACTTCCTAAAAAACGACATGTTCCCGAGGTTGACTTCCTCAATCTTGCAACCTCCATAATCGAAATCGAAATACCCACTAAGCTCTAGATTATCATCCGATGGGTAAAATAAACCAAGGTTTATTGTCCCTTCAGATACTTAAGAATCCGCTTAGTCGCTTTCTAGGTGGCTTTGCATTGGATTTGCTCGAAATCGCACATACACCTCTTGCAAAGGTGATATCCGGTCGGTCCTTTGCGGTCGGGGTATAGTAGAGATCCAATGAGAGCCCTATATTCTTTTCGATTTGTTTTTCGACCATCCTCATCCGGATCCATCTTGAATCCGGTCATCATAGGAATTTTGGCTTCCTTGCAATTTTGAACTCCAAACTTAGCCAATAAATTCCTAGTGTACTTTGCTTAAGCGGTGGTGAATATCCATTCTCGCACTTTGCTTCACCCGGAGACCTAGAAAGTAATTCATCCGTCCCATCATGGACATCTCGAACTTCCCTTGCATCGACTTCTCAATCTTTCACATAGACTCTTGTTAGGAGATCCAAAGATGATGTCATCCACGTAGATCTGAACCATCAGAATATCTTCTCCATCTTCTATTCTGAATAAGGTTCTGTCCACTGTTCCTTTAGTGAACCCACTGTCGATCAAGAACTGAGAGAGTGTATCATACCAAGCTCGAGGAGCTTGTTTGAACCATAAAGAGCTTTTCTTAAATCGGTACACTTGGTTGTTCTTTTTTCAAGCACGGAGGTTGTTCGACATAAACTTTCCTCTGCTAGTACCCCGCTTTAAAAATGCACTCTTTACATCCATCGATACACGTGAACCCTCTGTGGGAAGCATATGCCGAAAACAAATTAATGGCTTTCTAAGCGGCGGACCGGTGCAAAGGTCTCGTCATAATCAATTCCTTCCGATTGTGAATACCCCTTAGCAACAAGTCTTGCCTTATTTTCGGTGATGACATTTTTCTCATCTCTTGTTCTTGAAAACCCACTTCGTGCCAATTACGTCTTGATGATTTGTCCGCTCACCCGGTTCCCAAACTTGATTTACGGCCGAACTCGTTTTCGGCTCTTCCTGCATGGCTAGAATCCAGCTTGCGTCTTGTAGAGCTTCCTCTATTGTTGTTGGTTCCTTCATAGACAAATAACAGCAATACATGGCACTTTCACCAATATGATGTCTAGTTTTATAGTGGTTCGGACAACTCGTCCTACATCCACTCTTCCCTTCATGGGGCACCAACTTAACCAACAGATGTTTACTTAGTTCTCACTCAAACATGATTTATCTCCCTCACGGGATCTCCTACCCTCCCTTTCGGGATTGCTAGATGTTTACCGAGTTCACACTCAAACGGGACTTATCTCCCTCACGGGATTGCCTACCCTCCCTTTCGGGATTGCTAGATGTTTACCGAGTTCACACTCACCTGCAAACTTATCCTATCAAACTGATTTGGGTAAGGTTTGTTTGGTTTCCAACTAGGTTGAGATTTTCTCTTACATTTGTTTAGCCTCAATGCTAAGGATGGGAAAATCTCTCTAACCTTAAGATATTACATTTGTGCTTAGATCTATTGAAGAACACTCTTGGATAAATTTGGATATGTAATGCTCTGTGTTCTTGAATGGAGATGCTTGAATATTTGGCTTTAATCTTCACTTTGCAGCAAACTCCATCATCTTCTTTTGAAGATAGTGCAATGTATTTATAGTGTGGATTTGAATATTATCGTTGGAGAGTAATATTCAAATCCATACTAATAGTCTTCCAACTTTTCTTTGTCCTATTGCACTGTTGTTTGCAGCTTTATGTCACATTCATATATGTGTTGTTATCTTCTTATTGTCAATTTGCTTTTGTGTGTAACGGATCGTCGGCTATTGAATCTGGTATGCATATTTACGGTATCTTTGAAATTTAGTCTGCAATTTGGTGCAGTGGTCCGTCTGGTGCGCATCGATTAAAGATATCGATCTTGCATCGATTCGGCATTAATCTTGCATCGATTCGCTCCGATCTTCTGTCGATTCGTGCTCGATCTTTCTTGCATCGATTCGATCGATCTTTACGCTCGATTCGGCATCGATCTTGATCGATTGAATCGATTCTGCCTCGATTCGGCTCGATCTTTGCATCGATTCAACATCGATCTTGATCGATTCAACGCTCGATCTTGAATCGATTCGGCGATCGATCTTCTTCGAACTAAAGATCGATTCGGCGTCGATCTTGAATCGATTCGGCATATCGATCTTCGCATCGATTCAAGATCGATCTTGCATCGATTCAACATCGATTCAACATCGATTCGAAATCGCACAGGCGGAATCGAAATCGCGACCTGGCGATTCGCAAAGCAGCCGATTGACCCATTTCTTCTTCTGATTCCTGATTTCTTCTTCTTAACTTGTTCTCTCGTTCCCCCTCAACTTGTTATCTGTAGATTAATTTAAATAACACAAGTTGATAATGTTTTGGCATAATTTATCAAAACTAAAATATCCCAACAATTTCCCCATTTTTGATAATGATGTCAAAACTAACTAACAATAAAAAATATACGAGAAAAACAATGTTAGTTAAACAAGTGAAATGATGAAGAACATTTGATTTCATTTTAAAAAAGAGAAGATGATTGTCAACCTCCATGAATTTTAAAATTTATGCATTTTAAACTAAATAGGTTTTAACAAAAAAGATCAGTTCAGGTGTTCACATTAAAATCTAGTGAACTTTTGAACTCCTGCTCTGATACCACTTGTTGGTCCCGAAAAACCCGATTTAAAACTCGTAAAATCTCAATGGGAGGTGACTTTAAAATTTTCGAATGTGTTATGCAGATTTGCTAAAGTATGTATGACAGTTAATATGAAAGCAAATAAGAACACACGTATTTTTATAGTGGTTCGGACAACTCGTCCTACATCCACTCTTCCCTTCATGGGGCACCAACTTAACCAACAGATGTTTACCGAGTTCTCACTCAAACGGGACTTATCTCCCTCACGGGATCGCCTACCCTCCCTTTCGGGATTCCTAGATGTTTACCGAGTTCACACTCAAATGGGACTTATCTCCCTCACGGGATTGCCTACCCTCCCTTTCGGGATTACTAGATGTTTACCGAGTTCACACTCACCTACAAACTTATCCTATCAAACTGATTTGGGTAAGGTTTGTTTGGTTTCCAACTAGGTTGAGATTTTCTCTTACATTTGTTTAGCCTCAATGCTAAGGATGAGAAAATCTCTCTAAGCTTAGGATATTACATTTGTGCTTAGATCTATTGAAGAACACTCTTGGGTAAATTTGGATATGTAATGCTCTGTGTTCTTGAATGGAGATGCTTGAATATTTGGCTTTAATCTTCACTTTGCAGCAAACTCCATCATCTTCTTTTGAAGATAGTGCAATGTATTTATAGTGTGGATTTGAATATTACCGTTGGAGAGTAATATTCAAATCCATACTAATAGTCTTCCAACTTTTCTTTATCCTATTGCACTGTTGTTTGCAGCTTTATGTCACATTCATATATGTGTTGTTATCTTCTTATTGTCCAGCTGCTTTTGTGTGTCTAATCTGGATCCGATCGGCTATTCGGATCTGGTATGCATATTTCGGTCCCTCTTTGAAATTTGGTCTGCAGATTTGGTCCGGTCCGGTCCGGGTTCAGATCGATTCAAAGATATCAAGATCTTGATCGATTCAAAGATTATTAATCTTTTATCGATTCGGATCGATCTTTCGCATCGTTCAACATCGATCTTGATCGATTCGATCATCGATCTTGAATCGATTCGGAAGATATCTCGATCTTGAATCGATTCAAAGATATCTCGATCTTGATCGATTCGGCCTCGATCTTGCATCGATTCAAAGATCTCGATCTTTACGCTCGATTCGGCCTCGATCTTGAATCGATTCAAAGATATCAAGATCTTGCATCGATTCGATCCTCAATCTTGCCGATTCGGCACATCGATCTTTGCATCGATTCGGCATCGATCTTGAATCGATTCAAAGATATCGATCTTGCATCGATTCGGCAAAGATCTTGCGCCGATTCAACATCGATTCGGCCGATTTGAAATCGCACAGATCGGTCGAAAGCCAATGATTCGATTCGGCCGATTTCTTCTTCTTCTGATTCCTGATTTCTTCTTCTTAACTTGTTCTCTCGTTCCCTCTCAACTTGTTATCTGTAGATTAATTTAAATAACACAAGTTGATAATGTTTTGGCATAATTTATCAAAACTAAAATATCCCAACACAAAGCTAGAGGTGGCTACGAGTATTTCGTTACGTTTATCGATGATTACTCACGCTATGGGTACATTTTCCTAATGAAGCATATATTCGAGACCTTTGATAAATTCAAAGAATTTAAGGCTCAAGCAGAGAATCATAAGGAAAAGAGTATCAAGTTTCTACGATCTGATCGCGGAGGCGAATACCTCAGCGATGAATTTTTGAACTACCTATCGGATGAAAGGATTGCATCCCAGTTAACTGCACCCGGTACCCCTCAACAAAACGGGGTTGCAGAACGAAGAAATAGAACACTTTTAGAAATGGTAAGGTTGATGATGAGTTATGCGGATTTACCAAAATCGTTCTGGGGTTATGCCTTGCAAACAACAGCTTATATTTTAAACTTAGTGCCATCCAAATCGGTTCCCAAAACCCCTAGAGAATTGTGGACGGAGCGCAAGCCCAGCTTAGGATACATGAGGATATGGGGGTGTCCGGCATACGTGTTGGATAAGGAAGCTGGTAAACTGGACGCATGTTCGAAATTAAGGTTGTTTATAGGGTACCCTGAGGGAACAAAGGGATGCATGTTCTATGGTCCCGAAGATCAAAAGGTCATAATTAGTACGCACTTTAGATTTTTGGAAGAAGACTACATGAACGATAAAAAGCCTAGAAGCGAGATTTCCTTAGAAGAACTTAGGGGGCCGACTCCGTTACCAACTGTACAAGACGACGTACCAAGCGTCACACCCACACAACCAGAACCTCGTTGTAGTGGGAGGGTTGTCAGACAACCCAAGCGATTCTTGGGGATAGGAGAGTCCTCGGACTTAATCTCAGGAGAAGAATCAGATCCATGGTCCGACAACGAGGCGATCCAAGATAAGGATGTAAATTCTTGGCAAACCGCAATGGAAGCCGAGATGGGTTCAATGGATCACAATAAAGTGTGAGAGCTAGTCGAACCACTAAATGGGGTAAAACCCATTGGATGCAAGTGGGTATACAAGAGAAAAAGGGGACCAGACGGAAAGGTTGAAACCTTTAAGGCAAGACTCGTGGCGAAAGGGTACACTTAGAAAGAAGGGATCGATTATGAGGAAACCTTTTCTCCCATAGCCATACTCAAGTCCATCCGCATTCTCTTGTTGATTGCTGCGCACCTAGACTTTGAGATCTGGCAAATGGATGTCAAGACCGCTTTCCTTAATGGAAGTCTTGACGAAGAAATCTATATGCAACAACCCGAAGGCTTCATTGAAAAAGGCCAAGAGCATCTGGTTTGCAAGCTAAAGAAGCCCATTTATGGGCTAAAGCAAACATCACGTGCTTGGAATCAGTGTTTTGATCAAGTTATAAAATCCTACGGTTTTGATCAAAAAAATTTCAAAAGTTATGTTTATAAGAAGCGTCACGGAACTGCCTTGGTATTCTTGGTATTATACGTAGATGACATTCTTCTCATCGGGAATGATGTAAAGGTGTTGTCAAACGTAAGGGCATGACTGTCAAAATAGTTTGATATGAAGGACTTAGGTGAAGCCGGTCACGTCCTAGGGATCAAGATCACTCGAGATTGCAGGAAAAGAATGATCGGGCTCTCGCAAGCCTCATGTATAGACACTGTTTTGAAGCGATTCAGCATGCAAGATTCCAAGAAAGGCTTTGTGCCTTTCAGACACGGAATCCATCTATCCAAGGAGATGTGTCCCAAGACACAAAAGGAAATAGATGACATGAAGGACATTCCTTATGCTTCGGCTGTAGTAGGCCTCATGTATGCAATGTTGTGCATGAGACCGAATATCTGCTTTGCCGTAGGCATGGTGGCAAGATATCAAAGCAACCCTGGGAAAGAGCATTGGATTGCAGTCAAGAACATTCTGAAGTATCTGAAGAGGACACGGGACAAAATGCTAGTTTATCAATCAGACAGTCTAATCCCCATCGGTTACACGGACTCAGATTTCCAATCAGACATGGATTCCAGAAAGTCAACCTCGGGTAGTGTGTTTTGCATGGGGGGAGGAGCCATGACATGGAGAAGCGTTAAGCAGAAATGCATCGTAGATTCTACCATGGAAGCCGAATACGTAGCAGCTTGCGAAGCAGCGAAAGAAGCGGTTTGGCTCAAGAACTTCCTAGTGGACTTAGACGTTGTTCAGGATTTGCCCAGCACGATCACAGTTTACTATGATAACGTCGGAGCAGTTGCAAATTCTAGGGAACCGAGAGCCCACAAGGCTAGCAAACACATAGAAAGAAAATACCATCTTATACGAGAAATCGTTAAGAGAGGAGACATAGATGTGGCAAAGATTGCGTCGGAAGAGAACCTAGCAGATCCATTCACAAAGGGTCTGCCTCAGAGTACATTCGAGAGACATGTGGAAGGAATGAGTGTCAAGAGCGCTGCCAATCTACTTTGAGTATAAGTGGGAGAAAAATTATTAGGTTCGTGTAGGTGACATTAGATGTCACATAGAACACGAGACTGTTGGGGTTATACGTGAAAGTATGTTTTTACTTTGTATAGCCTATGTGTTAAACACTTATTTACTGAAATAAATTGTTTATCACTGTTGCTTTAAATATGATTGAATGTTATATATATTTATTGCAAACTGTTCGTAGCACGCGTTACATTGTAGTTAACATGGTGATACCAGATCACAGAAGATCACGTTAACAGTACCTTGTAAACGAGTGAGTGTTTCACAACTTAGATAGATCTGAACAATCTATTGGTAGAAGTTGATGTGTAAGGCTCAGATTGACTTGTCTTGACCAAGAGATTACACTAGTGCATTCGATGAGCTGAAGCGGACCTATAGAGAGGATAAACTCATTCGCACTGACTTAAGGGATGAAGAGTTAGACCTCAGTGGTTGTTGATTTCTTAATCTCTGTCACTTAATAAGGACTGTGTGCGATTAGTAGTTATTGCTTTGACTTATAAATGGGAAGAGAATCATTGCGACTTCGATACCCTATATCTTGGGCAATAATATTAATTGCACGACAGTTGCTAAATTAATACAGAGAATCGTGTGCTTGCAATGTCTTGCTTGATTGGTCCCCTTGGTGGGCCCGGAACCTTTATCATACCAAATCTTGCAAGTGGAATTAATTTTCCTGTATGGATAATAAAGTTGGGTTGTCCTTACTCCAAGGATAAAGATATTAATTAATATAAAACTTTTCAGTGGCTTAATTATTTAATGGACTAAATAATCTTAAACACGGAAAATAAAAATCGGGAGCCATATTACCGTAATATGGGTTAAGATTGGATAGTGCAATATTAATTATATAGTAGCATTAATTAATATTAATGGGCTGAATTATATTGTGGCTCAATATTGGAATTCAGAAGCCCATTGGAAGGTCCATCTTAATTCTCCTAAAGGCCTCTCAAGTAGCCTAAATTATAGTCCAATAAATATAAGGTGCTTAAAATAAAATAAATTATTGTTGCAATATTTCCTCAATAATTTCGAAAATAATTAAAGAAAGAGGGAGAAGATTTTGTTGGAATTTAGAGGCACGTAAAACACGTAATCACATGCGCATCGGAAATTAAAGTTCACCAACAACGAACAATTAATTGCATACAAATTACAATAATCATAACGAGAAACCTTACAGTGATTCGATAGCAGATTTCTCAACTATGGTATCCACGTAATCCCCAAGAACGGATTTGCACAAATTTGCCAGTGTTGAATCCCAAGTTGAATCAGCTAGGAAAATCCAAACTTTAGATCTTATGGAGAGAATATGAAGTTACGTTTTTTTGTGAATTCCCAAGAGTCTTTATATATAGGGGAGACCCAGCTTAAATCTTAAGCTAGCCCAATTAGGGAAATAAAAACCCCAATCTTGAATTAAATTAATTCCTTTAATTTAATTTCCTAAATATAAATCCTTACGGATTTAAACGCCTTATATGAAAATCTCTAAGATTTATTCCCATATACATTAAATCCTATAATTATATTCCAAATATAATTATTGGGAATTCTTATTTAATTAAATAAAATTCAATTAAATAATATTAATAATAATTAATTCCTAATTAATCTATTATTAATTTCTTCTCCATAAATTAAATATTAAATCCAATTTAATCAATCAACTATAATCCGTAAAAGGGAACTACTTGTTGTGTGATCCATATGCCCTCATATATCGAGCGATTAGTCAAACTAACGGTCTTAATTGAACCCTAGTCAATAAATCAGACATTCTCAATATATGAGGTACGTTGCGAGAAACATGCAACTACCTGTAACTGTAACGTGGGCAATTGTGATTTCCCCATTTCATTCACGAATACTCGATTAGTCTTGAACATGATGAAGTGCCTATTCAAATAACTAAATCAATTTATCTCAAATCACTAATTGATCATTAATATCACACTTAGTCACAAGTCTAAGTTGACGTGCATTGGCCAATGACTTAGATCCAATTATGATGAGAAGATGAGTATTATCTCTAAATCCACTTTGAGGAATGAATCCTTTTCTTGGTTAAACTACCACGCACATGCACTTCGTGATGAACCCAATCCAAGCCATATCTACCCATAGACGGGTGCAAGCGTCGATCATGGTCAAAGTTCATCACTCCACACATGTCGTGCGTATTGACGTCAAGTCAAAGGAGTATCGCATCGCTCCCACTAACCGAGACACCAGTAGACATATATAGTGGAAATACATCAAACGGTTTCTCGGATGGGTATACCAATACCCTCTAAGGTATCTGTGCATCCATCATGAGATACCTAGTATCTCATAGTAAGTGAGATCTTACTACACTCTCTAATTGTATGATGCAGATCGCACACCAATCTCCATTGTATCATCAATATCCCATTCTTGATGATCCTTGATCGGGGCTATTTGAGAATCATGCTTAAGTCATCTGAGTTCTCACAACCTCAATGACAACAATGACTCAGGGGAACACTTGCATGAATAAACGTAAACAATCAAACATAATATTCAAGCAAGTATATTGCCATATATTATTATTAGGTGAACTATAATATTAAATCAAACTGAATATCATCGAGTATTATGTCCTTACAATAGATTGTCTCTAGGACACTAACACTAACAATCTCCTACTTGGACTAGAGTCAATCACCTACATGTCTAACCCCTAGACCATCAAATGTCTAGCGTGTACATGAACACTCGGTGTTATGGTGAAAGGATCTGCCAAATTAAATATGTGAGAATACATTTTAATTATATTTCTCCTATCGTTATGATCTATCGGATCAAATGATAAGCTTGGTACTGCTTGTCGATCTTAGTTCCTTTGCATGCGCAATCGCACCAACTTTGTCTCAATACAAGTTTATCAGACAACTGACACTCGGAACTACCCCTAGTTCTATCAAGAACTATAAAATCCAGAAAGCCTCCTTGAGGCTTCTGATACAACAATGTACTCAGCTTCGGTTGTCAAATCTACTGTCTTCTCTTGCTTGGAACTATTCCAACTGACCGCCCCATCATTGAGAGTAAAAACGTAACCTGACTGTGATTTGTAATCGTCAAAATCGGATTGGAAACTTGCGTCAGCTTAACCAGTCACTACTAGTTCTGACTGTCCACCATAGACAAGGAAACATTCTTTAGTTCATCTAAGATACTTCAGAATGATCCTAACAGCAATCCAGTGAGACTCACCCGGATTCTGTAGGTATCTACCAGTGATGTTGATAGCGTAGGCCACGCTTGGCCTAGTGCAAGTCATGGCGTACATGATCGACCTAATTGCATATACATGTGAGACAACTTTCACGTGCTTGATATCAGCTTCAACAGAAGGACAATCCTTCTTTGATAGCTTTATCCCATGATTTACCGGTAAAGACCCTCTCTTAGAGTTCTCTATCGCAAAACGCTTCAACACCTTCTCTACATAGGTGGACTGTGACAGCCTCAACATCGTCTTGGATCTATCCATGTGGATCTTGATCCCTAAGATGTAGCAGGCTTCACAAAGATCCTTCATCATGAAGGTCTTTGACTACCAATCTTCAACGGATTGCATTAACGGGATATTGTTTCCCAAAATCAATATGTCATCGACATACACGATTATGAAAAATAATATTCTTCCCGCTGCATTTACAATAAACACAAGGATCTTCCGAATTTCTGATGAAGTCAAAAGACTTGATAGCTTCATCAAATCGGATATTCCAACTCCTAGAAGCTTGCTTCAATCCATAAATGGTTATCTTTAGTTTGCATACTAGATTAGAATTTGACTTAGATATAAAACCTTTCGGTTGAGTCATAAACACTTCCTTATCAATGTCTCCACTGTGGAAAGCTGTTTTGACGTCCATCTGTCAAATCTCATAATCATAGTGTGCTGCTATCGCAAGTAAATTTCGAATGGACTTGATCTTTGCAACTGGTGAGAAGGTCTCGTCATAGCCAATGCCTTTTCGTTGACTATAACCCTTCACTACCAACCTAGCTTTGTAGGTTTGTACTTTGCCATTTGCATTGGTCTTGCTCTTGAAGACCCAATCGAGACTTATGGGTCTAACCCTTCAGGCAACTCAACCAAGTCCCAGACTTGATTGGTGTACATCGAGTCCATCTCGAATTTCATGACATCATGCCACTTCCCTGAATCAATATCTGATATTGCTTCAGAATAAGTATTAGGATCGTCCATATCCGGAATGTCCACATTATCGAGTTCCTCCAAGAGGTAACCGTATATAATGGGCGGATTGCGATTCCTTATTGACTTACGAAGCTGTGGTTGTGCAGGCTGTACATTCTGATCGTGAAAATTTTGTGGTGCATTGATTTTATCAATGTCCGGAGAGTCCTCAAGAGCTGCATTTTTAAATGCCTCTTGGGCGGGAGTTTGAACTATGTTGTTCTCATTCAGCCCACTTGGAGGTTCTTGCACTGGCAAGCATACTCCAATTACGCTCCCACTGGCTGAAAGACGATCACCTAGTGAAAGACTCCCACCGTGAAAGTTGTTGAATGCTCCCACTGATTCCTTGTCATGTTGCTTTGAAAAGATATCAGTCTCTTTGTTAATTTGTGGTTCTTGAATTTCTTCAAGTTCTATCAGCTCACGACCTTGTTCCTTAAAGACATAGTCTTTTTCGAGGAACTTGGTCTGCCTAGAAACAATTACTGATTGTTTCTCAGGTAGATAGAAGTAATATCCTCTAGTTTCCTTAGGATATCCCACAAAATAACCCTTTCACCTTTGGATTCCAACTTGTTGGTAAGCATTCTTTTCACAATCATGGGGCAACCCCATGTTTGATATGTGTAAAAGTTGGCTTCTTGCCACACCATGGTTCATATGGTGTATGCTCAACCGATTTAGATGGAATCCTATTCAGAATGTAAATTGAGGTTTGTAAAGCGTATCCCCATGAGAATGTCGGAAGAGAGGAAAAGCTCATCATGGATCTTACCATGTCTAACAGGGTTCGGTTTCTCCTCTCGGACACACCATTCATCTGAGATGTTCCGGGAGGAGTCCATTGTGACTGGATTCCATGTAACTTCAAATAATCAATGAATTCATGGCTAAGGTATTGACCTTCTCGATCTGATCGAGGGGTCTTGATACTCTTACCAAGTTACTTCTCTACTTCAACCATAAACTCGTTGAATTTCTCAAAAGATTCGAATTTGTGTTTCATAAGATACACATATTCGTATCTTGAGAAATCATCAGTAAAAATGATGAAGTATCCGAAGTGACCCCTAGCTAGAGTGGGCGATGGTCCACAAACATCGTTGTAGATCAACTCTAGAACTTCTTTGGCATGCACCCCTTTCCCAGAAAAAGGGTCTGTTGATCATCTTGCCCATGAGATAAGATTCACAATCTCCATAAGACTCACAGTCGAATGGGGTTAAGTAGTCTAACTTTCTTAACCTTGCAATTTTTTTCTCGTTTACATGATCAAGTCTACAATGCCACAAGTAAGTCGGGTTTTCATGATTACTAAGTTTGAGTATTTTATTTTGTATATTAAGAACATTATACCCACAATGCAATAAGTATAAACCATTCACCATAGGGGCATTCCCATAAACCACACCATTCAACGTGAAATAACAATTATTATCACTAAAATGGAAGGAATAACCCTCAATGTCTAACATAGGAATGGAAATAATGTTGCGAGTAATAGGAAGAACGAAATGACAATCATTAAGTTCTAATCTAAAACCAAAGGGTAAGTCTAACACATAAGTCCCCACACGTTCAGTAGCAACTATTGCTCCATTTCCACGTGTAAGACAACTTCACCCGCTCTAACTACCCTATGACATATGAGCCCTTTCACATTAGTGCAAATGTGAGAGCCAAATTCGGTATCCAATACCAAGCAGATAGCGTTATTAGTGGACATGTTAATCTTAATAACAAACATACATGTTCTAGTGCCAGAAGCACCTAGTGTCTTCCTTTTAGCAACCAGAACCTTATAGTCCTTCTTCCAGTGCCCTCTTCTACTTATAGTAGAGGCACACATCCTTGTCTACCCGCTCCTTCTTTTGAACACCATCTTAGTGATAATGAACCCAAAAGTCTTGAGCACATTGTGAAGTTCAGGCATGGTCGCATCCGTCTTACTCATATTGTAGTTCACAATGAAGCTAAAATATGAATCTGAGAGCGACTGGAGGATAGCATAAATGAAAACGTTGGTCTTTTAGCTCAAAGCCTAAATTACCAAGTTTATCAATTAGGCCTATCATCTTAAGCATATGAGGTGAAATCTTCTCTCCTTTAGCTAACCGACATCTGAACAGATCTCTCATCACTTCATAAATCTCAGAATGAGATTCAGAATCAAAGAGATCCTTCAGATGCTTGAGCATTTTGAAGAGACCCATTTCCTCATGTTGCCTTAAGCATATCGGGAGTCATGCCGAGATACATCACACACTGAGTCTGGGAAGCATCCTTTTGATGCTTCTTCTGAGCTGCTACGTCAAACGTGGCTGCGTCAGAGTACCAGCTTTAAGGGTAACCGGGATAGGCGTGTCCAACACGTACTCAATCTTTTCTTGCCTTAGCACCAAACACATGTTTCGGTGCCAGTCCAGAAAATTTGGCCTAGCCAATTTAGTTTGTTTCCAAAACACATCTCAATAACAGTTATACATTTCAACTAACCAAGAGAAATAAAATAAAACGGGAATTAAAAACACATAATTCCTATGATCAATATTCAGCAATCAAAATAAACATGGCCTTTCTTTAGTGTTTATTTTGTCTCCATTATTTTCACATACTTAACGACCTCATCGGAAAAGTACGAATTTATATCAAATATAAATTGTAATGGACTAGGATCCACATTCCTACTATCATAATCCCAGCTTTGGCTGAATACTATGATAGAAGAACTGGTAGGTCTCCAAACCAATTGCAAAATTTGCAACTCCTAGCTGATTAAACCTAGTTTAATCAGATGTCCCTTAACTTTCGTTTCCCAGCTTTGGCTGAATAAACAAAGTTAAGTTGGTTTACAACCATCAAGCGGGACACTGCGTGTCTCTATAAAAATCCCATTGAATGTAGATCCGAGCAAAAGAATTTGGTCTTAAATACCCATTGGAACGAAATCCCCGGTTTACTTTTAATTTTGATGGAAGACATCGTTTCAATTCAATGAAAAAACTATATTTTAGTGAGGAACATTTTAAAGGTGGGGTATTAATTGCTTAATCGAGATCCAACATGTTAATATATATCATATTTGAGCAATTATTGGGCGCCGCCTACCCAAACATGATTTCATACGGACTAACACTTATTTGGGTGCCGTCTACCCAAAACAATAATACGGTCCGACAAATATTGGGTGCCGCCTACCCAAACAGTTATAATGCGGACCATAAAGGCGTTAACAAATTTAATAAAGTTAAAAAGGTTAACAGTGGGTTTTAATAAACCTTTTAGAAAAATGAATTTTAAAAATCACTTAAAAAATTCAATTTTTTTTTTGGATTATTAAATTTTGATTAATCCAATTAATCGTTTTGGTCCAACCAATATTAAATTTTGAAATTAAATCAAATGAAATTCCAAAATTCAATTTTAATTTATTTATTTTCGTGGGCTCAGGTGCAATTTCTGAAATTTGCACGGGAGGGTCTGTCTCAAATCGAATTTGCAAAACAGCCCTCCTACATCATCATCCTTTCCAAATCGAATCCAATCCGACGAACACCCAAATTATCAAATTCCAGATTAATCGTCTCATCAATATCACCAAAATCAACATATTAATCTAATTAATCAGTCCCAATTAACCCAATCAAGAACCAAAATCAAAAAATTCAGATTCAAATCGAGTCTCAAGGTAATAGAAACAGGCAAGTACGACGCGGCACAGCACTGCCTGGACGAACAGGCACGAGTAGCCACCATCACGCCTCGCGTGCGGGTGACTCGCCACCTTGTACGAGCACGACAGAAGGGGCGCGCGCGCGGAGCCGCCGCCCCTTTGGTTAACTGGTTCATAACCAGAAAACAAAATAGAGTATTATCGAATCGGCGGCACGCCGCCACTGATTCGTCTTGATTCTGGTGGCGCGCCGCCTTGCAACACGTCGAGACGGACACGTCGCTCAAGTCTCAAGTATGCCCAAGTGACGAAAAACTCAAATCGGAACGAATCAATGGCGAACCACCACGAAACGAACCGAAGAGAGTGGCGCACCGCCGTGAAAAGAGGCAAAACAGGGAGTACGATTCACATTAGGACGGAACGGGAACCGATTCCGCAGGCTCCCGCACGCATCGCGAGGCACGACGCCTAGCGTCCGCCTTCATCGACGCGGCGTAGCACCGCCGGCCGTGGCCCATGGAGGTCAAGCGGCAGATTAACCCCAAAAGGGAGAAACCCTAATTTGGGTTTGGTAAGACGACGAACCAGAATCAACAAAACAACAAAAATAAATCAAAGGGGGGTGCGGTTCGTATACCGTGCCCCAAAACCGATTTTAAATTTTTTTAATTTAAAATCGGATTTATGCAATTAATAATCAAGAGCCTGAAACTCTGATACCACTGTTGGAATTTAGAGACACGTAAAACACGTAATCACATGCACAACGGAAATTAAAGTTCACCAACAACGAACAATTAATTGCATACAGATTACAATAATCATAACGAGAAACCTTACAGTGATTCGATAACAGATTTCTCAACTATGGTATCCACGTAATCCCCAAGAACGGATCTGCACGAATTTGCCAGTGTTGAATCCCAAGTTGAATCAGCTAGGAAAATCCAAACTTTAGATCATATGGAGAGAATATGAAGTTACATTTTTTGTGAATTCCCAAGAGTCTGTATATATAGGGGAGACTCAGCTTAAATCTTAAGCTAGCCCAATTAGGGAAATAAAAACCCCAATCTTGAATTAAATTAATTCATTTAATTTAATTCCCTAAATATAAATATATACGGATTTAAACGCCTTATATGAAAATCTCTACGATTTATGTCCATATACATTAAATCCTATAATTATATTCCAAATATAATTATTGGAAATTCTTATTTAATTATATCAAATTCAATTAAATAATAATTAATTCCAAATTAATCTATTATTAATTTCTTCTCCATAAACTAAATATTAAATTCAATTTAACATTTAATCAATCAACTATAATCCGTAAAAGGGAACTACTTGTTGTGTGACCCATAGGCCCTCATATATCGAGCGATTAGTCAAACTAACGGTCTTAATTGAACCCTAGTCAATAAATCAGACATTCTCAATCTATGAGGTACGTTGCGAGAAACATGCAACTACCTGTAACTGTAATGTGGGCAATTGCGATTTCCTTATTTCATTCACGAATACTCGATTAGTATTGAACATGATGAAGTGCCTATTCAAATAACTAAATTAATTTATCTCAAATCACTAATTGATCATTAATATCACACTTAGTCACAAAGTCTATGTTTACGTGCATTGGCCAATGACTTAGATCCAATTATGATGAGAAGATGAGTATTCTCTCTAAATCCACTTTGAGGAATGAATCATTTTCTTGGTTCAACTACCACGCACATGCACTTCGTAATGAACCCAATCCAAGCCATATCTACCCATAGACGAGTGCAAGCGTCGGTCATGGTCAAAGTTCATCACTCCACACATATCGTGCGTATTGACCTAAAGTCAAAGGAGTATCGCATCGCTCCCACTAACTGAGACACCCGTAGACACATATAGTGGAAATGCATCAAACGGTTTCTCGGATGGGTATACCAATACCCTCTAAGGTATCTGTGCATCCATCATGAGATACCTAGTATCTCGTAGTAAGTGAGATCTTACTACACTCTCTAAGAGTATGATGCAGATCGCACACCAATCTCCATTGTATCATCAATATCCCATTCTTGATGATCCTTGATCGGGGCTATTTGAGAATCATGCTTAAGTCATCTGAGTTCTCACAACCTCAATGACAACAATGACTCATGGGAACACTTGCATGAATAAACGCAAACAATCAAACATAATATTCAAGCAAGTGTATTGCCATATATTAATATTAGGTGAACTATAATATTAAATCAAACTGAATATCATCAAGTATTATGTCCTTACAATAGATTGTCTCTAGGACACTAACACTAACAGATTTTTCTTGAAAAGATTTTATGGAAAGGAGATAAGTATTCTTGGAATACAATATTATCCCATAAATTTAAGAAAACTCCCACTTGGTCTCTTTAATTGGAAATTTTCGAAAAATTAGGGGATAAGATGGAATAAAAGATTTTCTTGATTTTCTTGAAAGGATTTTATGGAAAAAGATATGTATTCTTGGAATACAAGAATATCTCATAAATTCAAGAAAGATCCTATCTTGAAATCTTCCTTCTTATTTTTCGAAAATAAGGATTAAAATAGGGTGTGAGATTTTCGTGGAAAAATACACATGGAAAGAAGAATATATGTGATATATTCAAGATTTCTTGGAGATCAAGAAAAGATCTTTCCTAACCCTATTTGGACTCCTAATTTTCGTCCCCCCCTATGATATAAATAAGAGGATGAGTTCTTTTCATTCCTCTAGAGTTCCATGCGTTGGAAATATTAGAAATCCACAAAGGTGGTGCAATAATTTTTATTTTCCTTTGTGTTTTATAAATCGTTCATCGGAAAACCTTCCACCGGGGTTATTGGACGAGGACTTGGGAATACTTGAGAAGGACTTTTGGTGGGTATCCAGATACTTGATCATGTCTGTCTCAGATCGTCTCTCCAACGGGTACATTTATGTAAACTCCTAGAAATTCCGCATGCTAGGATCTTTTACGTGAAATATTATTTGCATGTTGTTGTTGGATTAATTATTATTTGAATTCACTTAGGTAAATTCATGCTAGTAATAATTGTTAATTTAAATTTGTGTTTATGAGGTCATCCCGATAGATCCTGGAATATGTTATCCCAACAGAGACATGCTGTAGTATACTTAAAAACAGACTTTGAGTATAAGTGGAAGATTGTTGGGGTTATACTGAAAAGTATGTTTTTTACTTTGTATAACCAAACTGAATTTCTTATTACCTTACCGAAATAAATTATTAATCATTGTTGCATTAAATATGAATGAATGTTATATATATTTGTTGCAAACCTGTTCAATAAGTAAGTACATATTACGTTGTAGTTAATTTGGTGATACCAGATCACAGAAGATCAAATTAACAGTTACTCGTGACTAAGTACAAATTCACAACCCAGATGGAAATGAACAATTCATCATGAAAGGTTGAAGTGTAAGGCTCAGATTGACTTGTCTTGACCAAGAGATTACACTAGTGCATTATGATGCGCTGAGTAGGACCTACAGGAGGATAAATTCTTCGGTACAGAATATACAAGAATTAGACCTCAGTGGTTCGTTAATTCTTAATCTTCGTCCCTTAAATAGGATCGTGTGAAATTAATAACTATTGTTTTGACTTATGATGGGAAGAGAATCAATGCGATTCGATACCTTATATCTTGGGCAATATTATTGATTACATGACGATTGCTAAGATTTAATACGGAGAATCGTGTGCAAGTACGACTTGCTTGATTTGTCCCCTTGGTGGGCTCAGAATCTTTATCATACCAAATCTTGCAAGTGGAAATTTATTTCCGGTATGGATAATAATGTTGAGTTGTCTTTACTCCAAGGACAAATATATTAATTAATATAAAGCCTGTTCAGTGGACTAAGATAATCTTAAACACGGGAAATAATGACCGGGAGCCATATTATTGTGAAGTCGTAATATGGGTTAAGATGGATAGTTCAATATTAATTTTATAGTGGAATAAATTAATATTAATGGGCTTGAATAATATTTTGGCTAAATATTAAAGTTTCATAGCCCATTGGAGGTCCAATCTTAATTCTCCTAAAGGCCCCTCAAATAGCCCAAATTAAAGTCCAATTAATGAAAAAGAGAAGAAAATATTATTGCCTATATTTCCTAGTAATTTTCGAAAATTGTAGGAAAAGAAGAAGAAAGATTTTCTTGATTTTCTTGAAAAGATTTTATGGAAAAAGATAAGTATTTTTGGAATACATGATTATCCCATAAATTCAAGAAATCAAATCTTGATTCCTTTTTCCTTGTATTTTTCGAAAAATATGAGATAAAGGGAAGTGGAATTTTTATGGAAAAATTTAATTATGGAGAAAAGAATATATGAGATATATTCAAGATTTCTTGGAGATCAAGAAAAAGATTTCCCTCCTTATTTTTCTAGTGGAAGAATCGGCCACCCTTGTCCTATAAATAGGGGATGAATTTTTCATCCCCAATGTAATTCCATGTGTTGGAAATATTAGAAATCCACAAAGGTGGTGGCAAAATATTTTATTTTTCTCCTTTATTAAAATCGTTCGTGTGAATCCTTCCACCGGATTACGTTCGTGGACGTGAGACATATTTGGGAAGGCTATTTGGGTTAATCTATTGTCTCAACGGTTGTCTCTACAAGAGGTATGTAATCTCGTAACTCATAGATTTTGCATGCTTAGGATTTACGTGGATTACGTGTACGCATATTGTTTATTTGCTTGTTTAATTATTATGTTGAATTGATTTAGGATTAATTCATGTTAATAATTAATTGATTAATTTAAATATGTATTTAAATTAATCTCGAATAGATCCGGGCACCCCTTATTTCCCAACAAGTAATCCATGTTGAACCAATATGGCCCTCATCTTGATCTTCTATAACCCAAAGTTGTTTTTCCCTGTGAATTTCTCTACATCAAGCTTCATAGCAGATGATCCAATCATGATCTCTTCGCATAGACGGCGACACTTGTTAGTACAACCAACTAATACTGGATCCAACAACAACTTACCGTATCACAGACCAAGTGATACTCTAACTGTAGAAATGCAAAGATCGATTGAAAATGAACAAGAGACACACAAAACACCAGGAATTACATGGTTCGATCATAAATTGATCTACATCCACGGGGATCAGGGGGTTTTCACTATGAATCAATAAGCTTCCAAGTACAAATCACTCATACACTCAAGAATGCACTCAAGTTCTTCGTTTTATGAAGTCACACTCTCCAATGGTGATAACCGCACTCTCTAGCTCTCAAAAGATGTATCTAACTGAATGAATAACTCTCTGAAGATGTGACTCAAAGATACTAACTGAAAACTTTAACAAACTTGACTCGTGCCTCTTTAACCAACATGCGTGCGTGGTGGAAGGCGCGTGTAACCGCTTTGCATGTCAATTGCACGTGCTCTTCTTCATGTTTCTCTCATGCTGGACCTTATAGAGTAGAAGGATCTAGAAGAAAGCTCAATGGAGTGCGTGCATGGCTCGTGCTCATTAGAAAGGCCTTCAAAGTTCAAACGCAACTAAGGTATTAGTGGCAAAGCTGAACAATATTAGTTGAGTCTTCATAAGGTATAAGTTCACCATTCTTCTAGCTCAGTTGCATTGAATCCAACACCAATTATCAATTTAATCACGATATTCAAAATTTTTGTATTAAAGTCCAACCTTTGATATTGTTGCAAATCAATACACATTTTATTTTTTTTCGGTTTAGAAAAGATGACATGACTAATCGGAGCATATGTGTATTTGCCGACTAGGATGACACATATTAAATATTCTATTTTAATAATTCCACATCATATTAACACTTTTGAAATAAATTAAAACACAAAATAAAAATTGAAAAAAGTAAAATCTAAAACAAACAAACAAAACAATTAAAATGTAAATAAAAAACTAAACAGTTCATCTTCATCATACCTTCATCTCCACCCTCCAATCGCCGCATCTTCACCAAAAAGTCAATTGGTTCTGCATAACCCAAAATCCTCATAATCGCAAAATCACAGACATCCATCCCCAAAATCGAGTTTTGCGAGACCCCAAAATTGGGCTTTGCACAAAAATCTCAGAATCCCCAAAGTTTTGAAATTTAGATTTAAATATTTTATTTTATTAAGAGAATGAATATTTATTTACAGTTTTTGTATATTTTACAAACACTACTTCTTTTAAGTTATATTAACTCATTCTCTCAAATGGGCGGTGAAGATATTTTTGATCCAACAACTTCTTTTTTTTTTTAAGAAACCTAGATGATTCTCTACATATTCTAAAAAGTTTCTAAAATTATATTATAATGTTTTACCTTTACTAAGAGTCATATTATAGAGACAAATAAAAAATTGTATCTTCACGGACAACAAATAAAATTATTAAATTTAATTATAATAATTAAAATGATATGAGATTCTTTAACTATCATTAATATATAGAACATTTATACTTATGCATCTATTAAAAAGTGAATATTAAAATAAAATTAAAAATTGAAACTTGACACATAGGAAAATCCTAAATTAAAAGGAGAAAATTAGTTACGTGGCAGTCCAGTCACAGCATCCGCTGGAAAGCCTAAAATTAAAATGGCAAAACGACGTTGTTTTGAATTTTTTTTATCGAAATTAGGATTAAAATTGGACATTGTCAAAATTATTGGGACTAAAACGACGATAAAAAAATTTATGAGACTAAATCTATTTGGGGTCAAACTTATGTGACCAATTATGATTCAATCTCCTCTACACTACACTACACGATAGTGCTATACTACTATCCAACAATGTTAACATATTGTACCACATGTTTAATATTTAGTACATTACAAAAAATTGTTATTAATTTTTAGTCTAGTTAATAAAACACACTAGATTTTTTTTTCTTTCTAAACGACAGAACATAATAGTTATCCAAGAATCAATTTTTCCTAAAAGACAAAACATAATAGTTATCTAGAAAAAGAGAACATAATAGTTATCCAAGATTTCTTCTAAAAGACAGCACAATTAGAAAGGAGTTATTACGATCGAAAATTTGTTTACTGAAAAATTGATTTCTTTTTTACAAGTAATAACCCTTCAGTTATTATGATCAATACCTTTTTATAATATAAATCATATGACCCTTCAGTTATCACTCTAATATTCCAATTATCACTCTAATATCTCTACTGTAATATAAGTCACACCCATCATCATTATGAGTAATACACACCCTTCAATTACCACAATTAATACTCTTTAATAATATAAGTCACATCCACAGATATGATCGATACAACATTTTAAAACAGAGTAATTTTCTAAACATCCCAACCCATAAAAATTAAAGAAGACATTCCAAGGTCTCCTTGCTTTCTTAAAAAAACAAAGAGGCCTCCTTCAATTTTTACAATGTAAAAAAGAAGATATTGTAAGGCTTTCTTAATTTCTTAAAAAACAAAGAGGACTCCTTCAATTTTTACAACGTAAAATCCAACATGAGGTGCACTCAACTGCACTTTTAACTATCGAAAACAATTAATATTATTATGTGAAAATAGTTTATCTAAAACGTACATTTGAATTGAAAGATATGCATCTGGGTACGTACAAAATTTTATTTATATAGAAAATTAATAGAGTATAGTTGAATCACACATGACCAACAAACCCTAGATATTAATTATCATTGCCATAAACAGCAAAATCTACAACAAAAAACCACACATATCTCAAACAAATCCTAAATATCACAGCACTCACCATTCGCACTAAAAAGAAAAACAACATTCAAACAATAACGAGTTTAATGCACTTTTGATCCCATAAAACATGGACACTCACAATTTTGATCCCAATACTCGCCACTTTGATTCCAAATTAAATTTTTTTTATACCCACTACCGTCACGTTTTCGTTAAATCCTTTTGCACTTTTGGTCCCAAAAGATGCAGCTATGAGACCAAAAGTGCAATAAGATTTAACGGAAAACATGACGGTGATGCCAAAAGTGTAAAAAAAAATGAATTTGGGACCAAAATGGCGAGTTGGGATCAAAATCGTTAATGTCCGTGTCTCATGAGACCACAATTGCGTTAAACTCAACAAAAAAAAAAACACACAAAAAAAAAAACCCTGAAAATGACTCCCAATTCTCCACCATTTATATCCAATCATATATCAGGGCCTTGAAGCTGTTTGTATAAGATCATATAAGTCGAAAACACGAGGCGATCTTTTGCCCCCGTGCGGTGCATGTTAGCATGTTTGAGGAAATATTTGAGCTGTTTCAGATTGCAGCATCCCACCATTTGTCCCAAAAACAGAAACAGCCAATTAATCGATTCGTGATTCTCGTCAGGAATCACGGGCTTCACGCAGTTCTCCTGGTTGCAGTGGCGGCAGTTCGGGAGGGCCGGGCTCAACCAGGCTTTGGGGGCCCGCTGGTTCATGCTTTCCACGTTTTCAGCGATGAAAGTTCCGACTTCTCCGAATTTCTGCTCCAGATCGAACTCTATCCCGTACGTGCGGTCGCATCTCTTGCACGTGACTTCGCCGCTGACTTGAGAGATTCCCTGGGTGCGCAGGTACCGCAGACTGCGCACGTTAGCGGGGAACGGCGGCAGGATGGAGGCGGGCGGGGTAGGGTTTGTCCTCCGGCGGCGTGGGGGGTTTTGGTGGGGTGGTGATAGTGAGAGATTTAATGAATCATCATTAATTTCGTTGTCGTCATTTGGAGAATTGGATTCACCACTTTTTCTTTTTCTGGCCATATTGAGAGAAAAGGTTGAGAGCTATTGAGAGAGTGGAAGAAGAAAGTAGATAATATATATAGAGAGAGAGAGATTCGTTAAAAGATTTTTTAGAATCAAGTCAAACGTGCGTTTTAACAAGTCTTACATTTTAAAAGTTCAACAAATAAATTGGTTTGTCTTTTTTATTCAAAACAAAACTCATTGTTTTCTTTTTTTTATTTATTAGTTGCTCTTCGCCCGATTTTCGCTCAACAGAAAAATTCAACTTTTTCATAAGAACGTGACCACTACTACACATTTAGAACAGACAAACAAGACTTGGATAACTTTTTTTTCAAATAAATTCTCCAAGTTATAGCTTTGAGAGCGGTTTTATTAAACAAAAAAAAAATACGGGTTTGAAACCGTTGTCCAAGAATAAATCTTGAAAGCGGTTTTAAACCGCATTGCAAGATCACTTGCACAAATGTTAATAACCGTTGTCTAAATAAAATTTCTTGGACAAATGGTTAATAACCACTTTTTTTTTTTTTATATCAGATATATGCTCCGACGCGTAGTCCAGAACCCTGCTGCCTTCATTTCTTCTCCCCAATTATTCCTCTCCCCCCAAATTGCGCAAAAACCGAAGACCTAGCTCCTCCCTCTCACCCAAAATCACACCGCCGCCGGTTTCCTCCTCCAACCAAATCGCTTGTCCTTAGTTAACCTAGCTAGCTTCTCCCTCTCCCCCAAATCGTCATGGCGCCCCTCCTCCCTCCCTCTCCTACACCCCGCCTCCCCCCCTCAATCGCCATCCTCCCCTACCTCCGCCGCCGTCGCCGCCTTCCTCCTCCATATATATGTAGGTATTTTTTCTTTTATATATATGTATATATGTATATATATATTTTTTAATATATATATATATATTGCATTTGTTTATTTATATATATATATATATATATGTGTGTGTGTGTGTGTGTGTTTTGGGATTAATTGTTAGGATATATATATAAATATTGTGTTTATATATATATGTTTGAGATTAATTGTTAGGATATATATATATGTTTGGGATTAATTATTGTTAGAATATATATATATATGTTTGAGATTAATTGTTAGGATATATATATATATATATATATATATATATATATATATATATATATATATGTTTATATATATATGTTTGGAATTAATGTTGGTTTAATTATATTGTTGTTAGTAGCTTGGATTAATTGTTGTTAGTGGCTTGAATGAATTTTTGTTAGTGTTAGAAATGAACATTTTGTTATAGATGAATAATGTACTTAAGGTGTTTGATAATATGCTTGTGTGAGGATTTAAGCATAAATTAGGATTAATACATTAGGATATATTTTGGTTATTAATTTAATGAATGGATAGTGATTAATGATTAACGATGATTAATGGTGATACATTAGGATACATATTGTCTTGAGAAGTAACAAAAATTGTGAATGAGTGAAAAATGGGAAGGATTTCAAAATTAGAGAATTAAAATGAATGTAGATTAAGTATGGTTAGGTATGCTTTTAGGTTTAATACTTTAAGATAATTGTCTTGAGAAGCAGTCTTCATATTGTCTTTCCTATAGGCATCTCTAGTTCTATATGGATCGAAAGTGGGTTCGAAAGCGGATCGATTATCGATGATAGTATAGGAATGGGGTGGAAGAATTTTGTAATCATGCAATTAGACACTGCACCGACCCTCGGTACATTCCATGTCCGTGTTGGAAATGTATGAATGAAAAACCGTTAGAGGTCGAGAAAGTCTGTTCCACCACTTGATGATTCACGATATTGATAAAACATATACCGTTTGGACATATCATGGTGAGAGAAGAGATGGATGTAGCTCAAGCAACCTAGAAACCGACTTTAGGTTTAAAGATACGAAGGATCGCGGATATTTTCGATGATGTACCGATTTGTTGATACATCGAGTGGGGATGACGATGATCTGCGAGATCACCCTTATATGTCGAGAAGTTAAGGGATTCTCGCCGATTACCACTCGCGGGTCGGCGGTGTAGAAGACAACAAAACCGCTACCGTGTGTTGATATTGTTCAACCTAAAAAGCAAATTTCACCATTGTCCGATGAGTGCTTCACAAGTATCTTTGAAAAAGAAAGAAGGGTCTATCGCACGATGGAAATGTCTTGCCCTAAGAGAGCATATGATGTTAAACAAATGCTCAAGTCCATCGGGTTAACACATCGTAGAAAATTCATGCCTGTCCGGGGTGATTGTATCTTATTTCTAAGGAGTATGCGGACCTCGATGAATGTCCCAAGTGTGGGGAGAAGCGATATAAGAAAAATAAATCTCCCGCCAAGGTGTTGTGGTACTTTCCAATAATACCAAGATTCGTGGAGAATGTATAGTAGTCTTTGTGGATGCTAGAAATTTAACTTGGCATCATGATGATATGATCAAAGATGGAATGCTAAGACACCCTGCTGATTCACCCCAGTGGAAGACATTAGATGTCAGGCATCCAGAATTTGGCTCAACTGACGGAATGAATCCGTTCGGTATCCAAAGTACCAACCATAGCACATGGCCAGTGATTCTGTTAGTTTATAACCTTTCACCCGAGTTGTGCGTGAAGCGCACTTACATGATGTTGTCTATGTTGATATCAGGACCCAAACAACCTGGTAACGACATAGATGTATATCTGGCTCCTTTGATAGAGGACTTGAAGCTCATGTGGGATGAGGGTGTCGATGTGTATGATGCTTGTAGAAAGGAGAATTTCAAGTTGAAGGCCATGTTGTTTGGAACTATCAATGACTTTCCCGCCACGGAATCTATCCGATATATAGTGTGAAAGGGGCCGATGCATGTCCTTGTTGTACCAAGAAGACACATCACATTCGCTTGAGTCATTGTAGGAAGACCGTTTATATGGGACATAGGAGGTGGTTGGACCCAACCCATAAGTACAGAACAATGGCCGATGCATTCGATGGCACAATCGAGATAGGTGAAGCACCACGTTTATTGTCAGGTTCGGATGTATTGAATGAGATGAAGAATATCGACACACAAAGATGGAAAGATCTTCGCAAAGAGTGTCCCCACTAGCGGGCCGGAAGAAGGAATCAATTTTCTTTCAATTGCCCTATTGGAAAGAGTTGTATGTTAGACACTTCATTGATCTAATGCACGTTGAGAAGAACGTTTGTGCCAGCTTGCTCAACACTCTCCTAGCTGATAAGAAGTCCAAGGATGGTTACAATGCAAGAATGGGATATGATTGATATGGGAATAAGAGCGAAATTAAAACACATTGCCTAGAGAAAGGGGGTCAACCGTTCTTACCTCCGCCGCACACACCTTGTCCAAGAATGAGAGAAAAGAGTTACTTCAAATTTGCTAAAGGATGTGAAAGTACCAGAGGTTTATTCCTCCAACATACGTAGACTTGTATCGATGATGGCGTGAGATCCGATGAATCAAAATCGCATGACTATCATGTCATCATGGAGACTTTCTTGCCCATTGCAATACGTTATATCTTGCCCGAAAATGTCGATAACCATAACAAAGTTATGTTGGTTCTTCAAGGCAATGAGTAGCAAGGTCATAGATCCTAGAAAATTGCTTGGTTTTTCGGAGGCAGACAAGGGGACTCTCTGTGAGCTTGAGATGTATTTCCTCCATCATTTTTTTGATATAATGGTTCACCCAATAGTTCATTTGGTACACGAGACAAGGATGTGGTCCCGCCAGATGCGATGGATGTATGGTGTAGAGAGATATATGAAAGTGCTCAAAGGATATGTGATGAATAAGTCCAGGCGAAGGATGATTCTGAGAATCGCTATTTAGTAGAAGAAGCGATCGAATCTTCGGTCTCAATTTATTCTCAATGTCGATGCAATTGGACTTCCAGTTACCCGGCACACCGAATAGGATGGATGGTGAAGGCATTACCGTGGGTCAACCCGTAAGTGTTAGCATGGAGGAACTAACACGGATGCACTTGTGCGTATTTCACAACACGGTCAACGTCTTCCTTTTATTGACTGCATTATGCGATCACTTGGTTGAGAGAAATCCCACCAGAGATAGATCATGGATTGAAGTTGAGCACAATCGCACGTTTGTTGACTTGTTTAATGGTTATGCAGCAAATATGTTGCCACGGGAAAAAGAATCAGTGAATGAAAGAGTTAAGTAGTTATCCAGAATGCCTGATAGACATGTGTATTCATACAAGTGTTATCTCAGCAACGGATACACATTTTATACCGTAGATCATGATGCCACAAGTACTATGTAGAATAGTGGAGTGTCCATTATCGCAATCGCAAAGGATCAATCAAATACTACTTACTTTGACAAAGTTGTCAACATTTGGGAACTCGACTATATTGTTCACCGTCCAACCAATCTTCGAAAGTGTAGTTGGGTGAGGATCCTAACGGGGGTCCAAGTTGAAAGTTCTCGGTTCAATGCGGCGTTGATTTGAAGAATGTGGGATACAGAGATGACCCTTACATAATGGCCAGTCAAGCTCAACAAATTTTCTATGTCCCCAACCCAGTTAATAAGAAATGGTCCATTCTGGTTCTGTCAAACAAATTTAATAATAGTTTCCAGATTAGCGACCATGTCGATGAAGGTGTTGACACAATTGATGATCCTTTTCAGAACTGGACTCATTTTGTACCATCTTTCGATGATCCTGCAAATCCACACCCATACCAGAGAATAATTAGAGATGAGGATGAATATGTCAATCCGGATCTTGTTAACATTTATGGTCATGAACGAGAAAAGTCAACCAAAAAACGAAAAAGACAAACAAGTGCTAAAAAGAAATGTACGACTTTATTGAATGTTGTTTCTTCTGCTTTATTAAATGTTGTTTCTTCTGCTTTATTAAATGTTGTTTCTTCTGGTTTATTGAATATTGTTTGTTTTTTGTTTATTAAATATTGTTTCTTCTGCTTTACAGGATCATGTATCGTTTGCCATATCCCGGAGATGATGGAGATGATGATGGTTATTCTGATGGAGATCATGGCGCATATGATCATGGTGCATATGATCGACAGCATCCTGATGACTTGAGAGAGTGTGACACTGATGCTCCCACCACCACTAGCAGCTCCGGGGAGAAGCGCACTCGGGGTATAGTCACCATGTCATCTATTAAGAGAGCTCGTCAGTTCAGGTAATTTTATTACAATTGAACAGTTTGAAATCGATAAATATATTGATTGATCGTTGAACCTAATTAAATACTATGTTATTGCAGTTATCGTTCAATGAGTTTGGACAGGCAATAGGAAAAGAGAGTGAGTCGTTGTCCTTCTACATTGGAGCTGCAGTCAGGAAAGTGATCCCTATCGTGCTGCCAGCCAAGGACTGACGTAGCCCCAAACTGACTCCTTTGAAGGAAAGAATATGGGACGAACTTACGGTATGTTAATTATATATTTATTGAAAGTTGTAGTATGACCCTTAAATTTACTAAATTGTTATGTTATATGCGTATAGACTACATTCAGAGGTCTTGACCACACAAAGAAGAAGTAAATATTGTCGCAAGCTGGAGTAATGGCCAAGAATTTTCGGACATGGTTGAGAAGTAACACACGAGATCCAGAAACTGGTCTTTACTCGGCTAGTCCGCCTCCGGCGTATCAGAATAGCCCTATGGTGGCTCCATACTGGGAGGAGTTTGTGAGGAGAGCTATGGAGGATGATTTCGAGGTAAAATTGATCAATGTCATTTCCTCAATTTCTAATGCCCTAAGTTTTTCAGTGTTTATCATATTTCTATTATACTGTAGAATCGAAGTAATAAAAATCGCGATCAAGCCAAGTCGATGGAGGCGCGATATCGTGGATCGAACAAAGGTTATGCACGAATAAGAGAATATATGGTGAGATCAAAATCCTAACTTTTAATTTTTTTTATATATTCACTTTTAATATATCTAATAAAGGGACACGTTCATCACTATCGTAGAAAGAATAAAGAAAAAAAGCTGGAGAGAGTGAGCCTATTGTTACCCGTTTTGACTTATTTCAGACTACCAGAAAGGGTCGAGACGGGAATATTCACGATCCCAGTGCACAGCGCATCATCGAAGAAGCGATAATCTATCCATTAATTTATCTTTCAATTACAAACTATTATTTATAAACAAATAATTAAATAATAATATTTTATTTTTGTGATTCGGGAGCGTCTATCTCGCACTATGACGCCTTGACGACATCCGCATTATCGGCCCCGATGATCTGTTTGGATCGGCTATAGGTCGCCAGAGCATCCCGACCGCTTTCGGAGAGTGTCGGATATGGCGTGAATAAGACATCATTAGCGATGACACCTGGTCTTCAAGCCATGAATATGGTGGGTATACTAACGGAACAGGTTGCCAAGTTGTCTAAAGATGTGGAACGTTTGAGGTCCGAGAGAAGAATGAGCCACGGAATGTCATCGAGTGGAGCAAGCTGTGAACATAGTGTCGCTATGCTATGTTTTCAAACTAACCCTGGGACGACTTTTATTGAGGCACTTCAAAAACGTCTCTCGTGCATCGATATGCATGTCTCACATTTGTTTTAATTAAAGACTAGTGTATTAAAATTTTCTAACTAAATATCTTATTCAACGATACCAACCACCTTTTGCTATCTTTATTTGGAGGATCCCGATCGTTGGTGGGCCACAGAACGCGTTTACTGACTCCCCATGGAATTATTCATGGTCATCCCATCACTCCCCGTTTCGTGAGGGTCACACTCGATGTAGACGAAGTCGGACAAGAGGATTCAAATGTGCAAAAAAACCAATCGATGAAGCCATTAAATCGAACAAATCGGTCGGACACTTCATCGAATGGCCGAAAGCAACTTGGTCTCTAAAGCACCATGAGGGTAAAATATATGTTATTAAAGTTCATTATCTTATTTGTGGTTCTAAATAATATTACAAATTAATTGTAGAATCTGCGACACCACAAATGCCTCGGAAGAAATCACCACAAAAGGCTAAAGAGAAATCGGCGGGTGTCGAGAGACAATCGGAGGGGGAGAACGAGGACTCCATCAAGCTCGACTTGGTTATCCCATGACCGAGACTTAGATCACGATGATTATGTATGCCTAGTCTAGGGTGCACCGGATGGTATCGCCTAATGCTTTCGAGATCGCCACAGTTCCCCTATGCTTGCTCACTTTCATCGAAATACTTTCCAAGAATTCGCCATGAGAACATGTGGGCTGAATTCTTGAATGACGAGTGGTTGAGTGCAACCACCATAGCCATTTACCTCAGGTATGTGTTTACTAATTCTCAATATTAACTTTTTGTATAGTTTAATTTTCTTTTTAAATATTAATTAGTGTATATATGTTGGTTAAAGGTATTTGGGTGAGGTATATCTCTCCAGAGATGTCCGAGCAAGTGGAATGTATTCCTTCGTCTCCCCCCAAGTGTCTTGCATATTGGGTGATAGGTCTGCACCATGGATGGGTTAGTTAATCATATCTTTGAATCAAACCGGAGCGATCATCTCATTTTTTTGCCAACAAATGTGGGGTGAGTGATAAACACTTCGTTAAAATTTGTATTCATGTTTATAATATTTGCACATATATATGCTAAATTTGCAGTTAATTTTAATATTCTCAATATAATATAGGAACCATTGGGTGCTGGTCGCCATACACATTGAATACATTAAGTGTGTATTTTATGGACCCAGCTCAGGATGGAGTTTATTCAAATCACCCTGATCTCGTTTCATATATGGAAGCGTAAGTTCATTTTTAATATTCTATATAATGATTTGTTTTAATTTTAAAATTATGCATATTTAATCTATTTTTATTTTTTAATTATAATAATAATAGTGTGATGACGATGTATCGGAGTCGCCTTCTGAGTCAAGGTTCAAGATCTAAGTTAAATAAAGTGAACTGAATTAACATTAAGGTAAATTTAATTTAGTAAATTATCAAATTAATAGAAAGAAATCATAATTGTAATACGTGATTATAATTGTTAATCAACAGGTTCCGAGGCAACGAGATAATGAACATTGTGGACATTTTGTGTGTTGCTTTATTGAAGATATAATCCGCAGTTCTCTAACGAACATTCCTCTCAATGTAAGTCAATTTATCAATTTATTTAAATTATTATTGATTGAATAAAAATTAATACTATATTGATTGATTCGTTGTTTGCAGTTTGTCTATGAACGTGGGCTCAAGTCTAACTCTAAGAAAAGACTGGAGAAATGGAAAAACGATTGGACGGGGTACCTTTACAATCGATCCTTATATTCATACGATATTGAGTGATCGTTGTTTGAAATTTTGGTAGCATGTAATTAAATTATATATTTATGATGATATATATTTCATGTTTTGGTGTATTGGACGTATGTTTATGATGTGTATGTTTATTTATTTCATGATGTGTATGTTTATTTATTTGATGTTTTGGTATATATGTGGTATAAGTTTTGGTTTATGGTTTTATTATAGGATTTTTGGTTTATGGTTTATGGTATTGGACGTATATATATATATAAGTTTTGGTTTATGGTTTTATAATAGGATTTTTAAAATATAAATTAATAATTAAAAAAATATATATATTGGACAGCGGTTTATAACCGCTGTCTATCTAACATAATAAACGAAATTATTAAAAAAAAAGTTAGACAGCTGTTATTAACCGCTGTCCAAGCCCCTCTTTGCAATGCGGTTGAAAACCGCTGTCCAAGCCCAACTTTTGGACAACGGTTTTTTAATAGATGTCCAAGCTTGAATAGTTGTTACTTGGACAGTTGTTATAACCGCTCTCTAAGGGCTGTCCAAGCCCAAATGTGTATTAGTGGACACAATATTTTTAGATCTTTATAAAAATAAAAAATAATTAATAAAATACCCTTGTAATGCGAATGATTAACCATAACTTTGTAAGGATAGAATATTGTTAGCATGGTTGAGATATTTTCGGTTGATATATTAGCACGGGCCGGTAATTAAGATTTCTTTTTTCTTTTTTGTAAGAAATTAATACCGCACTTTTATAGGTCTTTACATAAAATAAAATAAAAAACTCTTGTAATGCAAATAATTAATTATAACTTGAGCAACAGTTCATTGACCACAATGCGCAATCATTTTTTTATATTGGTAAAGAAAAATAGTATTAAAAAAGTTGAGTAAGGGGTACTTCAAAGTCCAATCACTACAACAGTTAAAAGAGAAAGTTCAATTTATCTGTGCTACTTTTTTCGTGTTCTAAAATTATTTCAACTTTTGGATCTTTAACATATGAACCCAAGATTATAGTGATCTATTTGATATTTTTGTCAATTCCACATGTCATTAATATAGACTATGAAACACATAATAGAATATCATTTTTGAACGGATGATATCGTGCATTTTCTAAGAAGTGTAATACCTATATATTAGAACAATGCCTAGAATCTCTACTCCAGTCTAAAAATGAAATATTGCTATCATTTGTTTTTTTTTTAAACAAGCCATGGCTTTGCCTAGGATTTTAGAAATCTTAATAAGTAAATAAATTACCTATGAGTAAAGTGCAGGATTAAATTTCAAATGATTTCATAACTTTGCACTTTTTTTGATTGAATCTAATAACTATCTTTTGGAACGATTTAGTCCCAGAACAATTAGAATTACTCAAATTTCGTCTCATAACTCTTTTTTGAAACACTTTAATCCCATAACTATTAAAATTGCTCAAATTTGTCCCATAACTAATTTTTTGGAAATAATTTAGTCCCATAACAACTAAAATTGCTCAATTTATGGGGACGAGATTAAATACTCTCAATTATCTTAAATTAGGCATTTTCCCAATATTCAACCATAAAGCCGCAATAATTCAATTTGTCAAAGAACAATAAATTTCTAGCCTCAATTTACAGACATGGTTGCCAAATTGCAAGATGTAATTTTCGAGAATTGGGGTGTTTAATCCCGCCCCATTTTCTTTAGATTTGTTACAATCATTTATATTTTTCTATTAATTAATCACGTGTAATTCATTTAATTGACAGATGTATTAAATTGTGTCAAATTAGTTCCTAAAACATGAGCCTAGCAGGAATTCTCAATTTAAAATGACACATGACCAGCACAAGCACTTAGATTACTTGTTTGTTAGTCAAACACTAAAGCTACATTAAATAAATTCACCTAGTTGATTTGGCTATCAAACTGGCAAAGCTGTCAAACCCAAGAATTTTTTTGAAGAAATATGAATAACATCGTGATGTTTTTTTTTTTTTTTTAAAGCCAAAATTTTATTAAATGAGAGTACAAGGGTACTCCACCTTTACAACAATAAAGAATAGCTACACAACAGTGAGATTAAAACAACATGATCAGGCTATGACAATCAGCAGAGTTACAGGCCATCCAAACTGTAATATTAATTCAAGACACATGATATTGGATTATTGTTCCATCCCGTAGCTAATACTATAAAGATTTCGTCCTTTACCTTTAACTTTTATCCAATTCCACGATCTGAAACAACAAAGCTCAAAACACTCTTCCGAATTTTCCTCGAAGATGATTGCATTTCTGTGTTTCCAAATTCCCCACACGATACTCAGCCACAAATTACACCATAACTTTGTAATTACCTTTCTTGGTTTGAGACCAATATAGTGTAAGAAGTTGACCGCTGCCTTTTAAATGGCTTTAACCACTCTGTCTGCCTCTTCCTCTGCTCGAAAGCTCTAAGTAGCCAGACCTGGTTGAATAAGCACCGTATTCTGATAACAAATAACGTGATGCTTAATTTTATTATAAGAGGTAGGAGTATTAGCAATATTTTCTCATTTTAGAATTAAAATTTGAATCCTAGATTGTGTCGTAGTTAGGAGAAATACAGTGCTGTAAAGTGAGTTGGGGTGATACTTACTTTTTTTTTTTTAAGGATTTGGGGTGATGCTTACTTGAAATCATGTAACTTTGTTATAATGTGGTTTCTCCAAATATCTCTTGTACTCGCTAATTAAATTCTTTTTTCCTATAAAAAAAAGAAAAAGAAAAGTACACCAACAAGGCAACAAGTTGAAATCCAATATTGACAGTTACCAATAATTTTTTTTGTGTGTTGATGTATGTAATATATCCTTCCTCCCAATAGACAATCCATTGAAAAATTTGTCAAATAACTTATGTAATGATTTGTCTATTGAAAACTTTGTCAAATAACTTATGTAATGATTTTTTCTATTCTATTGTTATTTATTTTGTCAAATAATTAGAGTAGATTTTGCATGTTAATTCTACAAGCTACTTTTTGAATGGTCCCACCATGTAATGGTGTCACATACAAGTTCACTAAGAGTTTGAATCACAAATGATATCATAATTTTGGTCTAATATAAACTTAGTCCCATAAATTTTTTGTCGACGATTTAGTCCCAATAACTTTGATAATGTTCAATTTTAGTCCCAAATCGGTCGGAGCAACGTCGTTTTGTCATTTCTGTTTTAATTTTAAGTTTTTTGGACTAAAATTGGACATTGTCAATTATTGAGACTAAATTGACGATAAAAAACTAATTATAGGACTAAATCTAGCTATTTGAGGCCATATGTGAGACAATTTGTGATTCAAACTCAGTTCACTAATAAGTTTTATAATCTTAATTTCATCTTTGAAACTCATTGAACATTAATTCACTTCTAAAGAACTCTTAAAATTATAAGAAAACAAACTTCCTGTAGTAATTGAAACAACAAACCGTTTCACCAATATGACACGATTAAATGATCAAAAAATCTTTCAAACAAAAGAACAATCTCATAATAGATGCTAACAAGTCATTAATTAATACGATATATATAGCCAACAAAGTAAACACAGAACACTCCAATTCATCTATAAATCTCATACTAAGTACCTAGCTACACACTGCTAATCTCCCTAGCAATCACAAACTCTAGAAATTTAACTTATCTGCATTCACCCCATGCATAAAAATTAAACCCTAATTATATTCCCAGTACCCTTCCCTCCCCCAAATCAAACATACAACGCCCTATATATCCGGGTCAACCTGGCGGCACAGCCCCATATAAGCCAGAAACAAAACCCGGTCCTTGGCCCCGGTCCGATGATTCCCCGTATGTTTACAGAAATACTTCAACTGCTCCAGCGTGCAGCATCCCAGCGTCTGCCCCAGCAGCAGAAACAGCCAGTTAATCTTCTTCTTATGCTCACTGATCACCGGCCGCACGCTGCACTCGGCCTTGCATAGCTCACAGTTCAGCAGCGCCGGACTCATCCACGCTTTCGGCGCCCTCTGCCGCATCCCTTCCACGTTTTCCGACACGAAATCGGCCACTTTCCGGAACCTGTCCTCCAGATTGTACTGGATCCTGTACCTGCCGTCGCATTTCTTGCACTGCACGGCTCCCCCGATGAAGAAGATCTTCCGCGAGTGGAGGTGGTGGAGCGTGTGCACCATGCAGCGGCGGTCGCCGGCCCAGGGGTACGGTGGTGGGATGGTGGCGGGTTTTCCCGGCGGTCGGGTTCCGGTTTGTCGGCGACGCGGGCGGCGGGGTGTCGGGTGGTGGGTCTGAGGTGGGACTGGTTCTGGCGCAACTGGCGTGAAGGGTGGATAGGTGAATAGCGGCAGAGGCGGTGGTAGGACGGCGGTGGGGAGGAAAGGGAGAGGGTTAAGAAATTTGTATCCATGGTTTCGTCCATTTGATTGTTGTTGTTATTATCCATTTTTTTTATGGAGAGAAATTAGAGAAGCTGAAATTGAGAGTGTGTGGAGATTTTTGTTAGAGATATAGGTGAATTTGTTTGTACTAATACAAACGCGGATATATTGGATTCTTATATATTCCCGTTTGATTTGTTATTCCGTTATTAATTTTAAATTTTCGAAAATTCAGTGCTAGGGTTTTTACTTTTTCTTTATTTCTTCGGACTTCGAAAATTTATCCAAAATTCGTTGATTCGGTTTTCTTTTTTAAATTAAAAATTAGAGGGTAACACTATTGTACAAAAGTTGTACCAATATTCTAGTAACACAAAGTAGCTGATTGGGTTGCACGCTACAAATAATGATACGGTTTGTCTTTCACTTTTCTACTTTAGTTACATTTTAAAGAACTGAAGATAAAGATCAAGAAAAAGGTACATTAATTAAAAAAAATTTGAAAGATTCATCTACTCACACAGTATGTATTAAAATTAATCCTGAAAATTTGTAATCAAGAACTTAATTAACTATTTGGAAAATCAAAGCACATGACAAAAAACGAAATAGGTCAATGCATCTCATAAATATTTAATAAATTCATACCATAAATATATATAGTAATGTAATACTTATAATCTTCTTTTCTAAGTCAAAACGATGTACGTACAGATAGGTTCTCTTCCTTAATCTAAATATTCAGCAAATACATTATAGATCTTTTGCTTGTAACTAATATGACCTACATACACTCTGCATCATTGATATTAATTGGGGTCTTATGTGTATTTTTGGTCATTACGTTTTTAGTCCAATGTTTTTTTTTGATCTTTTTTTATACAGGAAATGGTCTCATTCTATTTTTATTTAATAATTTTAATCCCAAAAGAATTTTCAAAAAACAATTTTGGTCCCAAAAATCCTTTGTTTTCTGCTTGTAAAATTCTATGGGACTATTTTTGTTAAAACAAGGACCACTTTCATGAGGGCAAATTCACATGTCACCACTTAATACTTATGCAATTTACCCATATTAATTATATACGGACTTATAACTCTAATCGGTATGTATCTAATTTAAATATTGGATCAGAAAAAATTTCTAACTTCAATATCACTATTTTATATTGTAGGTTCATATACAGCTAACATTTCGGTCCACTGAACGAATTAATTTTCCCTTGTAATACGAATGGATTTAAAATCATCCTTAGCTAACAATAATACTTTTTTTTTTCTCCCAATTAAAGTTCAAATGGTACTAAATTTCTTTCTTTTATTTTCATTATGAGTAACACTCCTGTGAACCAGGTTCATACTATGAACCCTAATTCAATATGATTCATTTTAAGTGGGTTGACCCGAATTTGCATTGCACACGCTCAGTCTGATTTGAGTGTCGCACACTCAATCATCTCTCTCACGCCGTCGCGCGCTCAATCATCTCATCTCTCTCGCGCGTCACGCGCTCAATCATCTCTCTTGCTTTGCGCCGTCGTGCGCTCGCCAATCCACGCAATGAAGATGAAGGTGTGCGCTCACCAATCCACACAATGAAGAGCAATAAAGATGAAGGTGTAAGGGACAATAGCACGATTGTGAAAAACTCTCACTTTTACTCAGAAAAACTCTCACTATTAGGTTATAAAACTATCACTGTTATTCAGAAAAACTTTCACTGTTATCTAGAAAACTCTCACTCTTATTCAAATTAACTCTCACTGTTACGCTATAAAACTATCACTCTATAAAACTCTCACTGTTATTCAAAAAAATTCCCACTGTTATGCTATAAAACTATCACTCTATAAAACTCTCACTATCATCTTATTAAACTATCACTGTTATTCTATAAAACTCTCACTGTTATTCAGAAAAACTCTCATTGTTATTCTATAAAACTCTCACTGTTACGCTCTAAAACTATCACTGTTATTCTATAAAATTATCACTGTTATTCAGAAAAACACTTACTGTTATTCAAGAAAAATATCACTGTTATTTATGTATAGGAAAATCTATTTTTATTTGCAGTGTGCGTTTAAAAACGAAAGAGCGGCGTAGCATAATCCAGGGTCCTTTTCTTCCTTTTTTTTTTAATTTTCGTTCATGGTTTTTATATTTTTATTTGTTTACTTTTTCTTCACTTTCAATTTCATTCCGTCAGCGAGTGGTAAACCCGCTGTAAACCCTAAACCCTAGGAAATGGTGAATTCAGCGGCGGCGTATCAAAAGCTTCTAACCGTCGAAACGAAAATCATCGCGAGTCGTCGCAGAGGTAGCTTCGCATGCTGGGAGAGAGGAGAAAGGAAAGACACAGTTTCGCACGCTGAGAGAGAGGAAAATGGAAGAGGCGCAAACAAAGAATGTGTTCAAGTATATATATCTGACTCATTTGTAATGTATGGGTCAGGTCTGACCCGAGTTCATAGCATGAACCTGTTGGGGAATAAGTTGCACAGATCTATTCGGGGTGAATATTTAAATACAAATTTAATTCTTATAATTATTACTAGCATGAATTAATCCTATATTAATTTAAATAATAATCCAACAACATATCATGCATATAATAATTCACGTAAAATTTACGCATGCGGAATTCTACGAGTTTACGTGAACGTACCTCTTGGGATGGCAGTGATCTGGCAGATTAGACTAACCAAAAGAACTTCCCAAGTATTCCCTTAGCCCTCGTTCGACTATCCGGTGGAAGGACTCTTGTGAACGATTTAACAAAAGGAAAATAAATTATGTTGCACCACCTTTGTGGATTTACTAATTTTTCCAGCACATGGAATTGTACTTGGGAATGAAAGAATCATCCTCTATTTATAGAGCATGAGGTGAACGAAATTTTGTGATAAAACAATGTGGGAAAATCTTTTCTTGATCTCCAAGAAATCTTGAATATATCTCCTATATTATTTTTCCCATAATTATAATATTCCACAAAAATCCCACCTACTCTATTTTATGGTAAATTTCGAAAATATAGGGTGCCAAGAATCCAAGATTTGGATCTTCTTGAATTTATGAGATATTCTAGTATTTCAAGAAATACATATATTCCATAATATCTTTTCAAGAAAATCAAGAAAATCTTTCTTGCCCCTTATTTTAAAATTTTCGAAAATCTCTTATGAATTAACCAAGTGGGAGATTTCTTGAATTTAATGAGATAATCTTGTATTCCAAGAATACATATCTTCATTCCATAACAAAATTCAAAGAAAATCTTTCTCCCAACTTATCCATAATTTTCGAATTTTTCTTGGAAAAATAAGCAACAATTTTTATTTTATTTTAATCACATTTTCAGTTATTGGACTATATGTTGGGCTACTTAGGGGGCCTTTAGGAGAATTAAGATTGGACCTTCTAATGGACCTTGAATATCTAATGTTGAGCCACAATATTATTCAAACCCATAAATATTAATTAATCCCACTACATAATTAATATTGGACTATCCATCTTAACCCATATTACAGTCAATATGGCTCCCGGTTATTATTTCCCATGTTTAAGATTATCTAGCCCATTAATTAATTCAAGCCACTGAAATAGCTTTCCATTAATTAATATCTTTTGTCCTTGGTCAAGGAACGATTCAACATTATTATCCATACCGGAAACTAATTCCACTTGCAAGATTTGGTATGATAAAGCTTATGAACCTCCCAAGGGGGCAAATCAAACAAGCGTACTTGCACACGATTCTTCGTATTAAATCTTAGCAATCACATGTGACTAATAATATTGCCCAAGATAAAATGTATTGAATCTCGTTGATTCGCTACCCATGATAAGTCAAAGCAATAGTTACCTATCACACGCGATCCTATTTAAGGAACGAAGATTAAGAAATAAGGAACCACTGAGGTCTAATTCTTCCTTGTTCAGTCCTGAAGAATTTATCCTCCTGTAGGTCCTATTCAGTGCATCAGTCATGCACTAGTGTAATTTCTTGGTCAAGACAAGTCAATCTGAGCCTTACACTTCAACCTTTCACGATGGGTTGTTCATTTCCATCTAGGTCATGAATGACGTACTTTTAGTTACAAGGGACTGTTAATTTAATCTTCTGTGATTTGATATCACTAAATTAACTACAATGTAACACGTACGACTTATTGAACAGTTATGCAGTAAATATATGTAACATTCGATAATATTTAAAGCATCAGTGATAAACAATTTATTTCAGTAAATAAGTCCGAAATTTAGTTTTGATTATACAAAATTAAAAGCATATTTTCTAGTATAATCCCAACAGAACTAGGTCTATGCAAGTTTTTGTCTTTCATTTTATAATTTTACTTATTAAATTGAAATTACGGATAAATGATGTACAGTTGTACAACTAATATACCACATGAGTCTTAATATTACAGTAAATTGTTAATACATAAATTATTTCCTTAGCTAGTGTTTCTGCTCATGAAATTATTGCAGTAAAAATAGCTGCAGTAAATTACTACATATTTTTAATTCATTATTATTTTTTAAATTTTAAGGTTACGTAGAATCAGTTATTTTTTTTTATATTAATGGCTGATCTGTTTGATTTATTTTCCTTTAAATTACATTTTAAAACTTGCTTTTATTTATTGACGGGAAAAAATTGTTATTGTAGATAAATGACGTACAAATTGTATAAATATATATACTATTCCCTCTCGTCCTGTTTTACATTGTCCATTTATTATTTAGTTCGTGTTTTAATGAGCGAGTTGTTTATTATATAGTATTTGAAATTATAAATAGATTTTTAAGGTGGGGTATGATAGTTCTACCCCTCATCTATTCTACACATTTTTTAAAATTATTTTATCATTTCATATACTAATAAACAACTTGCTCGCTAAAACACGAATCAAAAGTGAAATGGTCAAACAAAAACAGGACGGATGTAGTATGATTTACCTGCAGGCGCGCTGCGCTGTGGTGTATGAGTAGTACGCACTCGACACTAAACACCCTTTTAGTGCTAGATGTATATATACACACACTACAAAAATTGCTGGTTTTAACGACGGTTTTTAGCGACGGTTTGTAAAATCGTCGATAATTGCGACGATTTTGTCGATGGATTTGGTCAGACGGTCAAAGTCATCGATTTAGTGATGGTTTAGCGATTAGCTTACAGTTCTTCGAATCGAGTTGAGTCGGGTTGAATCTTTTCATTAAAACCGCCGCTATGACGAAGTAACGTCTGGGGACCGCTGGCGTCTCGACTTGTCCCACCGCACCTAAAGCGGCGGTGTTTTTGAATTTATTGACGGTTTTACCGTCACTATTAACGACGGTTTTTAAACACCGTCGCTAATCCGTCGCTAAATCTGATTATATAAACAATCCCACAACATTCTTTCAACATTTTTTTTTCAAAATTCAGAAAAAAAAAAGTGAATTCGTTGTTGTCGTCGTGAACATTCCGCCAATTAAACGATAATCGTACCGTCGCACTCTTCAATTTGACGGTAATTTTCTTACTTTTTACCTTTCGTTTTTAAATATATATATATATATATATATATTAATATATATTTTCGAAATATATATATATATTTTTTGAAATTATAATAATATATATATATTTCAAAATTATATATATATATATATTTCAAAATTATAATAATATATATATATATTTCAAAATTATATATTAATAATATCTATATATATTGTTAGAAATTAGACTAGTTCCGCTAAAAAAATGTTAGAATTGTTAGATTGTTGGTTGAATAGGATGAGTTTAGAATTGTTAGAAATATATTAATAATTCCGCTCAAAATTGTTAGAAATTAGACTAGTTAAATATTATAATTATTAGAATTGTTAGATTGTTGGTTGAATAGGATGAGTTTAAAATAATACAGTCGAAACTCTGTCGAACTTATTTGTAAATATTAGATAATATTACTTGTATATATGTGTTAAATTAGTTTTATCGTATTACTTGTATATGCATTTTAAATTAGTTTTATAGTATTACTTGTATATGCATGTTTAATTAGTTTAGCTAGTCTAGTTAGAAATTAGACTAGTTAGATATTATAATTAATTGTTAGAATTGTTAGATTGTTGGTTGTATAGGATGGGTTTAAAATAATACAGTCGAAACTCTGTCAAAATTATTTGTAAATATTAGATAATATTACTTGTATATATGTGTTAAATTAGTTTTATAGTATTACTTGTATATGCATGTTAAATTAGTTTTATAGTATTACTTGTATATGCATGTTTAATTAGTTTAGCTAGTCTAGTTAGAAATTAGACTAGTTAGATATTATAATTGTTAAATTTAGATTGTTGGTTGAATAGGAATTGGTTTAAAATAATACAATTTTTAAACTCTATCGAAATTTAGGCGCGATTTTAATTAATTGTTTTAATTAATTAATTAATAGTTTTAATTATGTAATTTATGTCAAATGACATTCATATTTTTTTATATAATGGAGATGAGTACTACACGTTTAGTGATAGTGGTCGCGACAATGTAACGGCGACGGCCGGCGAGGTTAGGCGAAGGTAGTGTTCCTCGAGCAATTGAGGAAGAGGATCCTTCGACCGACGGTGAACTTCCACCCGCCTCACGTCCCAGCTCAATGCTTGGTTCTTTACTCCAATGCTCGAGCGATCGATTTGAGAGCGGAAAGTGAGTTATAATTTACTTTTTATTTATTAATTTATTTAGTTATACAGTTAATTATTTAATTATACTTATTAATTTTTTATATTGTTGTTTCAAAGATCATACCCTTGGCCACGAGGTTGTCGTATATTAACTCCATTTTGTGAGTTGAATTGCCATGGGGGCCCACATGAGAGAGGCGTGCTCGATCCCACCGCCAACTCTACTTCAACGAAGTTTAGGGTACGTATAATAATTAATTACTAAAAGTATTCATAATTATTTATTTTAATTTAATACAATAAAGTTTGTGTTAATGAAATTCGTAAATGCATTTTTTTGGGAGAGGATAGAACCCGGCCGATTTCTAAGGTCCGCTTTTGCCCAAGTTTGGTACAAAGACTTGTTGTATATCATGTACGTCGAAGGGTTGGATATGACGGACGACATGGATCCCGCATCCGGGGTCGATTGCGGTTGTGTGGAGCGATCCCGCTTATCAGGAGATGTGTCTTTGAAAAATCGCAAAAACCACATGAGCCAAAGACGGAGGGATGGGGCGTCGGCAATAAGGCGGATCCCGGTCAATTTTGGCGGAAGTAAGTAATTAAAACATATTAATATTTAATTCTATAAGTTCATAATTAATTTTAATACGTGTATTTGTTAACAAGAACTACGGCTTTTTGCGCCACCCCTACGAAGAGGAGACAAGGACCTCCACCTACCACCACAGCACCCATTTAATTATAATATTGTATTTCGTAATTACTAATCGCTTTCATGCATGTTGTTTTGTCTCATGTATATAATATTTTTTTTATAGAGAACCGCTACAAAAGGGTCGATACCAAGCCGCCACCTATGATAATCCACCACCTCCTCCGATTAATTTGAATCGATCTATGTGGATAACTAATATCCTATTGTTGGGGTTATCTTTGAAAGTATATTTTTACTTTGTATAACCAAACCATATTTACTTAAATAAATTATCTATCAATTGCTTTAAATATCATTGAATGTTACATATATTTCTTCGCATAATTGTTCAAAAAAAAAAAATAAGTGTTACATTGTAGTTAATTTAGTGATACCGGATCACGAAAGATTAAATTAATGATCCTTTGTAACTAAAAGTATCATTTCACGACCTAGATGGAAATGAACAATCCATCGTGAAAGGTTGAAGTGTAAGGCTCATTGACTTGTCTTGACCAAGAGATTACACTAGTTGATGACCGATGCAATTTTAACAGACCTACAGGAGGATAAATTCTTCAAAGATTGAACCGGAAGAATTAGACTTCAATTGGTTCGTTATTTCTTAATCTTCGTCCCTTAAATAGGATCGTGTGTGGTTAGTAATTATTGCTTTGACTTATGACGGGTAGAGAATCAATGAGATTCAATACTTTATATCTTGGGCAATATTATCGGGTCACATGCGATTGCTAAGATTTAATCTGAAGAATTGTGTCTTAATACGCTCGTTTGATTTGCCCCCTCGAGGTTCATAAGATTTATCATACCAAATCTTGCAAGTGGAATTAGTTTCCTATATGGATAATAATGTTGAACCGCTTCCTTGACCAAGGACAAAAGATATTAATTAAAGGAAAGCTATTTCAGTGGCTTGAATTAATTAATGGGCTGGATAATCTTAAACACGGGAAATAATAACCGATATTCATATTAACAGTAATATGAGTTAAGATGGATAGTGCAATATTAATTATGTAGTGGGATTAATTAATATTTATGGGCTTGAATAATATTGTGGCTCAATATTAGATATTCAAAGTCCATTAGAAGGTCCAATCTTAATTCTCCTAAAGCCCCCTCAAGTAGCCCAAAGATAAAGTCTAATAACTGAAAAATGTGTTTAAAATAAAATAAATTATTGTTGCTTAATTTTCCTATTTTTTTCGAAAATAATAAATAAAAGAGGGAGAAAGATTTTCTTTGAATTTTGTTATGGAATGAGAATAAGTATTCTTGGAATACAAGTTTATCTCATTAAATTCAAGAAATCTCCCACTTGGTTATTTATCTTGAAATTTTTGAAATTTTTTATTAAATAAGGGAAGGAAAGATTTTCTTGATTTTCTTGAAAAGACATTATGGAAGATATGTATTATTGGAATACAAGAATATCTCATAAATTCAAGAAGATCTAAATCTTGGATTCCTACTCCTTATTTTTTTTTTCGGTAACAAGATGAGTTGGGATTTTTGTGGAATATTTTAAATATGGAGAAAAGAATATATTGATATATTCAAGATTTCTTGGAGATCAAGAAAAAGATTTTCCCATCTTATTCATGCACAAAAATTGATCACCCAATCTATAAATAGGGATGAGTGTTTCATCCCCAAGTGCAATTCCATGTGTTGGAAAAATTAGAAATCCACAAAAGGTGGTGCAACATAATTTTATTTTTCCTTTTGTTAAATTGTTCCGAGTTCCTACCAATCGGATTGTTGAACAAGGATAAGGGAATACTTGAGAAGACCTTTTGGTGTATTCGTGTGAACGAGATCCATCTTCTCAACGGTTGTCACTCCGAGAGGTTAGTTCACGAAACCCGTAGTATTTTAAATGCGTAGGTTTTATGTGAACTGCTTATATGCATGATTGGTTGTTGAATTATTATTTGAATTAATATAGGATTAATTCATGCTAGTAATAATTGTTAGAATTAAATTTGTATTTAAATATTCAACCCAATAGATCCGACAATTAATTCCCCAACAACCGATATCGAGCCTCTTTTCGGGTTCTCAATTTTAAATTTAATTTAATTCGTTTTTCATTAAATTTGAAATTGGATAGTAGAATTGCTAGATCTTTTTTTTTGGTATCCAATTGTCATGGTATTTGATGAATGTTTATATTTATGCATGCATATTAGGTGTGGTTTTTTTTTAATTTGATTAATCGAATTCATTTTGCCTAAATGAGAAAATCCACGAGTAGATTAGGATTTGTTTGATTCGCTCAATGTAATAGACTAGTCTAGATCTAGGTTTATTTTTTTATTTTTAAATAAATTGTAACCTAATTAAATGCAAAGCGAAACGAAGAATTAAAAAGACGGGATCCTAATAAATGCAAGAGGCGTCACTTATTTAAACTCGCTTTGAGATGTTGGCCGATATCAATGGCTCATATTCTTTTGAGATTTTAATATGATACATGTGATTGAAACTATTTTTCAAAACCGGATGTTAATGATGATTATACAAAAATTAACCGTTATTTAATTTTTAATTTTTTTTTTTTTTTGATATTTTGCATTATTTTGTGCTTATTTAAATTGTGTTTAAATATGCGATGCATGAGAATATCGTTTTGAAAAATCTCACCTTCGAAAATTACTAAGTATGTTTAAATAATTAATTGACAATTTTATTCCGGATAATTTGAAATTATTTTGACCTCCATGGTTTATTTATTTGTGGATTCTTTTGGAGAAATTCCCCCCACGGGACGGCCAAAAGATAGATTTCACATGAATAAATTCCTAATGGATGATTGTGGGTTATTATTAGTGGCGACTATGACCCTCCCCACGAGGCTCATTCAAAGCGAAGTAATAATTATGTATTTAATCATGGTTATTACTTAGGTATAAAATTGATATGCATATACTTCCCCAAAGTCCCTGTCAATTTTATATTGGTCAAGTGGGAGCCAACTATTAATCTGGATATTAAAGGTTTGAAACTGCTTTTGTTTGTAACTCTTGAATGAATGTTTTAAATAATGACCCACCCCACGTGGCTTATTTAAACTGTTTTGAGATGTTGGCTGATGCATGTTCATATTCTTTTGAGATTTTAATATGATACATGTGATCGAACCTTGTGATATGTTTGTGATTATACAAATTGTTATTTATTTTAGTTCAGCATGTCGCAACCTTTTAATCCACTGTTAATATACTTAAAGTGAATGGAATTGTATAGGAAACTATGTTGATTGGAAACGAAAAAGTTATGATTGTCCTAACTGCACAAAAGCACAAGTGGATTCTTGACACACCAAAATCAGATGAGCCAACTGACGAGTCAAAAATGGGGGACTCGTCAGATCACCTTGCGAGAGATATTGTCGCTGAAAATGGTGGAGGGCAACCCCGTAAGGGATTACGTCCTCAAAATAGATGGCCCATCTGAACAAACTTGAGGTTATGGGTGCAGATTATGATCTGAAGACCCATATCGATTTGGTACTCCACTCTCTGCCCAAAAGTTTTGAGCATTTTGGCCTCGCTAGCTGACTTGTTGCAAGCTTTGGTCACGGCAGAGACGTTGATGGGGCACCAAACTCAAGCTTTGGTGGTAAGTGGTTCGTCTTCATCTTCTAGGCCAAAGGAAGACAAGAAAAAGAAGAGGACCAAAAGCCATAAGCAATCAAACTCAACTGTTGCCAAGGGCCGAAAAAGTATAACTTGTTAAATAGAAAAATATTACTTGTTAAATAAAAATTATTACTTGATTAAATAGAAAAGTATAACTTGATTAAATAGAAAAATATAACTTGTTAAATAGAAAAGTATAACTTGTTAAATAGAAAAGTATAACTTGTTTAAATAGAAAAGTATAACTTGTTTAATAGAAAAGTATAACTTGTTAAATAGAAAAGTATAACTTGTTTAATTGAAAAGTATTACTTGATTAAATAGAAAAGTATAACTTGTTAAATAGAAAAGTATTACTTGATTAAAGAGAAAAATATAACTTGTTAAAGAGAAAAGTATAACTTGATTAAATAGAAAAGTATAACTTGTTAAATAGAAAAGTATAACTTGTTTAATAGAAAAGTATTACTTGTTAAATAGAAAAGTATAACTTGTTAAATAGAAAAGTATTACTTGTTTAAATAAAAAAGTATAACTTGTTTAATAGAAAAGTATTACTTGATTAAATAGAAAAATATAACTTGTTAAAGAGAAAAGTATAACTTGATTAAATAGAAAAGTATAACTTGTTAAATAGAAAAGTATAACTTGTTTAATAGAAAAGTATTACTTGTTAAATAGAAAAGTATAACTTGTTAAATAGAATAGTATTACTTGATTAAATAGAAAAGTATAACTTGTTAAATAGAAAAGTATAACTTGTTTAATAGAAAAGTATTACTTGATTAAATAGAAAAGTATAACTTTTTAAATAGAAAAGTATAACTTGTTAAATAGTAAAAGTATAACTTGTTTAATAGAAAAGTATTACTTGTTTAATAGAAAAGTATAACTTGTTCAATAGAAAAGTATAACTTGTTAAATAGAAAAGTATAACTTTTTAAATATAAAAGTATTACTTGTTAAATAGAAAAGTATAACTTGTTAAATAGAAAAGTATAACTTGATTAAATAGAAAAAGTATAACTTGTTAAATAGAAAAGTATAACTTGTTAAATAGAAAAGTATAACTTGTTAAATAGAAAAGTATATCTTGTTAAATAGAAAAGTATAACTTTTTTAAATAGAAAAGTATAACTTGTTTAAATAGAAAAGTATAACTTGTTTAATAGAAAAGTATAACTTGTTAAATAGAAAAGTATAACTTGTTTAAATAGAAAAATATTACTTGATTAAATAGAAAAGTATAACTTGTTAAATAGAAAAGTATTACTTGATTAAATAGAAAAATATAACTTGTTAAAGAGAAAAGTATAACTTGATTAAATAGAAAAGTATAACTTGTTAAATTGAAAAGTATAACTTGTTTAATAGAAAATTATTACTTGTTAAGTAGAAAAGTATAACTTGTTAAATAGAAAAGTATTACTTGATTAAATAGAAAAGTATAACTTGTTAAATAAAAAAGTATAACTTGTTTAATAGAAAAGTATTACTTGATTAAATAGAAAAGTATAACTTGTTAAATAGAAAAGTATAACTTGTTAAATAGAAAAGTATAACTTGTTAAATAGAGAAGTATTACTTGTTTAATAGAAAAGTATAACTTGTTCAATAGAAAAGTATTACTTGTTAAATAGAAAAGTATTACTTGATTAAATAGAAAAGTATAACTTGTTAAATAGAAAAGTATGACTTGTTAAATAGAAAAGTATAACTTGTTAAATAGAAAAGTATTACTTGTTGAATAGAAAAGTATTACTTGATTAAATAGAAAAGTATAACTTGATTAAATAGAAAAGTATAACTTGTTAAATAGAAAAGTATAACTTGTTTAAATAGAAAAGTATAACTTGTTAAATAGAAAAGTATAACTTGTAAAAAAAACGAATTCTTGGACATATAGAATTAATTTCATTAAATAAACGCAAGAAAACAAGTGCCCGAGAGGAATACATCCCCGCCAGGCACCCAAGGTCCCGTGTTCGATCCCCCATGGGAGCGAATAATTACCTCATTTAATTGGGAGGCTTGGTGCTTATATATGAGTTGTTTGGTGGTTAGGTTCAGGATGGTCCGTGGTTCGGTGGTCGCTCGGGCGCCCATCGGGCCCAGGTTCGAACCATAGCTAGCTCTTTTTTTTTTTGAAAAATCACGATTTATCGACGGTATTAGCGACGACAAAATTGCCGTCGCTATTTCGTCACTATTTTTCGACGGTGATAGCGACAAATATTTATGGTCGCTAATAGCGACGTTTGCCTATCATCGCTATACCGTCGTTGATTGTCGACGTCTTTAGCGACGGTTTGACGACGGTTTTTCTGACCCGGGTCCGGACCCAGAAATCGTTGCTAAGTAGAGATGGTTATGTGTCGTCGCTACTTAGCGACGGTTTCACAATAACCGTCGCTAAAGTCTGGAGACCCTCGTTTTCTCAACGGTCATTAAAACGTCGCTGAAACTGTCGCTACGATGTGTAGCGATGCATCGTAGAGACGGAAATAATCGTCGCTAAAACTGTCGTTAAAACACCATCTTTTTTGTAGTGACACCTTTTTTTTTTCAAACATTACTATATATTTTGCGATTTCATTTTATAATAAACTTATCATATTTATAGTAACATAACATTTTAAGTTGGTGAATATCACGAATTTAATCGAGTAGATATCATGTCATGAATTGCATTTACGCGAACTCTTTTTTTTTAATGCATTTTTATGCATATGCATATATATATATACGTAAAATGATACTCCCTTTATCCATCTCTTATCTGAACATTTATTATTTGCATGGGTCTTAAGAAATGAATTGTTAGTATTACTGGGGATAACATCATTTTTTTATTTATGTTAAATGATAAAATAATGACATATATGTAAATTCAATGAGATGAATTTAACTATAATTTGGAAAAAGTAATGGTATGTAATAATAAATTAAAGAGAAAAAAAAAATTTATTGTCATTTATAGAAATGGATCATCTTTTAAATAGGTCAGCACCTAAGATTTTATATATTTGTACAAAGATAATTTTTTTCAAATTCTATAGTGTAGTTTTTTTTTTTTTTTTTAAAGGATAGTGTAGTTGGTGTTGGTTCTTCTATTAAGACAGTTAGTTGAGAGGCTTTTTTTTTTTTGTTTTAATTAGAACAGTACACGGTATAACTAATTCATACGAGATGCCTGGTGTAATTATACACAATCTATTTGTTTTTTCAAAAGTAAAAAATCATTAACTTGGAGTACAAGGGTACTCGAGTTTGAATCACAAATAGTCCCATAACTTTGGTCTCAAATAAATTTCGTTTCATAAGTTTTTTTATTGTCGATTTATAGTCCCAATAACTTTGAGAATGTCCAATTTTTGTCCCAAATCGGCCAGAACAACGTCGTTTTTGCCGTTTTTATTTGGGGCTTTCCGGCGGATGCTGTGACTGGACTGTCACATGTATTTTATTTTAATAGCTAAAATTTCAGGCATATATAATTAAAAATTTAAATTTATAATTTAAACATAATTGACAGTAAGAATTAGTCAAACAAACTTAAAAATACACGTGACAGTCAAGTCACAATATCCTCCGAAAAGCCCTAAATAAAAACGGTAAAACGACGTTATTTTGGCCGATTTGAGACTAAAATTTGACATTGTCAAAGTTATTAAGACTAAATCGATGATAAAAAAACTTATGGGACTAAATTTATTTGAGGCCAAAATTATGAGAACATTCATGATTCAAACTCAGGGTACTCCATTCCCTTATAAAGAAAGAACAATCATTTCCAAATTAAACAATAAAACAAAAGAAAACGACCTTAATTAATTAGACATGTTAAGACGTACGGTGTTTTTACGGCAGGAAAGCTTCGCCCTACCTTATTTAATTATTCATTATTTAGTTTTGATCTTTACTGTCAATTTGTTCTATTATAGAGTTATTCTTCTTTTCTATTCCATGAAGCCTTTTGCCGTCGACTTTCAAAGATATATAAAGTTTTATCTCTTCATATTATTGAGATAAAATTGGAAGGAATCGTCTTCTTTGCAGATAATTCCACACAATTCTTTTCAATTGTGAATTTACAAAAGATTAGTTCAGGTTTTAAATGAATAATAGATATAAGAAATGACAAAAACTTGTGTGAACCCGAGTTCACGGTAAACTTCGATTTTTTTAGTATCACTGTTATGTGTAAAAACTATCAATGTTATGCAAAAACATTATTGTTGTTATGCACAAAAGTTCTTACTGTTTAAAAAATACTTTATATTTTTAAACAGTAAAACTTTTTATACATAACAGTGATAGTTTTTATATATAAGAGTAATAGAGTTTATATACAGACGTGGTTCACAGGAGTGTTATTCTAAGAAAATATGCCTCTTCATTTATAGATATTTATAGTTTAGTTACATAAATTTCTTATTGTATATTTAATTTTTTTTTGTAGGTAATGGAGTCAAAATTTGCTCCTATCAACACTATTAATCCTGAAAAAGAGACTTGGACCTAAGGTCATGTGTTCATGGATAATGGCTTCTCAAGAATTTAAGGAAAAGTTTAACTACGAGTTGATTTTAATTGGTGAGAATGTAAATAATTATATTATTTTAAAATTTTAATTTATATCCCTTATCAACTAATTGTGAATCACCCCCTATTCATATAAATCATATATTTTAAAATTCTGCAATTGTATGAAGAGTTATTTATGGTATAATATTTTATATTTAAAATATAGACATTTTATAATACTAAATACATACTCCATAAATTATACTCCCTTCTATTATTTGTGTATATCATTCTGAGTTTTTTCAGATAAATTAAGAATATTTCTTATGCCAACATTAATCTTAATTTGGATGTTCTACCGTCAGGAACCACTTCATCCTTCCTGATGTCAGGAAACACTTTGATTACCGTTGGATAGTTGATCCAACGTATAATTTTAATTTTAAATGATTGTACTTTGCACTTGTGCGTTTGCGAATTGCATACTGCAATCGCACTGTATCATCCTACTAATAAATTAAATTAATATTTATAAAATGATAAAATTATCCCTTAAATGAAAAAATAACATATATATCTTTATTAATATTAATATTTCATTTATATTATAACACTTTTAAATATAATTAAAATGATTAATATCCCTATTCAAATTGATCGAACCCTAATTATTTGCGAGAAACAAATTCGGCTCATCAAAATTGTTGTACGGGGAGATAACCCGACCTAAGGAAGGCTTGGGATTGGGTAATCTCATATGTAGCTTGTTATCCGACTTCATCCAGCTGGGGCAGGGCGGGAGGCGGCTTTGGAGTTTCGGGAGGTCGCCGATGGCCTGACATAAAAGAAGGTCGCGGTGCGACTTGAAAGAGCTGGAAGTCGCGGTCGAAGTGGTCACAACTTCGGTTAGAGATATATATGGACAAGATTCGGGCAGTTATGGTGAGGCGGATTTCTCGGGATGTAACTAGGGAAAGCATATCCGTGAGCGCGACTTGCGGAGCAAGGAAGGAAACCCTAATCAGCCCATGAGAGAAATCCCACGAAGACTGTAGCCCTAGATTTATGTCTATAAATATCACTTGTAGTGTACATTGTAAAGGATCGAACTTTTAGTATTCTAGGCATATATTATACAGTAAAAATCCTGGCTTGGTGCCCCCAGACGTAGTCTATTTCGAAGATGAACTGGGTAATCCTGCTTTCTCCGTTACATTGATCGGAACATTACTAAATTGTTTGCTTGTTCGCCAGTAACAAAACCAGGTACAACAATTGGCGCCGTCTGTGGGAACCACAATTCCTGCGAAATCACTTTGTTCGAAGGAAGACCCATCTCATCTCTGATCAATACCAATGGCGAGCAATCAAGCCAATCTGAACGGGCAAAATCTGGGCACCCGCGATGGGCGCGAAGCCTCTATGAGCCCTCAACGCTCCGACTCCCATCACGCTCGCCAGCAAGAACCGTTGATGACCCCTGACTGGTGGAACCTGGTGCAGACGCCCGAGGATGCAAAGGCTGTGATGGCCATCCTCAACAAGAAACGTCTTGTGTTTGACGAGGAAGATGTGCAGCCTCCCCCTAAGAAGGCCACCCAGGAGGTCGGACCCTCGAAAAAGTAGGGCCGCCAAGCCCGGCGGGCATTCGGCGGGCCAACCGCCTACGATCCGTCCATACATGCCTCGTCCGCAATCGCCACCTCCTCGGGGCGGCAGGTCGAGCAATGTGTTCGACCGACTTGGCAATCTCGGGGGTCGGCAAGCCCCGAGGAACGCGGGAAGATGAGGCACAATCGAGCCTCGCTATGCCGGCAAGTGGAGCGTGATCTCGCCTCACACCGAACCTCCACCACAACGAACCATCGGGGGTCGGCCGCAGATTGCGGCAACCCCCCGCCAAGAACGCGACCAAATCGACCGCCACGACGTTGCTCAAAGTTGCAAAGGTCGACCAAAGACGGTCCAAGCAACCGATGGAACACATGGAGAGTCGAAATGGGTCGGGGATGGGGAGACCTTTCCTCGCCCCTTTCCGGACTCCCCCTTTTAACTTTGGTCACCTTGGCGGTTACTCAAAGGAAGATCAATGTCGCGACCTTGATCGCCATAATTGGGAACGCCGACCCAAGGGTCCATGTAGCGGCACAACTCGTATACGGCTTATATGGGTGCCACATCGATGCGACCAAAATGTCGATCGTTCTTCTCTCGACCTCGAGCGACCGTGCTCACCAATGGTTCACCTCTCATACGCCCCGCAAATGACACTTTCTAGCAACTCGCCGCCTATTCTTAACGATTTCACCGCCTGGGTGCCCGACCACTGCGACGGCAAATACGATGAACACCAAAAGGGGGATATCAATCGACGGCCCTACATTGAAAGGATCGACAAGCTGATTTTGGAAGGAGATCCCATTGGGGATGAAGCAAAATTGAAGGGGGTTGTCTCTGGCCTGAAGAAGGGGACCAAACTCTAGCGGCGCATGACGGCCGAGTACCCGACTAGCTACGCCAACTTTTGGAGGTGGGCTAGCGACCTGATACATACGTCAGAGCTCTTGGAATCCCGACTATCTGAGACTAAGGAGGTCGCAGAGCCCAAGAAAAGTTCCAAAGAGTCTTCCTCGCAGTACAAGCCGCCTGGAAGCTTCAAACCTTTTGAGGAAAGCATTCCGGTGAAATTGATGGATGCCCTGGGCATGACCCCCGGAAACATTTTCACTCAGATCCGGGAGCGGGAACTGCTTCTCCCGCCCCGTCCGGTGAAGAATAATGGCAAACAGAACCCCAACAAGTATTACCACTTTCATGAACAGACCGGACACTATACCAGTGAGTGCAAGGACCTGCTTGCCCTAGCTCGAGATTGTATGAGGATGGCTCGCTGACGAAAGTTCATCGACGACCTCGTAAGAATGGGGACCAGCCCCGCGAGGTCGCCAAGAAGGAGAGCGTGTCCACAGAACAACAACAACCAAGGAGCGGGCAAGGGAAGCGCCCCCATCCCCGCCCATGCTTGAAAAATGCGAGATCGCGATGATACACACTCTCTCCCTTAGGGACCGGGTTGGGGCTACCACCTCCCCTCCAAGTGAAGGATGAAAGCCGAAATAAGGGAGTTAGAGAACGCCAGAAGATGGTGTTGCCCATCCTCCAAGTTAGGGAAGAGTCCAAGATTATCGAGTTTGGAGAACAGATGTGGGCCGGGGTAGTCTACCCCAATGTCGATCCCTTGGTGATCCGCCAACATCATGGGGACTACGGTGTCCGACTCTGGTCTCCACGGGGCTTTACGCAACATCCTATTCAAGAAGACCTCGATCAGCTTCGGGATTACGATGCTTATGTCACCCCGTGCGACCACCTCGTGAAAGGGTTTGGTGACGCTACTGTGAGGCCCACCGGGATGATCCGATTGGCCGTTGAGCTGGTTTCTACACTTAATAGTGAGGTTAGGGCAACTAGGCTGTTAGACTTTTTAGTAGTTGACCTCCCCAGCACCTACAATGGTTTCCTGGTGAGGCCTTTTGAACATGAATTCGAGGTCAAGGCCTCCACTTTCTATTTTTGTGTAAAGTTTCCCACCAAGAGTGGGGTGGTCGGTACCGTTAAGGGCGACCAAGTTGATGCGAGAGGTTGTTTGATTTACTCTTCGTCTCCTTTCAATTCTGCTCTAGTACCTATCAAACAAGCACTTGTAATAGATACCAATAAACATAATGAAGAATTAAGCGAGACAAGGATAATCAGGAAAAGAACCTACAGCGACCTCGACCCTGTTGGGGAATTAATTGCACGGATCTATTCGGGATGAATATTTAAATAGAAATTTAATTCTAACAATTATTACTAGCATGAATTAATCTTATATTAATTCAAATAATAATTCAACAACAAATCATGCATATAAACAGTTCACATAAATCCTACGCATGCGGAATTGCTACGGGTTTACGTGAACTAACCTCTTGGAGTGGCAATGGTCTCGTCGATAAAAACACACCAAAAAGTCTTCCCAAGTATTCCCTAGTACTTGCTCCTCAATCCGGTGGAAGGAAGCTCACGAACAATTAACAAAAGGGAAAATAAAAATTTATTGCACCACCTTTGTGGATTTACTAATTTTTTCAGCACATGAAATTGTACATTGAGATGAAGAAATCATCCCCTATTTATAGATAGGTGGTGGCCAATTTTTTGTCATGGAATAGGGAGGAAAAAAATCTTTTCTTGATCTCCAAGAAATCTTGAATATATCTCCTATATTCTTTTCTCCATAATTAAAATATTCCATAAAATCTCACCTTCTCTTGTTATGGTTATTTTCGAAAAAATAAGGATAAAGATTCCAAGATTTGGATCTTCTTGAATTTATGAGATATACTTGTATTGCAAGAATACATATCTTCCCTAATATCTTTTCAAGAAAATCAAGAAAATCTTTCTTTCCCTTATTCTTTCAAAATTTTCGAAAATAACATATAAATAACCAAGTGGGAGATTTCTTGAATTTAATGAGATAATCTTGTATTTCAAGAATACATATCTTCATTCCATAACAAAATTCAAAGAAAATCTTTCTCCCTTTTTTTTATATTTTTCAAATTAATGAGGAAAAATAACAACAAAATTTATTTTATTTTTAAACACCTTTTTTTAGCTTATTGGACTTTATGTTGGGCTACTTGAGGGGCCTTTAGGAGAATTAAGATTGGACCTTCCAATGGATCTTGAATTATCAATATTGAGCCACAATATTATTCAAGCCCATAAATATTAATTAATCCCACTACATAATTAGTATTGCACTATCCATCTTAACCCATATTAGAGTCAATATGGCTCCCGATTATTATTTCCCGTGTTTAAGATTATCTAGCCCATTAATTAATTCAAGCCACCGAAATAACTTTCCATTAATTAATATCTTTTATCCTTTAAAAGAACGGTTCAACATTATTATCCATACCTAAACTAGTTCCACTTGCAAGGTTTGGTATGATAAAACTTATGAACCTCCCAAGGGGGCAAATCGAACAAGCGTACTTGCACACGATTCTCCGTATTAAATCTTAGCAATCGCATGTGACCAATAATATTGCCCAAGATATAAAGTATTGAATCTCGTTGATTCTCTACCCGTAATAAGTCAAAGCAATAATTACTAACCACACACGATCCTATTTAAGGACGAAGATTAAGAAATATTAACCAAAGGTAAATTCTTCCTACCACCGAATTTGTAATTCCTATTCTAGTTCGCTCAAGAATTTGTCCTCTCTTGGTCAAGACTCCTATTCAAAGCCACACTAAACATTGCACATTTCCATCTAGGAATGGTTCTTTTTTGAGCCAAACCGATCTTTAATCTTCTTCGTGATCCGGTATCACTAAATTAACTACAATGTAACACGATATTTATTGAACAATTATGCATGGTATATGAACATTCGATGATATTTAAAGCATCATAAATAATTTATTTCAACGACCGAAATCCATTTGATTATACAAAGTAAAAGCATACTTTCCAAAGATAATCCCCAATCTAAACAATCTCCCAAATACTCAAAGTCTTTTACTACTACCGATGTCTCGTAGATTTTTGACATATAATGTCACCTACAGTCTAATGTCTCCCACTTATTGGAAAGCAGTCCGTAACGTCTTGACACCCATTCCTTCCAATGTCTCTCGAATGTATTCTAATCAATATTCTATTTGAATGGATTCTTTTCGACGATACTTCTTATATCTTTTTAACGATTTCTCGTAAAAGATGGTATTTCCTCAATGTTCTTTTTCTCCTTGTGGGCTCTTGGTTACTTTTGATATCTTGCCACCATTGTCACAATAAACAATGATTGTTCTGGGCAAATCCGAACTACATCCAAGTCCACTAGGAAGTTCTTGAGCCAAACCGATTTTTTTGTCATACATAAGGCATATTTGACTTCCATGGTAGAATCTGCATAAAGAATGTCTTTCATGTCATCTATCTCCATTTTGCGCACTTTGGGCAGATTTTCTTGATAGATGGAAATCATCCGTAAAGGGATTAGACCATCCGACCGATAAACCAACATTCTCTCGAATCTTTTTTTCGATATTCTTTCGTTCTTTCAAGACTTTGATATCTTACCACCATGCCAACTGCGATATTCGGTCTATCATCCATTTAAGGCTTCCGATCTCGAGTGATCTTGATCCCATCGATGTGCTTTTGTGTCTTAGGGCACCCTAAGTCCTTCATATCAAACTATTTTTGAAAGCCATTCCTGTACGCCTAATAACACCATCCTTTTCATCATTCCTCGAATGAGCATAATGTCGTCCTTCATATCAAACTATTTTGAAAGCCATGCCCTTACGCCCGAGTCCCAATGAGCATAATGTCGCCACGATAGTACTAAGAATACCAATGCAGATCCGACACGCTTTTTGTACACACAACTTTCGAACTCGTTTTGATCAAACCCATAAGACTTTATAACATGATCAAAACATTGGTTCCAAGCTCTAGATGCTTGTTTGAGTCCGTAAATGGACTTCATGAGCTTACAAACTAGGTGTTTTTGGCCCTTTTCAATGAAGCCTTGGGGTTGTTGCATATAGATTTCTTCATCAAGACTTCCGTTAAGAAAAGCCGCCTTAACATCCATTTGCCGATTTCAAAATCGAGATCTTGAATAATCGACAAGAGAATTCGGATGGACTTGAGCATTGCTACAGCAAAAAAAAAGTCCTCATAATCGGTCCCTTCTTTCTCGAAAGTATAACCTTTCGCCACAAGCCTTGCTTTGAAGGTTTCCACCTTCCCGTCCGGTCCTCTTTTTCTCTTGTATACCCACTTGCAACCAATGGGTTTGACCCCATTAAGTGGTTCGACTAGCTCCCACACTCTATTATGATCCATAGAACCCATTTTGGCTTTCATTGCTTTTTGCCAAGAAACCGCATCCTTGTCTTGGATTGCCTCATCATATGTCCATGGGTCTGATTCGTCTTGTCCGGGAATCAAGTCCGAGGACTCTCCTATCCCCATGAATCTCTCGGGCTGTCTCACAACCCTCCCACTACGACGAGGTTCTGGTTGTGAAAGTGTGTAGTTTGGTATGTCATCTTGTACAGTTGGCAATGAGGTTAGCCTCCTTAGCTCATTTAAGGTAATCTCACTTCTGGGTCTTCTTTCGTTCATATAATCTTCTTCCAAAAATCTAAAATGGGTGCTTATTACCACCTTTTGATCTTCGGGACCATAGAACATACACCCTTTTGTTCCCTCGGGGTATCCTACAAACAACCTTAATTCTGATCGAGGATCCAATTTTCCGGATTCCTTGTCCAACACGTAGGCCGGACACCCCCAAATTCTCATGTGTCTCAAACTAGGCTCGTGGTTAATATGGCTCCCAGTTATTATTTCCCGTGTTTAAGATTATCTAGCCCATTAATTAATTCAAGCCACTGAAATAGCTTTCCATTAATTAATATCTTTTATCCTTGGTAAAGGAACAGTTCAACATTATTATCCATACCGGAAACTAGTTCCACTTGCAAGATTTGGTATGATAAAACATATGAACCTCCCAAGGGGGCAAATCGAACAAGAGTACTTGCACATGATTCTCCGTATTAAATCTTAGCAATCGCATGTGACCAATAATATTGCCCAAGATATAAAGTATTGAATCTCGTTGATTCTCTACGCGTAATAAGTCAAAGCAATAATTACTAACCACACGCGGTCCTATTTAAGGGACGAAGATTAAGAAATAACGAACCACTGAGGTCTAATTCTTCCTAGTTCAGTTCTGAAGAATTTGTCCTCCTGTAGGTCCTATTCAGTGCACTAAACATGCACTAGTGTAATCTCTTGGTAGAGACAAGCCAATCTGAGCCTTACACTTCAACCTTTCACGATGGATTGTTCATTTCCATCTAGGTCGTGAATGGTGTACTTTTGGTTACAAGGGACTGTTAATTTAATCTTCTGTGATCTGGTATCACTAAATTAACTACAATGTAACACGTACTATTTATTGAACAGTTATGCAGTAAATATATGTAACATTCGATGATATTTAAAGCATCAGTGATAAACAATTTATTTCAGTAAATAAGACCGAAATTCAGTTTGATTATACAAAGTAAAAGCATACTTTCCAGTATAATCCCAACAGACCAAAGAACAGGGCACGAACCTGATGAATTCCTGATCGAGGCCGAAATCGATGATCCCCGACGAGATGGCCCCAGAGCCGTCCCAGGGGAAGAGCTAGAGATAGTCAAGGTCGATCCAACTTGCCCGGATCTGGAGGTCATTATCGGCTCCAAGATTCCGAACGACCTGAAGGGGGAAGTCATTGACTTTCTCAAGAAGAACTTAGATGTCTTCGCCTGGTCGCACAAAGACATGGTGGGGATCGATCCAGAGGTCGCGTGCCATCAACTCCACATTGATCCATCCCAGAAGCCGGTTGCTCAGAAGAGGCGAAAATTTGGCCCTGAGAAGTATGCCACCTTGGCGGAAGAAGTAAAGAAACGGATGGATAATGACCTGATCATGCAGGCCGACCAACCACAGTGGGTAGCCAATGCAGTATTGGTAAAGAAATCCAATGGGACCTGGCGGTTGTATCGACTTCACCGACCTCAACGAGGTCTGCCCTAAAGACTTCTTCCCGATGCCACATATCGATCACCTGATAGATAATACGGCCGGACACGAAATGATGTCATTTATGGATGCTTTCGTGGGATATCACCAAATAGCCATGCACGAACCAGATCGGCATCACACCTCGTTTCTAACGGAAAAGAACCTATATTGCTGGAAGAGAATGTCGTTTGGCTTGAAAAACGCAGGGGCAACATACCAAAGGCTGGTCAATCATATGTTTGCTGACCAGATAGGGAAGTCGGTAGAAGTCTATGTCGATGACATCGTCGTCAAAAGCCTAAAAAGAGAAGACCACCTGCTTCACCTCGCGCGGACATTCGAAATCCTCAGAAAATTCAACATGAGACTCAACCCCAAGAAGTGTAACTTCGGAGTGGAGTCGGGGAAGTTCTTGGGACACTTGGTCAGTAAGCGGGGCATCGAGGCGGACCCAGGGAAGGTTAAAGTTGTACTAGACATGGGGGCACCCCGAAATGTGAGAGAAGTTCATAAACTCACGGGATGCCTGGCTGCCCTGAGCAGATTCAACTCCCGGATGGGGGACAAATGCAAACCGATGTTCGACACGATCCGTAAGAAGGCAAAATTCGAATGGACACCCGAAAGCCAGGACGCTTTTGAAAAAATCAAAGCTTACCTGGTGGATGTGAGCATACTGTCCAAACCTGTTTCAAGAGAGAATCTGTTCTTGTATCTCGCGGCTTCGGAGACCGCCTTGAGCGCGGTACTGGTCCGAGCAGAAGGTCCGGTTCACCTGCCAGTTTACTTTGTTAGCCAGACATTGAACGGGACAAAGCAACGCTACCCCTCGCTAGAGAAGCTGGCATATGCATTAGTCATGAGCGTGAGAAAACTGAGACCGTATTTCTTCAACCATCAGGTCGAGGTTCTCACTTCCCTACCGCTACGGAATGTACTCCACCATCCGGACACTTCAGGCCGATGCCTCAAATGGGCCATTGAGGTCGGGAAGTAAGGTGTAACCTACGCGCCACGACCTGCCATCAAGGCTCAGGCACTAGCCGACTTCCTAGTAGAGCTGACGTTCCCGACAGAAGCGGGAAGTTCAGGCAGCTTACCGTAGGAGCTTTTCGTGGATGGGTCGGCGACCTCTCACAAGTTGGGTGCCAGGGTGGTTTTATTGAGCCCTGAGGGTATCTCATTCCAGAATTCCATTACCTTCGATTTTCCCGCGACAAATAATGAGGCCGAGTATGAGGCTCTCATCAGCGGCCTATAAATTGCAACAGCCATGGGGGTCAAGAGATTGTAAGTTCATACCGACTCCCAACTCGTGGCCTGCCAAGTTTTGGGGGAATACGAGGCTAGGGACGACAGGATGGCGGACTATTAGGAAGTTGTGAAAACATTGTGCATGAAGTTCACGCAGATCCATGTCAAGCTGATACCGAGAGAGCGGAACTCACGAGCCGATGCTTTAGATAGGTTGGCGACCTCTGAGGGATCACCAGATATGAAGGATGTCACCATCACGACACTTCCCCGCCCATCCACCGCGCAAGTAACCGTAAAAAAATTAGAAAACCCGGTGTCGAACTGGATGACACCCATCATGGAGTATTTGATAAGCGGCCTATTACCACCGATCGCGACAGCTCGACAATTCTGCGGTTATGGGCCGCCTGCTTACAATGATGATCGGCGGGAGTTGTACAAGCGAGCTTTCGGCACCCCCTACCGATGTATAACACCCTTAACAAGGTCAAGTCATCCCATGGAAATACACGGGCGGTATCGCGAAACCACACCTGGGGTCAGCCGCCAACAAAACCACAAGGCAGGAATATTTTTGTCCAACCTTAAGGGCCAATGCCATCGTCTTCGCCCGCAAATGCCACAAATGTCAGATTTATGCCCCCTCTATCAAGGTCGCACCTGAAGAACTCACGAGTATCCTCAGTCCTTGGCCCTTTGCAAAGTGGGGGATAGACATCATTGGGCCACTCCCAACGACCCCAGGATCGGTCAAGTATGCCTTAGTAGTGGTGGATTACTTCACAAAATGGGTCGAGGCTGAGGCACTGGCAACCATCGACCAAGATCATGTCATCAGGTTCATTTGGCGCAACATTATCTGTAGATTCGGACTACCTCAGGCCATCATATCAGACAACGGGAAGCAGTTCGACGGTACGAAGATCGACGCCTTCTTCAAAAAATGGAAGATCACAAAGCTATTCTCCACCCCATACCACCCCCAATCGAACGGACAGGCCGAGGCCGTGAACAAAATCATAAAGCACACGCTCAAGGCCAAGATCGGGCGGGGGAAAGGGAAATGGGCTAGCGAGCTACCGACAAAGCATGGGCGCATAAAAACAACCTTCAGAATTCAACCAAAACCCCTTATTTGCTATCCTTCAAAACTGAGGCAGTGGTGCCTACAGAGGTCGATGTCCCAACTTTCTGGACTAGCCAAGTCGCTTTCGATCACAACGATGAGGCCCTGGAGAAGAACCTCGACCTACTCGAAGAAAAGTGATTAGAGGCTAATATGAGAAATGCCGATACAAGTAGAGGTCTCGAGAAATATTACAACTCTAAAGTACGAAGTTCGACGCTTTTAAGGTCGGGGACCTAATCTTGAAAGAAGATACTCGAGACTCAAAAGGTGCCTCGCCCCCAATTGGGAGGGCCCGTTCTAGATATCGAAGGTCCTACCAAACGGAGCATACGAGCTCGAGAAAGCAGATGGGACCAAGGCTCAATATCCGTGGAATGCAACTCATTTGAAAAAATACTACCATTAGATTTAGGTCCTTGTATCGATCAAGCTGATGTAAACAAGTATTTGCAGTAACAACAATTCTCTTTTCTTTTTGAAATGTAAGATTCCTGTGTAAACCAAGCGGGTCGCATGAAAAACATATGATCGATGAAATGCATACCACATGAAAGACATGATCGATAACATGCAGGTCGCATGAAAGACATGATCGATAACATGCAGGTCGCATGAAAGACATGATTGATAACGTGCGAACCCGAGGTCCGACTTTAGAAAGACTGGAGGTAAGATCGCCACCCTAGCGGTGCGGTCATCCCCCGACTTTATAAGAGGGCTACACAAATGTCCAAGAAACAAGTCGCATACAAAATAAGACGACAAGGACTAAGCAAAAGTCGCATAAGGAAATCAAGTCAACACAATGAAGGAATTAAAAAGGAGAATTTCATTAATAAAGACCCGGAGGTCGGGGAAAACCCCATTACAATAGACCCGAAGGTCGGTAAAGAGAGCATTCCAATACAATACATTTTTCGGAATCGAGCTAGCGACTTGGTCTATACCACGGAGCCACTTGAACTAGCGACTTGGTCTATACTACATTGCTACTAGGGTGGCATCTCTCGGACGCGGAGGTCGCTGAGGAAGATGCCGCAAAACTATCAGAAAATGATGTTAAAACATCCTTGGAATGTCAGATGCTGCAATGGGGCTTCTCGTGTGAGCAAGCACGAGTGCCATCTTTACGACGCAAAAAACTCAAGGGATTGTGAAGGGCATTTTGGCATGATCGGATTCGCATTAAATCCGTATCGCGTATCAAGAGGGGCCCATCACCATTAATCTCGTTCCCCGACGGCCCCTCGAGACACCGCGGAGTTAGGGGCCCCGGCGGCAAGGGCGTGGCGGATACTGTTGACGGGGAACGGGATTAATGGTGACGGCTGTATGGCCACCCTCCGGTGAAAGCAGAATCTGAGATGGAAGAACCGCAAAGATGGTCCGAGTGCCAAAAATAATGTGCACAGAGCCAGAGAGGCTTACTGACCGAAAGGGTTTTAAAACGAGAAGATCGCGGAATCTCCCATTGCCGGAGCTTGGAGGCGAAAAGTGGGGAGATCAGAGAGGGACAGTATGAGTTTTCAGTGTGAAATACCCGCCCTATTTATAGATGGATGGAGGGGGTCAAGTTGCAGTTTCCAACTCTCGAGGGCCCCATAGAAAAACCGGCGGTGCACGTGGGGCGCATGGGCGGAACGTGACTTTTGGTTGGGCCAATTTATGGCGCTCGGCACCACCTAATACCCATGCCATCATTGCGGATCTTTCAACCGTCACACCGATTCGGAAAATCGAGACAACGTTTTGCCTCCCCGAGGAGGAGATGTCGGCGTAGGCACATTTCCCGAGTCCGACCTGCCAGAAGTTGATAAGTTGTACGAGTTCAAGTCAAGGCCCCAAGATGAACTTGCGACCTCGACTTGAGGGGGATGAAATGTGGGAGTTTATTTTACATAGTAAGATAAGCACCAGACCAAAACATAAAATAACTTCCATTAATAGAAGACGCGAAGGTCGGGAGAAGTACATCATAAACCAAAAGCCCGAAGGCTAGTACAAAAAAAAAAAAAAAAAAAAAAAGTAGAGCTGCAATCTCAGTCCTTCTCAGCTGGGGCAGTCGAGGTCGGGGTAATGACCGTCCTGAAAGGAGTCTCCTACTGCGTAACCACCGGTGGATCGGCTTCGGGGCTTAAGACCCTCTCCACGACGGGCTCGGCAGGCATGGCAACAGTTGGAGGAACAACCTCCGACCTCGGTATCTCCTCCCCGATGGGCTCGGCGAGAGTGGCAGCTGCGGGAGGAGCGACCTCCGAGATCGTCAACTTCTCCGCCAAGGGCTCAGAAGATGTGGCATCCGGGAGGCCAACCAACGGGGAGCCGGGGAGAGGGCGCACGATTTGCCCGGAATCGGGAAAGAAGGAGAGATCGATTCCCATATCCTCCAAATCTTGGATATACAACAGAACATCGGGGGCCAGAGGGTTGTCCCGAACATACTCCTTGAGATCAGCGACTAGCCCAGTAAGGTCGCCGGAAGGGTTCGCCTGGTGACATATTCGGATGGCGCCCGCAAAGGCCATCACATACGTAAAATTAGCGTTCATCTCTTCGGCAACCTTGAACTGGGCCTCCCTAGTGTCCAGCTCCCCTTTGGCCCTGGCCAGCTCCTCCCTCAAATCGGCCTCCACCTCGGCCGCCCTCTTTTCCTCCTGGATCATCTTCAGCTTCTCGGCCGCCAGTGCGGTCTCCGCTCGGGCCGACTTCAGCTTCTCCTCGGCTAACACGCCCTCTAGTTCAGCAAGGCGAACCTCGAGGGTCGAGATCCACAGAAGATGCTCCCCATTGTCTTTCTCTAGCCCTTTCTGAGTCTCGGCCGCCGCCAAGATCAGTCCGGCCTGATCGGACACACGAGCCTGGGACTCATGGAGATGTCGGAGCTTGGTTTCAGCTTGGGCACTGGTCCTCTCCAAATAAAAGGCCGCCTTGAGAGTGTGGACCATGGCTGAGTACATATTGCCCGTCATTTTGTGACGACGGGCGTTGTCGTGATCAGTACACGTCCACGCCCGGGGCATGTTGTGCATGCTTCGGGAAATGTACCCCGGCCACTTATTGGGGAGGTTGGCCAAAGCAAGGGGGGACTCTTGAGGAAGCCAACCACCTCGGGGCAAAAGTCGGCAGGGCCGAGTTCAGGGTTGTAAAGGAAAGCCGAATCATCAGAGTTGTGAGGATTAATGTTGAAAAAAAGAGAATCATGTAAACCATAATGAGGACTTACTCATTCACCCTCTCCTCCTCCCAGCCTAAGAAGGAGTCATCATCTTCGTGCCGACCTCTCCTCCGGGCCGGCGAGTCAGGCTGCGAGCTGGAGGGCAACAAGGCCGGTGTCGAAGCACCGGCTGCGATCGGGGGCGGACCCGATCTTTCTTCCCCAGCCCCCTATTGATTTCATACTCGTACGTCAAGATCTCCTCCCTCACTTTCTTCCGAGCGTGCCCAGAAGTCGGCAGAGTTGACCCCGTAGCCTTCCTCTTGCCTTTGTCGGCAGCAGAGGGACTAGTGGAGACCGAACTTGGAGGGACGACCTCGGTGGGAGTCGGCTTCGGAGGGGCGGTTTTAGAGGTCGCCAATTGCCTCATGTTTCCCAGAACAGATTTCCTACGTGAGGCCATGATGTCCGCAGAAGGCTTACGACGGTAAACGGAGGTGTTAGGAACTGCAGAAATGTGAGAAGCCAACCAGTTAGGTCGATATCGAAAGATGTAATAAGCACGGAGTAAGGAACTTACAAGGGATCTTCAGATGATGCGGGTACGTGTATAAGCCGGTCTTGAGACGGTCGAGCTCGGAGTTCAGGGCGTTGACGTCCCGGTAGCTCGGAAGGGTATCACGGACTAGTTTGAAGGCCTCCAAAAAGTCCCAATACAGGTCGGATTTTCAAGGCATGAACACTGCAAAAGAAAAAGAGAATTAGATCAGTACGACTTCGGAATCAAGAATATGAGATTTACTGTGTTCTACTAGGTTAACATAATCTGTCGGGACATGTATGGGCAGAGTGCTTGAAGGGTCCACGGACTCCCACGCCCCTCCAACGAACCACCACTTCCTGTGCCAACCATCGACTTTGTTAGGGATCCCACTCACGAGCTCCTTGCCCCGGAGAAGTCGCACGGCATTTTAGCCGCCGGTTTGGGCAATAGGCGTCATCACGAAAGATATTTCTCCCGGGTTTGGCAACCGATATAGCCCATCTTGTCCCAGCACAGTCATTGTGGAAAGAATATAGCTCCATCCATTAGAAGTGATCTGGGTCAGACTTTGATTCCAAGCCGCCAGTAGGTGAGAAATCGCCGGGTGGAGCGGGAACCGGATCCCGGCCTCCATTGTATGTTCGTTGACCGTGATCATCCCGGGTGACGGTTGGTCGGCGCTCTCATCAGGTGTCGCCCCGTAGAAGTGAACATCTCGGGGGACTTTATAAAGGCGGCGGAGGGACCGGACGTAGTAGTCGGTAAGAACCGACCTGTTCTTCTTCTGTGAAGCAACAAAGTCTGACTCGACCGACTTTCGATAGTCGCGAGCCGGTCTCTCATACGGGGCTTGGGCCTCATAGGAGTGGTAATCGAAAACCCGCTCATAAGCTCCATATTGTCGGGGCGGGTTGGAGGTTCCGGATCCACCTTCTATAGCCGGCGTGGCTGGGCGAAACGAGCTCGGTTCTAGAGCAGGGATATGTATAATGTCTTCCAACTCCCTCAAAAATTGATCGTCAGCCCCTTCATCGTCCCGACTGGCGCCGGAGGCACCGGTGGTCGAGGGCATGGCTAGATCGGTGGTGGCGGTTTTGGTGTTATTACGACGGTATAACTCAGCAATTGCAGAATCATCGTCATCGGAAGGTGAAGAAACCAGGAACGGAGGGGGCGTGGGAGCAGATCGGGAACCGGAGGCCATTGATGTGAAATTGGGGAAAGACGGTTACCTGAAAAGCTTCCGAGTGCCTGAAGAATAGCCGGAAAGACAGGAGTTCAAGCAGAAGTTTTGAGAGACGAGAGAGAGGAAGGCTTTTGAGGAGGAACCCTAGACCTATTTATAAAGAGAAGAAGGGTCGAAAGTATAAATTTTGAATTCTTGGGGACCCCCGCGGAAATTAGGATGACGTGGGTGGTGCGTAGGGAGCAAACGATCGCCGATTGGGTGAACTGTTGGTATTATACTGGAAAGTATGCTTTTACTTTGTATAATCAAAACTGAATTTCGGACTTATTTACTGAAATAAATTGTTTATCACTGATGCTTTAAATATCATTGAATGTTACATATATTTACTGCATAACTGTTCATTAAATAGTACGTATTACATTGTAGTTAATTTAGTGATACCACATCACAGAAGATTAAATTAACAGTCCCTTGTAACTAAAAGTACGCCATTCACGACCTAGATGGAAATGAACAATCCATCGTGAAAGGTTGAAGTGTAAGACTCAGATTGGCTTGTCTTGACCAAGAGATTACACTAGTGCATGACTGATGCATTGAATAGGACCTACAGGAGGATAAATTCTTCAGAACTGAACAAGGAAGAATTAGACCTCAGTGGTTCGTTATTTCTTAATCTTCGTTCCTTAAATAGGATCACGTGTGGTTGGTAACTATTGCTTTGACTTATCATGGGTAGAGAATCAACGAGATTCAATACTTTTTATTTTGGGCAATATTATTGGTCACATGTGATTGCTAAGATTTAATACGGAGAATCGTGTGCAAGTACGCATGTTCGATTTGCCCCCTTGGGAGGTTCATAAGCTTTATCATACCAAATCTTGCAAGTGGAATTAGTTTCCGGTATGGATAATAATGTTGAACCGTTCCTTGACCAAGGACAAAAGATATTAATTAATGGAAAGTTATTTCAGTGGCTTGAATTAATTAATGGGCTAGATAATCATAAACACGGGAAATAATAACCGGGAGCCATATTGACTGTAATATGGGTTAAGATGGATAGTGCAATATTTTTAATTATGTAATGGGATTAATTAATATTTATGGGCTTGAATAATATTGTGGCTAAATATTGATAATTCAAGATCCATTGGAAGATCCAATCTTAATTCTCCTAAAGGCCCCCTGAGTAGCCCAACATATAGTCCAATAACTGAAAAAGATGTTTAAAATAAAATAAATATTGTTGCTTATTTTTTGTTCATTTATTTCGAAACTTATGGATAAAAGGGGAGAAAGATTTTCTTTGAATTTTGTTATGGATTGAAGATATGTATTCTTGGAATACAAGATTATCTCATTAAATTCAAGAAATCTCCCACTTGGTTATCTATAAGAGAATTTCGAAAATTTTGATAAATTAAGGTCAAGAAAGATTTTCTTGATTTTCTTGAAAATATATTATGGAAGATATGTATTTCTTGAAATACAAGAATATCTCAAAAATTCAAGAAGATCCAAATCTTGGAATCTTGACTCATAATTTTTAAATTATCCATAACAAAAGAAAGGTGGGATTTTGTGGAATATTATAATTATGGGAAAAAAAAAATATAGGAGATATATTCAAGATTTCTTGGAGATCAAGAAAAGATTTTCCCACATTATTTTTTTTTGCCACAATTTTTGACCACCTATGCTCTATAAATAGGGGATGACTCTTTTCATTCCCAAGTACAATTCCATGTCTTTGGAAAAATTAAGAAATCGACAAAAAGGTGGTGCAACATAATTTATTTTCCTTTTGTTAATTGTTCACAAGTGTCCTACCACCGGATAATCGAACAAGGATTAAAGGAATACTTGGGAAGTTCTTCTGGTTAGTCTAATCAGCCAGACCGTTGTCATCCCAAGAGGTACGTTCATGTAAACTCGTAGAATTCCGCATGCGTAGGATTTACGTGAATTAATTATATGCATGATATGTTGTTGGATTATTATTTGAATTAATATAGGATTAATTCATGCTAGTAATAATTATAAGAATTAAATTTTTATTTAAATATTCACCCCGAATAGATCTGTGCAACTTATTCCCCAACAACTGGTATCAAAGCCACGGTTTCGGGCTTTGAATTTTTTAAATTGTAATTTAATTCGTTGACATTAAATTTGAAATTGGATAGTAGAATTGCTAGATCTGTTTTGCAGGTATCCAATTGTCATGGAATTTAATGTGTTTATTTATGCATGCATATAAATTGTGGTTTTTAATTCGATTCATTCGGATTCGTTTTGCCTCGTGAGAAAATCCACGAGTAGATTAGGATTTGTTTGATTTGATCAATGTAATAGACTAGTCTAGATCTAGGTTTATTTATTTTTTGTAAATAAATTGTAACCGGATCGGAAAACGAAGATGGAGACGAAGAATTAAAGGATAAAATCCAGAACCGGCGTAGATGGCGCTGTGGTCGCATCTAAACGTGCCAAAGAGGAGGCACGCGGCGTACGCGGACGCGCATACGCAATACCTTACGGGCACCTGTGGTGAGGTCGAGGGCCTAGCCGAGGGCAGGGCAGGGCCGCCGCCAAGATGGGCGGGCGCGCTAGGCGACACTGCACCGTCTTGAGAAAGGAAAGCGGCGCCGGAAGGGAGGCGAAGCGCACGGGCGCGCTTGTGCCGCCGAGTACCGCGGGCGAGGCGAGGCCGGGCGAAAGGATGCGCTGCGGGTACGCCTGCTGTTTCCTCGAGATACCGCCGAAGCCTGCCGAGGGTCCGAGGCGCGGGCGGGCGCAGCTCTTTGAGAGGTGCCGGGTCGCCGAGGTTTGAACTTGGCCAAAGTGGGCCGCCGGGATCTTGGCGTGCATTCCGACCATGAGCTACTTGGCGTGGCGTTTCGAGATGTAGTATTTTTCGAGAATATCGAGTGGGAGAAATTCAAGACGGTGTTTCTTCAAGATCTAGCCAAGAAAAATCAAACCATGACAATTGGATAATTTGTGCCCAATATGTTTATTTTTCTGCTTTGCTTGATTTATTATTGTCTTTATCTTATGCTTTATTTAATTTGTTTAAATGTGTTTGCATGAGAGTTGCCCAATGAAAAGTCTCACCTTCAAAAATTACTAAGTATGTTTAAATAATTAATTGACAATTTTATTCCGGATAATAAAATTGAATTAATTTTGACCTCCATGATTTATTTATTTGTGAATTCTTTTGGAGAAATCCCCCCCACGGGACGGTCAAAAGATAGCTTTCACATGAATGAATTCCAAATGGATGATTGTGGGTTATTATTAGTGGCGACGATGACCCTCCCGACGAGGCTCGTTCAATATGAAATAATAATCTTGTATTTAATCATGGTTATTACTTAGGTATAAAATTGATATGCATATACTTCCCCGAAGTCCCTGTCAATTTTATATTAGTCAGGTGGGAGCCAACTATTAATCTGGATATTAAAGGTTTGTAACTGTTCTTGTTTGTAACCTGCTTGAATGTGTTTAAATAATGACCCACCCCACGTGGCTTATTTAAACTATTTTGAGATGTTGGCTGATGCATGTTCATATTTTTTTTGAGATTTTAATATGATTCATGTGATCGAACCTTGTGATATATTTGTGCTTATGCATATTATTATTTATTTCAGTTCAGCATGTCGTAACCTTTTAATCCACTGGTTATATACTTAAAGTCAATACAATATGTATGGAAACTATATTGATTGGAAAATTATAATTGTCCTAACTGCACAAAAGCACAAGTGGATTCTTGACACACCAAAAAAAAATCGGATGAGCCAACTGACAAGTCAAAACATGCGGGACTCGTCAGATCACCTTGCGAGAGATGTCGTCGCTGAAAATGGTGGAGGGCAAACCCGTAAGGGATTACGTCCTCAAAATAGATGGCCCATCTGAACAAACTTGAGATTCTGAGTGCAGATTATGATCTGGAGACTCAGATGAATTTGGTATTTCACTCTCTGCCCAAAAGTTTCTGAGCATTTTGGCCTCGCTAGCTGATTTGCTGCAAGCTTTGGTCTCGGCAGAGATATTGATGGGGCACCAAACTCAAGCTTTAACGGCAAGTGGTAAGTCTTCATTTTCTAGGCCAAGGGAAGGCAAGAAAAAGAAGAGGACCAAAAGCCATAAGCAATAAAACTCAACTGTTGCCAAGGGCAATGGTAAGATGAGGAATGCTTGTGGTGTCAAGGAAAAATCCAAAGAGGAAGTGCTTAAACTGCGGTGAAAGAGGACAATGGAGGTTTGCCTGTTCCAACCCAAAAAGGGAGGAAAAAAAGGTAATTCTCACGCACTAGTTGTTGAAACTTGTTTAGCGGCGTATACTTCTCATTTGTGGGTGGTTGATACGAGATCCACTAATCATGTTTGCTTCACGGGTTCAAACTGATCCGGCAACTTGGTGGGAGTGAGATCCTCATCACACTGGGCGACGTTACGAAAGTAGCAATTATTGCAATGCTACGTAAGTGGCAGATATTGCAATGCTACGATAGTAACGATTATTGCAATACTACGCAAGTAGCAGACATTGCAATGCTACATGAGTAATGGTTAAAGCAGTGGGAGAAGTGCACCTATCTTTTAAAGATGAAGTTTTTTTTGAGATTATCTTTATGTTCTCAATTTTGGAAAGAATTCACTTTCAATTTCTAAAATTTGATTAAAGGACACTAAGTTTCTTCTAATAAGAATGACATAATTTCTTGAAATGATGAGTTTATCTATTATGGGACATTGGTCGAATAATCTCTATAGAATTAACTGTGCACACCACTCACGAAATGCATCCTATAACACATCAACTGTTTCCGAGAAAAAAAAACGTTCATCAGACGTGAACGAAACACTTCTATGGCATCTGAGATTAGGTCATATAAATCCAAAGAGGATCCAAAGGTTGGTGAAAGACGGTTCACTGGAGTTTCTCCAAGTTGAACCAATTCCAACCTGTGAATCATGTTTGGAGGGTATAATAACCAAGAGGGCATTTGGAGCCAAGGGGAATAGAGCCAAAGAAGTGTTAGAGATCGTTCACATAGATGTATGTGGTCCAATGTCAACCAAATCAAGAGGAGGTTATGAGTATTTTGTCACTTTCATTGATGATTACTCAAGGTACGGTTATATTTTCCTTATGAAGCATAAATCTGAGACCTTTGAGAAATTCAAAGAATTTAAGGCTCAAGCAGAGAATCATAGGGAAAAACGTATCAAGTCTCTACGATCCGATTGTGGAGGCGAATACCTCAGCGATGAGTTTTTGAACTACTTATCTGATGAAGGGATTGCATCCCAGCTCACTGCACTCGGAACCCCTCAACAAAATGGGTTGCAGAGCGAAGAAACATGACTCTTTTGGAAATGGTTAGATCTATGATGAGTTATGCGTATCTTCCCAAGTCGCTCTGGGGTCATGCCTTGGAAACAGCAGCTTACATTCTGAACTTGGTGCCATCCAAATCGGTTCCCAAAACTCCCAAAGAATTGTGGACCGGACGCAAGCCTAGTATGAGACACATGAGAATTTGGGGGTGTCCGGCCTACGTGTTCGACAAGGAAGCCGAAAAATTGGACCCTCGATCAGAATTAAGGTTGTTTGTAGGATACCCCGAGGGAACAAAAGGGTGTATGTTCTATGGTCCCGAAGATCAAAAGGTGGTAACAAGCACCCACTTTAGATTTTTGGAAGAAGACTATATGAACGAAAAAAGACCCAGAAGTGAGATTACCTTAAATGAGCTAAGGGGGCTAACCTCAATGCCAACTGTACCTCGTCGTAGTGGGAGGGTTGTGTAACAGCCCGAGAGATTCATGGGAACAGGAGAGTCCTCGGACTTGATTCCCAGACAAGACGAATCAGACCCATGGACATATGACGAGGCAATCCAAGACAAGGATGCAGATTCTTGGCAAACAGCAATGAAAGCCAAAATGGGTTCTATGTTTCATAACAGAGTGTGGGAGCTAGTCGAACTACTTAATGGGGTCAAACCCATTGGTTGCAAGTGGGCGTATAAGAGAAAAAGAGGACCGGACGGGAAGGTGGAAACCTTCAAGGCAAGACTCGTGGCAAAAGGTTATACTCAGAAAGAAGGGATCGATTATGAGGAAACTTTTTTCGCCAGCCATGCTCAAGTCCATCCAGATTCTCTTATTGATTGTCACAAGATCTCGACTTTTGAAATCGGCAAATGGATGTCAAGACAAATTTTCCTTAACTAAGTCTTGATGAAGAGATCTATATGCAACAACCCCAAGGCTTCATTGAAAAGGCTAAGAACACCTAGTTTGTAAGCTCATGAAGTCCATTTACGGACTCAAACAGGCATCCAGAGCTTGGAACCAATGTTTTGATCATGTTATAAAGTCTTATGGGTTCGATCAAAACGAGTTCAAAAGTTGTGTGTACAATAAGCGTGTCGGAACTGCATTGGTATTCTTAGTACTATACGTAGACGACATTCTGATCATCGGGAACGATGTGAAGGTGTTATCAGAAGTAAGGGCATGGCTTTCAAAACAGTTTGATATGAATGACTTAGGGGAAGCCACACACATCCTTGGGATCAAGATCACTCGAGATCGCAAGAAATGGATGATAGGCTTATCGCAAGCTTCATACATAGACACTGTCTTGAAACGATTCAAAGATGCAAGATTCCAAGAAAGGCTTTCAGACCTTTCGACACATGGAATCCATCTATCCAAGAAAAATGTGCCCAAAGACGCAAAAAGGAGATAGATGACATGAAAGGCATTCCTTATGCTTCTACCGTCGGAAGCCTTATGTATGCAATGCCGTATTTAGACCGATATCCGCTGCTGCCGCTTGGCATGGTGGCAAGATATCAAAGTAACCCGGAGAAAGAACATTGGACGGCAGTTAAAAACATTCTGAAGTATCTGAAAAGAACTCGGGATAGAATGTTGATTTATCAGTCAGATTGTCCAATCCCCATCAACTACACGGACTCGGATTTCCAATCAGACATAGACTCGGAAAAATCTACCTCCCAGAGTGTGTTTTTTGCATGGGGAAGGAGCCGTGACATGGAGAAGTTAAGCGAATGCTTCACAGATTCTACCATGGAAACCGAATATGTAATCGCTATGCAGGCAAATGAAAGAAGCGGTTTAGCTCAAGAACTTCCTAGTGGACTTGGACTTAGTTCTGAATTTGCCCAGCACAATCACTGTTTATTGTGACAATGCCGGAGCAGTTGCAAATTCAAGGGAACCAAGAGCCCACAAGGCCAACAAACACATTGAAAGGAAATACCATCTTATACGAGATATCGTTAAGAGATGAGATATAGATGTGGCAAAGATAGCGTCGAAGACAACCCAGCGATCCATTCACAAAAGGGTCTATTCTCAATACATTCGAGAGACATGTGGAAGGAATTGGTGTCAAGACCGTTGTCAATCTGCTTTGAATATAAGTGGGAGAAATTATTAGGTTCGTGTAGGTGACATTAGATGTCACGAACTACACGAGACGTGTTTGTAGTATACTTAAAAGCAGACTTTGAGTATAAGTGGGAGATTGTTGGGATTATACTGGAAAGTATGCTTTTACTTTGTATAATCAAAACTGAATTTCGGACTTATTTACTGAAATAAATTGTTTATCATCGATGCTTTAAATATCATTGAATGTTACATATATTTATCTTGCATAACTGTTCATTAAATAGTACGTGTTACATTGTAGTTAATTTAGTGATACAAGATCACAGAAGATTAAATTAACAGTCCCTTGTAACTAAAAGTACGTCATTCACGACCTAGATGGAAATGAACAATCCATCGTGAAAGGTTGAAGTGTAAGGCTTAGATTGGCTTGTCTTGACCAAGAGATTACACTAGTGCATGACTGATGCATTGAATAGGACCTACAGGAGGATAAATTCTCCAGAACTGAACAAGGAAGAATTAGACCTCAGTGATTCGTTATTTCTTAATCTTTGTTCCTTAAATAGGATCACGTGTGGTTGATAACTATTGCTTTGACTTATCATGGGTAGAGAATCAACGAGATTCAATACTTTTTATCTTGGGCAATATTATTGGTCACATGTGATTGCTAAGATTTAATACGGAGAATCGTGTGAAAGTACGCTTGTTCGATTTGCCCCCTTGGGAGGTTCATAAGCTTTATCATACCAAATCTTGCAAGTGGAATTAGTTTCCGGTATGGATAATAATGTTGAACCGTTCCTTGACCAAGGACAAAAGATATTAATTAATGGGAAGCTATTTCAGTGGCTTGAATTAATTAATGGGCTAGATAATCTTAAACACGAGAAATAATAACCGGGAGCCATATTGACTGTAATATGGGTTAAGATGGATAGTGCAATATTAATTATGTAGTGGGATTAATTAATATTTATGGGCTTGAATAATATTGTGGCTAAATATTGATAATTTAAGATCCATTGGAAGGTCCAATCTTAATTCTCCTAAAGACCCCCTGAGTAGCCCAACATATAGTCCAATAACTGAAAAAGATGTTTAAAATAAAATAAATATTGTTGCTTATTTTTTCCTCATTTATTTCGAAACTTATGGATAAAAGGGGAGAAAGATTTTCTTTAAATTTTGTTATGGAATGAAGATATGTATTCTTGGAATACAAGATTATCTCATTAAATTCAAGAAATCTCCCACTTGGTTATCTATAAGAGAATTTCGAAAATTTTGATAAATTAAGGTCAAGAAAGATTTTCTTGAAAAGATATTATGGAAGATATGTATTTCTTGAAATACAAGAATATCTCATAAATTCAAGAAGATCCAAATCTTGGAATCTTGACTCATAATTTTTGAAATTATCCATAACAAAGAGTAGGTAGGATTTTGTGGAATATTATAATTATGGGAAAAAGAATATAGGAGATATATTCAAGATTTCTTGGAGATCGAGAAAAGATTTTCCCACATTATTTTTTGGCCACAATTTTCGACCACCTATGCTCTATAAATAGGGGATGACTCTTTCATTCCCAAGTACAATTCCATGTGCTGAAAAAAATTAGTAAATCCACAAAGGTGGTGCAACATAATTTATATTCCTTTTGTTAATTGTTCACAAGTGTCCTACCACCGGATAGTTGAACAAGGATTAAGGGAATACTTGGGAAGTTCTTTTGGTTAGTCTAATCAGCCAGACCGTTGCCATCCCAAGAGGTACGTTCACGTAAACTAGTAGAATTCCGCATGCGTAGGATTTACGTGAATTAATTATATGCATGATATGTTGTTGGATTATTATTTGAATTAATATAGGATTAATTCATGCTAGTAATAATTATAAGAATTAAATTTGTATTTAAATATTCACCCCGAATAGATCTGTGCAACTTATTCCCCAACATGAACTCCCAGCTTGAAACGTCACCTGTCTACTGAACCATCACTGCAATCCTGTCACCTGTCAGGCCGGTTGGGGAGACCTAGGCGACTTTACGACTCCCCAAGGACAGAGACTTGACTCGGGCACAGATCCCAAGATCGACTTGCTGTAAGTCGACTAATTTCGATGATTCCAGATAAGATCCCGAAGCGAGCTCGCGACCTCATCTTGAAGGGCAATTGTTGTACGGGGAGATAACCCGACCTAAGGAAGGCTTGGGATTGGGTAATCTCATATGTAACTTGTTATCCGACTTCGTCCAGCTGGGGCAGGGCAGGAGGCGGCTTTGGAGTTTCGGGAGGTCGCCGGCGGCCTGACATAACAAGAAGGTCGCGGTGCGACTTGAAAGAGCCAGAAGTCGCGGTCGAAGTGGTCACAACTTCGGTTAGAGATATATATGGACAAGATTCGGGCAGTTATGGTGAGGCGGATTTCTCGGGATGTAATCAGGGAAAGCATATCCGTGAGCTCGACTTGCGGAGCAAGGAAGGAAACCCTGATCAGCCCACGAGAGAAAGCCCACGAAGACTGTAGCCCTAGATTTATGTCTATAAATACTTGTAGTGTACATTGTAAAGGATCGAACTTTTAGTATTCTAGGCATATATTATACAGTAAAAATCCTGGCTTGGTGCCCCCAGACGTAGTCTATTTCGAAGACGAACTGGGTAATCAAATCACTTGTCATTCACTGCTTTCGCCGTTACATTGATCGGAACATTACTAAGTTGTTTGCTTGTTCACCGGTAACAAAATCTGGTACAACAAAAATCATTCAAAGAAATCATCAACCAATTTTATATAATTGGCTTTATCATCGTCGACCTGTTTCTTTGAAAATCCGGATTTCTTGCGCTTGCAGCGGGCCCGAACTCGCGTGTGATTTGATGGGTCTGAGATAGGCATTGAGATGCTGTTCATCGACCATGGCGTGGCTGAGCGCCACCGTGTAGAAGAAGTCGACGGCGCCGTTGGAGCGGTAGAATTAGACGGTTTAGTGTACAAGGTAGCAGGAAATACGAGATCCACATTGGTTGATGAATCCCCACTTCCTGATGTGATCCGCACGAGACAGATAGCTATCAATTATACTTTAAAAATTAAGAAAGTTATGGATATAGCAAGAAATTATGCTTGAAAGAATAAGAGCAATTATGGATAGACACCAACAAGTTAAATAAATTGCATTTGGAATTTTCGTGAATCTTTCTTCTGTCTCGTGATGTTCTTAGTTGCCCTTTTGTTCCCCAATTCTCTTTTATTTATCCAATTGGCTATGTTGATATTATAGTACTTTACTTTTACATTCTTATATATTCTTGATCTTTTGGGCTGTGGTTAAAATAAAATTAAAATGAACAAAGAGTAAATATATATAATATTACAAAACTTTAGTTTCACTAATGGTATCTGAACTGATGATACCGGGCTAACCTCTTTGGAACCGTGACCTGGTCATATGATTTGGGAAAAAAATAAGAACTCCGATTGCGCGGAGAAGACGACACAACGTTTATTATGTTTTAAAAATTAGGGTTCATATGATTTGGGAAAAAAATAAGAAAATGGACTAAAGTTTCGATTGATTTTTTTATTAATTTAATATAAATAGGACTTAAGTTTTTAAATTTATAATTTTTTTATTTTTATAAAAAAATTGTTAAAGGGTATTTTAGTAATTTTATCTTTTTATTAAAAAATAATAAATATTTAGTCTCATGGCGAAACTAGATCGCTCATGGCAAAATTAAACGATGTGACAACGTTTGATTGGATATCTGACGTCAGGAAGGGCGAAACTGTTCCTGACCGTAGAAAAACTCATCTTAATTTATGATAATTAAATACTTTTAACAATAAAAATTATTGGTTAGAAAAATTATACACACAACATTTTGTAAGAATATTGAAAATTTAAATGACCATAAAAATTAAATATTAGTAGTATATATGAGAGAATGGGGGAGAAAATGTCAAAACAACATATGTTATGTAAATAATGTAAAATACTTGAATGACATCTAGTTTGAACGGGAGAAAATAATTTAGAATAAGAAATGAATGAAAATATGCACATACAATATTACAAAATGAAAATTATGTCTATAATTAAATTAATCAAATAAAAATTAAATATTTAAAATAAAAATTACATATATATCTTATTAAACAAAGCGCTCCCAAAATAAAATTATTTTTAATCCCGCGTAATACGCATGTTTACATGCTAGTTTATTTGTAAAATTACGTATGTACAGTAAAACCTCTATAAATTAATAACTTTGGAACCGGAGGATTTTATTAATTTATAGAGATATTATTATATTGATAAATTAATAATTTATTAATTTAAAGATGTTTTAACGTATATGCACAGTTGACCTTCAAAGTTCCAAATTCTTTGAATAACTTTAAGTATACATGCATAGTTATTGATGAAAATTAAGTTAAAATACAAATGTACTAGTAGAATTCCATGAATACAAACTCACGTGGAAGTTGGAATGACTTGTTCAAATTAATTGGTTTTGGAAAATACAAAAATATGGTTCATTGGACTAACATTTGTGCATTGAATCATGTATATAAATCAGCACTATATATTTATCCATTGGAATCTTGGTAAATCACACACAAAAATGGCCACTCATCTAAAAGGAATTCAAAAATCAACAATGACTAACCAACAACGAAAGATGTTATGTGAGTATAAGAGAGATCAACCTGGATGCACTCAGAATGATTTGGTGAAATGGGTTGAAAAATCTTTCAATTTAAAGATGAGATCAACATAGATTTGAAGTTCAAGAAAAAACAAGTTACAGTAGATTCTTATTTTACTAAGTTGTCTTAAGAATATTCAAGTGCATCATATATATGTATATGGATTATTTTTAATAATTATTAATTTATAGTTTCCTCGGGACTAATATATATACACTGGGATCTCAAAAAAATTATTATCTTATAATTTTATTGATTGGGTCCCAAATTTGTACTGGTCCCAACGTGGGACCGGACAAATTATTAGTTTTAGCGAGGTTATTAATTTATCGAGTATTAATTTAACGAGGTTTTACTGTATCTTATTATATTTATTTTAATTTTTATATTAAAACACTTTTACACATAACTTATAAAATCAACAATCTTACCAATCAAGCCCTAATTATTTTGGGAGAAACCACTAAATTATATGATTACCATAATAATCATTAACAAAATAACCTCATTAATTTATAACTCTAATAAATTGATTATCTATTAAAAAAAATCATGAATTACATATGTTATAGCAATTTTCGTATGAAAAAAACTAAAATTGACTTGAATATATATTAATTTTAGCGCACAATATACTAAGTGGTATAATCAATATATAAATGTTAACCTATTATATTTAAAATCTCGTGTAATATGCAAGTTCTATAATAGTTTTTCATATTAAAAGTTTGAATTTCGATCGTCTCTTATTCTCCTTTAATAAATTGGGCCGATTAAGAAAAAACTAAAAACTATGAAACGTGAGCTCTCCTTTTGGTTAATCAAATGGGCCACACTTATATTAATCTGACCGTTTAATTGAGAAGGCATAATTATTATCATGAATCATGATTAGGCTGCTTTGAATTTTAATTAGACCATTCTGTTGGGCTAACAGACCGTAATAATATATTGGGCTAAGATTGAATTGTGGTTCAGATAATGTTATGGATTTATTTATAGCCCAGGTTATTCGGGTACCGCCAATTTTGATAAATACACCCCAGATTAGTATATCTCTTGTACAATAATATACTTATATCCAGGGCGGTTCTATTAGTGAGCTGGACCCCACCCTAACTCACTATATATTGTAATTATTATATGTAAATTTTTTTAAAATTAGTCCATCAGCTCACCGAAATTAATTATACCATCTCATCCTAATTATAAACCCACACTTAAAACTCATCAATATTCATTCATTCCTGTAGAAATATTAGCAAACAACTACAGATCCACTCACTTTTAATTAATATTTTATTTTATCTAAAAAAAATCAAACTTTTTTACTTCAAAGAATTTATTTTCACCAAGAGCAGGGGAATTAGAGTCTAAGGAAATTTGAGATTCTTTATTCTTGATTTTATATTTTCAACACTCATCCTCAATTTTCAAGGCCGATCAAGTAATTTTTTTTTATTCTTTTAATTTTTCTTATACAATGTAGATATATACACAATTGTTGATGAATTTTATGCATTGAAGTCTCTTCGAGTACAGTTCAATAAATATTTAAAATATTTTATTTTGTTTAAAGTTATTGGTCTATTTTTTTTTTCTTTCTAACCCACCCTCTTATAAATTTCTAGACCCATCATTGTTTATAACTCCTGTTTTTGCACCCCGTAGCTACGTCCCCACCCTTCCCTCCCATCTCTCTTCTCTTCCTCCTCCTCCCTTCTTCTCCCACCCTGCAACTTTCAATGTCAAGGATGAAAATATCGCAATATGTTCGTGATATATTCATGATATCTATATCTATATATATATATAAAAGCAGAAACCGCCCCATATTTGGTAACCATTGATTTTTCCCGCCAAAATATATTGTCAAATTTGGAAATAAATTGGAAACGAATCTTTGGAACAAATATTAACAAATAATAATGGATTGAGAAAAAATATTTGGAATAAATATCAAATAAATTGTCTTGATATGATTTATACCGTGCAAAATTTTTTACTACGATACAAATTGAAAACAAATCTTTAGACTAAATAATATAATAATAAATTGAGAAAAAATCTTTTGAAATAAATATTCATAAATTATTTTGATTGAATTTCGGATCCTCTTCTTGCAAATAATGAATACCAGTTGATTGGCCGTATCAAGAGACTCTGAGACTCCTTATAGAACCGTTATTTTGAGAGATGATGATCAACTTGAGCTGAAGTGGCTCACTCCAGATGAAGAGGTAATTGATTTTTCTTACAAAAATATGTAGTTTGTTTGATCAATTATCTTTATTTTGAAGAATGATAATTTTATTATACCTGTTAAGGGTTTGGAAAGCTTTTTGGTAATTGAAAATGTATTCAACTGGGATAAAACAACTAATTAATGTTATACCTCTCTACTATCAGATATTCTAAGCCTATTGGCTCATTCTATATTTTATATGACATATTTAGGCAATAAAAGAGGAAAACAAAGAGATATACCCATTTTTATTAATTTTATTAACAATTAAAGATGTCTACTTATTCCATATGACAAAAAGATATCTATCCATTTTTTAATGAAAATACGTATATTCTTTTATTAAAAAAAAGATATATATCCACATGGCTCACATCTTTATTTCTTTAAGACTTAATCTAATAATATATTACTAAAAAGAATTGACACTGTCAGAAACAAGTTATTTCAGGGTCTGTATGAATCAACTGGATGAGAAAATTATGACTTTACTGTTTGATATACACCTGTTCTCACATCTCACACTATTTTCTGAAACAGATTAGAATCATTCTCCAAACCAATTAGCCACTTTTACCTGCAGATAACTACTCTATCTTCCCAAATTAAATTTTATGTAACTTGAGAGCTAAAGTTGACTTTGCAGGTGTTGTCTTTGTATTTAGAGCCCGTTTGACAAAGTTTTGGAACATGTATATAGTATATTATTGGAAAAAAAGAATTAGAATAGTTATTAACAAATAATAATTTATTGAGAAACGAATCTTTGAATATGGAAAAAATCTTTGAAATATATATGTATAGAATATATATTAATAAATTATAACGGATTGGGAAAAATATTTAGGAAAAAATATGTAGAATATCTTTGAAAAAATATATTGTATATCTCCACAATCTCTAATGTTAAATTCGGGAACAATGACACTTTCAGTGTTATTAAAATTTGCGCGAAAGAAATTCCTGTCTCTAATTTTGATAATAATATAGCAAGTTCAAATTCAAAAAAGATAAAGATTATCATCAAAGTCAAGATTGAGAAAGATTAGTTGAATAAAAATTTATTTCTCTTATCTCACTTCCTTACAAACCTAAACTTTTATTTGAATTTTCTAACAACAACAAATGTTTTCCTTTTATATTAACTTTATTTTTTTAAGAGATTAATACTTTTTTTATAAAAAAAATATCATTAATAAAAAAACATCGTCTCTTCAAAATGAAATAAATATTTTAATATAAATATTTAATACAAATTAATTGTGCAATCATAACCGTGCATTTCACGGGTTCGAGTACTAGTATCTCATATTTCGTGAGTGTGATATGCATATTGAGGTACGTAATTAAAAAAACTAAATTCCGAGTATAGTGAAGATATCGCTATATCTCGTAATATTATAAAAATGTGTATTGTTTTTAATCACAGGTTTTAGGGGGTAATATATTTTTTCAAAGTTAAAGATGCTAGGGTTTATGTTGCTTCGGAGAGTAGGTCTCCTATTAACCAAATTGTAAATTTTTTGTGAATCTAGTTTGTTGCTACCGGTCAAGTTCATTCTAAGTCAACGGTCAATCTTGAAGACCCGTCAATCATGCCCGAACAAGTAAGTAGGAGCTACCCCTGGGGACAATTTGGACGCCGGTCAAGCGACCACTAAGAGGCGACCACATGGTTGTCTCGACACGTCAACCTATAAGGCATCGAAGGGCGAGCAAGACACACTATGTCTTGCTCGGCCCCAGGCCGAGCAAGCTGTTTTCGGCCCCTTTATCCACCAAGTTTTCGACAGATAAAACCAAGCAACGGCTCAAGCAAGACACTTGGCACTTAGTTAGGCCAAAATGAATGTAAGGAGGCACCTCCTACTAGGCCATGTAATAAAGGACTTTTGATCGAATTCACCTACTGACTCTATTCCAAAAATTACCGCACTTAAATATTCCAAAACATTCAGAATCACACGTGTTCTTGGTCAATAAATCAAACACTTGACTTTGTTTGTTGGTTGAAATTCAAAGCCACATCATCTAAACAAATATTTTGACACAACAACATGGTTCATAGAATTTTTTGTCTTTTTTAAAAATAAACAAGCAGAAGTAAGAAGATGAAAATTTCGACCAAAATAATCGTTGCGAAAATACAATATCCTGGCTCTAGAGAATGAAACGTACTGTATCTTCCACTGATATCATACAACTAGAAATTTTAACTATATGCAGGTTCTTATTGACTAATTGATCAATACGAATCACTCAAATTAATTATAATAAAAAAGTTGTGAGTGTGTTTTGGGCAACTTACTAATATTTACAAAGGGTAATCTTAATACCATTCTATTATCCAATCATTATAGTATACAAATCAGATAACATATCTTCTTTTATTCTTCTGTGCTTTCACCCTCAGCTTGTTTGCCATATGGAAGCTCAGTTAGGAGCACAAGCAGTCCAATTAGATGGTAGCCTACTTGAACTTATGTTACGTACGTTCACATCGACAGGCAACATGCGATATTCAATATCGAGCTCTCTAAAAGTTTTAATCATTTCCTCCACAACAAGTGCTCTTCTTGTCCATCTCTCACCCATATCCTGATGATTCATCTTGTGTGAAAGCCAAATTGAAAACTTCAACTTGTTCATGTCCTCAACGTCTCTCATGACGATCATTGGGGCTGGGTACCAGTGGTCACTCCTGTTGTTAACATACCTGCCAAAAAATAAGATTAGAGTTGGGCTGGAAAAGATGAAATGCTAAATGAGCACTGAGAAAAGAAAACAAAGGCATACCTAGTGATCCTTTCCTTCATTGCTGCAATCTTCTCCCCTGGAGTTGAAATGTGGATACATAAATCAATTGCGTCTCCCATATCTGGGCTACGGTAATAATTGTGGATTGGCTTTGTGCAAAGGACGCTATTTGGATAATAGATTTTGTGGTTATCGAACTTGAGAAAAACTGTTGTCAGTATGTTCATTTCCTCAACAATCATCTGCAGTTACATGCATGTCGCAAATGAGTATACTACAAACATGTGCAAATTCTCATAAAAACAAGAACACTTACTTGAACTCCTTCAACTTCAACACGATCGCCCACATCAAATGGGTGCATCACAAATAAGAAGATGATCGCCTCAAACGTCGTCTTGCACGTGTTTCCAAACATGAATACTACTAAAAGAGCCTGTGAGCTTAAGAAGACAAGAAAGCGTGTTGTCGCAACTTTGAGTATAAGAAGCCAGCCGACAACAATGAGAATCCCCACCAGAACATTTAGCATGTTGTGCATTTTGTTAACAGCTGTTTTTGTGTCATTCAGGGACAAAGCAAGAGCTCTTCGCTCCCTAAACGCAGTGACCTACGGTGAAAGTCATACAAAACGAGTTCAATATTTCTATAGTAAAAATAATATGCGTATATAACATCCTTATAAATAACCAAGAAATTATAAATAGATTTTATTTTTTAACAAGTATTGACATAGAAATTTGTCATTCATTGCTATCAAAACAAGTTAACATAATATCCTTAAATAATGAGGATAATGGAAGATAATACAACTTACCACCCAATTTTTAAGAGCACGTTTGCTGATTCCCTTTTCCTCGGTGCCATCCACAAAGAGATGCAAAGTCTGTAGGGCCTCATCCTCCCTCATAAAACACATTAAATCCTCCAGGTAAATATGCCTGATCACAGAAAAATCAATAATTAATAGTTCCTAACATTTAACACTAATTTAAATCACTTTTTTTTTTTTTTTAAGATTCCAAGTTTTCATAGGCAGTAACTTACTTAGATTCTGGCTTTACAACATTGAGAAAGATCTTCTTAGCAGCTAACTTGGCCTGGTTTTCAGTTGTGATATGCACCGAGCCCTCTTGTATTTTCTCATCTATAATCGAGAGCGCCTCTTTCTTCACTGTGCTCGTCAACCTCTTCATATTCCAAGCCGAAATGTTCTTCTGATTCAACCTATGCAAATAATCAATGGTGATACCATTCTTCTCTTCCTTCTGCGACAAGACTCTTGAAAGCACTGGGCCCTTAGAACTCGTATGGATAATTCTTCCTCTCTTTGGAAACACATTGGCCTTTAAATCAGTTGGAATAGTCGCCCCTGCATTCTGAAGTTTCAGTACCTCAACCATCACCTTCTCCTCCTCCTCTTCTTGCTCGTGCTGAATTTCAATTAATGGAGGCCCTGAAAGGGCCTCGATCATATATTGATTGAACAATGCTCCTTGAATCCGATCAAAAAATGTGTTCACGTGAAAAGAAGATGCTAAAACCTTAACAAGCAAAGTTTTAAATAGCCAAATCAATATCCCCACCAGAAGACACACCCAAATCTTAGAAATATATGATAAAACCTGCGTATTCGCCACCTTTTCAATCTTGGCATCGAAAATGCAATGCCAAGCAATCCAAACGAGAGCCAACCACACACAATTCTGCACCGATTTTTTCAACCCGTATATGAAATACAGAACCCGTTTCCGCAACAGAAAGTTCCCCTCAATCAAGAGAACGATAATCCTAACCGCCCAGCCAGAGACCAATCTCCCGGAAACCAAAACCAAAACCATGAATTCCCATTTCCATATCCCCAATCCAACGGCGGTATGCTTTCTCAACTTGTCAATAGTTAAATTACAAACTAAGGCCGCAACAATCAATATCAAACACAGTAATTGCATTACCGAAAGAGCATTGTACTTCACCTTCTTGTAGTCATCCGGCAAATCCTCATCAAGAAACGGGTCGTTCTCGTCGAATTCGCTCGTGCTCGTCCCTTTCCCTAATTGATGCGATTTTCCCCGTCTCTGAGTCTGGGATCTCGGGTGCCTTTCCTCCTCCTGGTCCAGCAACCTCGACTTAGTTTTACTTCTTATGAAACTAGACTTCTTCGGAAACGAATTGTATGAGCTGCAAACCACCACCTCCTCTTCCTCCTCCTCCTCCGGTGACCGGCGGTTCTCCTTAAACGTAACCCGAACTTCCGTCGCCGTCGTAGACTCCTGCTGATTGTTGTCAGCACTCTGGCTCTCTGGTACGTTCGTCTGCATCACAAAATCGGCAGCAGCCCTGACAACAGAGTCGCTTGAGAAATCGTAGGTGGAGCCCCACCACGTGCCGCCGCCGTCGTTATTACTCCGGGGAACATCATTGGTTGTGGTGGCTGGGGTTTGAGTTTAACCGTTGGTATGTGGTGGGGAAAATTTGAAGGATTTATGGAGAGTTTCCATATGAGAAATGAGATATATAATCGAGATGGTTTAGAGTGGAAGGAGAATGGGTTATTATATAATACAGCAGGTGCATCCATGGCTTAATAATGGTGAAGGTGATGGGGGTATTGTGGGCGACAATAAGTGGTGGTGGTGGTGGTGAGACAAATTAACTGTGGAAGAAGAAGCGTTTGTGAATTCTAGACTCTTGAAGGATGATGACTTGGATAGAAGGTAGGTGTGTTGTTATACTACAATTTATTTATGGAGGAGAAAAAGAGATAAGTGGACCTGATCAAATTTTGATGTACAAACAAACAGGGGAGACCCATGCAGGCAGGTGGTACTGCCCCATTCACTTAAGGGGCAGCCGGCTTGTATGTACCCTGCCGGTCACTTGCTCACGAGCTCGATCCAACCCCTTTATTTTGCACCGTTCGATTTCCTTGTTCTACTTTTTGTATTTCATTGGTATTTCACCTTACTGAATTTTTAACACATGGACTCAAAATATGATAGTTCGTTGTATATATATATTTTTATTCCACGTGTCATTAAATATTCATATTATGGAATATAAAATGGAACACCAATTATAGAACATGTGATCTCATTCCTCTTTTGCATACTCCAATTGTTCACCGAGTGGGTCTCATATGCATCCAAGTTAACTGTAAACTCTAATGCATTTTAGAAACATGCAACTTGTTATACAGAAATATGTAACTTATTTACACTGAACCGTGCAAGTATTTCTCCATATTAATAGCTACACAATGCATATGAATGCATACAAGATTTAGTCTTGTTCACTCTATAAATTTCTTTCCTTCAATATTTTTTAATGATCTTTTAATTTTTTTATTAATTGTTATTATTATACATCTAAATTTATTTGTTTAATTAATGAAATTATCTTCATATGAATAACTACTAGTAATTGAACCCGTGCGATGCACATCGTTAGTTGAACAATTGTTTTAACAGTGAGTAATATGATTTTTGGAAAAATCTTTAAGAATAACGTTTTAGCTAATTCATATTTAATACACAAATTTAAATTAAATTCATTCGTTAAGTACTGGAAATCTCGAAACACGCCATAATGTTAGTGAAAGCAGATAATAATTATGGGTTCATGAAAAAAACGTAGTGTTAAAATAACCGAAGTTTAAAATGACTACAAATTCTGAAAAACCTCTCTGAAAATCACATTTTTTGTCTGTTTGGCTGTTTTTTCATCATCCCCGCACACCAAAATCTTCAAGCCCTTGTGGTTGGTGACTCTCAAAACTGCTACGTAGAATTGACCGTGACTGAAAACCGATTTCTTAAAAAATATGCCTACATTTGGAAGTGATTGTCCTTGGCTCTTGTTTATCGACATTGCATATGAGACAATTAAGGGGAACTGTCTCCTCTGAAACTTGAATGATAGTCTCGGGTCTGACGGAGTCAAGGAAAGTTTGGGGATCAACACCATCTCATCGGAATTGCTTTCGGTTATGACCTTGCCTTCCAGTACACGGTCACCCAGTCTTGTCAGGACCAATCTAGTCCTGTTACACAGTCCCCTCAAATGATCTATATTTATGAGCAACATAACTGGAGTCCCAACTTTCAAAATTAGTTCATGATTGGGGACGCCGCAACATTTCAATCTATTCAAGAACTCCGACGTATGTAAATCGGACAATATATCAACATTCGTATTAGACTTGCACGCACTGTTGAACTCAAATACGTTCTTGCCTCATGGTCGTTCATATTTATCATGTATTCGTTACATCGCCGCACACCAAAAATTTAAATTGGTGCGATTGTTAACTCTCGAAACAACCACATACAGCTGACCGCTGTAACTTGAAATCTCGAGTTGGACGGAGTTAGGAAAAGTTTAGAGGATCAACACCAGCTCATCGGAATTGCTTCCAGTTATGACATTACTTTCTAGAACACTGTTACGCGTGTGGTGGATATATATATATATATATTTTGGTTTGAGTTAGTCCTATATGTATGGTTATCCACCATAACAACAAAGTTGCAGATGATGTATAATCGACCCTCACTTATTTTTTCTTGTTGATCTTAACCTCTTCGTTGTTTATTGTCACATGAATTTATTCGCTCTTTAATTAAGGAAGGTTGATAGTAAAAACAATAAAAGTATAACATATCTTGTATCAGAAGAATAAATCCGACGCTCGTAATTCGAAGAACAAAACGACTTCTTAATAAAATCATAAAATAGCGATTATATAGGAAAAAGAAGGTATTACTTGAAAAAAAAAAGTAATGTGATTCATAAATTTAAAGAAATTAAAAATAAAATAAAATAAGTTCTAAATAATATTAAATATTTTTTGAATTATGTTTCTCAAATTAATTAATTGCTAATCGAATTATTAGAATATTGCCTATTATCAATAGATTAGAACTCACCTATATAATGAATAATACTTAATCGTTGTCATTTTGCTGATCTAAATAATTTGTTAAAGAATTTTTTGATTATGTTTCCAAAATTTAAAGATTAAAATCTATATAAAATAATTAATTGTTATTATAAAATCAAAATTAATATTTATTTTAAATATTAGTTTCCTAATTTAATGTTAGAGTTTGTGGAAATATTCTACATATATTTTACAAAGATTTTTCTCAATTTTCTAAATATTTTTTCCAAATCTTTTTTAAATCCGATATAATTTATTAATATTTATTCTAAAAATTTATTTATTCTATATATGTTTTTCAAAGATTTTTGTCAATTTTCTAGATATTTTTTCCAAATCTTTTTTTAAATCTGTTATAATTTTTTCCCATAAATACGTGTTCCGATTTAACAATAGTTTTTTGCGAAAAAATCCAATGATTTCCAAATTTGGGACGGTTTATGCTTATATATATAGATAGATAGATAGATATAAATATATAGAGAGTTTTGACATGGAGCCCATAATGAGCTCCTTATGGAGCCAAATTAGTGATGTGGCATTCCTCCTCATCTCCACATCATTATTAACTTAATTAATAATTTTTAACTATTATATCATAATATTAGATTTTCCATATCTATTCCCCTAATTCACTTTGTTATATAATAATATTAGATTTTCCTTATTTATTCACCTAATTCATTCACGCAGACTCATACTCCTTTCCATCTCCCTCCCTCTCTAAATATTCAGTCGATTCATTGCACATATATGGTTAAGGTGTTCGAATTTTTGGGGAATTCTCTGATAGTTTTTGATTGATTTATTTATTTAATAATTGTGTAAATTTATGAGTTCCCAAAAGTAGTTCATATAAGTTGGAGATGAAGCAGAAATAAGGGACGAGAGCATTAAAAATTGGTTGCGATGATTTTCTGATTTGAAGAAACCTATGCATGAAAACAGGGATGAGACAATGGACAATTTCTAAACACAAAAATAAAAAATCAATAATTCCTCTGTAATACTGTAAATAATCGGTTCGGTTCTTAGATAATTTGAGATGGAAGAATAATTTATTTAATTAATTTCAAAGATAATAAGAAATAATCGTTGGATAGCATTGGAGAACTGTAAATGTTGATGATGAGAGTTTTTCTTTTTCTTTTTAAGGGATTAAAGAAAGGAAAATAGTGTAAGATTTGTTGCATATTTTGTGGGATTTGGTTGTGAAATATTCTATCAACTGTTATTTAAATCTTTATTTTGATTAACATAAATTAATCTTAATAAATAAGTAAATATGATAATGTGTGTATGCCACATCACTAATTTGGATTCATAAGGAGCCGTTATGTGTTCCATATCAAAACTCGATATATATATATTATGAAAAAAGCGAATGATTTAGATTTTCTTTTACATTGGACCCTTCAAATTTTAGAATCGGCTCTGCGTACAAATTGGATTGTGAGCTGAATTTCAGCTCACTACTTCAGAGCTTTTACAAGAAATTTCCATATTGGAGCATACGAAGGAATACATCAAAGCATATCTTTGAGTTATTTCTATTTATGTACGGGATTGATTTTAATTTAAGTTGATTCATTCATGTATATATATTGCAATCTCTCTATACATGTTGTAGAGCAGATGTCCAGTGAAATTTGTTCATAGTATAAAATTTATATCTCTATACTTATAAAATAAGAGAGCCACTAAAAACACTCCATAATCCTCCATTCACACCCCATCTACTAAACCCACCCCATTAAAAATTTAAAATTAATTTGTATTACTAAACGCACCCCAAATTATTACCCTTATACTCTTCTCCCAAACAATAAACACAAAAATGATCTTATCTTCTTTCCCTTCCAAAACAAAGCAGTGTGCTCTCCCCTGCCCCCCCCAAAAAAAAAAAAACGCCTCTTATCTTCTTCCCCTTCCAAAACAAAGCAGTGTGTGTCCGACTCCTTAAAAAAAACCTTCCACTTTAATTCTAATGGAACGAAATCGAAATTGAATTCATGCAAAAATCCATGTGTATTCGGCCGGAGAGTTATGTACAGTCTCACTGATGTTCGGGCGGATAGTCATGTACGGATTCGTTAACGTTAAATTACGTTTTTTTTTTTTTCCATGGCGATTCTGCCCGAAACCTCTTCTTTGTTCAATCGCGATTTTGGCGAAACAAAGGGGCTTATTAGACCCTAAAAATTCCAAAATTTCTGATAGAAATTGATTAAAAAGTAGAAAAAAAAAACATAGAAGCACTTACAATGATGTTCTCCTTTGAACTTTTATGTTCCATTACAATGATGATTGAAATTGGATCAAAAAGATGAAAGGGTTTATGGGCGTGAATTCCAAGAAAAAAAATATTTTTAGAATTTATGATTTACGGATTAATGATGTAAATAAAATCTAATTTGATATCTATTTATATGAAGGTATTATAGTCATTTTGTGTATGTCTATTTTAGTTTTAAAATTATGGGGTGTGAATGGAGGATTTTGGGGTGTGTTTAGTGGCTCCCATAAAATAATATAATAACATTTATCAACCGATACAACTATACACTTAAAAACTGAGATCTTAACATTAAATATAATATGAACAAGTTTTATAGGAGAGTTTGTATATGTTATATATAACTTATAATCCCTTAATTGTAAAGATATCAATACAATTACACTCTATTTTTATGGTATCGATCACCGTATCGGGAAAGGTTACAATCTAAACCCCGATCTCTTATAATCCCTTAATTATAAAGATATCAATACAATTACGCTCTTTCTATATGGTATCCCGTATCGGAAAAGGTTACAATCTAAACCTTGATTTCTTATTCTCACGCTGGTTTCTTCCTTCTTCATCGAAAATGGCCAACGCTTCTAATGTCACTAATAGTCTAATATTACCGCCCCTTCTGCCCCACCAAACAAACCACCACCTATCGTCCCAACAAATTTGGGCCTACTTGGGCGTGGGTTAATGGGTGGCCCGATGACCCATATTTAATTATTTTTTATAATAATTTATTATTTTTACTAGAATCAAAATATTGGATTTGACCCGTCAAAAAACAAAAAAACTTAATTTGGATTTGATCTATCTATTAATTCAAAATTTATATTTTAAAAAAAAATATATTAATATGGAGCATTTAAAAAAAAAAATGTTTCGATTCAACACATGTTCAATTGCCATAAATTTCTTTTATTATTAGGATTTCAAATGCCTATAATAAATATTTTCAATACTTAACTTTGATTGATCTAACTGTTTGCTTGGACACTAGGTGGGTTAATTTTTAATTGCTAATTTTTATCTCAAAAAAGTTAAATTTAGTTTATATTTTTTTAAAATAAATAAAAAACTAGCTAGGTGTTGAGTTGGACTGACCAGTTGACCCGCTAACCCAAGTAGGGATGGACAAGGCTATTTTTTCACAGGTTCGATGTGAGTTTGGTCAGCCTAATCCAGTCCAAGAACATCAAGATGGATTGGATTGGACAAGGCTGCCCGAATTCCAAACTTTAGTAGTAGATGAAATACCAATTTTTTTAAAAGCAAATTGTTGGTCCCGAAAAAATTCGATTTAAAACTCGTAAAATTTCAATGGGAGGTGACTTTAAATTTTTTGCGAATGTGTTATGCAGATTTGCTAAAGTATGTATGACAGTTAATATGAAAGCAAATAAGAACACACGTATTTTTATAGTGGTTCGGAGTCCAACTCCTATATCCACTCTTCCCTCATGGGGCACTTCCTTAACCAACAGATATATATGGAGCTCTCACTCAACGGGACTTATCTCCCTCATGGGATCGCCTATAGATGTTTAATGAGTTCTCACTCTCTCGGGACTTATCTCCCTCACGGGATTGCCTATAGATGTTTAATGAGTTCTCACTCTCTCGGGACTTATCTCCCTCACAGGATTGCCTACTTAACTACCTTAGTTAACCACTAATTCTCTCTCAAGAAAGGGTATGAGTTTGGTGTTATTTCCAACTAGGTGAGATTTTCCCTTACATTGTTTTAGCCTTTAAACTAAGGTTGGGAAAATCTCTCTAAGCTTATGATATGACATTTATGCTTAGATATAATGAAGAACACTCTTGGGTAAATTTGGATATTTAATGCTCTGTGTTCTTGAATGGAGATGCTTGAATATTTGGATTTAATCTTCACTTTCCAGCATCCTCCATTATCTTCTTTTGAAGATAGTGCAATGTATTTATAGTGTGGATTTGAATATTACCGTTGGAGAGTAAATTCAAATCCATACTAATAGTCTTCCAATTTTTCTTTGTCCTTTTGCACTGTTGCTTGCAACTTTATGTCACATTCATATATGTGTTATCATCTTCTCATTGGACAACTTTTTGTGTGTCTAACGGTTCTGATTTCAGCTTGCCTAATTACTGTTCATCTCTTCTGATTTTGGTCACAGATTTCTGATCGTAGATTTACAGTCGCCGATCGTCGACAAGACAAATAGATTAGGGTCAAGATCTTCTCGATCTGGTACATCATCATTGCATCTGGATCGCATTAAGATCTTTATCTGGACTACATCAAGATCTTTGCATCTGATCAGATCTGGATCGCACACATCGGTGGCACAACATCGAACAACACGACATCAGGCAACACGACATCAGGTAACACAACATTAGGCAGCACGACATCAGGTCAGCTGATTTCTGATTTCTTCTCACCTGAATTCAAATTTCTGCACAGCATTACATCAGCTTTTCTTTTTCACAAATCAGCAAGTTTCTTCTTATTCAACTCATCAATTTATATGGAACTCATCAGTCTCGTCTCGTTCTGATCAACCTCGTCTTCTCTTGATGAGTTCCCTCAACTTGTTACCTGTAAGAATAAAACTAAGTCTAGAAACGCAATCTTTCTATACAACTTAGCTTGTCCTATTACAAGGTGTTTTGACATAATAATCAAAACTAAAATTATCCCAACAATTTCCCCCTTTTTGATCATAATGCCAAAACTAACTAACAACAAAAAATATACGAGAAAAAATAGTGTTAGTTAAACAAATGAAACGATGAAGAGTATTTGATGCATTTTTAAAAAAAATGAGAAGATGATTGTCAACCTCCATGAATTTAATAAAATTTATGCATTTTAAACTAAATGAGTTTTAATAAAAAAGATCAGTCCAGATGGTCACATTAAAATCTAGTGAACTTTTGAACCCCTGCTCTGATACCACTTGTTGGTCCCGTAAAAACCCGATTTAAGACTCGTAAAATCTCAATGGGAGGTGACTTTAAAATTTTTGCGAATGTGTTATGCAAATTTGCTAAAGTATGTATGACAGTTAATATGAAAGCAAATAAGAACACACATATTTTTATAGTGGTTCGGAGTCCAACTCCTACATCCACTCTTCCCTTCATGGGGCACTTCCTTAACCAACATATATTTATGGAGCTCTCACTCAATGGGACTTATCTCCCTCACGGGATCGCCTATAGATGCTTAATGAGTTCTCACTCTCTCGGGACTTATCTCCCTCACGAGATTGCCTATAGATGTTTAATGAGTTCTCACTCTCTCGGGACTTATCTCCCTCACGGGATTGCCTACTTAACTACCTTACTTAACCACTAATTCTCTCTCAAGAAAGGGTATGAGTTTGGTGTTATTTCCAACTAGGTGAGATTTTCCCTTACATTGTTTTAGCCTTTAAGCTAAGGTTGGAAAAATCTCTCTAAGCTTATGATATAACATTTATGCTTAGATATAATGAAGGACACTCTTGGGTAAATTTAGATATTTAATGCTTTGTGTTCTTGAATGGAGATGCTTGAATATTTGGCTTTAATCTTCACTTTGCAGCATCCTCCATTATCTTCTTTTGAAGATAGCGCAATGTATTTATAGTGTGGATTTGAATATTACCGTTGGAGAGTAAATTCAAATCCATACTAATAGTCTTCCAACTTTTCTTTGTCCTTTTGCACTGTTGCTTGCAACTTTATGTCACATACATATATGTGTTGTCATCTTCTCATTGGACAACTTTTTGTGTGTCTAACGGATCTAATTTCAGCTCACCTGATTACTGTTCATCTCTTCTAATTACGGTCACCGATTTACGATTAAAATTTATGATCGCTTGATCTCGATCAACACTGATCGGATCGGCCGCAACGAATCATGTCGACTTTGCATTTGATTTGATCAAGATCAAGATCTGATCAGATCAAGATTTGCTGGATCGCATCGACCTTTATCAGACGACATCGAGCGAAGACGACATCGAGCGGCCTGAGATCGGGCATCACGACATCGGTCGGTGATTTACGATTTCGATTTCTTCTCGCTTTGATTTACGATTTCTACACAACATTACATCAGCTTTTCTTCTTCACAAATCAACATGCTTCTTCTTGTTCAACTCATCAGTTTATATGGAACTCATCAGTCTCGTCTCGTTCTGATCAGCCTTGTCTTCTCTTGATGAGTTCCCCCTCAACTTGGTACCTAAGAATAAAACTAAGTCTAGAAACACAAGCTTTTTATACAACTTAACTTGTCCTATTACAAGGTGTTTTGACATAATATTCAAAACTAAAATTATCCCAACACAAATGACTACCAAGTTAATCTTATTAATTATTTAAAGACTAAAGAATTAATGAAGATTGAAAGATAACTCATTATTAATAAATAAGTAAATAAAAATATTGAACATATATAGTGGATGGATAAGAAAACATCATTTAACATTTTATGTATAGAGATTTTGCCACATGAGTATAATCAAACTGTGCAACTGCTGTTTTAATAAAGATTAAAGATGCTGTAAAAATTATTGTGACAGGCTGCTACAAGCTGTCGCTGGTCCTCCAATATTAATAGGTCTACCTATTTGTTTCCTTTTTATAAATTAATAAAATAATAGGAGTAATTAATTTTGTTTTTTTTTAAATGCATATGATACGTGTTTGGATTCCTTTCGAAAAAGTTGACACTAATCAATGACTGATCAAATTAAGGAGAATCGTGTGGGAAAATTAACACTATATTTGTTCCACTAATCATGTGATGGGATGGTGTTCGTCCAACTTTGTAGTTTGTGGTATTGAATTAACTATTCTTTGGAGGTATATAAACCACACGATTTGTATTTGAAATATTGAGAAAATAATAATTCAAGAGGCTAAACTTAAGGTATGCAAATTTAATATGGGATGGTACATAAATTAGCATAAATTAATGACAAAGTCTACTATGAAAATTTGCATACATAAAAAAACTTTTATTTACAAACAAATTATGTATATGGTGAAGGTAAGACAAAGTAGAGTGGTTCATGGTTCACTAGGCCCGAGTGGTTCACGGTTCACCCGGCCCAAATAGATCATGATTTAGTGTTCATTATTTAGTATTTAGGGTGTAAATGGTTCACCCGGCCCGATTAAGTCATGATTTAGGACAATTTTATAGTTTTTCATACATGAAAATTTTCACACTAGACCTACTCTAAATTAATACCCATCTTTTTTCAAGTATTAAAACGATATGCTATTATACTTACTTCGTCCCACTATAAGTTTTTCACTTTTACTTTTTCTCCATTTCACAATAATTTTCCCCTTCCATTTTACTATCATAATTTTAATCCTCAATTTTCATACAAATATTACAAAAACTATCACTTATCACTTCACTCATGATTCTAACATTTTTTTTTCTCTCTCTCTCAACTCCAAAAAGTACCCTTTACTTTTCGGATTTGGATCATGTGTTGAACAGAACTGTGTTGTGCAGTAGAGACTCATACATGTCTATTGTATATTGTTGGATCCAGGATATCAAAACACTGTGTTATTCAACTAAAAATGCACTATAGACCCGTATAGGTCTACTTGCACACGGTGTTGTACAACATAAATCAAAATTCTTATTTGCCTGCACAATTTATTACTCCCTTTATTTTACAAAGTCTATTGATTTTGATGTTTTGTATAAAATTAAGATGATATAAAATTTTGACAAATTTATCCTCCAATAAAGGAAAGAGAGGAGAGAGCGTGTGAGGAAAAATATATTTTTCATATAAAACCGAATTCTTTACGGGCAATATTATAGAGAATTGTGAAAAAAATAGCAAAAATGACAATCATTTTGAAACAAAATTTAAGTCCAAAAAAATGACAAACAATATAAAACTGAGAGAGTGTTTTTATATATTTTCTTAATCAATGTGCCCAAAAGAAAGAGGAAACATGTAGTAGAATGGAGGGAATACTATATTTCATCATGAGACTGTCTCATTTGGCCCACGAGCAAATGGGCAGTCCGATGGCACGTGTTGGGAGATGAATTTAATAAAGATTTTGATTAGATCCTAAAACCCCTGAGTATGACATGTATCAGGATATCTTGATAGTATAAAATCAGGATCAAGTTTCAATAGAAATTAGGACTCATGATTATCTGCACCATGTATAGTCAGCAAATATAGATTAGGGAATTTTAATGTACTGAAGACTCAGAAGAATCCTGAAGACTCAGAAGACTCTGAAACTTAGAAGTATCCTGAAGACTAAAGAATCCTGAAGACCCGAAGATCCTGAAGACTGTCTTTTGTACTGATAAAAAAGGACCCTGAACCACTATCTTAATGAAATAGTGATATGTTCATTCCTAGTACAAACTAACAGAATGTTAGACATTTGTGGACATTAAAGAACATATCAGATCAGAAAGGTCAACATAAAAAGAGCTGTTTTGCTTGTCTCTATTTAAAAGAAGATTTCGACCAATGAGGAGGCAACAACAACGTACTTTACTGACACTGAAAGCGACATCTCACTGAAGAAATGTCAGGTATGATATCTTTCAGTTCACAGAAATTGGTGATTGGCTACATGGCTTCATATTTCCTAAAACATGCAAGGGTGTGTTCAAACATTAGAAATAGCCGTTCATCAATAACCAGAAGAGGAAACTCTCGATGCTATCTCTTTCAACGGATAGTTTTTTCAAGAGTGACCCTTGGAGAAGTTGCCTATAAATACCAGTGACCTTCACCATTGAAAGGTTACGGGAAATCAAAGCAACTCCAGAGCTCATTCGTATTCTTGCAAATTGAAGCACTCGAAAAACCTAAGATTTTCCAAGTGTTTCACATTGAAGAGAGCTCATTACACTAAGCCTAGATTTGATAGATATATCCAAAGCTTAGTAGAGATATCCTACCCTTTGCATTTGTTCTTATTGTAAAGGATATCTCATCCTAGTTGGAAACCAACCCAAACCAAACCCTTTTGTTAGGTAGTTTGTGTATTGTGTGAATTGTTGGTGAGAAAGAGTTGTAAAGAGCAAGTAAGCTGCAGTGAGTTAGCCAGAAAGCTCTAGAGAAGAAGTGAGTAAACTGTTTTAGACAGTCAAAAAGCTTGTGTGTGTTGAGTTAGTAAGCTGCAAGGTAGTTAGCCAGAAAACTCAAGGTAGAAAAGTTAGTAAGCTGTTGTGTTCAACCTGAAAGCTTTAGGTGATAGTGAGTTAAGGAATTTCTCTGAAGATTAGAGAGAGTGGATGTAGGAGCTTGAGTCTCTGAACCACTATAATTGCTGTGTTATTTGCTTTCTGTTTTGCATTCTATCTGTTGCATATTTTCACTAAAAGCATATTGTTTTCTTGATACTCAGTTGGAATCAATCCACTGAACGTGCATTAACTGAATCACAGCCTTAACCACTGTTTTAACTAAGGAAGAGGTTTTCAGCAATATAAATCGAGTATAAACTTAGGGCCAACACATTCCGCACTCTTGATTAGCTAGAACAAATAGTTACCAAACTGAACCAACTCCAGTAAGATAATTATCTGATCCAAGCTTCTCAGGATCTCTGATAAAACTCAGGATCAGTTGGGCTAATCTGAAGCTTCTGAAAGCTGCTCAGGATCACTGTCTCAGTAGACTTTGACTCAGGGCGATTTGTGCTTCTTAGGGCAAAATCCTCAGGACATCCTGACCCTTCTGATCTCAGTAAGAAACTTTTTTTAAAATCACTGAACACGTGTATTCCCCCCCCCCCACATACACGTGTAAGACTCGTTTGCACCGGGACCAACAAGTGGTATAAGAGCAGTGGTTCATTTTGACCACTTGCTTTGGTGGCCATAATCTATTTGCTGAAAGACTTTGGTGGTCTACTGAATAGATCTTATTGTTGATATCTTACAAGGCTCATACATCATGCCTTCTAAGAAACTTCCTATGTTCTCTGTTGATAGCTATGACCTATGGAGATTGAGAATGCAGGCACATCTGTATTCTAAGCCTGAAAGAATGTGGAGAGTGGTTTCTGAAGGACCATTCAAATACACTGTTGTAAATCCCAGAATTACTGATACTGAGAGGAATGATCCCAGAGATGAATTTCCAAAACCTGATGACCAACTTACTCCTGATGAGAGAAAGTTAGTCAATTTGGACTACATTGCTAAAGATACTTTATATAACACTATTGATGATGGTGTTATGGGGATGATTTCTCACTATGAAACTGCCAAAGAAATATGGGACACACTTGCTATCATGTGTCAAGGCACAGATCATATTAAAGAGAACAAACTGTCTGTTGCTATTGGAAAGTTTGACAGCTTTGAAATGGAAGATGGTGAATCCATTGACAAACTGGAAGTCAGATTCACTAGCATTATGAATGATCTGAATGCTCTTGGGAAAAGATACCCACAGAGAGAAGTGGCACTGAAAATTCTTAGAGGATTATCTAAGAAATGAGATATACATGTTGTGGTGATTGAAAACACCAAGAATATTGATTCCATGCCATACCAACAAGTTTTCTCTGAACTGAAAGCTTATGAATTTGTAATTGATAAGAAAACCAAGAAATCTGACAGCAAAGATGAATCTTCATCTAGCAAGAATGTGGCTTTCAAAGCTAAAGAGAAATCCTGTAAAACTAGAGAATCTGATAACCCACTTGCCAAAAATCAGGATGAGCAAGAGGATAAGCTAGTACTGTTGGCAAGGAGGTTTGAAAGACTCAATAGTAGATATGGAAAGTACAAGAAGTACTATAAAAACAACAGGTACAGGAACATGAATAACTCAGAAGCTGAGGACAGATCCACTGAGAAAAGGAAGGACCACAAAGCTGAAGGTTCCTCATCCAGAAAAAGGGATTCCAAGACCAAGGAGGAAAGTGATCAGGATGATGATACCAACAGATGTTATAACTGCTAAAAGAAGGGTCACTTCCAGTATGATTGTCCTGAGCTGAGTGCCAAGGAAAGAAAGGAGAGACAAGCCAAGAGAGACAGAAAGATCTCTAGCAAGAAGGCTATGATTGCTGAAGAAGAAGAACAATCTGAAGAAGGATCCAGTTCTTCAGATGAGATATTCTCAGATAGTGACAGTGATGATATCTGCCTTATTGCCATGGAGGAGGTAAATTCTTCTATCTCTGTTGTTGCTCCTACACAAGCACCTGAGTTATCAAGTTCATCTGTAACCAGTAACTTTGACCTGATGGATTCTTTTGAGAATATTATGAAGGACTATTATGTGTTACAAGAACCGCTCATAGAAACTCAAGAGCAGAATAAGGAACTGATTGCTGAAAATCTGAGGTGGAAAGACTCTAATACTGCTGAGATCACTTCTCAATTGATGGGAACTACTGATGAACTGGATGTTCTGAAAGTACAACTCTCAGAAAAGGAGAAAGTGATAGAGACCCTGAAAGGAAAATTAGAGAAATCCACTGAGGAAAATCAACTTGTCAGGACTGAATTCAATGACCTCTTTGAGAAGCATGAAACTCTAAAGAAAAGTGAGGATAGTATGCGGAGAAAGTTAGCTCTATTGAATTCTGCATCTAAAGTAATAAATTTGAAATTGAGTTATCAAAGACACCCGAACTATAAAGGCTGGATTGGGATATAATCCAGGGGGAACCTCACAAGGTCTTCTAAATGCTGCTTCTTCTAGTAGCACCAAGATTGTCTTTGTTAAACCGGTGGCATGTACTAATCTTCTTACTGAAGAACAACCACGTGTTTTAGACAAGGGTAAAGGACATATGGTTTCAGAAAAACTGAAGGTTCAGGAAAGAAAGCCCAAACCTCAGGAAAAAGCTAGAAAACCTGAACACTCAGTAGGAGATCCTCAGGCCAGTACTTCAAAGCCTCAGGCTATGAATACCAACCTGAAGAGATCTGCAATGAACCATCAGAGGAATCTTCAGAAGAGAAACACTCAGCAGAGATATTCTCACCTGAAGAGACCAAGTCCTCAGGATACTGAAAGACCACAATTTCAGTACAGGAAACCTAAACCCCACTTGCCTAAGGGTAAAGGTTTCCTAAACCCTAGTCAGCAGAGACATAGACCAGCTGCACCAAGGCCAAAGCATTGGAACAAAAGGCTTGAACCCAAGAAGAACTCTAAGGCTCATGTTCATGCTAAGGCTGGCACTCATACACAGAGTACTGCCAAGGCACCTAGGGTGGTGAATGTGTATGTAGATGTTTATGGGAGACAAATCAGTCACTCTAAAATAATTAGAGTTATCAGGCAGATTTGGGTTCCAAAAGGTACAACTAACCTGGTAGGACCCTACACCAAATGGGTACCTAAGGCTTGATTTGTTTTTCAGGTGAAGGAAAAGGGCACTGAGCTGAATAAAGACAACATAGCCCTGATGAGTGGAAGTGAATTGGCTCCTGCTGCATGGTATCTGGACAGTGGATGTTCAAGACATATGACAGGATATAAACAATTACTCACTGACTATGTTGAGCAAGAAGGCCCTCAGATTATTTTGGAGGCAATTCCAAAGGACAAAATGAAGGATATGGAACTCTTGAAGTTGATTCTGTTCATATCCATGGTGTATCATATGTGTCTGGTTTAAAGCATAATTTGCTTTCTATCAGTCAATTCTGTGACAAAGGATTCAGTGTTGAGTTCTCGAAGAACTTATGTTATGTGAAAGATAATGCTTCACATCAAATATTATTGATTGGTACTAGAAAAGGAAATGTGTATCTTGCTGATTGAAAATTATCTCCTAAAGATACATGTTTGGTTGCAAAAAGTTCTACTGATACCAGTTGGCTGTGGCACAAAAGGCTGAATCACTTAAACTTCAAAACCCTGATCAAACTTGCAAGATTAGCACTTGTGAGGGGGTTACCCAATGAAGTGTTCAGTAAAGATCATATATGTGATGCTTGTCAGAAAGGAAAACAAATCAGAGCATCATTCAAAAGCAAAGTAGAAGTTTCTACTGACAGAATTCTACAACTGTTACATATGGAGATCTTTGGTCCAGTAACACCTGTAAGCATTAATGACAGGAAATATACACTTGTGGTAGTTGATGACTACTCTAGATATACATGGGTCATATTCTTACTCAGTAAGAAAGAGACTCAGACAAAACTGCCAGAATTACTGAAAAGACTCAGTACTGAAAAGAACCTGAGTGTGGTCAAGATCAGATCAGATAAAGGCACTGAATTTATCAACCATATTATATCTGATTATTGTGCAGCAAATGGAATAGCTCATGAAACATCAGCTGCAAGGACCCCACAACAAAATGGTGTTGCTGAAAGAAGAAATAGGACTCTAAAAGAAGCTGCAAGAACAATGATTGCTGAAGCTGACATTCCTAAGAGATTTTGGGCTGAAGCTATCAACACTGCATGCTACTCTCAGAACAGATCCATGCTGACCAAGAATCAAGGCAAAACACCTTATGAGCTGTGGAATGAAAGGAAGCCTCTTGTTTCTTTCTTTCGTGTGTTTGGTTGTAAGTGTTTCATACACAATAATGGTAAAGATCAGTTGAAAACTTTTGATAGCAAAGCTGATGAAGGAATATTCTTAGGATATTCTGAAGTCAGTAAAGCCTTCAGAGTTTACAACTGTAGGACCCTTTATTGTGGAAGAGACACCTCATGTTGTTTTTTATGAATCTACTTGTGTTCAGAAGAAACAGGAACATGATTCAGGAGATCTGATTAAGAGAATCACCAGACTTAGCCTGAAGAAAAATGATAAAACATCCTCTGAGCATGGAAAGAAGAAGTCAATCACTTTCTATGAATGGAGTGAATCAGACTCAGATAAAGAAGCTCATGATGGAAATACTCAGGATGGTGAGACTCAGGACAATAATTCTCCTCTGAAAGAAAGCCAACACACTGAAGCTGACCAAACTGAACATACACCAGTTCAGACTCAGGTATGTAATGCCGATGAAGATGTGGTCACAACTGAGACAAACTCTGAATCTATCAACCAAGGGGGAACAAATGTCTCTGACAATGTTCTGAATGGAATTTCCCCTGAGGAAGATGATTCACTCTCTCCTTTTTCGTTGTTCCCTGAATTTGATGAATTACCTGAACCTAACATTTCTGATGTTGAGGACACTACTGAAGGGGGAACATCAAGGAGAAAATGGCTGGATAGTCATCCTACAAGTCAGATTGTGGGTGATCTATCAGAAGGTGTTAAAACAAGAAGGTTCCATGGAGAAAGTGCTTTTTTCTGCTGCTTCCTATCTGAAAAAGAACCTACTGAGATTGAAGAAGCTCTTCAAGATTCATTCTGGATTACTGCTATGCAAGAAGAGCTAAATCAGTTCACAAGAAATGAAGTTTGGGAGTTAGTGGACAGACCTAAGAGGCACAATGTGATTGGAACTAAGTGGGTGTTCAAGAATAAGAGAGATAAAAACAACAACATTGTAAGAAACAAGGCAAGGCTAGTTGCACAAGGTTATTCCCAAGAAGAAGGTTTGGATTATGATGAAACCTTTGCACCTGTTGCAAGACTAGAAGTCATCAGAATGTTTCTTGCATATGCTGCCCACATGAAATTCACAGTCTATCAGATGGATGTGAAAAGTGCATTTCTGAATGGTGTGCTTAAAGAAGAGGTTTATGTGGAACAACCTCCAGGATTTTGTCAGAATGACCAAGTTTACAGGCTCAGGAAAGCCTTGTATGGTCTTAAACAAGCACCCAGAGCATTGTATGATACACTTTCTCAATTTCTTACTGACCATGGTTTTATCAAAGGAACTATTGATAGAACTTTGTTCAGGCTAGAAGATGGGAAGGATATCTTACTAGTTCAGATCTATGTAGATGACATTATATTTGGATCTCTAAATCATCAGATGTGTGAGAAGTTTTCTACCCTGATGAAAGGAAAGTTTGAGATGTCTATGATGGGGGAGATGAATTTCTTTCTAGGACTTCAAGTAAAACAGACTAAGGAAGGAATATTCATCAATCATGCAAAATACACCAGAGATCTAATTGCTAAGTATGGTATACAGAATTGCAATGCGGTTAGGATTCCTATGAATACTAACTACAAGATGGATCCTGATCCTGAAGGCAAATCAGTAAATCACACTGATTATAGAGGGATCATTGGAGTATTGCTCTATCTCACAACAAGTAGGCTTGATATTACATTTGCTGTTGGATATGTGTAAGATACCAAGTTAATCCTAAGACTAGTCACATGGAGGCTGCTAAAAAGATTCTGAAATATCTTAAGGGCACTGTGAATAGAGGATTATGGTATCCAGTTGATGATAACCTTGAATTAACTGGTTATTCAGATGCTGATTATGGTGGATGTAGAATTGACAGGAACTTGTCAATTTCTTGGAAGTAAACTGATATCATGGTTTTCAAAGAAACAGACCTCAGTAGCAACCAGTACTACTGAAGCCGAATACATGGTTGCAGGAAGCTGTTGTGCATAGATCATTTGGCTCAGACAACAATTAAGGGATTATAAGATTATAGCCAATGAAATACCTATATTTTGTGACAATAATAGTGCAATTGCTATTACACAAAATCCAATATTGCACACCAGAAGCATGTTGATATCAGACATCACTTCATCAGAGATCATGTTGAGAAGAAGGACATCAGAATGGAGAAAATTCATACTGATAAACAGAGAGCTGACATCTTGACTAAACCTTTGGCTGAATCAAGATTTCAGGAACTATCAGTTGAATTAGGGATGTTGGATCCAGGCTAATGAATTTTCACTGAAGGGAGAAGTTCTTCAGGGGGAATAACTCAGGACAAAATTTTCTCAGGATGGAAACTGAGACTCAGGACAAAATTTTGTCAAGATCAATATTCAGTAAGGTTTATGTATTCAAATAATCCTGAAGTTATATTGATACATGCATTAAATTCAGTAGCATTTATTACACAAGGGATTACTCAGTAATCATTTGAAATAAATGACAAAAGACCTGAACTTTTAAAGCGGGAATGTCTTTGACTGAAAAAGACGAACAATCACCTCTATTTTCGTGAAACAACCATCTGTCAACCTATAAACTGCTACTTGCCTATTGTCAAGGAATTTAGCCAAAAATAGTCTTTTTCTCTCGAGATTTTCTTTAAATCTCAGATTAAATCTCAACCACTCATCGTATTTTCGAGATTTAATCACAGCCATTGATCTTTAATTCACATATCATATATAAACTAACTGTTATCCCTCATTCATTTATTTCTCACATTTAAACGTTCAAAATTCCCAAATTCCTTAAAACCTTCAAAAACCTTCAAACCCTTCATATACACTACCCATAAATCGTCTCAAAAATGGAATTCCCAAGCTATGCCATGATTAAGAATCTCGCCAAGACAGAAAAACCATATTTTGAACATGTGGTGGCAATGGTTGATAATAAAGCAACCCAAGTGGAAGAAGAAGCTCTGAATATGCTTCAGATGGCTCGCTTATCACTTCTAGTAAGCAATATGCCAGAATTGGAGTTTGCATAGGAGGTGTTGCAGTTTGTGATCAATCTAAGCGAAGGAGATGACGGTGGACTGGTGTCGCAGTTGAGCTTCGGCACTTATGCAAAGTCCAGGGCAGAGGTGGTTCGCACTATTAAGGTATCCCTATCATTAGATGACATAAATTCTGCTTATGAATTAAATGATAGTGGAGAGGATCCTGCTCAATATATGGCGGGACGAGAGTAAGAAATTTTGGATAGATTTGCGGAAACCAAGGCAGAATTGAAAGGTGCGTTGCACAAATGGTGTTTGAAACCCAAATACCGAGTTTTAATCGACATTGTTGCAAAATGCTTGATGAGCACATCGGGAAGTCTTGAGCAGGTGAGCAGGAACAAGTTAAGGCTCATGGCTGTAATAGAGGATTCACCCTCTATAGACTTCAACTGGCTTAAATTTTTGGTGAACTGCATTCTTCACCAGAATGAGAAACTGAAGTATGCTAAAGGGGCGTTCATCAAGAATGGGAAAGTATTGTTTGGGACTAAGATTAGCTTTCTAATAGAAACTTTGTCCCGGGAAGAAATGTTCTTGATGGGCGGTGTTGAGTTTTCAAGGACTCGCATCATGTTCAGAAAGCCAAAAGCCCAGAAGAAGAAGGCAGTAAGCCAAGGCTTGACGGTTCAGGAGGAACCTGAGGATCAGGACGAGTCTAGTTCTGATCAGGATGATGTTGTGATTGCTGATATTGTTCAGAAATCGGTCATGACAACACCAGTAAAACATCCTGAGGCTTCAGGACATGAAGAACGGAAGAAGAAATCCCTTGATCTTCTAAGAGTAAAAAGAGAGACCGGAGAGAAGCTGAAGCAAAAGGCGTTGGCACCTCAGAAGAGGAAAAGACTTCAAACTATTGCTGAGAAGGAGGTCAGTGACACCGAAGAAACTCAAACTGAAGCCCAGCAAGGAATAAAATCTCCACTTCAGGTGCTTGCTCAAGTAGTAAAGAATGTTCAGGAGCAGGACACTGAAGAAAATGTATTCTCAGAGGTACTTGAAACTTCCCTGAGCACTGATAAAAATTCTCAGGAGATTTTCAAGGGACCTCAGGAGCAGACAAAATCTCAGGATCTGCTGAGTTTAGATACTCTACTGAAAGAACCATTTCTTGATCCTTCCGCACTACAACTCATTCAATTCGAACTTAATGTTCCAGAAAGTCCTGAATTGAAGAAAGGCGAAGCAGAAGAAACAGAATGGCGAAGCAAGGGAGAACGATTCATCTTGGATAGATACCCTGAACTGAATGCTTATCCTGACCTTCAGGATATTTCTTCAGGCTCAGGACAACGGTCTATATCCTGAATCAGACACTCCCAGAGATGCTGAACATTGCCTCCTTCAGAGGAGAAGATTGGTGGAGTGCTGAGACTGCTGCTTTGACAAAATTCTCAGGTTTCAGGAAGACCAAGCTCAGAATCAAAGTTGTTTAATTTGATGAGCTGGTAGAAAGGAAATTAGCTGAAAGGAGGAAAGCTGAGGCTGATGCATCCTGTTCACATAATCAGGAAGAAGATGTTGGGGAATTAATTGCCAGGATCTATTCGGGATGAATATTTAAATATAAATTTAATTCTAACAATTATTACTAGCATGAATTAATCCTATATTAATTCAAATAATAATTCAACAACAAATCATGCATATAAACAGTTCACGTAAATCCTACGCATGCGAAATTACTATGGGTTTACGTAAACTAACCTCTCGGAGTGACAACCGTTGAGAAGATGGATCCCGGTCACACGAACACACCAAAAGACCTTCTCAAGTATTCCCTTATCCTTGTTCAACAATCCGGTGGTAGGAACTCACGAACAATTTAACAAAAGGAAAAAAAATAAAATTATGTTGCACCACCTCTGTGGATTTCTAATTTTTCCAACACATGAAATTGCACTTGGGGATGAAAAGATCATCCCCTACTTATAATAAAAGGGTTGGACGATTTTTAGTGTAGGAATAAGGATGGGAAAATATTTTTCTTAATCTCCAAGAAATCTTGAATATATCTAATATATTCTTTTCTCCATATTTAAAATATTCCATAAAAATCCCACCTCCTTATACTTATGGATTTTTGAAAAATATGAGGAGTAGGAATCCAAGATTTGGATCTTCTTGAATTTATGAGATATTCTTGTATTCCAATAATACATATCTTCCATAATATCTTTTCAAGAAAGTCAAGAAAATATTTCCTCTCCTTATTTTTCTTGATTTTTGAAAATATGCTTAATAAATAACCAAGTGGAAGATTTCTTGAATTTAATGAGATAATCTTGTATTCCAAGAATACTTATCTACATTCCATAACAAAATTCAAAGAAAATATTTCTCCCTCTTTTATTTATTATTTTCGAAAATTTTTAGGAAAAATAGGCAACCATAATTTATTTTATTTTAAACACCTTTTTCAGTTATTGGACATTATGTTTGGGCTACTTGAGGGGCCTTTAGGAGAATTAAGATTGGACCTTCCAATGGACTTTGAATATCTAATATTGAGCCACAATATTATTCAAGCCCATAAATATTAATTAATCCCACTACATAATTAATATTGCACTATCCATCTTAACCCATATTACTGTTAATATGACTCCTGGTCATTATTTCTCGTGTTTAAGATTATCCAGCCCATTAATTAATTCAAGCCACTAAAACAGTTTTCCTTTAATTAAAATATTTTGTCCTTGGTCAAGGAACGATTCAACATTATTATCCATACCGGAAACTAATTCCACTTGCAAGATTTGGTATGATAAATCTTATGAACCTCCCAAGGGGGCAAATCGAACAAGCGTACTTGCACACGATTCTTCGTATTAAATCTTAGCAATCGCATGTGACCAGTAATATTGCCCAAGATATAAAGTATTGAATCTCATTGATTCTCTACCCGTCATAAGTCAAAGCAATAATTATTAACCACACACGATCCTATTTAAGGGACGAGGATTAAGAAATAACGAACCACTGAGGTCTAATTCTTCCTAATTCAATGCTGAAGAATTTATCCTCCTGTAGGTCCTATTCAGTGCATCAGTCATGCACTAGTGTAATCTCTTGGTCAAGACAAGCCAATCTGAGCCTTACACTTCAACCTTTCACGATGGATTGTTCATTTCCATCTAGGTCGTGAACAGCGTACTTTTAGTTACATGGGACTGTTAATTTAATCTTATGTGATCTGGTATCACTAAATTAACTACAATGTAACACGTACTGTTTATTGAACAATTATGCAGTAAATATATGTAACATTCAATGATATTTAAAGCATCAATGATAAATAATTTATTTCAGTAAATAAGACAGAAACTCAGTTTGGTTATACAAAGTAAAAGCATACTTTCTAGTATAACCCCAACAATCTCCCACTTATACTTAAAGTCTGCTTTTAAGTATACTACAACATATCTCGTGTAGTTCCTAATATGTGACATCTAATGTCACCTACACAAACCTAATAATATCTCCCACTTATACTCAAAGCAGATTGGCAACGATCTTGACACCCATTCCTTCCACATGTCTCTCGAATGTATTCTGAGGCAGACCCTTTGTGAATGGATCTGCTAGGTTGTCTTCTGACGTGATCTTTGCCACCTCTATATCTCCTCTCTTAACGATTTCTCGTATAAGATGGTATTTCCTTTCAATGTGTTTGCTGGCCTTGTGGGCTCTTGGTTCCCTTAAATTTGCAACTGCTCCGGCATTATCACAGTAAACAGTGATTGTCCTGGGCAAATTCCGAACTACATCCAAGTCCACTAGGAAGTTCTTGAGCCAAACCGCTTCTTTCGCTGCCTCGCAAGCAGCTACGTATTCGGCTTCCATGGTAGAATGGGCGATGCATTTCTACTTAACACTTCTCCATGTCATGGCTCCTCCCCCATGCAAAACACACTACCGGAGGTAGATTTTCTGGAATCTAAGTCTGATTGGAAATTCGAGTCCGTGTAATCGACGGGGATTAGACTGTCTGACTGATAAACTAACATTCTATCCCGAGTTCATTTCAGATACTTCAGAATGTTCTTAACTGCTGTCCAATGCTCTTTTCCTGGATTACTTTGATATCTCGCCACCATGCCAACGGCAAAGCAGATATCTGGTCTCGTGCACAACATTGCACACATAAGGCTTCCGATAGCCGAAGCATAAGGAATGCCTTTCATGTCATCTATCTATTTTTGTGTCTTAGGGCACATTTCCTTGGATAGATGGATTCCATGCCTGAAAGGTACGAAGCCTTTCTTGGAGTCCTGCATGTTGAAACGCTTCAAGACAGTGTCTATATATGAAGCTTGCGATAAGCCTATCATCATTTTCTTGCGATCTCGAGTGATCTTGATCCCAAGGATGTGCCCGGCTTCCCCTAAGTCCTTCATATCAAACTGTTTTGAAAGCCATGCCCTTACGTCTGACAGCACCTTTACATCGTCACCGATGAGCAGAATGTCGTCTACGTATAGTACTAAGAATACCAATGCAGTTTCGACACGCTTCTTGTACACACAACTTTCGTATTCATTTTGATCAAACCCATAAGACTTTATTACTTGATCAAAACATTGGTTCCAAGCTCTGGATGCTTGTTTGAGTCCATAAATGGACTTCTTGACCTTGCAAACTAGGTGTTCTAGGCCTTTTTCAATGAAGCCTTGGGGTTGTTGCATATAGATCTCCTCTTCAAGACTTTCGTTAAGGAAAGCCGTCTTGACATCCGTTTGCCAGATTTCAAAGTCGAGATGCGCAGCAATCGACAAGAGAATTCAGATGGACTTGAGCATTGCTACAGGTGAAAAGGTTTCCTCATAGTTGATCCCCTCTTTCTATGTATAACCTTTCGCCACAAGCCTTGCCTTGAAGGTTTTCACCTTCCCATCCGGTCCTCTTTTCCTCTTGTATACCCACTTGCAGCCAATGGGTTTGACCCCATTAAGTGGTTCGACTAGCTCCCACACTCTGTTATGATCCATAGAACCCATTTCGGCTTCCATTGTTGTTTACCAAGAAATCGCATCCTTGTCTTGGACTGCCTCGTCGTAAGTCCATGGGTCTGATTCATCTTGACCGGGGACTAAGTCCGAGGACTTTCCTATCCCCATGAATCTCTCGGGTTATCTCACAACCCTCCCACTACGTCGAGGTTCCGGTTGTGTAAGTGTGTCATTTGGTATGTCATCTTGTGCAACAGTTAGCGAGGTTAGCCCTCTAAGCTCATTTAAGGTAATCTCATACGGGCTTTCTTTTCGTTCATATAGTCTTCTTCCAAAAATCTAAAGTGGGTGCTTATTACCACCTTTTGATCCTCGGGACCATAGAACATACACCCTTTTGTTCCTCGGGTACCCTATAAACCTTAATTACGATCGAGGATCCAATTTTCCTACTCCTTGTCCAACACGTGGGCGGACACCCTAAATTCTCATGTGTCTCAAAAACGGGCTTGCGCCCGTCCACAATTCTTTGGGAGTTTTGGGAACCGACTTGGATGGCACCAAGTTCGAATATAAGCCATTGTTTCAAAGGCCGCGACCCGAATCGACTTGGGTAGATCCGCATAACTCATCATTGATCTAACCATTTCTAAAAGAGTTCTATTTTTTCGCTCTGCAACCCCGTTTTTGTTGAGGGGTTCCGGGTGCAGTTAGCTGGGATACAATCCCTTCATCTGACAAGTAGTTCAAAAACTCATCGCTGAGGTACTCGCCTCCACGATCAGATCGTAGAGACTTGATACGTTTTTCCCTATGATTCTCTGCTTGAGCCTTAAATTCTTTGAATTTGTCAAAGGTCTCAGATTTATGCTTCATAAGGAAAATGTAGCCGTACCTTGAGTAATCATCAATGAAGGTGACGAAATACTCATAACCTCCTCTTGCTTTGATTGACATTGGACCACATACGTTGGTGTGAACGATTTCCAACACTTCTTTGGCTCTATTCCCCTTGGCTCCGAATGCCCTCTTGGTCATTTTACCCTCCAAACATGATTCGCAAGTTGGGATTGGTTCAACCCGGAGAGACTCCAATGAACCATCTTCTACCAACATTTGAATCTTTTTTTGGATTAATATGTCCCAATCTAAGATGCCATAGAAGTGTCTCGTTCACGTCTGATGAACGTTTTCTTTTATCGGAAATAGTTGATGTGTTATAGGATGCATTTCGTGAGTGGTGTGCACAGTTAATTGTATAGAGATTGTTCAACAACGTTCCATGACAGATAAATTTATTATAAAAAGAAATGGTAACAACTTTATCAAAAGTAACCGAATATCCATCAAGGTAGAGTTTAGAAATCGAAATTAAATTCTTTCTAAAACTAGGAACGTAAAGAACATCTCTTAAAATTAAAACTCTGTCTTCAAAAGACAGGTGCACTTTTACCACTGCTTCAGCTGCCACTCTCGTAGCATCGCCCAGTGTGATGAGGATTTCACTCCCACTAAGTTACCGGGTCCGCTTGAACCCCTGTAAAGTGAAACAAACATGATCAGTGGATCCCGTATCCACCACCCATAAATGGTAGGCATACGCCGCTAAACAAGTTTCAACAACTAGTGCGTGAGAATTACCTTTCTTTCCATTTCATTTAGGATTGGAACAGGCTGACCTCCATTGTCCCACACTTTTGCTTTCCAAATGTTTCCTCTTGTTTGAACCTTCACTCTTGAGGGACGTTGAGCCCACTTGGTTTAGCCTTTCTTTCTCACCGTTATTACCACCAATTGGCCTAGAAGGAAAAGAAGACCCTTTTGTGACCAAGTGCCCTTTCTTGCGCTCCTCTTCCTCTTCGACCAATGTAAGAGCATTCACTAGATCATCCACAGAGAAATCTAGATCTTCCAATAGGTACTCTAGATAGGGATGATCATAGCTCTTTGGCAGAGTGTGGAGTATGAAATCAACCTTAGTTTTGAAATTACATTTTTCGCCAAGAATCTCAAGTTCCTCAAAGAGAACCATAACCCTAAGAACGTGCTCCCTTGCGGTCATTCCTTCTTCCATTTTTATCTTGGCCATTTCAAGCCTTATGCTTTGGATGGCTATATGGGCCGAATGTGAAAACATCTCTTCGAGATTCCGCATAATGTCTGCAGCTGATTCAAATCCTTGATGAAGGCGTTTCAACAAATCAGACATATTTGTCAACATTGTTTCCTTCACCAATTGATTAGTCAACTCCCATTCACTATGTTCCATCTCGTCCCATATGCCAGTGCCCTTAGCAGGTTTTTCGGGTTTTGGTGTGTCAAGCACCCATTTGGATTCTTGTGCAGTTAGGACAATTATAATTTTTCATTTTTAAACAAAGTAGTTTTCACCAGTTAATTGATGGTCTTTAAGTATAGAATACAACGGATTAAAAGGTTGCGACATGCTGAGTTGAAATAAATAACAATTTGTGTAAGCACAAACATATCACAAGGTTCGATCACATGTATCATATTAAGATCTCAAAAAAATATGAACATGCATCAGCCAACATCTCAAAACAGTTTAAATAAGTCACGTGGGGTGGGTCATTATTTAAACACATTCAAGCAGGTTACAAACAAAACAGTTACAAACCTTTAATATCCAGATTAATAGTTGGCTCCCACTTGACCAATATAAAATTGACAGGGACTTCGGGGAAGTATATGCATATCAATTTTATATCTAAGTAATAACCATGATTAAATACAGAATTATTACTTTGCTTTGAACGATCCTCGTGGGGAGGGTCATCGTCGCCACTAATAATAACCCACAATCATCCTTTCAGAATTTATTCATGTGAAATCTATCTTTTGGCCGTCCCGTGGGGGGAATTTCTCCAAAAGAATCCACAAATAAATAAATCATGGAGGTCAAATTAATTCAATTTTATTATCCGGAATAAAATTGTCAATTAATTGATTAAGCATACTTAGTAATTTTCGAAGGTGAGATTTTTCAAAAATATTTTCTCATGCATCGCATATTTAAACACAATTTAAATAAGCATAAAAAAATGCAAAATTTCAAAACAAAATTAAACACATTGGGCACATATATCCAATTGTCACGGTTAAATTTTGTCATGTCTTGATCTTGAGAAAATGTCTTTATGGCCTTCATCGTTCGTCTCGAAAAGCTCCCACTTGACCGTCTCGAAAAAAATGCCTTGTCAAGCCATGTCATCGACCAGCTCGCGGGTCAGAGTGCTCGCCTTTCACTTCCCCGACCATGTCCATCGGCGCCCGTCTGCCTGATAAGCGCCAGCGCCGCGTCGCCAGCCGGTGCTCGGCACTTCTCGGTAAACGTCGGCGGCCTTTGCCAGCGTCAGCCCCCAGCCTTGCGAGTGCTTCGCCCGCCCATCTGCGGATCCCGCCTCATGCCATCGCCTTGCCTGCGCCCAAGACGGTCGTGCCCCGGCCCCCAGCCTCATCGCTCGGCCCACACCTCGCCCCACGCCCGTTTTACGCTGCCCAGGCGTCCCGCGTCGCAGCGTCTTCCTTATTCACATTTCGCACGCCCCGCTTTACTTTCGGTTACGGATATAAATCTTTTAATTCTTCGTCTTCGCCTCCACCTCCGTTTCTGATCCGGTTACAATTTATTTAAAAAAATAAATAAACCTAGATCTAGACTAGTCTATTACATTGATCAAATCAAACAAATCCTAATCTACGCGTGGATTTTCTCACGAGGCAAAACAAATTCGAACGAATCGAATTAAAAACCACAATTTATATGCATGCATAAATATAAACATTCATCAAATACCATGCCAATTGGATACCTGCAAAAAAGATCTAGCAATTCTACTATCCAATTTTAAATTTAATGAAAATGAATTAAATTACAATTTAAAATTCAGAGCCCGAAACCGAGGCTCTGATACTAGTTGTTGGGGACATAATTGTCCGGATCTATTCGGGATGAATATTTAAATACAAATTTAATTCTAACAATTATTTCTAGCATGAATTAATCCTATATTAATTAAAATAATAATTCAACAACAAATCATGCATATAAACAGTTCACGTAAATCCTACGCATGCGGAATTACTACGGGTTTACGTATACTAACCTCTCGGAGTGACAACCGTTGAGAAGATGGAACCCGTTCACACGAACACACCAAAAGACCTTCTCAAGTATTCTCTTATCCTTGTTCAACAATCCGGTGGTAGGAACTCGCGAACAATTTAACAAAAGGAAAAAAATAAAATTATGTTGCACCACCTCTGTGGATTTCTAATTTTTTCAACACATGGAATTACACTTGGGGATGAAAAGATCATCCCCTATTTATAATAAAAGGGTTGGACGATTTTTAGTGTAGGAATAAGGATGGGAATTTTTTTTTCTTGATCTCCAAGAAATCCTGAATATATCTAATGTATTCTTTTCTCCATATTTAAAATATTCCATAAAAATTCCACCTCCTTATACTTATGGATTTTCGAAAAATATGAGGAGTAGGAATCCAAGATTTGGATCTTCTTGAATTTTTGAGATATTCTTGTATTCCAATAATACATATCTTCCATAATATCTTTTCAAGAAAGTCAAGAAAATCTTTCCTCTCCTTATTTTTCTTGATTTTCGAAAATATGCTTAATAAATATCCAAGTGGGAGATTTCTTGAATTTAATGAGATAATCTTGTATTCCAAGAATACTTATCTACATTCCATAAATAAATTCAAAGAAAATCTTTCTCCCTCTTTTATTTATTATTTTCGAAATTTTTTAGGAAAAATAGGCAACCATAATTTATTTTATTTTAAACACCTTTTTCAGTTATTGGACATTATGTTTGGGCTACTTGAGGGGCCTTTAGGAGAATTAAGATTGGACCTTCCAATGGACTTTGAATATCTAATATTGAGCCACAATATTATTCAAACCCATAAATATTAATTAATCCCACTACATAATTAATATTGCAGTATCCATCTTAACCCATATTATTGTTAATATGGCTCCCGGTCATTATTTCCCGTGTTTAAGATTATCCAGCCCATTAATTAATTCAAGCCACTAAAACAACTTTCCTTTAATTAATATCTTTTGTCCTTGGTCAAGGAAAGATTCAACATTATTATCCATACCGGAAACTAATTCTACTTGCAAGATTTGGTATGATAAATCTTATGAACCTCCCAAGGGGGCAAATTGAACAAGCGTACTTGCACACGATTCTTCGTATTAAATCTTAGCAATCACATGTGACCAATAATATTGCCCAAGATATAAAGTATTGAATCTCATTGATTCTCTACCCGTCATAAGTCAAAGCAATAATTATTAACCACACACGATCCTATTTAAGGGACGAGGATTAAGAAATAACGAACCACTGAGGTCTAATTCTTCCTAATTCAGTGCTGAAGAATTTATCCTCCTGTAGGTCCTATTCAGTGCATCAGTCATGCACTAGTGTAATCTCTTGGTCAAGACAAGCTAATCTGAGCCTTACACTTCAACCTTTCAGGATGGATTGTTCATTTCCATCTAGGTCGTGAACAACGTACTTTTAGTTACAAGGGACTGCTAATTTAATCTTCTGTGATCTGGTATCACTAAATTAACTACAATGTAACACGTACTGTTTATTGAACAATTATGCAGTAAATATATGTAACATTCAATGATATTTAAAGCATCAGTGATAAATAATTTATTTCAGTAAATAAGACAGAAATTCAGTTTGGTTATACAAAGTAAAAACATACTTTCTAGTATAACCCCAACAGAAGATGCGGATCAAGGAGGTGAATGAAAGAAGAAATCTGAGCAAGAAGAGAAACTTCAGAAAGATGCTGAAAAAGAGAAACACACTGAGAGTCACATGGAGAAGGAAATTGTAGCTGAACAGCCTGATGTCAGACAACCTCATACTTAAGTTAGCACTCTTCCGGTATCTTTTGGCACTATTATACATTACGCCGAAGTTACTGAAGTACCTAGCTTTAAATATGATGTTTATGATATGCAGACTGAGGCTCATTTGGAGCACCCAGCTCAGTTGGAGAATGTTGTGCTACCTCTAGTGATTGATTTTACCCCAATCCTGGATGAACTGAAGAAGGTGGTACCAATGGTGGAGAAAGTGACTCAGATGGAGGAGATATTGGCTGCTCAATCTCAAAAACTTGAAAATCTGAGCTCTTCATCTGATATGCTGCAAATTCAAACAACACTCTAAGATAAGATGACTGCACTGGATGAGAAGATTGATGGAGTAAAGACTGAACTCAATGCAAATATGGAGCAAAGATACCAGGCCAAAACTGCATATCTTGAGGCCAAACTGGTTGAGAAGAATGAGCAATTGATCAAGTCTGTTGTTGAGGAAATGAGCACTCTGCTCATGTCCAAGATGACAGAGATGATGCATGAAGCCTTCTTAACACAGTTTTCTCCACTTTCAGATGAATTTTCCATGGCCAAAAACTACATGATGAGGCTGGAAGATGAGCATGATCAATTGGTTGGGGAAGTGCGGAGCTTAGGCAAAGAATAATACTATATGGATACTGCATTATCCCAACTTCTCTCAAGGTATGTTGCAAAAAGAAGGAAAGACCAAGTTCGAAAGGACAATTGGATAAGTTGTTGGCACAAACCTTGGAGAAGAAAGCCAGATAAGAAGCTGATGCAAAGAAGATCTTGGATGCTCTGAGTGAGATTGAAGCCACTGAGAAACTGAAGATCAAAAAAGTTGAAGAACCTGGCTTCACTCAGACATCAGAACAGATTGCTCAGGAAATCACACAAGAAAAGATAATTGAAAGAAAAAAGGTTGAAACAAGCAAAGCAGGAGAAGGGCAGGTTAAACCTGAGAAGAGAAAAGCTGTTGCTTTTATGGAGCCAGAGAAGAAGAAGAAAGCAAAGGTCTAAAAGCCTATTCAAAGGAAGCTTGTGATGGATTTTGATGATTCAGAGGAAGAAACTGAAAAAGCTGAACCTGATACACAACCAGAGACCTTCGATACTAAGAAGACTCTGAGAGCCCTACAGATTGAAAAAGAGAAGAGAAATACTGCTTCTGTTTCAGGGGCTCCATTGATAAAGAAGAAAAAGGAAGAAGAGCAGAAGAGAAGGGGTGTATTCAGGAAGTTCATTGGCAAGAGGAGAGGTACTGAGAAGACTCAGAAATGGCCGCACATTGATAAATGGATGCCTTTATAGATCAATGATGCATGGGAGGAAATCAAGAGAACCTTCTGGTTCGATTATGAGATTCTGAGAGAATGGAGGGGGAGTAGCTCAGATAAAAATGAAGCCTTCATTGAATATCTGTTAACATTTTATCCTGAGTATCTGCAAAAGTGGATCAACCTGGCAGATGAGAGCAACACTTAGATTGTAGCTCCAGGATCATACATGTGCCCGTCTCCAAGATTTGAGAATGGCTATGTGAATGAAGCTGCCATCTCTCAGGAAAATTGCTCAGTATGCTCTTCAGCTTGGACTGACAGGAAACAACCCAAAAATCATCAAGGAAAGAGATGAATTGAAGAATAGGTACTACGGGATGTTCAACTTGGAAGTACCAGAAGATGAGATTGAAGAAGACTGAAGACTATGTACTTCTGAATGTTTTTTATTTTCATTGTACTATGTAATTCTCATTCTTCATCAATGAAAAGTTTATCTTTTGTGTTCAAGATAATATCTCATTATCTTTTTACATGTATTTAATCATCTGATATGCCAATTGAATGTAATAGACAACTGAAACCTGAGTGATAGGTTAGGTTTTCTTTTATGTAACAAGATGGTTTTGGCATCATCAAAAGGGGGAAAATTGTTAGGAGATGAATTTAATAAAGATTTTGATTAGATCCCAAAACCCCTGAGTATGACATGTATCAGGACATCTTGATAGTATAGAATCAGGATCAGGTTTCAATAGAAATTAGGACTCAGGATTATCTGCACCATGTTTAGTCAGCAGATATAGATCAGGGAATTTTAATGTACGGAAGACTCAGAAGAATCTGAAGACTCAGAAGACTCAGAAGACTCTGAAACTCAGAAGTATCCTGAAGACTAAAGAGTCCTGAAGACCCGAAGATCCTGAAGACTGTCTTTTGTGCTGATAAAAAAGGACCCTGAACCACTATTTTAATGAAATTGTGTTATGTTCATTCCTAGTACAAACAAACAAAATGTTAAACATTTGTGGACATTAAGGAACATATCAGATCAGAAAGGTCAACATAAAAAGAGCCATTTTGCTTGTCTCTATTTAAAAGAATATTTCGACCAATGAGGAGGCAACATCAACGTACTTTACTGACACTGAAAGCGACATCTCACTGAAGAAATGTCAGGTCTGATATCTTCCAGTTCACAGAAATTGGTGATTGGCTACATGGTTGCATATTTCCTAAAACATGCAAGGGTGTGTTCAAACATTAGAAATAGACGTTCATCAATAACCAGAAGAGAAAACTCTCGATGCTATCTCTTCCAACGGATAGTTTTTTCAAGAGTGACCCTTGGAGAAGTTGCCTATAAATACCAGTGACCTTCACCATTGAAAGGTTACGGGAAATCAAAGCAACTCCAGAGCTCATTCGTATTCTTGCAAATTGAAGCACTCGAAAAACCTGTTGGGAAATTTATAGTTTTGATGGAAGTTCCAAAACAGATGTAATAGGACCAGTCGAACATGTTAGTTGACTGATGATTTGATAAAAAACCAGCTGAACATGTTAGAAAGCTGATGTAGTAGACTAGGTCATTCTTAAGGAAAATCTCATACAAGTCAAGCAAAGATCAGCAGAGCAAAGATCAGCAGAATGGTGATCAGTAGCGAAGATCAGCAAAGCGGAGATCAGTAGCAAGATCAGCAGCTGAAGATCAGTAGCGGAATTAAAAAGACTTTACTTGAAAACCAGAAGACCTACTCTATGAGGACATCAACAGAGTCAATTGGTTGAAGCTAAGACAACCATATCAGTAGACTCAAGACGACTGATCAGTAGAAGTTGTGATCAGTTCAGGCCAAGTCAGCAAGATGATAAGCTTAACTACTTATCAGAAACATACGGGGTATACCAGACCAAAAGAATGTCAACATTAGTTGGTGAACGAACACTGACATGTTGTACTTGTTAACCAATGAGAAAATGACACGTATGAACAAGCTGACAACTCAGGATTCGACATTGCACAAGTCAAACGGCGATAAAGGACACTATTCATGCTTTCGGCCATGCCGTCCCTGAGCACATCAAATCAATCCTGCAACCTACCAAATATAGCCCGAAATTCAAATTGCTCTCCAACGGCTCTTTGATTTCGAGGTCTATAAATATGGGATTGCTCTTCATTGTGAAGACACAGAAATTATCAAGAAGCTCAAACTATAGCAAAATTTCCGCACGAAGAACACAAACTTGAAGACTATTTCTAAGTGTTCATCCCATTGTTCTTAGCATAGAAATCTCATCCTCTAGCTTTAGGCTACATAAACACTAGGATAGATTTCCAGTTGGAACCACAACAAATCTTACCCAAAACCCAAAAGTTAGGTTAAGTTTGTTTAGCAAGATTTCAGACTAGAGTTTCTAGTTCTGATTTCTGGGATCGGTTGAGTGAGAACTCTATAAATATCTGTTGGTTGTAATGTGTTGGACTAACACAATAAACTAAGTCCAGTTGGTTAAGTTGGTGCCCCTTGTGATAGGGAAGAGTGGACGTAGGACTGGTTGTCCGAACCACTATAAATCTTGTGTGCATTTATCTGCTCTTAACTGTTTTACACTATCACACACGACTTTGCTTAAAATCGCATACATATTCTGAGTTAGGATCAGTTTCCATCAAGCAACTGATCTGATCAGTTTTACAGTTTGGTCAGCTGATTGAAAACATACTTGAGAATCTGATTTGTTAAAACTGGTTTTTCACACGGGTATAAACTAGCTTCCGCACAATCAGTTAAACTGATAGACACCGAACTGATCTGCCATCAAGCAATAAGTAAGTTGGATATCAGTCCAAACTGATTCACTTGCACTCTGATCAGGCAACCTGCCATCACACCTGATCTGCACGAAAAAAAGTTTTCAGAAGTCTATTCACCCTTCCCCTCTAGACTTCTGCCCTCACGAAACCCGTTCGGGACCTACAAGTGGTATCAGAGTAGTGGTTCTATGGACCACTGGCTTTGAATATCATCGGTTCTTGAGGAAGAACCTTTGTGGTCACTTGAACAGATCTTGAAAAACCATTTTTAAAACTTTCATCTGTTTTCAAAAACTCACTAAGCATGGAGAATACATCTGGTATGTATCATGATTTACCCAAGTTTGGTATTGATGAGTATGAAGATTGGGTCATACTCATGAGCAATCATTTGGGAGCTATAAGCAGCAGAATGATGGAGGTTCTTGAGCAAGGACCAATCATTATCTACCACTACAATCCAGCTGAAGGAGGTGATCCAGAATTTCCAGTTGGATCCAGAATCAGAAAGAGTCCAGTTCTGATGGATACTGAAGAAAGAGAGTTGTCAAATCTAGATACGGTTGCCAGACACATCATCATGAAGACGATGGATAAGATCACAAGAGAGAAGATCAAATATCTCAAGACTGCGAAGGAGATGTGGGATACATTTGCTGAAATGTGTGAAGGAAATGATTTGATTAAAGACAGCAGATTGCAAGCCGAACTGGTAAAGTTTGAGAAACTTAAGATGCTGCCAAATGAAACCATAAATCAACTCGATGGAAGAATCACCATGTCTATCAACAAGCTCCGGGAACTGGGATGAGAAATGTCAGACAAAGACGTCAACTACAAGATCTTGAGATCTCTGACAAAGAAGTGGTATATGAAAGTTACAGTGATAAATGATTGTCAAGATATTGCGAAGATGAAGCCAAGCAACCTATTTCTGAGCCTTAAAGCCCATGAGTTCGATCTGATTGAAAGAGGGCAAGAAGAAGAAGATGATGAGCCGCCTGCCGAAGTCACTCCTGCCACATCAAAAGCTGTTGCATTCAAAGCAACCGGAAGCAACTCAAAGTCTACTGAACTTATTGGAAATATCATAAGTTAGACAGAACAGATTGCTTTGCTGACCAGGAAACTTGAAAGATCCAACATTCAACTGGGTAAATATTGAAGATTCTACAGAGATTATCAGAACAACAGAGGAGGAGATAGGAGGCCAACGGACAAATCACAAGAAAGAACCAGATCTGATGATCGAAGAGATGACCATAGGGAGGATCGCAGAGAAGATAAGAAAAGAGATGATCGATCTGACGAAAAGAGAGACAACAGATCAGAAAGAAGAAATTCAGATTACAGGTAAACAGGAAAGTCACCTGACAGATTCTATAGACGGAATGACTCACCTGGCAGAAGAAGTTCCATGGATCGTGGAGCATGTTTCAACTGTGAGAAATCAGGTCATTACAGTGCAGATTGCCCAGACCTGACACCAAAAGAAAGAGAAGACAAGCGGAACAGAAGAGAGTAACGATATAGAGACAGGAAAGCCATGGTTGATGATACATCTGGGATTGACGACTCTTATCTGCCTTCAGAGGATTCAGGTTACTCATCTGTAGAAGACTTCTGCCTGATGAGCAATGCTGATGATTTCTACAACTACGATGATCTGATGTTCTCATTTGATGATGACATCTGTCTTATGGCTAAGGAAGAAGACCAATCTGAGGTATCTTCTAAACCTTATGTGCTTTCTGTTTCCACACCTGTTGTGCTGAGCACACCTGCTGGAGAGATTGACTTGCAACTCTACAATGAGCAATTGCTTGATGATCTCTCTAATGCAGTAGACACTTATACGATAGTGGAAGCTGAGCATGACAAGCTAAGGATTGAGAACATTCAACTTGTTAAAGAAAATGTTGTCCGAAAAGCTGCTGAACTAAAATCAGTTGAAATTGTTCAGAAGATGACTACAGAACTGGAAGCTCTAAAAATTAGTTCTTCTGATCAGGAAAAACTGATTAAGGAATAGCTAGCTATTAACAAACAGCAAGCTGATGATTTCAAAATCCTTCAAGCTAAGTTTGATGAACTCTTCCGAATGCATGAGAGTCTAAAAATATTTGAGGATAGTTTACGTAAGAAAATAGAGGTTTTCACGAAATCTTCTAAGACCGTTCAAGATCTGAACAACTATTTTTGTACGTCAACTAATAAGAAGGGAATTGGGTATGAAAATCCTTCTACATCCTCAAAAGCCCCGTCTGGTTCACATCAGAAAAGTGTAACCAAACGAGTTTCTGATCTAGATACACGAAAAGCAAAATCTGTATCAGATAAGGGAAATAGACCAGCTGACCAGGCAAGGTGAGTGCCTGATCAGAAAGGGAACAGATATGGACCCCAACTGATCAAGCATCAGCCGAGGAATCAACAGAAGAACCCTGTTCTTCTGAAGAGACCTCAACTTGAGTAGCAAATTAGGAATCAGAAAGGACAACCTCTCAAAGGGAAATCTGATCTGAAACCTAATCAGGTCCAGCTACCTAACAAGCAAGCTAAGGGTAAACTGCTGAGACTAGATATGCCAAAAAGATATGAATCTTTTAATAGTAGCAGTCGTACCTACCTTTATAATCAGAAACCTAGGGCTGCTGCACCTGAGCCCCGCTGGATTAAAAGAAGACAAATATCAATGAAAAGACCCAAGTCTTCTGATTCATCCAAGGCTCACACTAATAATCATACTGACCAGATTTCATATGAAGAGACGTATGATTATGTAGATATGTATGGGAGACAAATCAAGCCCTTTGTTTTCAACAAAGGTGTTAGATTTGTTTGGATCCCGAAAGGTACTTCTAACCCACCAGGACCCAAGTCTACTGGGGTACCTAAAGCCTGATTTGATTGCAGGATTGCGTGGGTTTAGCCAATAAAGGAGGTGTACAAGCAACTATCTGGTACATCGATAGTGGATTCTCAAGGCACATGACTGGAAGCAAACATCTCCTTAGCTCTTACACAGAACAAGAAGGCCCACGTGTACTCTTTGGGGATGATAACTTTGGTTTTACCAGAGGATTCAGAACCTTAGAGAATGATGATGTACAGGTTACTGGAGTCTCGTATGTCGAAGGTTTAAAGCATAATTTGTTATCAGTTTCACAATTCTGCGACAATGGATTCAGTGTTGAGTTCTCGACTGATCAGTGCACTATCAAGAATCGAGCTAGTCAACAGACTTTGTTAACTGGTTCTAGGAAAGGAACGATATATACAGCGGATTGGAACAGTTGTCTAAGAAATGCATGCCTGATTGTTAAGAGTTCCAAAAGCAGCAGTTGGCTCTGGCATAAGAGATTGAGCCATCTGAACTTTAAAACTCTTAACAAGATAGCAAGGATGTCTTTGGTTGAGGGTCTTCCGAATGAGGTATTCTCTAAGGATCAGACATGTGTCTCATGTCAGAAGAGAAAATAGGTAAAAGCCTCATTCAAGGGAATCCCAGGACCAGCATCCAGCAGAGTACTGCAACTGCTCCATATGGATTTATTTGGACCAATTACACCAGTTAGTCTCAGAGGACGCAAATATACTCTGGTAATCGTGGATGATTATTCCAAGTTTACCTGGGTTATATTCTTGTATAAGAAGAATGAGACTACAACAAAGATACCCGAGCTGCTTAAGAGATTACAGAATGACAAGGATGTCAGTATTGTGAAAATCAGATCCGATAAAGGTACTGAATTTCTGAACTCCTTTATTACTGACTTTCGAACTAAGTTTGGAATACAGCATGAGACATCAGCTGCAAGAACACCACAACAGAATGGAGTAGCAGAACGGAGAAACATAACACTCAAAGAAGCTGCTCGAACTATGTTAGCTGAACATGCAATTCTAAGCCGTTTCTGGGCAGAAGCCATAAGCACTGCATGTCATACTCAGAACAGACGTTCTCTGACTAAGGCTCACTTCAAAACACCCTATGAACTGTGGAAGGGCAAAAAACCTCGTGTTTCTTACTTCCATGTTTTTGGGTGCAAGTGTTTCATACACAACAATGGGAAAAACCAATTGAAAACCTTTGAGGCCAAGTCAGATGAGGGTATATTCTTAAGATATTCCTCAACCAACAAGGCCTTCAAGGTGTACAACAGGCAAACCCTAGTTGTGGAAGAAACACCACATGTGGTCTTTGATGAGACATCTTCTGAACAAGAGAAACCTGCCTCAGAACAAGCAGTACCAGAGCAACCTGTACCTGATGCACAGAAAATGGATTAGCTAAGTATCAAGGAAAAAGGATCAGATCACGTAACAGTGTATGTTCCAGAACTTGATCTTACTGATTCACCAGGTCAATCAGACCCTAAGGTACGTACAACTGTCAATGAAGAAGCTGGTACAGCTGAGACAGTAACAACTGAACCATCTGGTTCAGGGGGAACACCTGATGTTCCTATGGACAGACATCAGCACATGATGATTCCAACATCAGCTGAGACTTGTCCATGTCAAGTGGATCATAATTCTGCACCACTCCCAATCCCTAGTAATGAACTACTATCAGAAGAGGATGATGTTCTCCAAACTGATGCAAATCAGAAAAGAAGGACCTGGGTAACCAGTCATCCAACTGATCTGATCAACGGAGACCCATCTGATAGAGTCAAAACTAGACATCAGATTGGTGAAAATGCCATGTATTGTTGTTATCTGTCTTTGAAGGAACCAACCGAAGTAGAAGAAGCTCTACAAGATGCTAATTGGATTCTATCAATGCAAGAAGAATTAGAGCAGTTTGAAAGGAATCAGGTTTGGAAATTGGTGGACAGACCAACCCATCAAGATGTGATTGGCACAAAGTGGGTATTCAAGAACAAGAGAGATGAGAATAATGTCATAGCCAGAAATAAGGCAAGACTTGTTGCTAAGGGGTATTCACAATCAGAAGGAATTGATTATGATGAAACCTTTGCACCAGTCGCTCGCCTGGAAGCCATTCGACTGTTTCTGGCATATGCTGTCCACAGAGGGTTTATTGTGTATCAGATGGATGTAAAGAGTACCTTCTTAAATGGGGTACTAGCTGAGGAAGTTTATGTTGAACAACCTCTAGGCTTTGAAAAAGGCGACCAAGTGTACCATTTAAGAAAAGCTCTTTATGGCCTGAAACAAGATCCTCGAGCTTGGTATGATACACTCTCTAAGTTCTTGATAGACAGTGGATTCACTAAAGGAATAGTGGACAGAACCTTATTCAGAATAGAAGATGGAGGAGATATTCTGATGGTTCAGATTTATGTGGACGATATCATTTTCGGATCTCCCAATAAGAGTTTATGTGATAAATTCAGCAAGCTGATGCAAGGGAAGTTCGAGATGTCCATGATGGGTTAGATGAATTACTTTCTGGGTCTACAAGTTAAGCAAAGTACAGAAGGGATATTCATCTGCCAGGCGAAGTACACTAGGAATTTGTTGGCCAAGTTTGGAGTTCAAAACTGTAAGGAAGCCAGAATTCCTATGATGACTGGATTCAAGATGGATCCAGATGAGAATGGTCAGGAAACTAATCAGAAAGAATACAGGGCTCTCATTGGATCTCTTCTATACCTGACTGCCAGCAAACCAGATATAACTTTTGCAGTAGGTGTATGTGCCAGATTTCAGGCAAATCCAATGCAAAGCCATATGGAAGCAGCTAAGAGGATTCTTAAGTATCTGAAGGGGACAGTAAACCTTGGTTTATTCTACCCATCAGATGATAATCTAGAGCTTAGTGGGTATTCTAATTTTGATTATGGAGGTTGTAGAATAGACAGAAAATCAACCTCAGGTACATGTCAGTTCTTAGGTAGTAAACTGATCTCTTGGTTTTCAAAGAAGCAGACATCAGTTGCAACATCTACTACTGAAGCAGAATATATGGCTGCAGGAAGCTGTTGTTCCCAACTGCTCTGGCTAAGTCAACAGCTGAGGGATTACAACATTGTAGCTAAGAACGTACCTATATTCTGTGACAGTAATAGTGCTATTGCAATCACTTAGAATCCTGTTCTACATACAAGATGCAAGCATGTGGATGTCAGACACCATTTTATAAGAGATCATGTTGAAAAGAAGAACATCAGAATGGAAAAGATCCATACTGATAAGCAGAAAGCTGATATCTTAACCAAGCCACTAGCTGAAGTCAGATTCAGAGAACTCTGTAATGAGCTAGGGCTTCTGGATCTTGGAGAAAGTGCACCAGAAATGTTTGGTGGACTGGTCTCCAGAACCAGTTGGTTGAGAGACTAACCAAGTTAAGAAGGATCAGTTGAGCAAGGCACCTCAACTGATCAGAAGATCAGTCAAGGAAATGATCAGAGAAAGCTTTATCAAATCAGTCAAGGAACTGATCAGAGAAAGCTTTATCAAATTAGTCAAGGAACTGATCAGATTGAAAGTTCACACTTTGTAAGTAGATTAAGCACATGATTCAACAAACAAGTTGCATAAGTATTAAAGCTACAATCGCATAAGTAAATAGAGTCAACACAACAAGGGTTTAAAGAGCTTTCATTGATAAAGACCCAGAGGTCAAATTTTCATTACAAGTTACAGTATAAAAGACCCGGAGGTCAGTACATAAACCCTAAACCCTAAAAGCCCTGAAGGGGTGAGAGGGGCTTTAAAAGAACCCTAAGCCCGAAGCCCCTAGTCCTAAAATCAATGGGACTCCCAGCTTTAAATGAACACAAGTGTCATACATATGGTGAAATACACCACATGGACACAAGTGTCACATGTAAATATTGAGATTTAATATGATCTAGATCGTGTATTATCCGATCAAGATCGTATACTAAATCCATATTACATATCTGATGGAGTCTAGCGATGCTAATTTCGTCATCTCGATAGGCGCACAAGGCGCATACAGTCAGGAGAAGTATCTTCTCATTTCCGACGACAGATCCGCCACCCCGGTGGTAGAGAAGCTTGGCAATAATCGTATGATCATTCTTCGATGAAGACGAAAGCAGTAATGAGGAGAGCACTGGGTTGATTTGAGAAGTTGAAATCTTTTGAGTAAGGTAAAGGAAGGATTTTGCCGGAAGTCTCGCCGGAATTAAGGGTTCACCGGAATACAAGGATTATAAAGCTTGAGAATGATAAATATGGTGAATAGGTTGTGTTGTGTGTTTAAAACCCCAGTTCTATTTATAGAGGAAAAGCGGGGGTGAAAATGCAAATTTAATCTCTCAAGGCCCTTTAGAGATTAAATTGGCACCGCAAGGACAGCGCGTAGGAGACACGCGACTGATGGTTGGATGAGTTTACGGCATGTGATCTCACAAAGTATCCAAACCATCATAGCGGGATGTCAAATCATGCCGACTTAAGGAATCGAGGCAACTTTTTGACTTCTCGAGGATAAAAGTTTTGGCGGGAGGCTAGCACACTTTCCAAGACCTAACTTGATCAGGCTGGAACAAGCAGAATTCTGATCAGATTGGATCAACAGAAAACTAATCAGTTAAATGGGTGTTTGTTGAAAATACTAAGGGATAGACTACCATCAGTAAGGTCAACAGAAATCAGGCCGACCAGATCAGAGAACAGAACAAGAAGCTTAGATCAAAATCTGACAAAAATACTGATTAGAAAAGGGGATATCAGACGCAGGGGGAACAGATCAGTTAAGAAGGACAGTGTTGGGAAATAATAAAGATTAGGCAGAAAACTAAGATCAACAGAAATCAATCAGACTTCATGTGGTATTGACTGATTACAATATCAGTCAAACAGATACACATTTCTGATCCCTCTACTGATTAAATCATTTGTTTTACCTAAACCTTATTCGTTTTTACTGTACACTTACTTTTATGACGCACGTCCTGCAGAACATTTAATGCAGACGTGAGGAACATGTATTAAATACATTAAATGCGCGTTTTTTAATCCAAAAAGTTGCTATATTTTGTTTTTAACACCGCACGATTTAGATCTATCAAATTTGGACCGTTCATCTTAGATTAAGCGACGATTTGGTTTCCTTTTTCAAAACCACTCATCTTTCCCTCTTATTTCTAAAAAGCTTCATTTGCACGATTACACATACACAAATATTTTTTGCAAATTACTCAAAGCGTTAAAATTTTTCTACAAAACTTTTGCAAATCAATACGCTCTTCTTGCTTATTATCTCTTGCATATCCATATATGGTAAGTTGTGTAACATTTCATCATGTATATGTTAATCAGTATATGCTAGGGTTACAATTTTCGTATTGGATATTAAATTGGGACATGGCCATAGATTATCTGAATTTTCTGCAAAATTATGTTTCAATACAGTACACTTACGATGATTTGTGGATTTTATTTCAGTAATGGCTTCCAAAGTACGTGAGGTTGCAGAAACCGCTCACTCCTCATCCCACGCTTCACCGGAACCCGAAGATCCAATCTTCCGGGACTTTGCCGATGAAATTATTGGGGAAAGGTGTGTCAATTTCTGGATCACCACAGATCCAGAGTCCCTCAAGATCCTCAAGTTGCTTAAGGAGTGTGGTCTCAAGACCTATTGCTCAGCAAGTGCCGACTCGATTTTATTAGATGGGGCTTTGGAATTTCTATACAATCTTCGAGATCACGAAGGCGTTTATATTCGGAGGTACAGGGTGAACATCTTGATATCAATGATGACGATCTCATTAGAATCTTCAGTCTTCCTGCACCAGCGGACGACATCATGCCCGTCGCTTATTTGGCTTCTGAAGAGAGCGCAGTTATCAGGAACCTTCTTCGACCAGCGGATGCTCATCATACTAAAAGCTTCAAGAAACCCATGTTCAGAAGGAAATATTGACTCCTGTTCGATATTGTCCAGAAGGTTATTGTAGGCATCACCTACAGTTTGGATGCGGTTACACAGAAGAAAGCTCAAGTCATGACTGCTATAATCCACAATGCGAAGATCAATTGGTTGGGATTCTTGAAGAGGAGATTATTGGAAGAATCTGAGAAATTTGTTGTGAAGGATGGAAAAGTGGTTCTTTCATCAAAGATCACTCTTCTCCATAAGGTTTCTTTGATTCTTATAGACCTGATGAAAAATAGAGATTGGAGTGAAGACGAGATGATTCCTTATAAGCTTGCTCACAAGAAAATGCTGATCATCAACCGTCAGCTGCCTGGCCTACCTGGTGATTTTGATGAACCTGTTGTTAAACCAGCACTGGAAGTTAAAAGGGCAAGAAAAGTTGGTCAGAAGAGGAAGACAACCTCCAGAAAGCCTGAGAAGAGAGTTGTCATCAAAGAACCAGCAACCAAGAAATCTAAGTCTACATCTGCTGCTGAAGTTGCTGGAAAAGGGAAGAAGAAAGTTATTCTGGTGGATGAGTCATCTGACTCAGATGATGATCACATCATCCTCAGCCAACTTCCTCCCAGAGGAACTGCTCATGCCGCTCATGGATCCAAGTCTGCTCAAACTGAGCCCTTGCAACAGACCACTCAGTTCACTACAGTATCCGTCGAATCTGAGCACATGGATACTTCTGATCATCAGATGCAAGATCCTCAACCCATTTCTGCTAAGCCTTTCTCTCCTTCTCTATCGCTCGAGCTTGAACTAGAAACACTCTCATTTACTGAGAAAATCATCCGACGGCGCTTAGAGAAAATGCTCGAGGACAGATATCCTGAGCTGGATCTTAAGGCAAGTGTCAAGGCCACTGTTCTCGATGTTCTCACCTGGAGAGATATCCTGAGCTAGATCTTAAAGAAGTTTGAAGATTTTGGCACAGTGCTGGAGCAAAAAGGTGGGGTTCGTTCCTTTCTGGACTATGAACTGGAGATCAGAATGATCGCCGGAGTGGAGACTACTCCAGAACTGATTTCTGATGATGCAGTTGCTGGATTGATTACTCGACAGCTGGGACTGCCAGATACCCCCATGCAAAGAGAAATGACCCACAAGATGGTCAAATACAGCTGAGTAATGCAACAAATGAAAGAATCTGATCAAGATGAACATTTTGTTGATGTCAGCCCGATCGAGATAGAAGAAATATTTGAACTAATGGCTGACAACGCACAAACAGCAAAGCAGGTCAGGATTATTGAAGAACCTGAAGAAGCTGCCAATGAAGCTGGTGCTGGAGATGCGACACAGTCCCCATTAGCTGAGGATCAATCAGCCGAAAATGTGATTGAATTGACTGCTGAAGGGAGTCAAGCAACAGAGATAGAATTAGAAGGTACTTCATCTCCAGCAGATCAGGTAACTCAAGTGTTACAAACTTCCCCTGATTTTGAGGCCAATCTGATGAGGTACATCAAGAACTCCTTCAGAGCAAACATGGCTCAGATGTTTCGCGATGATGTGAGCTTCTTTATTCCAAGGTAACTGGAGATAGCCATCCGTACTGAACGTGAACAAGTATCTTCTCACTGCACTAGAATATCTGAAGAATTGAGGGATACGACAACCGATAGGATGGTGGAAGTTAACGAAAAGCTGGCCAAGATAGAGGAGAACAGAAATCATCAGTTCACTCTGATGATGAATGAGAAGATGGTAGAATTGACCAGGTTACAAAACGATCTTGCTGGTGCTACGACCAGAGTCAATTCTGCTACTGATAAGTTTGAGAATCTCTTCAACAAAGTTAGCCCACTTGTGGATAAAGCTCACTCTTCCATGCTAACCTTGATCGACCAGGTAAGTCCTTCTGGTGAATCTTCTGCCCTGGGAACTCTAAAGATAGCTCTATCTAAGCAGATTGGGGACCTCAGTTATGAGCTGAAAGCTCTTTTTGAGGGAACCAAAAAGGGGGAAGAAGAGAAGAATGCTAAGGATGCTGATACCATTCAGAGGCTGAATCAGGTGGAAAATTATGTAGCAGGGATCCAGATAACTCTGGAACAGAAAAGATTAAAGAAAGATGCCAAGACTGCTGCAGAATTGGAAGAAGTCATTTCTTCATCATCCACTGAGTCAGCTGAGCATACCAGAAAAGCAAAGAAACCAGCTGTTGTCCCTGCAAAGAAGAAGAAATCTTCAGAAGCAGAGATCAGAAAAACAGAAGAATTGAAGAAGGCAGAGCTGGATAGGCAGAAAAGAATGGAAGAAGCCGCAAGCCTTGACAAGACTTATCGCATGAGGAAAAGGAAAGGACTTGTTGCTGAATTCGGAGAAGGTGCACATGTCATAGAACCTATTCTTCCTAGTGATGTGGGTGTCATTGTAAAACCAGACATAAATATGGCAAAGGAATGGCATCTGATCAAGGAGAAATGGTATATCTCGGCCCATGTCAATCAAGTTATTCCAACCAACGTGGATACGAATGAATTCTTTAGAGATTGGTTGAGTAACAAGCATCCAGCTTTCTACAACAACATCATGAGAGAAGCCAAGAAGCTGGGTTGCATCCCAGTAGCTCCAGAAGTGGAAACCATGGACTACAAGAAGAATCCAGATGGGAAGATTGATAAAATAGCCTTCAATGCAGTACTCAACAAATGCCTTGCACAAGATGACATCATTGAAGAGAGTAGAGCTGCAGGAGTTAAGGCAAGATTGTTCGATCTATGTGCTGTTCCAGAAGAAGAGAGATTTTGAATCAGAAGATTTATTTTTAAGGTCAGAATAGAATTGATGTACCTGTAAAAATTCTTATCACTAATGGAAATTCTACTTTTCTGATCTTAAGACAAACTCTCATTGTCTTCTAATTCTCTGTCTCTTTTACTTTGTTTAATTTTGTTCAGCATTCCTTCTGGGAAATGTTTTGGTTCCATCAAAAAAGGGGAAATTGTTGGTAAATTTATAGTTTTTATGTAAGTTCCAAAACAGTTGTAATAGGACCAGTCGAACATGTTAGTCGACTGATGATTTGATAGGAAACCAGCTGAACATGTTAGACAGCTGATGTAGTAGACTAGGTCATTCTTAAGGAAAATCTCATACAAGTCAAGCGAAGATTAGCAGAGCAAAGATCAGCAGAACGGTGATCAGTAGCGAAGATCAGTAAAGCGGAGATCAGTAGCAAGATCAGCAGCTGAAGATCAGTAGCGGAATTAAAAAGACTTTACTTGAAGACCAGAAGACCTAGTCTATGAAGACATCAGTAGAGTCAATTGGTTGAAACTACAACAACCATATCAGTAGACTCAAGATGACTGATCAGTAGAAGTTGTGATCAGTTTAGGCCAAGTCAGCAAGATGATAAGCTTAACTACTTATCAGAAACATACGGGGTATACCAGACCAAAAGAATGTCAACATTAGTTGGTGAACGAACACTGACATGCTGTACTTGTTAACCAATGAGAAAATGACAAGTATGAACAAGTTGACAACGCAGGATTCGACGCTGCACAAGTCAAAAGGCTATAAAGGACACTATTCACGCTTTCGGCCATGCCGTCTCTGAGCACATCAAATCAATCCTGCAACCTACCAAATATAGCCGGAAATTCAAATTGCTCTCCAACGGCTCTTTGATTTCGAGGTCTATAAATATGGGATTGCTCTTCATAGTGAAGACACGGAAATTATCAAGAAGCTCAAACTATAGCAAAATTTCTGCACGAAGAACACAAACTTGAAGACTATTTCTAAGTGTTCATCCCATTGTTCTTAGCATAGAAATCTCATCCTCTAGCTTTAGGCTACATAAACACTAGGATAGATTTCCAGTTGGAACCACAACAAATCTTAACCAAAACCCAAAAGTTAGGTTAAGTTTGTTTAACAAGATTTCAGACTAGAGTTTCTAGTTCTGATTTCTGGGATCGGTTGAGTGAAAACTCTATAAATATCTGTTGGTTGTAATGTGTTGGACTAACACAATAAACTAAGTCCAGTTGGTTAAGTTGGTGCCCTTTGTGATAGGGAAGAATGGACGTAGGACTGGTTGTCCGAACCACTATAAATCTTGTGTGCATTTATCTGCTCTTAACTGTTTTACACTATCACACACGACTTTGCTTAAAATCGCATACATATTCTGAGTTAGGATCAGTTTGCATCAAGAAACTGATCTGATCAGTTTGATAGTTTGGTCAGCTGATTGAAAATAGACTTGAGAATCTGATTTGTTAAAACTGGTTTTTCACACGGGTATAAACTAGCTTCCGCACAATCAGTTAAACTGATAGACACCGAACTGATCTGCCATCAGGCGATCAGTAAGTTGGATATCAGTCCAAACTGATTCACTTGCACTCTGATCAGGCAACCTGCCATCACACCTGATCTGCACGAAAAAGTATTCAGAAGTCTATTCACCCTTCCCCTCTAGACTTCTGCCCTCACGAAACCCGTTCGGGACCTACAAAACCTAAGATTTCCCAAGTGTTTCACATTGAAGAGAGCTCATTACACTAAGCCTAGATTTGATAGATATATCTAAAGCTTAGTAGAGATATCCTACCCTTTGCATTTGTTCTTATTGTAAAGGATATCTCACCCTAGTTGGAAACCAACCCAAACTAAACCCTTTTGTTAGGTAGTTTGTGTATTGTGTGAATTGTTGGTGAGAAAGAGTTGTAAAGAAAAAGTAACCTGCAGTGAGTCAGTCAAAAAGCTCTAGAGAAGAAGTGAGTAAACTGTTTTAGCTAGTCAGAAAGCTTGTGTGTGTTGAGTTAGTAAGCCAGAAAACTCAAGGTAGAAAAGTTAGTAAGCTGCTGTGTTCAGCCTGAAAGCTTTAGGTGATAGTGAGTTAAGGAATTTCTCTGAAGATCAGAGAGAGTTGATGTAGGAGCTTGAGTCTCTGAACCACTATAATTATTGTGTTGTTTGATTTCTGTTTTGCATTCTATCTGTTGTATATTTTAACTGAAAGCATACTATTTTCTTGATACTCAGTTGGAATCAATCCACTGAACGTGCATTAACTGAATCACAGCCTTAACCACTGTTTTAACTAAGGAAGAGGTTTTCAGCAATATAAAACGAGTATAAACTTAGGGCCAACACATTCCGCACTCTTGATTAGCTAGAACAGATAGTTACCAAACTGAACCAACTCTACTGAGTATTCAGTAAGATAATTATCTGATCCAAGCTTCTCAGGATCTCTGATAAAACTCAGGATCAGTTGGGCTAATCTGAAGCTTCAAGGTCGCCAGATCACCGCCTCGATGAGACTTTGACTCGTATTATTGTACTCGGTTTATGTTCACCGGCCAACAAATAATAAACAATAATTAAGCAGACAATCAAAACAAGTAAAAACAAGAAGTTTGGTTACCCAGTTTGTCTTTTGAATAAGACTACGTCTGGGGTCTCCAAGCCAGGTATCTTGCACTATAATTTTTGCCTAGGATTCTAATGTGTGAAGTATTCGATCCCTTACAATGTGTAATACAAGTTATATTTATAGACAAAGAATTAGGGTTACAGTCTTAATGGGCTTCGTTCCATGGGCCGACCTAGGGTTCCCTTGCTTGTCCAGCAAGTCGCGCATCCGGATACACTTACCCTGACTACGGTCCGCAAAATCCACACCATTAACTCCCCGTATCTTTGCCATATTTATCCTCCTTTCGACCTTGAGACCGAGTCGCCCCTGACTTGTGCGACCTTCCAGGTCGCCAAGTGGCCTTCCCTTTCTTCCAAGTCGCCTCCAACCTCGGGTAACCTATGTGATTCCTACGACCTACGACTTCTGGCTCATAGAGCCTCAACCTCAAGTCACTTCATCTAGTTGCTGGTGATCGACTTGTCAGCTTCGTACCTTATCTGTGTGGAGAGATTATTCATGTTACAACAATTGCCCCCAAGAGCGGACTCCGACTTCGTTCGGAGGTCGGTCTTGATCTCTTCTTTGAATTAGGATTCGTCTACTCTCTGTACTTGAGGTTACATTGTTGGTATTAAGTTTGACATATCTTTGCGGTTCGATTCTCCTTCATGCCCCCAAGTCGGGAGTTTATACATCTGAGGTCGCTACCCGCCAAAATTTGAGCTCGTCGAGAGTTCTGGTTGACGCTCACACTTAGAGTTGAAACTCTTTAGTGCGAGACTTATCTGTGTTTCGCCTTTGTGAGTTAAAACTCTTTAGTCTTGAGACTTTTCGCGTACTCGCACTTGGAGTTGAAACTCTTTAGTGCGAGACTTTTATGTGCTCGCACTTGGAGTTGAAACTCTTTAGTGCGAGACTTTTCTATGCTCGCACTTGGAGTTGAAACTCTTTAGTGCAAGACTTTTCTGTGCTCGCACTTGGAGTTGAAACTCTCTGGTGCGAGCACAGAAAATGTGCTCGCACTTTGAGTTGAAACTCTTTAGTGCGAGACTTTTTTGTGCTCGCACTTGGAGTTGAAACTCTCTGGTGTGAGACTTTTCTGGGCTCGCACTTTGAGTTGAAACTCTTTAGTGCGAGACTTTTTTGTGCTCGCACTTGGAGTTGAAACTCTTTAGTGCGAGACTTTTCTGTGCTCGCACTTGGAGTTGAAACTCTCTGGTGCGATACTTTTCTGTGCTCGCACTTTTAGTTGAAACTCTTTAGTGCGAGACTTTTTTGTGCTCGCACTTGGAGTTGAAACTCTCTATTGTGAGACTTTTCTGGGCTCGCACTTTGAGTTGAAACTCTTTAGTGCGAGACTTTTCTGTGCTCGAACTTGGAGTTGAAACTCTTTAGTGCGAGACTTTTCTGTGCTCGCACTTGGAGTTGAAACTCTTTAGTCTTGAGACTTTTTCGCTGCTCGCAATTGGAGTTGAAACTCTTTAGTGCGAGACTTTTCTGTTGTCGCACTTGGAGTTGAAACTCTTTAGTGCGAGACTTTTCTATGCTCGCACTTTGAGCTAAAACTCTTTAGTGTGAGACTTTTTTCCTTGTACTCTGAGGTGACGAACCTCTTCGTATAAGTTTTTTTCTGCGCTTGTACTCTGAGGTAGAGAGCCTCTTCGTACAAGTCTTTTCTGTGCTTGTACTCCGAGGTAGCGAGCCTCTTCGTACAAGTCTTTTCTGTGCTCGCACTCCGAGCTGAGACACTTTTTGTGAGACTTATCTGTGCTCGCACTTTGAGTTGAAACTCTTTAGTGCGAGACTTGTTTGCGCTCGTCGACGACCATTTCTGGCTGAGCAGTTTGCGACTTGAGTAGCCTTCGACCTTTCGTCAATATGGAATATCACTTCTTCTTTCCACCCCTCATTGTGCCGACTTGATTTCCTTATGCGACTTTTGCTTAGTCCTTGTCATCCTATTTTCTAGGTGACTTGTTCTTGGATATTTGCATAGTGGTCTTACAAAGTCGAGGGATAACCACACCGCTAGGGTGGCGATCTCGCCTCCAGTATTTCTAAAGTCACACCTCGGGTTCGCGTGTTATCAATCATGTCTTTTATGCGACCTGCATGTTATCGATCACGTCTTTTATGCGACCTGCATGTTATCGATCAAGTCTTTCATGCGACCTGCATGTTATCGATCATGTCTTTCATGTGGCATGCATTTTATCGATCATATCTTTCATGTGGCATGCATTTTATTGATCATTTATTTTTCACGCGACCCGTTTGGTTTCTTCACACAGGAGTTTTGAAAAGAGAAATTTCTTTATTTAACTTGGCCAGACTATTACAAAAGAAGGTGACCTCCGATTTACTAAAAATAAAGTATCTCGGATGAGCCCTATTTCACGGGTACTAGGTCTCTGTGCCATATGTATTCTTGAGCTCGTAAGCTTTAATGGTGGAGAGGTCTCTCTGCCAGCTCCCCATTCCCTGGAACGGTTGGGTGGTTTGCGATCTTCAAGGTACCAGCTCACCCTTCTGAGGCCGCTTGATAAACTCATTCAACAATCCATCCTCGTACAGCCTCCAAAGCTGTTTCAGTAGGTCCTCGCATTCACTTGTGTAGTGGCCTGCCTGGTCGTGGTAGTTGCAGAACTTGTACAGATTCTGCTTACCCTTATTCCTCATTGGTCAAGGTGGGAGAAGTAACTCCCGATCCTTAATCTGCCCGTAGACATGAATGGGCGTCATGCCTAAGACATCCATCAACTTCACAGAAATCGACTCTTCGAACGGCTTATAGTTGCTAGGAGAGTCTTTGTGGCTCCCAATTCCCTCGGAACTCCTTTTTGATGCCCTGACTTCCTCCGCGTCGGAGAGTTGGGACTTCAGAAACTCTGAAGTAAGTATCAGGTTGCCAACCCACTTTCGGAAGTCGGCATAACTGGTTGGATAGTCGGCGGTCATGCGCCGCCACATATTGGTCCCCCTTCTAAGGTCGCCAACGGCCCCGAGCAGTTTTGCCTCATCCCCTAAGGGATCCCCTTCAAGGATGAGCTTCTCGATCCTTTCAATATAGGATCGATCAGATTCATTATCACCCTATTGAGCATTCATCAGGCGCTGCTTGGTCGCTGGTCGGGGAGCCATTGTCGAGAAATGACTCAGGAACAGTCTGGCGAGTTGGTCGAATGTGTCCACCGAACATAGAGGTAGTGAAGCGAACCACATATGAGCATGGTCGCTCAAAGTTAAAGGAAAGAGCCTACATCTGGTCGCATCGGTTGCACCCGTGGATGCCATGTAGGAGATATACCTCGATACATGAACCCTTGGGTCCGTGCTCCCATTGTAGCAATCTATTGCAGCTGCGTCGACTTTCCTCTGAGTAGGTGCTAAAGTAATTAGCGTACTAAATGGCGATCTCGGGATGACGAGGTCGGTATCTGTCCCCATCATTCCATACTGATCTTCATCCCGTTCAAGCAATGTCTGAACAGCGCGGGTAAGTGAGGCGACCTGTGCATCGCGAATACGCGAGGTCGGGCAGGCGCCCTGCCTGTTGCCATGACAAACGGCAGAACCCTTTGGCACTTCGTGCTGGTGAGCAGCTAGTGCGAATGAGAGATCACGACTAAGCTTTTCGCGATCCGGGATAGAAGAGTTAGCCTCATCCTCCACATCTGCTGGAGCTTTCACTGCTCCGAGGTTTCCAAGGCGGTTGAACAAGTTGTTTGAAACCGCTGGTCTGTCAGTCCGCAGGAGCCAGAACTTCCTAGTGTTAGTTACTCTCGTCGCCTGGAGGGTCAGTTGACCCGCAGACCACCCTTTTGGGGTTAGATTCCCCTTAGCTTTAGGCGGGCCCTCCCCCCCGGGTGACCTTCTTGTTTGGAAGTGATTCTTCTGGGCCGTCGAAGAAAAGCTGCCTCTTACGGAGGACAGCCAGGACGACTTTTTCATCTTCCGGGGTCCGAATGAGATTGCCCTAGTTCGGAGTGGTTGTGGCAACCCTTCGGTTAGTGCGATGGGAGCCTAGGGAGGCTTCTACCCCATCTTGCGCGTTAGCTTCTCGCCCAGTAGCCGCTATCGGGTTGATGGCCATCGTTGATGAACGGAAGGTGGGTCTTCCAAGAATGATGAACAATCAGTAGAAATTATTCTCACAGACGGCGCCAATTGTTGTACCCGGTTTATGTTCACCGGCCAACCAAGAAGTTTGGTTACCCAGTTTGTCTTTTGAATAAGACTACGTCTGGGGGCTCCAAGCTAGGTATCTTGCACTATAATTTCTGCCTAGGATTCTAATGTGTGAAGAATTTGATCCCTTACAATGTGTAATACAAGTTATATTTATAGACAAAGAATTAGGGTTACAGTCTTAATGGGCTTCGTTCCATGGGCCGACCTAGGGTTCCCTTGCTTGTCCTGCAAGTCGCGCATCCGGATACACTTACCCTGATTACGGTCCGCAAAATCCTCACCATTAACTCCCCGTATCTTTGCTATATTTATCCTCCTTTCGACCTTGAGACCGAGTCGCCCCCGACTTGTGCGACCTTCCAGGTCACCAAGTGGCCTTCCCTTTCTTCCAAGTCGCCTCCGACCTCGGGTAGCCTATGTGATTCCTACGACCTGTGGCTTCTGGCTCATAGAGCCTAAACCTCAAGTCACTTCATCTGGTTGCTGGTGATCGACTTGTCAGCTTCGTACCTTATCTGTGTGGAGAGATTATTCATGTTACAACAAGGGCGATTTGTGCTTCTCAAGGCAAAATCCTCAGGACATCCTGACCCTTCTGATCTCAGTAAGAAAAAGTTTTAAAAATCACTGAACACGTGTATTCCCCCCCATACACGTGTAAGACTCGTTTGCACCGGGACCAACAACACGACATTATAATTATTTTTTTATAAATTTTTGTTCATGTGGAATGATTTGGATATTAAATTGAAATTTATATTTAAATATAAATTATTATTAAGGAACATTTAAAATCTTTCATTAAATTATGAGCTTCAATTCAACACAAATCCTTTTGTGTGGGAAAATGTTTACTATGCTTCAATTTCTTATATTATTCAGCACTTATGATGCATATAATAAATCTTTACAGTATTTAATATTGATTGATTTAAATATTTATTTGGACACTAGGCGAGTTGGTGTTTTTATTTTAATTTATCTCAAAAAAATTAAATTTTATTTCATATATATTATTTTAATAAATAAAAAGAAAATTTGGTGTTAGCTTGGGTTGGTCCGTTTACCTGGTAGCCTAAGTAAAGCAGGACTGGGCTATGCTACATTGTTACAGGTTTGATAAGAGCATGGGTCGCCCAACCCAGCCCAACGACATCAATTGGCTCGTTGGGCTAGACTGGGGTTGGATCGGCGGCCCAAATTGCCAGCTCGATTTAGATATTAATGAGATTTATTGTTGAAAGGTATAATTATGAATTGTGTTGATGTTACACAGATGTTGTTCCAAATGTTGGACAACATTCTGCACAACATCATAAATTTGCTCTTTCTCCTAACACTGACTCCGTTTTAATAGATGTGTTTTTCTATGTTTCCTACATTGCAGGTTGAAGATAATTTAGGATATTATCAAGCGGTTGCACTAGAATGGAGTGAGAATAGAAAGATCATGGGTGGTTAGACCAAGATCATGGAGATAGTGGAGGAGATGTTCAAGGCTGTTCACACCAAGTGGATAGGACAATGCAGTTGGTCCGATTGTCTATAAATAGACTGCATTGGTCGACATTCAAGTTTTGAGTTAAAGTGAAATACCATTTGCTCTACTCCAAACTTAAGAGAGTAGCATCCAAGACACAACCGTGAGTGGAATGTGAGGGTCGATGCTATGTCTATTTGTATTGGTCGAGTGTATCCCAACATTTCCCATCAGTATTGATTTTGTCTTATTAGATCAAGTTTTAGGTTGAATAAGATCACTAGTTACTTGATTGAATAGATTGATTTTGGTGTGTGGTTTTTCACTACACCTTTTAGGATCTTGTAAGAGATTTGTGTGTATCTCACTACTCGTTATAGTGATGTTTTTAACCATGAGGTTCGTGTAGTCTGGATTACAGACTATACAAAATTTTGAAATCCTTTGCACTGCGTTTTTATACTTCCGCTGTCATATGTTGTTTTACATGTTGCATAACATTTTCAACAACACTCTGAAAATACACGCACACACACTGTCAGTTGGCGCCAGAGCCATAAACTTGATACACTAAGTTAAAGGTCCTGTGTTTTAAAGTGTGTTTTAGCAATGGATTATCCACTGACTCCTTCTTTAAAACCTCCAATTTTGGATGGATCAAATTACCCATACTGGAAACCTAAAATGCGCATGTATATTAAGTCTATAGATGAAAGAGCATGGCGTAGTGTGTTATCTGGTTGGAATCCACCAAGAACAATTGATGATAAAGATGGAGAATCGCAAGTCAAAAAGGAAATTGATTGGTCCAATGATGAATGCACATCGACCAATTTCAATTCTAAAGCCCTTAATGCTATATTTACAGCTACTGATGTTTCAATGTTTAAACTGACATCTTACTGTGTTTCTTCTAAGGATGCATGGGAAATATTGCAGGAACATTGTGAAGGATCAGAAAGTGTTCGAAGAACTAGACTTAGAATGTTGGGAACCAAGTTTGAAAACTTGAAGATGAAAGATGATGAAACCATTTCATCATACAATGAAAGGATAAGTGAGATTGATAATGAGTCACACTCACTTGGTGATCCAATTTCCAACACTCGGTTAGTCAATAAAATACTTAGAATTGTTCCTAAACGATTTGATGCTAAAATATGTGCAATAGAAGAGGCTAAAAACACTGATTTATTGAGTCAAAATTAGTTGATCAGTATTTTGAAAACTTATGAGATAAACTCAAAAATGTTAGATGATGATAAACATGAAAAAGATAAAGACAAGAAAGTACTTGCTTTTAGACGTGAAACTTCTGATAATGTTGGTAAACATCCTTATGTAACTGAAGTTGATTCTGATGAAGATGTTTCTGATTTATGTGATGATGACATTTCTGAACAATTTGCTCTTATAACTAAGCAATTCAAAAGTTATCTAAAAGGAAAGTTCAGAAAACCAAATGGTAATTTTCAACCAAATGATAGAAACAATCAGAATACTTCTCCCTCTGATAAAAAGCTTGTTCCAAGTCAGTCTTCCAGTTTCAATCACCTAGACAATTTACTAAGGATAACAAGTTCAAATATGATCCTGAGTACATGAAAAAGGTTAAATGTGATGCATGTTCTGGATATGGTCATTATGCTAATGAATGTGCTAATACTATGCTTAGGAAGAAGATGAACTTTAATGCTACCTTGAGTGATGATTCTGATGATGAAACTGATGCTGATAAATGTGAACTAAGTGTTATGTCTGCTAGAATAGTTTATGATGATACATTTGATGATGATCTCGATGATTATTGGTCTGAAGCAGATTCAGATGTTATCACAACATCTGAAACAACATTCAGTAAATATGATTCTGAGATTAACTGTTTTGCTGGAACTGTTCTGAATGCTGAAACATTAAATTCTGCTGATTGTAACTCTGAATATCTGAAGTTTAAATCTGATTTAGAAACTCAAAAACAGGTGTTGAGTTCCTTATCTTTAGAAAATTCAGATTTAAAAGAAAATCTTGTTAAGCTTGAAGTTCTTTTAACTAGAAAAAATGTGGAAATTTCTGCTTTAAAAGATGAACTCGAGTACAGTACTCTCAGTTTAAAAAAGTTTTCAGCTAGCACTACTGATTTGAATGATGCATTGATGATTGGTAGACATGGTAATGTTGGACTTGGCTTTGAGAAATCTTTTGAGAATACTCATATATCCTGTGAACCTATTTCTTTTGTAAAAGCTGGAATTTCTGTACCAAAATCTTTGAAAGGTAAACAAAAGAAATCTGATGGTTTGTTTAAAGAGTATATCTATTTTTATTGTGCTGGAGTAGGTCACATTCGTCCATATTGTTCTAAGTTAAGAAGAGACTTAAAAGCTGGAATATTTTTACCTGATAAAGTTGAACATCCCATAAAACAGGTTAACAACACTAAAAAGTTGATTCAGAAGAACATGTCTTGTAATGTTGTGTATACATCTTTGAAAACATGTGTTCCTGGATCTTGGTATTTTGATAGTGGTTGTTCTAGACACATGACTGGTCAAATCAATCATCTGACCAATTATACATCCTGTAATGGTGGTCATGTTACCTATGGTGGTGGTTCAAAAGGTAAAGTTGTTGGTAAAGGAACCTTGAATGTTCCTGGTTTTCCAAAATTGACAAATGTGTTACATGTAAAAGGTTTACTTGTTAATCTGATTTGTATTAGTCAGTTATGTGATGATGATTTACATGTAAAATTTGACAAGAATTCATACTATGTGTTTGATATGAATGATGAATGCTTAATGACTGGCAATAGATCTGCTGATAATTGTTACTTAATTGGTTCAAATCATACTTGTAAAAGTGCTAAAGCAGGTGATATTATTTTGTGGCATCAAAAACTTGGTCATGCAAATTACAGAAGTATTCAGAAATTGCATAGACTAGGTGTTGTTGTTGGTTTACCTGATCTTAACTTTGAAAAAGGAAAAGTCTGTGGACCATGCAAGAAAGGTAAGCAAGTAAGGACAACACATCAAATGTTGTCAGCATGTACTACAAACAGGTGTTGTGAGTTGATTCATATGGATCTAATGGGTCCTATGGAAACTGAAAGTTTAGGTGGTAAGAGGTATTCTTATGTTCTTGTAGATGATTTTTCTAGATATACTTGGATTATATTTCTGAAAGAAAAATCTGATACCTTTTATGAGTTTAAAATTCTTTACAAAAGGTTTAAAACTGTTTTATGTTTGAAGATCAGTAGGATAAGGTCTGATCATGGAAGAGAATTTGAAAACAGTTTGTTTACTAATTTCTGTGAAAAAAAAGGTATTTTGCAAGAGTTTTCCTCACCTAAAACTCCTCAACAAAATGAGATTGTTGAAAGAAAAAATAGAACTTTGCAAGAAATGGCAAGAGTTATGCTAACCTCAAAAAGTCTTTTTAAGAAATTCTGGGCTGAAGCTTTAAATACTGTCTGTCACATTGTGAATAGAGTCTATATTCATTCCGGTAGTAATTGTACTCCCTATGAGATTCTGAATAACAAGAAACCAAATTTGAAATACTTTCATGTGTTTGGTTGTGTTTGTTACATTTGGAATGATAGAGATCAGTTGCACAAGTTTGATTCCAAAAGGGATAAAGGATTTTTCTTAGGATATTCTAAGAATAGCAAGGCATATAGAATCTACAACTTGAGAACTGATACAATGCAAGAATCTGTTAATGTGGTATTTGATGAACTTACAAGTCTTGCAGGAAAAAGTGTTGAAGACAATGTATCGGATTTGATAGAAGTATCCAAAAATACTGATGACACAGAAGATAGTAAAAATGTTGATCAGAATCAAAATGTTCCTTCAACATCTGATACAACATTACCCAAAGGTTCAAATACTGAAAATCTGTCACAAGATTCACAGTATCCAAAACAGTTGGTTCCTTCAACAAAGATAATGAAAAGTCATCCATCAGATCAGATCAGATCATTGGAGAAGCTACCACTAGTGTACAAACTAGAAGAAGAATGGCTATTCATATCAATAACCTTGTAAGATCAGTTTGCATGTCATCCATATGCAATCAAGTAACTTTTGAGTGTTATCATTCTGCAATAGAGGCTAAGAATGTGAAAGAAGCTCTTAATGATGAAAACTGGATAAATGTTATGCATGAAGAGCTTAATCAATTTGAAAGAAATGACGTTTGGACACTTGTACATAGACCTAATTCTGATATTAATGTCATAGGAACAAAGTGGATTTTCAAAAATAAAACTGATGAATTTGGTAATATTGTGAGAAACAAGGCTAGATTGGTTGCTCAAGGTTATACTCAAATCGAAGGAATAGATTTTGATGAAACATTTGCTCCTGTTGCTAGAATAGAATCTATTAGATTACTTCTTGCTATTGCATGTTTCATTAACATTAACTTGCATCAAATGGATGTTAAAGCTGTCTTCTTAAACGATATTCTGGATGATGAAGCTTATGTTGAACAACCTAAAGGTTTTGAAAATCTAGAATTTCCTGATCATGTTTACAAGTTAAAGAAAGCTTTATATGATCTAAAACAAGCACCTAGAGCTTGGTATGGTAGACTTACTGATTTCCTACTTGAGTTTGGATTTTTGAGAGGTGAAGCTGATAGAACATTGTTCATTAAAAATTCTAAGAATGATATCATGGTTGCTCAAATATATGTTGATGATATTGTATTTGGTTCAACTTGTAATGATATGCTTGAGAGTTTTGTTAAAGAAATGACATGTACCTTTGAAATGTCCATGGTTGGAGAACTGAATTTCTTTTTAGGTCTTCAAATCAAACAAATGAAAGATGGTATTTTCTTTTGTCAAAATAAATATGCTAAGAATCTGGTGAAAAGGTTTGGTTTGGAAGGTGCTAAAACTATGAAAACTCCTATGGGTTCAACTCAAAAGTTGATTAAAGACTTGATTGGAAAATATGTTGATCCTACTTTGTATAGATCAATGATTGGAAGTCTTTTGTACTTAACTTCTAGTAGGCCTGATATTATGTATAGTGTATGTCTTTGTGCTAGATATCAAGCTAATCCTAAGGAATCACATCTCAATTCTGTAAAAAGAATTATAAGATATGTGGTTGGAACATGTGATCTAGGTATTTGGTACTCAAAGGATACTAATTACTCTTTAGTTGGCTATAGTGATGCAGATTGGGCAGGTGATTGTGATGACAGAAAAAGTACTAGTGGAGGATGTTTCTACATGGGAAACAACATTATCTCCTGGCATAGTAAGAAACAGAATTGTGTTTCACAATCGACAGCTGAATCTGAATATGTTGCTGCTGGAAGTTGCTGCACTCAACTCCTATGGCTTAAAAAGATGTTTGATGATTATGGGTTGGAAAGTGGTATTTTGACTGTGTATTGTGATAATACTAGTGCTATCAATATTTCCAAGAATCATGTGCAACATTCTTTGACTAATCATATAACTATAAGACATCACTTTATAAGAGATCTTGTAGAGAAAGAAGTTGTGAGTTAGAATATATTTCTACTGAAAAACAACTTGCTGATATTTTCACAAAAGCCCTTGATAATGAGAGGTTTTCTTCACTTAGGAAATCTCTTGGTCTTTGCTATATCTGAGAATAAACTCTAGATGTTGTGACAAATGTTTCTCAACATTTGAAGCAACATTGTGGTTCTGATAATGAGTTTGTCTGCTGTTTTGCTTATTTTTGAGCTTTAAATGATAGTGTTTTGATCTTATTGTTTGAAACATGGTTTAGATACAGAGTCCTGGACATATATCTCTTAAATGCATTAAAAATAAAATACAACTTAGATGTGTAATCACTGAGTAACTATGGGACACAGAGCTCGCTACTACGATGTTCTCTTTTCAAAAGGTGATTAAATATGCATCCATGTTTGTTCACAATCCATTGAGTAACTATGGGGCACGGAGCTCGCTACTACGATGCACTCTTTTGAAAAGATGGATCAATGTGAACATGTGTTTAAAGAAAAAATTCAAAATATGCAACACTTTTATGATGAATTTCATGCAAAATTGAGTGTTGAGATATATGTGTGCCGACATTTTGTGAAACCTTAAATGATTCGAACTTTATCTATCATACATGATTCAATTAATGTTCTGATTAAGTTGAATTCGCGGTTTAATTACATTATTCGAATTGATTTTGGTTTATTTAATTTTGGATATGGTTTTCTTTCTTTTTTTTGAAAATGTTTTTAGCGGCCTTCTTCACATCACACGATCCCTAAACTACATTTTAGTGGGTGGTTACTTTTTGTTCCCACTCATGTTCAGTTTTTGTGGATGTATGTAATAACCTCCGTCTTGTTCTCTACTTATGTTCGACTTATTTGTGTTTTCTAATACTAAAAGCTGAAAACATTATTGTTGCACATAGGACTCAAGGTTTGTTTGGTTTACACTTATATTATTTCGGTCATATGCTTCTTTTTCCCTCCTATATTTCATATAACATTATTTTATTTGCCTATGCTTTAATTTGATTGGACAGAAAGGTGGTGAAATGACTGATAAACAAAACCTTTCGAGTTCTTCTGATCATTTACCCTCACACGCAAACCCTCATCGTTAAAACCCTTCTTCCCTAGAAAAATCAAACCCACTGAACCTTCTCACTGAAATGGCCACACAAAACCCAGATTATGATTTGTTGGGAAATCTGTAATTTAGTTTTGATGGAAGTTCCAAAACAGGTTGTAATAGGACCAGTCAGACCTGTTAGCTGACTGATGACTTAGAATCAGAATAAGATGACCAGCTGAAATGTATAGATAGCTGATGTAAAAGATAGGTCACATATTGAGGGGGAACTCAATATGTATAGGTCAGGTCAAAGTATCAGATGACCCAGATAAGGTCAGATGATCAGAAGACTAAGCGCAAATCAGAAGACAAGAAGTCAGAAGATCAGGTGAAGACAAGTAGACACTGAAGACTCAGATAAACACTGAAGACTCAGATGAACCTGAAGAATCAGATAAACCTGAAGACTCAGCATCAAACCTGAAGACTCAGTACGACTGAATACACTGAGGCTCAGAGACACCTGAAGATCAAAAGACCTGAAGACCTACATTCAGCAGAGTCTGCATATTGAAGCTAAGACAATGTGCAACTGAAGACTCAACAAGGTAGACTGATAAGTTACTTGATCAAGTCAGCTCACACCTAGTGACAATAAAAAAGATACACCAGACAAGACGAATCCTCTCAAAAGGAATATGAATCGTCTAACGGACAAATTTCTGGAGTGCCGCCTCGCGAAGCCAAGGAGAAAGAGACACGTGCACAAAAAGAGCTGATAAATACGGGATACGACGCTGTAAACAAAAATGGCGTTAATCATGCTTACGGCCACGCCGATAATCGGAGCACGTCACAATCATATCCTACAACCTACCTAATATAGCCCGAAATTCAAATTGTTCTCCAACGGCTCTTTGATTTCGAGGTCTATAAAATGGGATCGATCTTTATTTTGAAGACAAGGACCAACAATAGAGACAAACGCAAGAACCAACGAGTGAGAACAAGCAAAAGAAGCTAAAGCTACAGCAAAATCTCCGCTCAAAGAACACTACATTTGAAGATTATTCTTAGAGTGTTCATCCCATAGTTCTTAGCAAGAAATCATATCCACTAGCATTTTGGCTACCTAAAATACCAGGATAGATTTTCAGTTGGAACCCTCAAACATTCTTTACCCAAACGCAAGTTAGGTTAAGTCTGTAGAGTGAGAACTCATTAAACATCTCGGCTATCCTTTTGAAGGATATAAGTCCCGCAGGTTACGTTTGTAGAGTGGGAACTCGATAAATATCTTGGCTATCCTGAAAAGGTTATAAGTCCCATAGGTTAAGCTTGAGTGGGAACTCGGTAAACATCTCGGCCATCCTGAAAAGGATATAAGTCCCGCAGGTTAAAGTAGGTTAAGGTTACCCTGTGTTAAGGGAAGAGTGGACGTAGGACGGGTTTCGTCTGAACCACTATAAAAAGTCTTGTGTGCATTTACTTGTTTTCTTATTGCTTTACACAAGTCACAATAACCGAAGTTTTAAAACAAAGATACATATTCTAAGTTAAGCTCGATGCACACTAAGCAAATGATCTGATCAGATTGACACCTTAGTCAACTGGTTGAAAACTGACTTAAGAATCAGATTGATAAAACTGGTTTTTCACACGGGTAAAAACAAGCTTCCGCACCATTCAGTTAAACTGACAGATATCAAACCGATTCGCGCCTAGGCACTCAAGAAGATTGAACATCGCCTAAACCGATACACTCATACTCGATCCGTAATCTGCAGTTCACACCGATCCAAGACGAAAAGTTTTAGAAGTCTATTCACCCCTCCCCTCTAGACTTCCAAATTTCAAAAACCCGCTCGAGACCTACAAGTGGTATCGGAGTAAAAGGTTCTCTGAGCACCATCGGGCTTGAGTATCATCGATTCTTGAGGAAGAATCTTTGTGGTCTTTTGAACAGATCTTGAAAAACCATTTTTAAAACTCATTCGTTTTCAAAATCACTCAGCATGGATAATACCTCTGGTATGTATCATGATTTGCCTAAGTTTTCAATTGATGAATATGCAGATTGGGCTATATATATGTGCAACCATCTAGGATCGATAAGCGGCAGAATGATGGAAGTCATTGAACGAGGACCCATCATCATATACCACGACAACCCAGCAGTCGGAGGAGATCTAGATTTTGCCACGGGAAGTCTTGTGCGAAAAAAGCCCAAATTTGATGGATCTTTGAGGAAAGAAAGTCAGATACTCTAGATACAATCGCCAGACATATAATCATGAAGACGATGGATAAAGTCACCAAAGAGAAGATAAAGTATCTCAAAACTGGAAAAGCAATGTGGGATACTCTTGCTGAGATATGCAAAGGAAATGATCAGATCAAAGACAACCGACTACAAGCCGAACTGGTGAAGTTCGAAAAACTAAAAATGTTTCCCAACGAGACCATCAACGAGCTCGATGGGAGGATCACCATGTCGGTCAATAAGCTACGAGAACTTGGTAGAGAGATGTCAGACAAAGATATCAACTACAAGATCTTAAGATCTCTCACCAAGAAATGGGACATGAAAGTCACGGTAATCAAGGATTGCCAAGACATTTCAAAAATGAAGCCGAGTAGCTTGTTCCTAAGCCTTAAAGCTCACGAGTTCGACTTAATCGAAAGAGGACAAGAAGATGAAGACGGGACGCCTGTTGAAGCCTCAACGTCTAAATCGGGCCAGCATTTAAAGCAACCAAAGAAAGCAGATCGAAGGCCATCAACCCGTTGAAAACATAATGAGTCAAGGTAACAGACGCTTCCGCTACCAGAAACTTGAAAGAACAAATACTCAAATTTTGGTAAGTATCGGAGATTCTACAAAGACTATCAAAGAAACAGGAGGCCAACTGACAGATCACGAGAAAGAACCAGATCTGATGATCGAAGAGATCATAGAGAAGAAAAGAAAAGAGATGATCTATCAGATGAGAGAAGAGATAACAGATCTGACAGAAGAAGTTCAGATTACCATCAGAAAGGGAAGTCACCTGACAGATCCTACAGACGAAGTGACTCACCTGGCAGAGGTAGTTCCGTAGATCGAGGATCATGCTTCAATCATGAGAAACCGTGTCACTACAAAGACCGATTACCCCCGACCGACTCCCAGAGAGAGAGAAGAGAAACGGAACAAAATAGAGCAACACCTCAGAGATAGGAAGGCCCTGGTTGCTGACACATTTGGAACTGATGATTCCTATCTACCTTCTGAGGACTCTGGGTACTCATCTGTAGAAGACTTTTGTCTGATAAGCAGTGTTGTTGACTTCCACGAGCATGAAGATCTGATATTCTCTTCAGATGACGATGAAGTCTGCCTGATGGCCAAGGAGGACCAATCTGAGGTAACCTCCAAACCTTCTGTTTTTTCAATTTCCACACCTGCTATTATTAGCACACCTGCTGGAGAGATTGACTTGCAGCTCTACTCTGAGCAATTGCTTGATGATCTCTCTATTGCAGTAGACACTTATACTATAGTGGAAGCTGAAAATGACAAGCTAAGGATCAGAAATAATCGGCTTGTTAAAGAGAACGCTCTCGTAAAAGCTCTTGAATCGAAATCATTGAAACCGCTTTCGTAAGGTAAATCGAGAACTTAACATTCTCGAAAGTTAGATCTTCTGATCAGGAGAAACAGATTAAAGATCAGCTAGCAATCAACAAAACGAAAAGTCGATGATTTCAAAATCCTTCAAGCTAAATTTGATGAGCTATTCCGACTACATGAGAGTCTAAAATCTCATCGAGGATAGTTTAGCAAGAAAATAGAGGTTTTCACGAAGTCATCTAAAAACCTGCTCAAGATATGAACACCTATTTTCAACGCCGACTAACAAGAAGGGAATTGGGTATGAGAACCCTTCTACATCCTCAAAAGCCCCATTTGATTCACTTCGGAAGGGTGTAATCAAACTAGTCTCGACAAAGATACACTAAAAAGCTAAACTTGTATCGATAAGGAAAAAAAGACTCACGAAAGCAAGTAAAGGCGGTGCCTAATCGAAAGGGAAATGCAATGGACCCCAATCGATAAAGCATCACCGAAATCAACAAGAAGAACCCGCTTCTTCCGAAGAAACCTCAACTCGACAAATAGATTAGGTATCGTAAGAGACAACCTCAGAAGAAGGAAATCTAATCTGAGACCCAATCAAGGTCACCGCCTAATAATAAGCAAGCTATAGGTAAACCGCAAAGATCACCTATGCCAAAAAGATATGAATCTTTTGATGGTAGCAATCGTATCTACCCTTATAACCGAGATCTAGGGGACTCATCGCTGAAAGCCACACCGGATTAAAAGAAGACAAAATATAAAGAAAAATCCCAAGTCTTCTAAGTCACCCAAGGCTCACACGAATAATCATACTAATCGAAAAGCATATAAAGAGACGATGATTATGTTGATATGTATGTGAGACAAATCGGACCTTCTAATCTATCGATTTTCATAGAAGTGCTTTCTGCTTGTGTGGATCCCTAAATCCACCACTAACCCCCAGACCCAATTCCAAAGGGGTACCTAAAGCCCGATTTGATTGCGAGTTCAAGCGTGGGGTCGCCAACAAAGGAGGTGCACAAGCAACTATCCGGGTACATCGATAGTGGATGCTCAAGGCACATGACCGAAGCAAACATCTCCTTAGCTCTTACAAAAAACAAGAAGGCCCACGTGTACTCTTTCGGTGATGATAACTTTGGTTTTACCAAAGGATTCAAACCTTAGAGAATGATGATGTACAAGTAACTGGAGTCTCGTATGTCGAAGGATTGAAGCACAATCTACTATCAGTATCACAATTCTGCGACAACGGATTCAGTGTTGAGTTCTCGAGCGACAAGTGTACGATAAGGAATCGAGCCACTCAACAAATCTTGCTAATCGTTCAAGGAAAGGGACGATCTACATAGCAGATTGGAACAGTTGCCCAAACAATACACGCTTAATTGTTAAGAGTTCTAAAAGTAGCGATTGGCTCTAAAGACAAAAGAATGAGTCATCCGAACTTCAAGACTCTTAACAAGATCGCTAGATGTCTTTGGTTGAGGGACTTCCAAATGAGATATTCTCCAAAAGATCGGACATGTGCGCCGCATGTCGATGGGAAAAAACAAGTTAAAGCCTCATTTAAGGAATACCGACCAAAGATCCAAAGAGAGTATTGCAATCGCTCCATATGGATCTATTCCGACCGCCACACCGGTCGATCTCGATGGATTTAAATATACTCTAGTAATCGTGGATGATTATTCCAAGTTTACTTGGGTTGTATTCTTATACAAGAAGAACGAGACAACGACAAAGATACTTCGAGCCGCTTTCAAGAAGCTACAAAACGAGAAGGGTGTCGAAGATAGTAAAAATTAGATCGATATAAAAGTACGAGTTCCCGAATTCCTTTATTCTTGATTTTTTGCTTTGAGTTTGGTATACTGACATGAGACGTCACCGCAAGAACACCACAACAAAATGGAGTAGCGAATCGGAGAAACAGAACTCTCAAGGAAAGTTCGCCAAGACTATGTTAGCTAAACATGTTACACCAAGCCGTTTCTGGGTAGAAGCAATCAACAAAGCATGCCATACTCAGAACAAATGTTCTCTGACTAAGACTCACTTCAAAACACCTTATGAACTGTGGAAGGACAGAAAACCTCGTGTTTCATACTTCCATATTTTTTGGGTGCAAGTGTTTCATTCACAACAATGGGAAAAGTCGGGTTGAAGACTTTTGAGGCCAAGTCGATGAGGGTATATTCTTAGATATTCCTCATCCAAAGAAAAAGCCTTCAGGGTTTACAACAAACGAACCCTAGTTGTGGAAGAAACACCCCATGTGGTTTTTGATGAGACATCCTCTGAACAAGAGAAAGCCGCCGAACAAGCGCATCGGGATCAACAAAGTTACGACACGCAAAAATGAATCACCTAAGCATCAAGGAGAAAGAACTCCGAACACGAATGCTGGCACATCCCGAACTTGATCTTGTTGATTCAACAGTCAATCGGACCCAAAAGGTACGCACAAACTGTCGATGAAGAAGTTCATTACCGAGAGGCGATATCAATCGAACCATCTTGTTCGGGGGGACTCCTGAAGTTCCTATGAATGACATCGGCACATGATGAGTCCAACATCACCGAGACATGTTCTTATCAAGTGGATCATAATTCCGCACCACTCCCAATCACCGGTAATGAACTATCGATATGGATGATGTTCTCCAAAAGACGCACATCAAAAAAGCGAAGGACTGGATTACCACCATCCAACCGATCGATTATCGGAGACCCATCCGATAGAGTTAAAACTAGACATCGACAGGTGAAAGTGCCATGTCTTTGTTGTTATCTCTGCTTTGAAGGAACCAACTACATGAGAGGAAGCTCTACAAGACGCAAGTCGGATTCTAGCCATGCGGGAGGGAGCCGAAACAGTTTGAGAGGAATAAAGTTTGGGAACCGGTGGACGTACCAACTCATCAAGACGTAATTGGCACGGGTGGGTATTCAAGAACAAGAGAGATGAGAAAAATGTCATAACCGGAATAAGGCAAGACTTGTTGCTAAGGGGTATTCACAATCGGAAGGAATTGATTATGATGAGACCTTTGCACCGATCCGCTCACTTCCGCCTATAAGCCGATTCGGTTGTTTAAGCATATGCTTCCCCACGAGAGGGTTCACGTGTGTATCGATGGATGTAAAGAGTGCATTCTTAAGCGGGGTACTAGCGAGAGGAAGTTTATGTTGAACAACCTCCACCTTTGAAAAAAGCCAACCAAGTGTACCGTTTAAGGAAAGCTCTTTATGATCGAAACAAGCTCCTCGAGCTTGGTATGATACACTCTCTCCGGTTCTTGATAGACAACAAAGTTCACTAAAGGAAAGTGGATGTAACCTTATTCGAGAATAGAAGATGGAGAAGATATTACGATGGTTCAAATCTCACGTGGACGACATCATCTTCTTGATCTCCCAACAAGAAGCTATGTGAGAAGTTCAACAAGTTGATGCAAGGGAAGTTTGAGATGTCCATGATGGGTCGATGAATTACTTTACGGGTTTACAAATCAAGCAGAGTACTGAAGGGATATTCATCTCGCCAGCGTAAGTACACAAGGAATCTCTTGGCAAAGTTTGAGTTCAACATTGCAAGGAAGCCGAAATTCCCATGATGACCGGGTTCAAGATGGATCCGGATGAAGATGGTCGAAAAGTTAATCGAAAAGAATATAGAACTCGATTGGATCACTTCTATACCCGACCGCCAGCCAGACCCGGACATTACTTTTTGGCAAGAGGGTGTATGTGCGGTTTTCAAGCAAATCCAATGCAAAAAACCACCTAGAAAGCGGTAAGCGGATTCTCAAGTATCAAAAGGGGATTTGATAAACCTTGGTTTATTTTACCCATCGATGACAATCTAGAGCTTAGTGGGTATTCTGATTCAGATTACAGAGGTTGCAGAATCGACAGGAAGTCAACCTCAGGTTCATGTCAGTTTCTGGGAAATAAACTAATCTCATGGTTTTCGAAGAAGCAAACATCGGGCCATGACATCTACTAATGAAGCGAATATATGGGCTGCGAGGAAGTTTATTGCTCCCCAAACCGCCTCTGGCTAAGTCGGCAAATGAGGATTACAACATTATAGCTAAGAACGTGCCTATATTCTGCGTGACGAAGAATAGTGCTATTGCAATCACTCAGAATCCTATTCTACATACAAGATGCTAGCATGTGGATGTCAGACACCATTTTATCAGAGATCACGTTGAAAAGAAGAAAATCAGGATGGAAAAGATCCATACTGACAAGCGAAAAGTCGATATCTTAACCAAGCCGCTAAATGAGATCGATTCGAGATTTATGCAACGAGCTAGGGCTTCGGATCTTGGAGAAAATTCACCAGATATGGTCAAGGATTGATCTCCGAAATCGGTTGGTTAAAAAGACTAACCAAAGTTAAGTGGAATCGGTTGAGTTAGGAATCTCAACCGATCGAATTTAACAGATGAGAAGCCGATCCGTTCGGACAAAGGGCGATCGGTTCAAGACATATCGACAAAGAACCGATCGATTGGAAGATTACTTTATAAGTCGATTAAAAGTTGCAGTCAACAAGCAAGTCAAGTTTAAAGCTACAGATCGCATAAGTCAGAAGAAACAACACAGCAATGGAATAACAGAGTTTTTTCATTGATAAGGACCCGGAGGTCAGATTTACAAGTTACAAGTGATATCACAAGCTACAAATACTACAAGTTATCTTCAAGTGGTATTACAAGTACAAGAAGACCCGGAGGTCGATACATAAACCATCAGCCCTAAGACAACCCTAGGCAGGGTAGGAGAGAGAGAGATTTTAAGAGCTGATGCTCTCAGACTCTCCGACCCAGGGGGCAGCAGAGAAGCTTCTAGAATCCTGAAAGCCGCTCTTAGAATCTTGGAGTGAGAAGCGAGAGCGAGCCTTGAAGGATCTTTAAGCTAGGAGCCCTTAGACCTAAAATCAATGGGCTTTCCAGTTGCTAAATGGGACACAGTGCCACAGGTTTGGTCACATAGACCATATGGCCATGAGTGTCTCATGCAAATATTGAGTTTGATACACTATTTTGTATATCAAACCCATGTTTTATTTCAGACTAAGTCTGTTGATGCTAATTTCGTCATCTCGATAAAGCACAAGGCGATACTGGTTAGGAGAAGTGCCTTCTCATTTGCCTTAGCGAGATCCGCCTCCACGGTGGTAAAGAAGCTTAGCATTGATCATATGTGAAATCTTAGATGATTTACGAAAAGCAAAGGTGTGAAGGAACACACAGGTTGATTTGAGAAGCTGAATTCATTAGAAAAGGGCTAAAGGTTCCCACCGAAAGTTTCACCGGAAATAAGGAACTCATCGGAAAAGCATGAAGGATATGCTAAAGAAGATGAAATGGTTTATGATTGTGTTGTTCGCCTAACACCCCAGGCTATTTATAGAAGGAAATTAGGCATATAAATGCAAATTTTATCTTCTCAGAAGATCTTAAGAGAAATTTGCATCGACAACGCGTTAGGGACACGCGTTAATGGTTGGTTGGATGAGTTAACGGTGTGATTAAATCACAGTGTATCTATGCCATTATTACGGGATGTCAAATCGCGCCGATTTGGGAATCGAGGCGACTTTTGGATTCCCCGAAGTAAAAGTTTTGGCGGGAGTTGACTTCAGTTAATGCAAGTTGTTTAGAAGAAAACTGAAGAATGAAGTGTATCAGAAAAGAGGATCAGATAAGTGGCGAAATGTTTGAAGCAAGAATCTGATCAGATAAGTGAGATATTGTTGGGAAATGTATGAGGCAACCATCAGATAAGTCAACAAAGTACCAGATCAGATCACCGTGGTAACTGATTGATTACAATATCAATCAGTCAGATACGCTCTCTTATTTATCTCTTTCTGAATATATTTACATGTGTTATTTGATTAAATGATTTATTTTACACTGTTCATGACGCATGCTCTGCAAAGCTTTTAATGCGGACTTGGGAAAATGTTTTCAAAACGTTTTATTACAATTTTTCGAGTCCGGAAAACGAGAAGACTACTTTTCTCAACCGTGCGATCAAAATACTTTTTGGCCGACTAATCTCAGCCATCGATTTCAACACACGGATACTTGAGTACTTTGGCAAGTTGTGCAAAAAGGTTTTCCCTCGTATTCTATAAAATCCAAATCTTTCTCAGAAAACCGCTTCCACTACTTCGTCTTCTCAAAGCTCTTACGAGATCATATTTTTCAAATCTTCAGAGAATTACCTTCGAAATCATTTGATTCTACTCATCCGATTTCTAAATCTTTTAAATAAATTTCTGGTAATTTCTTGCTTTAATTAATTGCATGATCTCAATTTCTCTATGGTACCTAGGTTTACAAGTTGTGGCTCTGTAATTTATAAGATCTAAACGCTTACTTGCTAAATTGATGCTGAAATTACTTGTTTGACTGAATTTATTGAAATATCTTACTCAAACTAAAACATCAATTTGCATATCGTACAGAAATGGCACACCTTGTTTCACGACCGGGCCAAGGGAAAAAGTACTACAACTTTGCATCGATGAAGAAAGACATCATTGATGAAAAGTGCGTAGTCTTCAACATCACCTCAGATCCGGAATCGCTGGAAATTCTGGAGTGCTTACGAGCGTGTGGACTGGAACAATATTGCTCTACTCATCAGAACATTGTTCACACCCATGAAGCCCTGGAGTTTCTCTACAATCTGCAGAGGGATGAAGACAATGATGCTGACCTGATTTCTTCCGTTGGCGGAATGAAAGTTCGAGTGACGAATGATGATCTACAGAGGATATTCGGCCTAACTCGAGGAAGCATCAATCCAGAGACCTACACGACTGCTGTAGGAGAAAATGAATTTCTTGAAGCCGAGCTGTTGAGATCAGCAAATAAGGAGAACACGACGAACGTCAAAGCCTCCTATCTGAAAAGAAAGTATCGCCTTCTTCTTGAGATCGTTCAGAAGGTGATCATGTGCTCGACTTACAGCCTTGATGTGGTCACTTCATACAAGATAAGTGTCATGGCTGCAATAATCAAGAAGGCTTTAGACATTGATTGGTTGGGTATGGTCAAAGCAAGACTGAGAAAAGACTCTGGGAAGTTCGAGCTGACCCAGAGCAATGAAGTGTGCTTATCTTCGAAGTGCTCATTCATACACAAAATCTCTATCATTCTGTCAGATAAGCTGCCACAGAATTATGAATGGAACGAGAATGGAGCGAAGACCAAGCAAAGCACAAGGCCATATTGGGCAAAGATGAGTCCCTACCTGGACAAGCTGATGAGGATCCAACTCCTTATGTGCCCAAACCCAAGAGAGAAAAGAAAGGAAAAGACAAGGCAACTGCATCGTCTGAAGTGCAGGAAAAGGCCGTTCAAGAGAAGAGGATGAAAAGGAAGGATCTGGCCAAGAAACCAAATGCTCAGTGGAAACGTCAGAAGAGAGTCTCATCTCCTCTGAAAACTGCTCCAAGTTCTACCCAGTGAGCCAGCAGACCAGAGGATCTGATGCAAGTAAGATCAGACGAAGAGATAGCAGTCCGCTCTGAGCCGTCCATCAGAGAAGGAAGGGAAGAGCAGATGACCGAAGCAAAAGGAGATAAATCTGTCAGAGGGACAGAAGTGGAGCAACCTGAGGAAGAATCACCATCTGATTCTCTGCCTCTCACCAAGATCTTCCAGAGAGCAAGATCGCCAACGCCCACTTCCAAATCACCATCACCCTCTCCTCAAAAATCATCACCACCATCCTCTCCCCACAAAACCTTCTCACCCTCACCCTCACCTATCAGAACAACATCTCCCACACCACCAATCAATGAACCCATTCAGGAAACTGAACACCCTCAACACGTTGAAAACCAACCTGAACTACAAACATCCCAATCCCCAGTCAAGTCTCAAGAACCTGAGAAAGCCGACGAACATGTGTCCATCTCTCATAATCCCTTCAACACCAGAACAATACTTGCTTCACCTGCTCCAGAGAGCCCCATCATAAGAATAATGAAGCAACAGATCAAAGAGTATCTGCTGGATCTGTGCCTTGAATTAGATCAACATCCTGGCATCCAGCTACAGATAGAAGAGATAGTGTTCTGGAGGGATATCAGACTGAAGAGCATTGAAGAATTCCTGATTCTAATGACAACTCTGGGATCAGATTTCTTTGTAGACTTGGAGTTGAAATGTCTACACAATGCTGGGATTGAAAGTGCTGTGGAATTGGCATCTGATGGTGATATCAGATGGTTGATTCACGAAAGGTTCAGTATTGCTGATAACAGGGAGGAAACCGTTCAATCTCCTACAGATCATGAGGGAGCTGCCGATGAACCAAGGATGGGTGCTGCAAATGAGACCTGACTTGGTAAGGCTTCAACATCTGAACAGACTGCTACGATGGGCTCTGATACCCTAGATCATCACTCTCAGAAGATTCAGGATGGGATCCAGGCTGCATTTGAAGACAAATTCACAGTGCTCACAGCAGATCTAATGAAGCGATTTGTAGATGAGCAAGCAAAACTAGTTGACAAGGAACGAAGTCACACAGTTGGGATGCACAATGTCATCCTTGCTGAAGTAATGAAACTAGTATATCCTCTTGCCGAAAAGCTCAAACTCCAGTCTGACAAACTCACAGTTCAGACAGAAATGCTCAATCAGACACAGCTACGTTTGGAGAGTATCTGGGCATCCTTGGACAAGACCAACAACCACTTGGATATGGGTTGGAAATATTTTCTAGCTTCTACAGAATGAGCAAGACAGGAAATTGAAACTGCTCTCAGACGCTTCTACACGCCTGCATCTTCTGCCACCATCCAGATCACTCCTCTTGTTGTCGAGGAACTCAGAGAGGAGATCTCACGGCAATTAACAGCTATGAACCGCAAGATGTCCAACCTTTTTGATGCAACCAAAAAGGGGGAAGGAAAAGAGTCTGGAAAAGAGTCTGAAGGAAAAGAGAATACAGAAAAACAGACTCAAGAAAAAGAAAAAGAGAATGAAGAAAAACAGACTCAGAAACAGTTGGTAAAATTGTCATCTCTACCAAAAACCACTGTATCTGACTTGCCAGCCACTCCATCTACCGATCTCGTTGCTGAAATGAAAGAAACTGTGGAGCAACACAAGAAAGAGATCACCGAAAGCGTAAAAGTGCTCTTTCGTAGGTAATCGCCAGAGTCGACAAGATTGAAGACTTTTCTTCGTTCGTCCAGAAAAGAATGGAAACTGATGATCAGGCCAAGAGCCTTGAACTCGCTAAGAAATTAGCTGAAGAAGACGAACAAGATGAACATGAGCAAACTCTGAGGAGGAAGAAAGGCAAAGGCAAGATGATGAAAGAAAATGCGGAAGATCGAGAGAACAGGCCCCGGTATTCTCCACCAAAGTCGATGACTCCTGAACAAGTTCAAGAGCAGACAAGGTAGAGAATAAGAGAGGCCTCAATCAAGAAGCAGAAGTTAGCAGAGGCAAAGGGACTGAACATCGCTTACACCAGAAGGAAAAGGAAGAACGAAGCTGCATTAGAGGAGATTGTTTGGGAGAAGAATGCCCTTCCCAAGACTGTTAAAGGCATCCTCATGCAAGACGACAAGATCTCGCTACCGAATGGGACCAGATCGAGGAGAAATGGTTATGTGACGCCTACATCCTGAGAAGATTCCATTTCATCAAGATCGATCGAAAATGATGATGAATTCGGAATCGGCTAGAAACAAAGTATCCGGACTTCTACCGCATGATGATGAAAGAAGGCAAGATCATGTCACTAATACCAGAAGCTCCACCCTTTGAACTACTCCTTCCAGCTTTGCGTCCAGACAACAAGCTAGATCCCGTTAAATTCAAAAACATCTACTATGGACTAGTTAGAAAAGGAGGAATCCATAGAAAAGAAGAGCTGGACAAGCTAATGCAAAGGATGTACAGGATGTTTGGCATCCCCAAAGAGCTGCAAATGTTCAAGTACACCTGAAGAAGACAACTTGGAATCAGATGATAGGTATGCTTTTCACATATTCTACAATGCACACACCTATCTGAATAAAATTTTCCATCTCACTGATTCTAAGACACCATCTCATTGTCTTCGGGGAATGTACTGTTTGCATTATCTACATTTCCTTTCATGGTATCTGTTTTTCTGATTAAGTTGATTAAAGGGTTTTGGTTCCATCAAAAAGGGGGAAATTGTTGGGAAATCTGTAATTTAGTTTTGATGGAAGTTCCAAAACAGGTTGTAATAGGACCAAAAGACTGTTAGGTAATCGATGACTTAGAATCGAAATAAGATGACCAAATTTAAATGTATAGATAGGTGATGTAAAGATAGGTCACATATTGAGGAACTCAATATGTATAGGTCAGTCAAAGTATCGGATGACCCGGATAAGGTCGATGATCGAAGACTAAGCGCCGTCGAAGACAAGAAGTCGAAGATCGGTGAAGACAAGAAGACACCAAGACTCGGATGAACTCAAGACTCGGATGAACTCAAGACTCGGATAAACATCAAGACTCGGATGAACCTAAAGAATCGAGATAAACTCAAGACTCAAAGATCAAACTCAAGACTCAAGACGATGAATACACCGAGGCTCGTAGAGACACCAAGATCAAAAGACCAAGACCTACATTCAAAGCAGAGTCTCGTATATTGAAGCTAAGACAATGTGCAAATCAAGACTCGACAAGGTAGATCGATCGCCATTTGATCAAGTCACCACACCTGGTGACAATCAAAAAGATACACCAGACAAGACGAATCCTCTCAAAAGGAATATGAATCGTCTAACGGACAAATTCTAGAGTCTTGTGCCTCATGGCTGGCGAGGAGAAAGCAACACGTGCAAAAAAAGAGCCGATAAATCTGGATATCTGACACCGCCGCATAAAAATGGTTTCTAATCATGCCTACGGCCACGCCGATAATCGAGCACGTCATAATCATATCCTACAACCTACCTAATATAGCCCGAAATTCAAATTGTTCTCCAACGGCTCTTTGATTTCGAGGTCTATAAAATGGGATCGATCTTCATTTTGAAGACAAGGACCAACAATAGAGACAAACGCAAGAACCAACGAGTGAGAACAAGCAAAAGAAGCTAAAGCTACAGCAAAATCTCCGCTCAAAGAACACTACATTTGAAGATTATTCTTAGAGTGTTCATCCCATAGTTCTTAGCAAGAAATCCTATCCACTGGCATTTTGGCTACCTAAAATACCAGGATAGATTTCCAGTTGGAACCCTCAAACATTCTTTACCCAAACGCAGGTTAGGTTAAGTCTGTAGAGTGAGAACTCATTAAACATCTCGGCTATCCTTTTGAAGGATATAAGTCCCGCAGGTTACGTTTGTAGAGTGGGAACTCGATAAACATCTCGGCCATCCTGAAAAGGATATAAGTCCCGTAGGTTAAGCTTGAGTGGGAACTCGGTAAACATCTCGACCATCCTGAAAAGGATATAAGTCCTGCAGGTTAAAGTAGGTTAAGGTTCCCCTGTGTTAAGGGAAGAGTGGACGTAGGACGGGTTTCGTCTGAACCACTATAAAAAGTCTTGTGTGCATTTACTTGCTTTCTTATTGCTTTACACAAGTCACACAACTGAGTTTTAAACAGCATACATATTCTAAGTTAAGCTCAGTCTTCACCAAGCAGCTGATCTGATCAGATTGATACCTTAGTCAACTGGTTGAAAACTGACTTAAGAATCAGATTGATAAAACTGGTTTTTCACACGGGTAAAAACAAGCTTCCGCACCATTCAGTTAAACTGACAGATATCAAACTGATCTGCCCTCAGGCACTCAGTAAGATTGAACATCAGTCTAAACTGATACACTCGCACTCTGATCGGGTAATCTGCAGTTCACACCTGATCCGCACGAAAATTTTTAGAAGTCTATTCACCCCTCCCCTCTAGACTTCCACCCTCACAAAACTCGTTCGGGACCTACATGATTCCACAAATGTTGGTGGATCATCGTCTTTTTCCACTCCTAAACCTCCTGCATTACATATTCCTGATTCCGCTCCAAAATCACTTGTTACTCTTCTTATAAAACAAGCCGTTGAACAGAACCCGATCGTGTTGCCTGACATTTATTTCGGTTCTAACTTGGTAAATGTTTCTGACTATGTTGATCTCTCAGCCAGACCTTTGGCTGAAGAACCTTCTCCAGAAATACCCTCAGAAACTCCTGTTACTGAAAACCCTCCTGAAAACCCTACACAAACAGCCGATGTTGAAATGAAAGCTGTTGTTTCCTCTGATTCAGAAAGAATGGGGGAGAAATTGAAAAACATTAGGCTGAGGAAGAAGCAATTGGCTCCCAGAAGAGGTGCTGGTAAATGGGGAAAGAGGAGAATGTCACAGAGAAACCTAGGCAAAAAGGTAGACTATACAAGAAAACGTCCAAAAAGGACAGATGGTGGTTCTGATGATTCTATCACTGTAGAGGACTCTGATAAAGAGACGGAAATTCCAAAAGTTCCAGTTGCTGAACCAAATGATTCTGATGATGACCTTACAATGGAAGAACTAATGGCTAAGAAGGAAAGAAGAACCAAAAGGAAAAATGATCCTCCTGTGAATACTGCTGCAGATGTTGCTGAATCATCTGATTCTGAACCAGACATTGATACTGAGGAAGAGGAACCTGAGGAAAAGGAACCTGAGGACGAGGAACCTGAAGAAAATGAACCTGGACAAGATGAGTCTGATGATGAGCTTGATCAAATCTTTGATGAGGTAATGGAATATGACTCTGAACCTGATGATAAGGAAGAGTATAATAGAAAGTATGATGTGGTTAAATCTTTGCTCAAAAGGAACATAATAGATGAAAGGATCATTAAAATTCCAGACTTTGAAGCAAATAACCTGATTGGTTTTCTAGAGAGTAGATCATTGATGCATGCTCTTCAATATGCTAAACTGTATTATGTTGGTTGGGTTGCTGAATTCTATGCTAATTTGAAAAGGAGTTGTGGCAATTGGAAGTCTTCAAACTATGGAAAGATAAGATTCAGATACAATGTGGTAACAATCAATCCTAGACTTATCAATGTATTTCTAAAAACTAGACAAACTGAGGAAGATAATGTTGAGCTAGATATTAAGGAAGTGATGTCTGTCAACACTGGTGGAAGGTATTCTGAATGGACTTTACAGTTTTCTGCTGCCAAAATTGACCTCCTTGTATTCTGTGATGCATAAGCTGCTTGTTTCCAATTGGCTACCCTCAAAAAACTCTACTGTGTTAACCAAAGAGCAAGCCTTCTTGTTGTACAAGATTGTACACTTGAACAGGTTTAACCTGGGGCAGGTTATATTTGATAACATGATGAAATTTGCTGGTAAACACTCAGAATGAAGTATTCTTCCTTATACAAGTTTAATCTGTCAGTTCTTGGATAAGTTAGAATTTGAGAGGCCAAAAGGTGAAAGAATTAGTGGATTTGTTCCATGTTTTGGAATATCTCAAGTGCTGAAAGGTGGAAACATAACTGTGAATCTTCCTTTATCTGATCCTGAACCGCAAGCCAAAAATGTTGCCCATCCTGTTGGCAACATTCCTTATACAGTAACCAGAAGAGATGGTACACGCTCTGTTCATTTTACAAATTCTTTCATTTCTGATCAAATTACTTCCATCCAGCAGAACATAGATGCTCTGCTTAAACAACAAACCTTCTGGAGAAACCTGATTTCTACTCCAACAGGGGGAGGATCACCTGATGATGGTGATAATGATGATGGTGATGATGGAGCTAGTCCATCTGGCCATGCAGGTGAAAAGGATAATGAACCAGTTGCTGAGGATGTTGCTGATGATGATGATGGTGCTACTGCACAAGATGGTCAGAATAGTGCTGAAGATAGAGAGGTTGAAGATGTTGTACAGGAAGCTGTTAATGAGGCTGTGGAGGATGCTGTGGAAGATGTCCTAAATGCTGCTGCTGAACAGATTGGTGAACAGATTGTTCCTGAACCGGTTGATGATAGCCCTGATAACACTGATGATGAGGTGTTAATGACACCTACCAGGGACAACATGTCTCCTGAGAGTATTGTTATCATTGATCTACCTTTATGGAGCTGACAACTGGTGATTGGATTCAAGACAGGGGGAGTTTTTGAAGTATGGGGGAGCATTTGCAGATTATGGAGATGCAGTCATTCCAATGGTCCAGTCCTTCCCTTTATTTCACTATAAAATTCCTTTCTGTGTTGTAATCTTTTATTTACTGCTCTTTACTTTATAAACTCTGTTAATGGACAACTAGTTGATAGGTTTATATTTCTGTCATTTACTTTATGTTGGATACTTTGGCCTAAGTACACTGTTGATGTACTTAGTGCTTGTGTTTGTTTTTAAATTATGATTTGGTTAAATAGTAGTTGTTCTCTGAATGACTATTATTTGTTTCTTTCCTGACACAAGTTCGGATGTTGTTTTTAACATCAGGTGTGTTGTAGTAGAAATGTCAAATTGGGGGAGTTTGTTGATGTTGCACGGATGTTGTTCTAGATGTTGGACAACATTCTGCACAACATCATAAATTTGCGCTTTCTCCTAACACTGACTCTGTTTTAATAGATGTGTTTTTCTATGTTTCCTACATTGCAGGTTGAAGATAATTTCGGATATTATCAAGCGGTTGCACTAGAATGGAGTGAGAATAGAAAGATCATGGGTGGTTACACCAAGATCATGGAGATAGTGGAGGAGATGTTCAAGGTTGTTCACGCCAAGTGGATAGGACAATGCAGTTGGTCCGAATGTCTATAAATAGACTGCATTGGTCGACATTCAAGTTTCGAGTTAAAGTGAAATACCATTTGCTCTACTCCAAACTTAAGAGAGTAGCATTCAAGACACAACCGTGAGTGGAGTGTGAGGGTCGATGCTATGTCTATTTGTACTGGTCGAGAGTATCCCAACATTTCCTATCAGTATTGATTTTGTCTTATTAGATCAAGTTTTAGGTTGAATAAGATCACTAGTTACTTGATTGAATAGATTAATTTTGGTGTGTGGTTTTTCACTACACCTTTTAGGATCTTGTAAGAGATTCGTGTGTATCTCACTACTCGTTATAGTGATGTTTTTAACCATGAGGTTCGTTTAGTCTGGATTACAGACTATACAAAATTTTGAAATCCTTTGCACTGCGTTTTTATACTTCCGCTGTCATATGTTGTTTTACATGTTGCATAACATTTTCAACAACACTCTGAAAATACATGCACACACACTGCCAAATTGTAATAGTACACATATTAGTCGTACTATAAAATAATTTGTGTATTTTTAAAATACATTCGAATTGCACAGTGTTCTTCGTTATATAAAAAAAACCTATTCATTTTAGTATTTTTTTTAAAGTAAATGTTATATATATATAATTGCACAAAAACTTCGGCTATAAACAGTAAAAGTACTTTTCCACTAAAACTTTATGTGAAATTATCGTGACAGAACAGTGGACTAATATCTATTCGAAGTGATGAATATTATTTTAGTAGAGTTTAATATATAATTGCACATAAACTTTTACTATTTATAGCCAAAGTTTTCCACTAAAACTTTATGTGGAATTATCGTGACTTTTATTTCATAGCACGATAAAAGGAGTGGCTGTATAAGATCGACCTGTCCCTACAGAAATATTTTCAAACTTTTATTCATCTATGTATCATTTTCATCAAGTCCAGCCAAGGACGAACCCAGAAATTTCACCGAGGGGGGCCACATTTATAACATAGTGTAGTTAAATGCACTTTCAAATTTTTATATATTTTCGAGAATTATTTGGACTAAATATATTTATATTAACGCAGTCGAATACATTTATATATATATTTAAAATGTGAATTATACATATTTCTTTCTCTATTTCGCCACCCCTTTCTCACCTAAAGATCAATATTTTATTTATAGAGTGATGATTTTTACAAATATTAGTAATAGTGGTGTACGGTGAACATGATGCACATAATACTTTGTTTAAAGAAGACAAACAGTACTAATATGAGATGATTTTTTTACATCATATAGGGTACAACCTAACACAAATAACATCCATCATTTCAAAATATTAATGCGTTAATACACAATTTATGCTCCGTCTTACTATGAGACCGTCTCACGCAGGTGTATCTTAATTATAAATATATATATATAAAAAGTTCAAGTGGGGTCAAGGGGTCCAATGACCCCCTTGGCCCTAGTGTAGGTCCGTCCTTGAGTCCAGCAAATGCTAATCGGGCCAGGGGTAACTGGGTAAATGAAATATGCTACGCCCCCAAATTACGCTTCGACTAGGTCTTCTATAAAATTTGTTCGATAATATAAAATTTATATTATTATACTTATAAATTAATATTACAATACTTTATAATTAATATTATTATATTTATAAATTAATATCATATATATAGGTATAAATTAAAGGCGTGGCTCAATATATAATCCAAGATCGTGCTGCTAAATAAGTTTGAGCTGTTTTCATGTATAGAAGTTTGGTCTGCAAACTATTTGTTTGGATTACAGGTTGAAAAATATGTAAGTTGATACTATGTAGACGCTGAAGTATTTCTTGTGCTCTGTCCCTTTAATTATTTTTTTTGGTCAGGTCCCTTGTTTAATTATTAATATTTGTTTTAAAACAAATATTAATTTATAAATATAATAATATCGATTTTATATATAATATGAACAAATTTCACATGTCAGGATGTTGTAAAGCTAGCCTCTAATGATATTCCGAACTTTGATTGACCTATATATATCACTAGAATTAAACTCCGCGTATTACGTGGGTTGAAAAAAATGACATTATTAAATTAAATATTTTAAATTTTTATTTAGTTGGATTAGTTCAGTTCAATTATTGTAAAAATTTAATATTATAATAGCGTGTTGATTAAAATATTGTATCGATACTATGAAAAGTACATTATATTTAAATTTATTTATAACTTAAAATTATATTTTTTAAAAATATAAATAAGGTTTAATATCATAAATAACTCAAATGAATAAAATGAGAGTATTTTAAAATAAGAGCTTGTAGTGAATAGGGGTGATTCACCTTTACTATATAAATATAAATGATTTTCATCTAACGCAAGCAAATGCTAATATTAATGAGTTGGTCTCCCACGAACCAGATCTATGCTATCAACTTTGATTATTTGATCAATTTCACTTATTTCTAACACATTTTTCTAAATCATTAAACTTGACCCGTATTATACCCTGGGTAGGGTTAAATGCATGCATTAAAAATTAGATTCATAACATGAACATGCAAGGACGAACCTACGTTGTGGCCAGGGGGGTCACTGGCCCCCTGACCCCACTTGAACTTTTTTTATATATATATTTATAATTAAGACACATTTGCGTAAGACGGTCTTATAGTAAGACGGAACATAAATTGTGTATTAATGCTTTAATATTTTGGAAAGATTGATGTTATTTGTATTAGGTTGTGCCCTATCTCATGTATAAAATTGTTTCATACGAGTGTTTGTCTCCTATAGACAAAATATTATGTGCATCATGTTCACTGTACACAACTATTACTAATACTTGTAAAGATCAACACTCTATGAATAAAATGTTGATCTTTAGGTGAGAAAGAGGTAGCGAAGTAGAGAAAAAATAAATTATGTATAATTCACATTTTAAATATACATATAAATGTATTCGACTCCGTTAACATAAATATATTTAGTTCAAATAATTCTCTAAAATATATAAAAATTCGAAAGTGCATTTAGCTACACTATGTTATAAATTGGACCCCCTCGATAAAATTCCTGGGTCTTCCTGTGAACAGGTCTTATACAATTTTTTGTCAATATTAGTAGGACCAGTGGTACGTAATTAGGTATATAATATATATTTCACCCCCTCAATTTCTCACCCCTATACAAATTTAATTGTTTTACACTACACTTCCTATAAAAAATTAATTGTTTCACCTCAGTCCCTATTCAGAATTATGAAACATTAACCGCTCCACCGCTATTTAATTACCATAACTCAACCGTTTTCCCGGCGGAAAAATATTTATATTATTATACTTATAAATTATAACTATTATACTTATCAATTGATATCATTACACATATGTTGTGCACATAAATAATTTTTCCTGCCACGTGCTCACTCGACGAACACGTGAACCAATAAAACAAAGGTGCCCGCTAGCCCATCAGACAAGTGCTCACCAGTTGGATACACATCTCGCTCATCCATCTGTGCTCACCAGAAGCACGCCAGTTTAGGCTACCAGAGGGTGCTGGGCGCCAGAAGCCATCATACTGCAAAAGTTGTGCTTTCCCGGCAACCCAGTGACCATTCAACGAGACAGACAAACACGGGTAATGGTCGAGCAGAAAACTAGACGAACAGAGAAGGAAACACGAAAACCAGACGAACAGAGAAGGAGAGACGAAGCCCGGATGAACATAGAAGGAGAGACGAAACCCAGACGAACAGAGGAGGGAGGACACGTTCGCCTCCGAAGGCGAGCAGACAGCAAAAACCAAAGCATTTGGTTTACAACAACGTTTTCCAGGCAAGCAAAGCAACCTATCGGGGAGCGAGCACACATACATGGTTAACAGAGGTCCGGAAGAGTGGAGAGCAGAAGAGTGTGCTCGCCCCCTAGGGCGAGCACAGAATCATGGCCGTGGTGTTTGGTTTGCGGCCACGCCCAATGAACGACCACAAGGGCCGAGCCTCATGAGTGCGAATAACCTCCAGGCGAGCACAAGAATCGAGTCACCCACGACGCCACCATCACCACCTGGATGACAAGTCGAATACTTCTCGAGCAAGTAAAGACAAATGTCAACCAAAGAAGCACAAACAGAAAACGTGGCAACACCACATAGATTCGTGCATGTTAAGAAATCGCCAGCTCGTGCTAGCCAAGACACCACTAGCTTAAGCCTTGACACCACCAGCTCGTCCAAAGCCTATAAATAGGCCCAAAAATAACAAAAGAAAGGGTCAGAAAAATTCCCAAGTACTCACACATATTCTCCAAATCACCATCTTTGATAGAAGGAAGTTTTCACCACGAATAGTATTGTGTATTGTATACTTGAACCTCGCAATATAACATCTCTGGCTTGGAATGCCCCTAGAGTAATCATTTATTGATGAACTGGGTCAACAATTTCTTGTTATTTACTGTAATATTGTACACGTACTTATTTTGTTTGTGAGTTGTTTAAAAATTAGCCACATAGTATTCTCATTAAAAAACGACTTGCAACAATTGGATCTAGAATGAGGGTAGAAAAAACTAGCCCATACACAATCCTAAAAAACCGAGGCAGACAAAAGAAATATGATGCCTCAATCTAGGAATATGTTGGGGAATAAGTTGCACAGATCTATTCGGGGTGAATATTTAAATACAAATTTAATTCTTATAATTATTACTATCATGAATTAATCCTATATTAATTCAAATAATAATCCAACAACATATCATGCATATGATAATTCACGTAAAACCTACGCATGCGGAATTCTACGAGTTTACGAGAACGTACCTCTTGGGATGGCAGTGATCTGGCAGATTAGACTAACCAAAAGAACTTCCCAAGTATTCCCTTAGCCCTCATTCGACTATCCGGTGGAATGACTCTTGTGAACGATTTAACAAAAGGAAAATAAATTATGTTGCACCACCTTTGTGGATTTACTAATTTTTCCAGCACATGGAATTGTACTTGGGAATGAAAGAATCATCCCCTATTTATAGAGACCAGGTGGTGGAATTTTGTGCCCAAAAATAATGTGGAAAAATCTTTTCTTGATCTCCAAGAAATCTTGAATATATCTCCTATATTCTTTTTCTCATAGTTATAATATTCCACAAAATCTCACCTACTCTATCTTTATGGTAATTTTCGAAAATATAAGGGTTCAAGAATCCAAGATTTGGATCTTCTTGAATTTATGAGATATTCTTGTATTTCAAGAAATACATATCTTCCATAATATCTTTTAAAGAAAATCTTTCTTGCCCTTTATTTTCAAATATTTCGAAATTCTTATCATAGATAATCAAGTGGGAGATTTCTTGAATTTAATGAGATAATCTTGTATTCCAAGAATACATATCTTCATTCCATAACAAAATTCAAAGAAAATCTTTCTCCCAACATATCTATAATTTTCGAAAATTTAATAGGAAAAATAAGCAACAATATTTATTTTATTTTAATCACATTTTCAGTTATTGGACTATATGTTGGGCTACTCAGGGGGCCTTTAGGAGAATTAAGATTGGACCTTCTAATGGACCTTGAATATCTAATATTGAGCCACAATATTATTCAAGCCCATAAATATTAATTAATCCCACTACATAATTAATATTGCACTATCCATCTTAACCCATATTACAGTCAATATGGCTCCCGGTTATTATTTCCCGTGTTTAAGATTATCTAGTCCATTAATTAATTCAAGCCACTGAAATAGCTTTCCATTAATCAATATCTTTTATCCTTGGTCAAGGAACAGTTCAACATTATTATCCATACCGGAAACTAATTCCACTTGCAAGATTTGGTATGATAAAGCTTATGAACCTCCCAAGGGGGCAAATCTAACAAGCGTACTTGCACACGATTCTTCGTATTAAATCTTAGCAATCACATGTGACTAATAATATTGCCCAAGATAAAAAGTATTGAATCTCGTTGATTAGCTACCCATGATAAGTCAAAGCAATAATTATCAATCCCACGTGATCCTATTTAAGGAACGAAGATTAAGAAATAACGAACCACTGAGGTCTAATTCTTCCTTGTTCAGTTCTGAAGAATTTATCCTCCTGTAGGTCCTATTCAGTGCATCAGTCATGCACTAGTGTAATCTCTAAGTCAAGACAAGTCAATCTGAGCCTTACACTTCAACCTTTCAAGATGGGTTGTTCATTTCCATCTAGGTCGTGAATGGCGTACTTTTAGTTACAAGGGACTGTTAATTTAATCTTCTGTGATCTGGTATCACTAAATTAACTACAATTTAACACGTACGATTTATTTGAACAGTTATGCAGTAAATATATGTAACATTCGATAATATTTAAAGCATTAGTGATAAACAATTTATTTCAGTAAATAAGTCCGAAATTCAGTTTTGATTATACAAAAGTAAAAGCATACTTTCTAGTATAATCCCAACAATCTCCCACTTATACTCAAAGTCTGCTTTTAAGTATACTACAACATGTCTCGTGTAGTCCGTGACATCTAATGTCACCTACACGAACCTAATAATTTCTCCCACTTATACTCAAAGCAGATTGACAACGGTCTTGACACTCATTTCTTCCACATGTCTCTCGAATGTATTCAGAGGCACTCTTTGTGAATGGATCTGCTAGGTTGTCCTCAGACGCTATCTTTGCCACATCTATATCTCCTCTCTTAACAATATCTCGTATAAGATGGTATTTCCTTTCAATGTGTTTGCTGGCTTTGTGGGCTCTTGGTTCCTTTGAATTTGCAACTGCTCCGGCATTGTCACAATAAATAGTGATTCTGCTGGGTAAATTCGGAACCACATCTAAGTCCACTAGGAAGTGCTTGAGCCAAACCGCTTCTTTCGTTGCCTCGCAAGCAGCTACATATTCGGCTTCCATGGTAGAATTTGCGACACATTTCTGCTTGATGCTTCTCCATGTCACGGCTCCTCCCCCCATGCAAAACACACTATCGGAGGTAGATTTTCTGGAGTCTATGTCTGATTGGAAATTCGAGTCCGTGTAGCCGATGGGGATTGGACCATCTGGCTGATAAACCAACATTCTATCCCTAGTTCTTTTCAGATATTTCAGAATATTTTTAACTGCCGTCCAATGCTCTTTCCCGGGGTTACTTTGATATCTTGCCACCATGCCTACGGCAAAGCAGATATCCGGTCTCGTGCACAGCATTGCATACATGAGGCTTCCGACAGCCAAAGCATAAGGAATGCCTTTCATGTCATCTATCTCATTTTGCGTCTTAGGGGACAGTTTCTTGGATAGATGAATTCCATGCCTGAAAGGTACGGAGCCTTTCTTGGAATCTTGCATGCTGAAGCGTTTCAAGACAATGTGTATGTATGAAGCTTGCGATAAGCCGATCATCCTTTTCTTGCGATCTCGAGTGATCTTGATCCCAAGGATGTGTCCGGCTTCCCCTAAATCTTTCATATCAAACTGTTTTGAAAGCCATGCCTTTACGTCTGATAATACCTTCACATCGTTCCCGATGATCAGAATATCATCTACGTATAGTACTAAGAATACCAATGCAGTTCCGACACGTTTTTTATATACACAACTTTCAAACTCGTTTTGATAAAACCCATAAGACTTTATAACATGATCAAAACATTGGTTCCAAGCTCTGGATGCCTGTTTGAGTCCGTAAATGGACTTCATGAGCTTACAAACTAGGTGTTCTTGGCCTTTTCAATGAAGCCTTGGGGTTGTTGCATATAGATCTCTTCATCAAGACTTCCGTTAAGGAAAGCTGTCTTGACATCCATTTGCCAGATTTCAAAGTCGAAATGTGCAGCAATCGATAAGAGAATATGGATAGACTTGAGCATGGCTACTGGCGAAAAAGTTTCCTCATAATCGATCCCTTCTTTCTGAGTATAAGCTTTCGCCACTAGTCTTGCTTTGAAGGTTTCAACCTTCCCGTCCGGTCCTCTTTTCCTCTTATATACCCACTTGCATCCAATGGGTTTGACCCCATTAAGTGGTTCGACTAGCTCCCACACTCTGTTATGAAACATAGAACCCATTTCGGCTTTCATTGCTGTTTGCCAAGAATCTGCATCCTTGTCTTGGAGTACCTCGTCATATGTCCATGGATCTAATTCGTCTTGTCCGGGAATCAAGTCCGAGGACTCTCCTATTCTCATGAATCTCTCGGGCTGTCTTACAACCCTCCCACTACGACGAGGCTCCGATTGTGAAAACGTGTCGTTTGGTATATCATCTAGTACAGTTGGCATTGAGGTTTGCCCTCTAAGCTCATTTAAGGTAATCTCACTTCTGGGTTTTCTTTGGTTCATATAGTCTTCTTCCAAAAATCTAAAGTGGGTGCTGATGACCACCTTTTGATCTTCGGGACCATAGAACATACACCCTTTTGTTCCCTTGGGGTATCCTACACACAGCCTTAATTCTGATCGAGGGTCCAATTTACCGGCTTCCTTATCCAACACGTAGGCCGGATACCCCCAAATTCTCATGTGTCTCATACTAGGCTTGCGCCCGATCCACAATTCTTTGGGAGTTTTGGGAACCGATTTGGATGGCACCAAGTTCAGAATATAAGCCGTTGTTTCCAAGGCATGACCCCAGAACGACTTGGGCAGATCCGCATAACTCATCATAGATCTAACCATTTCCAAAAGAGTTTTGTTTTTTCCCTCTGCAACCCCGTTTTGTTGAGTGGTTCCGGGTGCAGTGAGCTGGGATGCAATCCCTTCATCAGATAAGTAGTTCAAAAACTCATCGCTGGGTTATTCGCCTCCACGATCAGATCGTAGAGACTTGATACGTTTTTCCTTATGATTCTCTGCTTGAGCCTTAAATTCTTTGAATTTCTCAAAGGTCTCAGATTTATGCTTCATAAGGAAAATGTAACCGTACCTTGAGTAATCATCAATAAAAATGACAAAATACTCATAACCTCCTCTTGCTTTGGTTGACAATGGACCACATACATCTGTGTGAACGATCTCTAACACTTCTTTGGCCCTATTCCCCTTGGCTCCAAATGCCCTCTTGGTCATTTTACCCTCCAAACATGATTCGCATGTTGGAATTGGTTCAACTTGGAAAAGCTCCAGTGAACCGTCTTTTACCAACCTTTGGATCCTCTTTGGATTTATATGACCTAATCTTAGATGCCAAAGAAGTGTCTCGTTCACGTCTGATGAACGTTTTCTTTTCTCGGAAACAGTTGATGTGTTATAGGATGCATTTCGTGAGTGGTGTGCACAGTTAATTGTATAGAGATTATTCGATAACGTTCCATGACAGATAAATTTATCAAAAAGATAAATGGTAACAACTTTATTAAAAGTAACCGAATATCCATCATGAAAAAGTTTAGAAACTGAAATTAAATTCTTTCTAAAACTTGGAACGTAGAGAACATCTCTTAGAATTAAAACTCTGTCTTCAAAAGACAGGTGCACTTCTCCCACTACTTCAGCTGCCACTCTCGTAGCATCGCCCAGTGTGATGAGGATCTCACTTCCACTTAATTGTCGGGTCTGCTTGAACCCCTGTAATGTGAAACAAACATGATCAGTGGATCCCGTATCCACCACCCATAAATGGAAGGCATACGCCGCTAAACAAGTTTCAACAACTAGTGCGTGAGAATTACCTTTCTTTCCTCTCCTTTTGGGATTGGAACAGGCTGACCTCCAATGTCCTTTCTCCCAGCAATTAAAACATATTCCTTTTGGTTCTTTCTTGACACCCAAACAGCTAACCGTCTTTTTCTTACTTTTCTTAGTGATGAGTTTGCGTTGGTTCTGACCACTTTCCTTTTCTTGAGACTTGTCTTCCACTGGCCTAGATCTCGAGAAAAAACTTTTGGTCACCAATGCTTCGTCTTTCTTTCCTAAATACTTCTCTACTTTCTCCAAGGCTTCTTGTAGGATATCCATAGTAAACATGTGATCACTCATCACAAAATTACAATAAAATTCATCGAAGCTCCTTGGCAGAGTTAGCAACAGAAATTCGATTTGAGCCTCATCACAATACTTAGTTCCAAGATAATCCAGTTTTTGAAAATGATGTTTGATTCTGAGAACATGCTCCCTTACAGGTATTCCCTCAGTCATCTTTAGCCTAGCCACATCGTCATTTTTAAACTGATTGATCATGCGGTCTTTTGTTAAAAATATTTCTTCAAGACTTTGCATAATCTCCGCAGCAGACTCAACACCTTCATGAATGTGTCTCAAATCATCAGACAGTGAAGTCAAGATTACACGTTTCATGGGTTCATTGGACTGCTCCCAAATATTATACTCATGTCTTTCCGCATCAGGTGATTCATCAGTAGGCTTACGTGGCTTGGGTACATCAAGAATCCAATAATGTTTTTGTGCAGGTAGGACAAAACTCATATTTCGTTTCCAAACATTATAGTTTTTGCTAGTTAATTGGTGTTCTTTGAGTGTATATAACAGTGGATTAAAAGATTGCGACATGATGAACTGAAATAAACAATAATATGCATAAGCACAAATATATCACAAGGTTCGATCACATGCATCATATTAAAATCTCAAAAAAAAATATGAACATGCATCAGCCAACATCTCAAAATAGTTTAAATAAGCCACGTTGGGTGGGTCAATATTTAAACACATTCAAGCAGGTTACAAACAAGAACAGTTATAAACCTTTAATATCCAGATTAATAGTTGGCTACCACTTGACCAATATAAAATTGACAGGGACTTCGGGGAAGTATATGCATATCAATCTTATACCTAAGTAATAACCATGATTAAATACAGGATTATTATTTCATTTTGAATGAGCCTCGTGGGGAGGGTCATCGTCACCACTAGTAATAACCCACAATCATCTATTTGGAATTCATTCATGTGAAAGCTATCTTTTGACCGTCCCGTGGGGGAATTTCTCCAAAAGAATTCACAAATAAATAAATCATGGAGGTCAAAATTAATTCAATTTTATTATCCGGAATAAAATTGTCAATTAATTATTTAAACATACTTAGTAATTTTGAAGGTGAGATTTTTCATTGGGCAACTCTCATGCAAACACATTTAAACAAATTAAATAAAGCATAAGATAGCACAATAATAAATCAAGCAAAACATAAAAATAAACATATTGGGCACAAATTATCCAATTGTCATGGCTTGATTTTTCTTGGCTTGATCTTGAAGAAACACCGTCTTGAATTTCTCCCACTCGATCGTCTCGAAAAAATACTCCGTCTCGAAATGCCACGCCACGAACTTTGCGGCGAATGCACGCCCGCGTCCGGCCGCCACTTGGCGAGTTCACCTCAGCGGCCTTCGGCAAAGGCCGCCCATACGCCTTGGCAGCCTCGGCCGGCTCGACGGCTCGGCGGCGACAGAATCGCACTCGGCTGACGCCCGGGCACTCGGCGCAGACGTCCGGCGACGCGCCGGTCACATCTACATCTTCCGTGCGCTGGGCGCTCTCAAGATTTGCGTCTTTTGCATCGCCGTCTGTGGCCAGGCAAATTTCCTATAGCTCGGCCTCGGCCTCGCCAGTGCCCATGCGTGCTGCAGCGGCGTCTGCGTTCATAGCGTGCCTCCCTTCCAGCGTGTTTCGCCTGACGCCGCGCCCGCGTCAGCCAGTTCGGATTTTATCCTTTAATTCTTCATCTCCATCCTCGTTTTTGATCCGGTTACAATTTATTTACAAAAAATGACTAGTCTATTACATTGATCAAATCAAACAAATCCTAATCTACTCGTGGATTTTCTCACGAGGCAAAATTAATCCGAAAGAATCGAATTAAAAAACAACAGTTTATATGCATGCATAAATAAACACATTAAATTCCATGACAATTGGATACCTGCAAAACAGATCTAACAATTCTACTATCCAATTTCAAATTTAATGCCAACGAATTAAATTACAATTTAAAAATTCAGAGCCCGAAACCGTGGCTCTGATACCAGTTGTTGGGGAATAAGTTGCACAGATCTATTCGGGGTGAATATTTAAATACAAATTTAATTCTTATAATTATTACTAGCATGAATTAATCCTATATTAATTCAAATAATAATCCAACAACATATCATGCATATGATAATTCACGTAAAACCTACGCATGCGGAATTCTACGAGTTTACGTGAACGTACCTCTTGGGATGGCAGTGATCTGGCAGATTAGACTAACCAAAAGAACTTCCCAAGTATTCCCTTAGCCCTCATTCGACTATCCGGTGGAAGGACTCTTGTGAACGATTTAACAAAAGGAAAATAAATTATGTTGCACCACCTTTGTGGATTTACTAATTTTTCCAGCACATGGAATTGTACTTGAGAATGAAAGAATCATCCCCTTTTTATAGAGACCAGGTGGTGGAATTTTCTGCCCAAAAATAATGTGGAAAAATCTTTTCTTGATCTCCAAGAAATCTTGAATATATCTCCTATATTCTTTTTCCCATAATTATAATATTCCACAAAATCCCACCTACTCTATCTTTATGGTAATTTTCGAAAATATAAGGGTTCAAGAATCCAAGATTTGGATCTTCTTGAATTTATGAGATATTCTTGTATTTCAAGAAATACATATCTTCCATAATATATTTTCAAGAAAATCTTTCTTGCCCTTTATTTTCAAATATTTCGAAATTCTTATCATAGATAATCAAGTGGGAGATTTCTTGAATTTAATGAGATAATCTTGTATTCCAAGAATACATATCTTCATTCCATAACAAAATTCAAAGAAAATCTTTCTCCCAACATATCTATAATTTTCGAAAATTTAATAGAAAAAATAAGCAACAATATTTATTTTATTTTAATCACCTTTTCAGTTATTGGACTATATGTTGGGCTACTCAGGGGGCCTTTAGGAGAATTAAGATTGGACCTTCTAATGGACCTTGAATATCTAATATTGGGCCACAATATTATTCAAGCCCATAAATATTAATTAATCCCACTACATAATTAATATTGCACTATCCATCTTAACCCATATTACAGTCAATATGGCTCCCGGTTATTATTTCCCGTGTTTAAGATTATCTAGCCCATTAATTAATTCAAGCCACTGAAATAGCTTTCCATTAATCAATATCTTTTATCCTTGGTCAAGGAACGGTTCAACATTACTATCCATACCGGAAACTAATTCCACTTGCAAGATTTGGTATGATAAAGCTTATGAACCTCCCAAGGGGGCAAATCGAACAAGTGTACTTGCACACGATTCTTCGTATTAAATCTTAGCAATCACATGTGACTAATAATATTGCCCAAGATAAAAAGTATTGAATCTCGTTGATTCGCTACCCATGATAAGTCAAAGCAATAGTTACCAATCCCACGTGATCCTATTTAAGGAACGAAGATTAAGAAATAATGAACCACTGATGTCTAATTCTTCCTTGTTCAGTTCTGAAGAATTTATCCTCATGTAGGTCCTATTCAGTGCATCAGTCATGCACTAGTGTAATCTCTTGGTCAAGACAAGTCAATCTGAGCCTTACACTTCAACCTTTCACAATGGGTTGTTCATTTCCATCTAGGTCGTGAATGGCGTACTTTTAGTTACAATGGACTGTTAATTTAATCTTCTGTGATCTGGTATCACTAAATTAACTACAATGTAACACGTACGACTTATTTGAACAGTTATGCAGTAAATATATGTAACATTCGATAATATTTAAAGCATCAGTGATAAACAATTTATTTCAGTAAATAAGTCCGAAATTCAGTTTTGATTATACAAAAGTAAAAACATACTTTCTAGTATAATCCCAACAATCTCCCACTTATACTCAAAGTCTTCTTTTAAGTATACTACAACATGTCTCGTGTAGTCCGTGACATCTAATGTCACCTACACGAACCTAATAGAATACTCAGATGGAGAGGTCGGGACAGAGCCGACATCACGCTCAGAAAGAGGCTCAGCATCAGCCTCACGAAAATTAGACCGTGGAAACCATCAATCTGGAAGATATCGCCAACGATCCGACGGCCACAACAAAGGCCATCACTTTCTTGTTGCGAGCACAGAAAGAGAGGGCCGAAAAGGAGTTGACCAAGTTGAAAGTTCAAGATGATGATGATCGACGCTCGCATACACCTAATAGCGTGCAAGTTAAGATGAAAGTTGCGCGGAAGCGGGCCAACAAAAAGGCTGTTGATATGTCGGACGACGAGCAGCCTCAAGGGTCCAGACAATCGGCATTTGGATGTTTGAGGCTCTCTGTTAAAGACCGAATCGGCGATCATAGGCGTCAGGATCCCGGGAGGGAACAACCTATGAACATGCCGGCTCCTTCAGCTCCTCATGATCCCCCGCATCCCGAAAGATGGCAGGAACAACAAAAATTGGCTGGAACTAAATTGTCTATCCATCATTGATTGGGTAGTCAAGGACGAACATGGAAAGGGGGACTGCCCCATCATGATCCTGACCCCCCGGGTCCTCATGATGGGACACAACCCCGATCCAAGTCTATCAGTTCCACGAAATTTGCAGAAATGCAGAAAGCAATCGAGGGTTTACAGGCCGACCTGGCCGCAACGAGAGGACTCCCGCGGGCGGGCACAATGTCGTGCTCACCACTAACACCGGCGATCATGGCAGCCGAAGTACAAGAAAAAGTGGCAAATAACCGACCACCAATCCCTATGTTCGATGCTGAGTCCGACCCACATGTTCACCTCAGCAAGTATTCAGATTTTATGATCGTCATGGGCGCCACTGACGCAACGCAGTGCCGATCATTCCCCATGACATTGGGCAACCGTGCCCACAGATGGTTTTCTACTCTGCCCGCCGCGTCCATCACGTCTTTCGCCCAGTTGGGACAAAAATTCCTGTCCCATTTCTCATCTATGTGTGCTCGCCAGGCCCCGAAGCAACGATTAGCACATTTTTCCCAACTCAATGGAGAGTCAGATCGGGCATACGTGGAAAGGTTCGATAAATGTTTGTATGATGGGGCTCCCGTCGAAGAGGGTGCCAAGATCCTCACGGTGGTCGGAGGCCTGACCCTGAATACGGACATGTGGAAGGCCATGCATCAAGAATGGCCAAACACATATGCCGAATTATGTGAGCGTGCAGTCAAGATTATAACGATGCAAGACCTGCTCGCCTAGTCGCGAGCAGGCCAAGAGGTGGCGACCAGGAAGGTGATCGCCGGAAAGAAACCAACATGCGAAGGGGGGTACAAACCCCCAGGATCTTTCAAACCATTTGAAGCAGGGGCCGAAGCACATGCGCTTCAGAGTATTCTCGGGGTCTCGGCCGAGACAGTATATAATCAGATCAAGGATCGAGACATTTTGGAAAAACCCCAGCACATTATCAGGGAGAAAACTCATCTAAATCCTTCCAAGTTCTGCTCGTTCCATGAGTTTATCGGGCACAATACAGACGAGTGCCGCAACCTCATGTGACAGCTCTTGAAATTATATGAGGAAATCGCCTTGCCCAATATATTAAGAAGTCGGCGAGCAGAGAAACCCGGCGCGAGAGGTCGGGCGATCAGAAGAGAAAGCGTAAGGCGGAAGAGGTGTCCGACAGCGATCAGGAGGAATTCCGCCGACAGCTGGACTTACCGAAGAAAGGGGCCCCAACCACGAACAAAGGTAGGGAGGGGCAAGAAATTAACATGATCCGTCCGAACCACGGCCCTGTGTGGGGGTTGCTATCAAGTGCCTTCCCTATCAAACAGACGCAAGAAGATGGAGATGCGCGCCATGCAGGACATCCATCAGGTGAATGTGGCGAGCACATCAGCTAGCACGCCACCCTCTCACCAAATCATGTTCTCGGAAGATGATCTCGACGGCATAATCACCCCCCACAATGACTCTCTAACCATCAGCGCTCGTCTTCTCGGTTTGAAGGTGCATCGCCTCCTGGTGAACACTAGAGCATACGCAAACATTCTGTTCGTTAACACTCTGCACCAAATGGAGAAGCAAGTTGGGGATCTAAGTATGTATATAGAACCATGTGATCACACCATCATGGGTTTCGGGGAATCTATAACCCGGCCCTATGGTCTGATCGGGTTAGCAGTCGAGCTAGAGTCAACTTTAAATCCAGAGATCCGACGAACTAGAATGCTAGACTTTGTAATCATCGATGCTCCATCTACCTATAACGGGTTCTTAGGTCACCCGTTCATCCAGGAATTTAAGGCAGCTTGTTCGACTTACTACTATTGTCTTAAATTTCCTACTCTTGATGGAACGGGAAACATAAAGGGCGATTAGAAAAAAGCTCGAAATTGCTTACTATTGTGCGTGCCAGAAAGACAAAATACTGTCAGCATGGTAGAACCAATATGGGAAGTCGGAGATTCAAGTCAAAGGGCGAACACACCGTTCCGAGCAAACATAACTCCCCGGGCGAGCACAGAACCTGAGGCGGTCAGTCAGGTCCCAGATCCCATGGGTATAGATCTGCTAAATAGACAATCTGGTCGCGAGTTACCGGACTTAGAACCTCGAATAGGATTCAACCCTATGGAGGTCGAAGATGAGCACCGGGGTTGAACATAGACCCCCGGTGGAAACAAAAGAAAAGACGAGCAACACCTCTTGAGCAGCTAGAGTCCATCATGGCCGACCCGGCTAGGCCAGACTTGGAGATTTTTATCGGCTCAGAACTCCCGGAACCGCTCCGGACCGAAATGATCTCGTATCTTCGAATAAATTTGGATGTGTTCGCTTGGTCACATGAGGACATGGTCGGCATCGATCCTAAGCATGCATGCCACCATCTCAATATCAACCCAGCACAAATCCCAATAATTCAGAAACGAAGAGAGTTCGGTCCGGAGAAGTACGCGACTCTAGATGCCTAAGTTAAAAAGTTGCTCAAAGCTCATCCGGGAAGTCAAATGCCCAGAATGGCTAGCAAACCCTGTGCTCGTCCAAAAACCAAACGGAACCTGGAGGTTGTGCATAGACTTTACCGATTTAAACAAGGCGTGCCCCAAAAATAATTTTCCCGTACCTCACATCGATTATCTAGTAGATAGCACCACGGGGCATAAGCTTATGACGTTCATGAATGCTTTTGTCGGGTACCATCAAATCCCTATGCATCCCGACGATCAGGAAAGCACCTCGTTCTGCAACGGAAAAAAACATGTACTGTTGGAAGCGCATGCCTTTCGGGTTAAAGAATGTCGGAGCAACATATCAAAGGCTGGTGAACAAGAGGTTCGACGAACACATAGGGCGGACGGTCGAGGTGTACATCGATGACATTGTGGTCAAAAGCGAGCATAAAGAAGACCACCTCGCCCACCTAACACAGATGTTTGATATCCTCCGGGCATATAATATGAAGCTAAACCCAAAGAACTGCAGTTTCGGGGTACATTAGGGAAAATTCCTCGGACATATGGTCAGACAACGGGGAATCGAGGCGAACCCATCAAAGATTCAAGCTATGCTCGACATGCAAGCTCCCAGAAATGTGAAGCAAGTTCAAAAACTGATGGGATGTCTGGTTTCTCTGAACCGATTCATATCACGGACCGGAGATAAATGTAAGCCTTTCTTTGATGCTTTAAAGAAAGGACAGTTTAAATGGACGGACCATTGCCAAAGTGCCTTCGAGTCTTTAAAATTGTACCTGACAGACACTCAGATTTTGTCCAAACCCATACCGGGCGGGCAGCTATATTTGTACCTGGCCGCCTCCGAGCACGTGATCAGTGTTGTGCTCATCCGAGCAGACGGAACGACCCACTTGCTTGTGTATTATGTCAGCCAAGTATTGAAAGATGCTGAACTTCGCTACCCCCCTCTCGAGAAGCTAGCATACGCTCTTTTTATGAGTGTTCGCAAACTACAGCCTTATTTCTTCGACCACTCTGTCGAAGTTCTTACCACTTTCCCGCTACGCCAAGTTCTGCATCGGCCGGATACGGCCGGAAGGTTACTAAAGTGGGTTGTGGAGCTAGGCCAGTTCGGCATCACGTACGCACCTCGAACGGCGATCAAAGGTCAAGCCATGGCACATATACGTCGATGGTTCATCGACGAGCACAAAAGCCAGAGCAGGGGTGGTGCTCATCAGTCCAACTCGGCAAACTTTCTCAACGGCCATTCGTTTCGACTTCCCGGCCACCAACAATGAGGCCGAGTATAAAGCTCTGATCAGCGGATTACACATGGCTATGGCAATGGGTGTTCGGAAACTGATGATTTACAGTGATTCCCAGCTAATCGTCTATCAGGTTCTGGGCGAATATGAGGCTCGGGGCGAGCAGATGGCTCAATATCAATTACTAACCAAAGAATTGTTCAAGCAATTTGAGCAGGTATATATCAAACAGCTCCCCAGGATGGAGAATTCATTTGCGGATGCTTTAGCTCGATTGGCTACCACAGAAGATGTATCTAATTTAACAGATGTTGTGATCATCACAACGTACTCGCCATCCATCCCGAGAGCTGTGATCGCCCAAATAGAGGTCGAACAAGAGACATGGATGACCCCGATTTTAAGGTATTTACAAAGGGGGGTCCTCCCGGAGAACAAAGCACAGGCTGCTCGCCTACATTTGCAAGCTGCTCGCTACACCATTTTGGACGGGCACTTGTATAAGCGAAGTTTTTCTCTTCCGCTGTTAAAATGTGTAACGCCAGAAGAAGGCCATACAATTCTCATGTAAATTCACTCCGGGGTGTGTGGGAATCATACAGGCGGACATGCTCTAGCCTACAAGGCGATCAGACAAGGGTATTATTGGACCACACTTAAAAAGGATTCGCTCGTCTATGCTCGCGTGTGTCATGATTGTCAGGTATATGCCCCGCTTATTCATAGTCCGCCAGAAGAACTTGTTTCCGTCTACAGCCCATGGCCATTTTCCAAGTGGGGGATCGACTTGATCGGCCCTTTCCCCACTGGCACATCGGGGGTAAGATTTGCGGTGGTCGTCGTCGATTACTAAACAAAATGGGCAGAAGCTGAAGCCATTGTGAAAGCCACGGAACAAAAAATGAAAAACATCATATGTCGCTTCGGGCTACCCCAATAGTGACGGACTATAGCAAGCAATTCGACGGGAGTGAGTTCCACCAGAATTGTGCTCGCTGGGGAATCAAAAAACACTATTCCACTCCATACTATCCCCAGTCGAACGGACAAGTTGAAGCGGTCAATAAAATCATCAAGCATACCCTCAAGGCTAAACTTGGTGATTCTAAGGGGGGATGGGCCGAGGAACTACCCAACACTTTGTGGGCATACCACACCACTTTCAGAACATCCACGAGTGAGACTCCGTTCGCTTTAGCTTTTGGTACTGAAGTGGTTATTCCGGCAGAAGTTGAAATCCTGAGCCACCGAACTATGTGTTTTGGCGAACATACTAATGACTAGGCGCTCGCCTTTAACACAGACTTGTTGGAGGAAAAAAGATACGAGGCCGACCTCAAGAATGCCATGTATAAACAAAGGTCAGAAAAATTTTATAACTCCAAAGTTCGGATCCGCAGATTCAAAATTGGTGAGCTCGTCCTCAGGCGAGCAACGGGGGTCCCGGGTGGTGTGTTCGGCCGAGCGTGGGAAGGTCCATACCGAATATCAGAGTGCTTGCTAAACGGAGCATACGATTTGGAGACAATGGATGGAACTCCGCTTTCCTATTCATGGAATGCGTCAAATTTGAAAAAATATTATCAGTAGTGGTGAGCGCAATAGAAAAACTAAGATCGAGCACAAGCCTGTGTTTATCAGTAGTGGTGAGCGCAACAGAAAAACCAAGGTCGAGAACAAGCCTGTGTTCGCCTGGTCACGAGCACATGGTCAGAAAACCTCTGCTCGCTCAAGATAAGCAGATCGACCACAAAAGCCGAGCAAGGGTTGTCGAACACATAACCAGAAAACCTCTACTCGACCGGCAAAAGGCAAAGACATCAAGGCATCAATAAGGTTATTACACGAGTGTAAATTTGTAAGCAAGTCTTGTCTACAAAAAAGGAGTTTTAACAAGTGTGGATAAGAGCCTCAAAGATTAAAAACATCTTACGTGGTGTTTATTCATTTATCTAGTTTGTTTGGCCATATGCCCAATCGGGTCGCATCGCAATAAGACGACCAGAATCCAACAAGAATTGGACAGAGCAGAGTTTGTGTTTGCTTGGCGAAAGAACGTACTTACCATGCTCGCAACAAAGCACGCATTGAGTACATAGGGCGCACCATAAATAAGACGACCAGAGCAGAAGTGATCGCCAGTTATGTAAGCCGAACCCGCGAACGAGAACGGGTTGCACCTAAATAAGCCAACCATCATGATTGCACCAATGTAAGACAATCATAAACCGAAGTCAAGTCAAACACAGACACATCAGATGGTTCAGTTCTTATACGGAAAAACATGCGTTAACGGCCAAACATACAAGAAGACCAGCTAGGAGTCAAACATCAAAAAGGTCATTCCGGCTAAACAAAAACAAGGTAATCCTAGCCTAACACAAAGATACTTCAAACTACAAACCAGAAAGAGCTTAAAAACTTCGAAGTCACCAGAGGAGGAGTAGTAAGAGGAGTTTTCTATCCTTGAATTCCTTGCTCGCCACCATGAGTACCATGCTCACCACCCAGAGCGTTATGCTCGCCACCATCCCGAGCACTCTGTTCGTCACCTGGAATTTTGTCTCCAGCCTGTTCGCCCGTGTTGAGGTTATCCCTTTCCGGCTCCTTGATCACCTCATCCTCAGGAGGATCAACTACCAGAACCCCTTCTGGTAAAAATGAGAAGTCCATACCAATGTCCTGAAGGTCGGCAAAAGGGAGATCGTGACTAGGGACCGGAGGATAGTCGACCAACCATTTTTTCAGATCGGTTTTATATGGCTCGATCTGGTCGACCGGAAAGACACGACGTGCTGTGCGCACGACATCCGCGAAAGCACAGACATAGGAGAAGTTGATCGTCTCCTTATGATAATCTTCTGTGAACATCTTCAACATCTTAACACCAGAGTTTACAAAGAAAAAGTCTAAGGAAAGGGCTCATTATCCATAATCGGCGGAAGCAAAAAGCTGAGCGGTCCCATCTTATCCTGACTGCCCTGTTCGCCGCCATCCAGAACACTCTGATCGCCACCAACCCGAGCCCTCTGCTCACCGACGCCCTGAGCGCTCTGCTCGCCTCCAGCTGTCGTATCACCCCCATGCTCGCCCACGTCCGTGTCCTCGTCATCAGATGGGGGGTCGACCATCTCGACTCCCTCTGGCAAGAACAAGAAATCAAGGCTGATTTCCTGGAGATCGATAGATGGGAGATGGTGACCAATGACTCACACTAGTTTGGACGAACACGGACCTCCCCAATTTAGACTTTGGTGATGACCTGTTCGCTTTCTCGGCGATGAGATCGTCGGCCTTTACGATGACGACCAGCCAGCCCGACCTTCTCGGCGTCGACTTTCCGCTACCTCGACGATGTCCAGTCCGCCTTTTTAGCGAAGTATTCTCCGCCTTCTCGGCGATGAGATTGCTCGCCTTCATTGGCATTGGCACGTGCTCTCCAGAAGTGGTCGTCGACGAGCATAGAAAAGACTCGTACAAGAGGGCTCGCTACCTCGCAGTACGAGCACAAAAAAAAAATTAACGATGAGCGTAAGAAAGATCTTCAACCCGGAGACTCACAAGCGATTCAAAGAATCTACGGACAATCCTTTTTAAGAAGGAATGACCCGGAGACCCACCCCTCCAGCACCGAAATATGACGACCAGAACAAGGAGGTATAAGCAACAACAAGCTTTGTGTTCTCGATTTGGCATCAATTGAGTGATGGTAATGTCTCACTCAACGAGCAAATGGGAGATCGCCGGATGAAGAAGGAATGATTGCCTCGGGATACGCCCTACGGAGAACGAAACGATACCTCGATCTCCCTCTCTAAGGCCTTCAATAGTCGGGCCCCCATGACGAACGCAAAGCGGCCCGACTGGGGGGGTATTGTTGTGCACATAAATAATCTTTCCTGCCACGTGCTCACTCGACGAACACGTGTACCAATAAAACAAAAGGTGCGCGTAGCCCATCGTGAGAAGTGCTTTCGCCGGTTGGATACACATCCCGCTCATCCATCTGTGCTTTCGCCAGAGCACGCGCCCGATTTAAGCGACCGGAGGGTGCTTTGGCGCGCCGAAGCCATCATCTTTTGCAAAAAGTTGTGCTTTTCCCAAGAACCTAGTGACCATTCAACAAGACAGGCGAACACGGGTAATGGTCGAGCGAAAAACGCATTTAACGTAAGAAGGAAAGACAAAACCAGATGAATAGAGAAGGAGAGACGGGCCCTGGGATGAGAGAAGGAGAGACGAAAACCCGCATTTAACAGAGGAGGGAGGACACACTCGCCTCCGAAGGCGAGCAGACAGCAAGAACCAAAGCATTTGGTTTACAACAACGTTTTCCAGGCAAGCAAAGCAACCTATCGGGGAGCGAGCACACATGCATGGTTAACAGAGGTCTAGAAGAGTGGAGAGCAGAAGAGTGTGCTTTCGCCCCTGTATGCAAGCAGAATCAAGGCCGTGGTGTTTGGTTTTGCGGCCACGCCAATGAATCGACCACAAGGGCCGAGCCTCATGAGTGCAAATAACCACCAAAGTAGCACAAGAATCGGGTCACCCACGACGCCACCATCACCACCTGGATGACAAGTCGAATACTTCTCGAGCAAGTAAAGACAAATGTCAACCAAAGAAGCACAAACAGAAAACGTGGCAACACCACATAGATTCGTGCATGTTAAGAAATCGACAGCTCGTGCTAGACAGGACACCACCAGCTTAAGCCTTGACACCACTAGCTCGTCCAAAGCCTATAAATAGGCCCAAAAATAACAAAAGAAAGGGTCAGAAAAATTCCCAAGTACTCACACATATTCTCCAAATCACCATCTTTTGTAGAAGGAAGTTTTCACCACGAATAGTATTGTGTATTGTATACTTGAATCTCGTAATATAACATCCCTGGCTTGGAATGCCCCCAGAGTAATCATTTATTGATGAACCCCACAACAATTTCTTGTTATTTCTTGTAATATTATGCTACGTCTTATTTTGTTTTGTGAGTTGTTTAAAAATTAATACATAAGATTCCGTTAAAAAACGCGACTTTGCAACAATATACAAATTAAAATCATAACATTAAATACTATTCTCTCCGTTTTGTAACAAGTGTCTTTTTAACTTTTCTTATTTGTCCAATATTAAATGTTTTTTAGTCTTTTTGCACTATTTCTCTTGTCCTTGTTTTAAATTTTAAAAATACTTCTAATTATTGAAATGTGTGAAAGAGAATTTATTATATATAATAAATAAAACTCATGGATATTAGAACAAATATGTTCACAAATAAGGGCAAATTTATCAATATATGTTCTTCTTAATTTTATTAAAAGAAATTATAAGAACACTTATTATAAAATAAAAAATATATTAATATTAATTTGTAAAAATAATAATATTAATTTATAAAAATAATAATATTAATTTATAAATATAATATATAAGTTTGCTGTCATGAACAAGTTGCATGGAAGGGAAGAGACTGTCTTTAATTTTTTTTCCATACATGAAATTGATTGCATCATTCTAAAGTGTTGGGCCCCTTATATGGAATTCATTTCATCTACTGCTATTAAATTTGCTTTCAATTTGTTAAGTGGAAGCATGAAACTGTTGACCAAAGTGGTGGGGATTGACTATTGGCATCTCACGTTCCCTCAATTTTGGCGTCACTTGAAATTGGCCAGCCTTCATTCCTACAGTGTGTAAAATGAATATTGCATTCGTAATTATTGCTCAGACGCTGAGCCTGGCATGCATTCAGTTTCGTTACTTTATGCATTTATAGTACATTATAAAAATATAAAACTTATCATTTTAAAAGATATAATTTATTTATATCAATTTATTTATAATAAATTATATAATTATTAATATAAAAAATAATTGTACAATTAATTATAAATAAATTATATATTTTATTATAAAAAGTTGTATATTGTATATTTTTAAAATGCATTAAAAATTTATAGTGTATCTAGATACTAAATGACACCCACACGCGCTAGAGTATAAAAATAACATGTGGCCATAATTGTCTAATTAATAATGAATTCAGAAAAGATTACAGGCCACGTATCATTAGAGGCTTTGCAGCACCCTGGCGGCCTGTAGCACCAATAACATTTCCGGATCAAATAATATTATTGTTACCCGACAAATAATATCTAGAATTAATCTGATTTTATATAGTTATGTCATTTTCTCAAATATATGATACTCATTGCCTTTGGGTGACTGGTTTCTTTGATATTGTTAATATTCTAGAGGAACCAAGGAATCTAGTCCACGTGACACCATATAAGGTAAAGTGACCTCAATTATTAATTTAGGTAAGAGAAGCGTAGAGAACATTAGAACAAATTAACCATGATGAAGCCTTTTGACAATCTAAATTTTAGGAGATAATCTATTGTTCTGTTCTGATACCAATATCAAGTTGTAATTTGGTAATACAGTCTGGGGTGCGGATTTCCTATTTTGTGTTTGCGCGAATTTTAAAAAAACATTCGTTTGACCCAATTCGATTCGCGCAAGATTCACGAATTTTAAGTTTCTATCTATTTTAACTAATATTTCACATAAAAGTCCTCCTTCATTCTTTGTTGAATCATTTTTTTAATAATAATATTAATATAATAATTTCAATAATATAAATAATAACATAATAATTAATTAAATAATATCATTTCTCAAAATATGGAACAAGTACTAATAATTTTCAATAGTAATACTATTTTTCATCAATATAAATAATTACAAAAATGATAAATAATATAAATAAAAATATAATAATTTTAAAAATAATTTTCTTTCTTAGAAATATATAAATAATAACATAATATTTCTCAACAATATATTAATAAAAATAATACTCAACATCTAGCAATGAAAATAGTCACTCGATCGACCTCATGCCACCAAAAAAAGGTAAATATATCATTGTAGCTAGTAGCTACCACAAATATGCTTTCTTTAAAGAGTAGACATGCACAAACACCAAAACATCATAAACTAATCCATACACTTCATCCAATGTTATTTACATTGCTCAAGAATCAAATAATTATAGGCTTCTAGCTTAATACAACAATATGTAGTAAAAAAAGAAAGTATTACAAAAAAATAAAAAAATTGACTATAAAATTTTTCAACAAAAATAATTTCCTTTTTAAATACTGACAATTGTCTACGACTTATTTACTTACATATTTTAATTAAAAATTAATTGTCCACATAATTAATTTATTTTGTACCAATTTTACTGACATCAATGGTATGAATTCGCAACGGAATATCAGTAGGTGATTAATTGCCCATAAATTAATATTTTTATAGATAAACAAATTATCCATGAGCGATTGCCTATAAATGTTTCTTGGTATTCCATAGAATGCCTTCAAAATTGTAATAATTGCCTACCAATATTCTTTAGCTAATCAATTATTTTATTGTAACGAAGAGGATGTAACCACATATTGATCTCCAAAAAAGAAAAAAAATCATAAAAGCAGGCCCAGGAAACTATGCCTTAACAAACCAAAATTATAAGTAGAAAAACTGCCTAAAAACATCAAAAGCCAGCAGCAAACTAAAAAATGATGGGCGATTTTTCTCCACCGTGAATACCGGCGGCCGCTGCCGATTAGCACCAGTTCCTCTACGTTTATGACCGTCGTTTCATCCCCCAATTCGTTGGGGGACGTCATCGCTGCTTACTGTACTAACAATCCTCAAAATAAATCCCTAGGAGAAGTGATCACGGAATATTTTTCGGAGAATCTGACGCTTCTCTTTGCATTCCTTCAAAACACCCCGTTGCTTACATCGCGGGATGTCCCTCGATCACCCAATATTATTGAATCATCTACTGCGGATCATACCACCACAGCGGCTCATAACACACACTCTCATGCTGCGATCCCTAATTCTGGGAAATCTTCGAACCCTATTTCTAGGGCTCCGACAAGCGCTTACGCGACGGATAACAACGCTGCGGATTTCGCTCCGCTTGGCAAATCGACAGCCGGAAACAGTCCCGTACTGATTTCCGGCAATACGGGTATCCATATTAATCCTTCTACTAATTTTGATTCTCAATTCCCTCCTTTGCCGGCTTCTGCTTCGTCTTTGCTGGCCCCGCAGATCGCTGCTATGGTGGATGCAGTATGTGTGAGTACTTCTATGGGGATTACCCCTGATGCGCCGAACATGGGGAGCTGTGCAACAACTTCAGTTGCACAGCAAACTGGTAATACTCAATTATCATCTCTTCTTAATTCAAACCCCATTGTGTCGGTCTCTACTGGTCCTTCGATTTTGCAGGCAGGTGCGAATAAGGCCTCTTTTGTGGATGCTATTGCGCCTAATCGAGTCACCACACCCCCAGTTCGAAAGGGTGAATATTTATCTGTTAACATTGATGATCTGGTTCATCAACAAGGAGTTCGCGAGCAAGAAAACTCCCTTATTGGACGAATGATGTTTAAGGTTGGTCTGAAACCCGCGCCCTCTTTGGATCAACTGAGAACGGCTCTGGATTGCTCTTGTGGTGTCTCTGGCAGTTGGCGACTAATTCCTATGGGCAAGGGTTACTTCAATATTCATGCAATTGATCTTCGGGAACGGGACCGAGTTTTATTCAAGCGCAATTGGCAAACGGAACTTGGCACCATGCGTTTACAACGTTGGACTCCGGAGTTTAATCCTTACCGTCTATCTTCGCCTATTGTCAATGTATGGATACGTATCTTTGAGCTCCCGGTGGAGTATTTCTATGAACCTATTGTCAGGACTATTGGGCCTGTGCTAAATGTGGATGAGCGAACGCGCAACCGAACAATGTGCCATTATGCTCGGGTTTTGGTCGAGCTAGATTTGCGTAAAGATAGAGAGGCCTACATAATGTATGAAAGATCGGGTCATTGTTCAATTGCCTCCATTGGTTATGAACGTCTTCCAGAGTACTGCTCCAAATGTGAATTGATTGGTCATTCTAATCAGGATTGTCGTTCTCACCACACCATTGCTTCGAAGCCAGCTTCGGAAAATCTACAAAAGAAGAAACCGACACCCCCTGCGAAGGAAACTACAAAAAAACAGGATTTATCTCAAGAATGGATCCCGGTTCGCAAAGATAAGATACAGTTGCCCCCTCCCGGGGAGGGGACTAGTACACGAGCGGATTCAATCAATACCACTTCCCCTGGTTTGGTCCCCTACTATGTGAGTACCAATGGAGCTATGGAACGTATTTCATGTGACTTAGCTACACCTATTAAAGTAACACCACAGCTGGATGTCCCTAGGTCATCTCCTGCCCGTATAGACCCATTTGTGGGTAATATCTACAATGTCTCCACTAGCTCTTTTACACGTTCGATGGACAGCCAGCCGACACTCCCCACTTCAAATGCTTTTAGCTCTCTGCCTATGAAAAATTCTAGTCTTGACCCCCTTCTGGTAGATGGACAAACCACTTCTGATGATGATGGTTTCCCAAACCCTTCTGACATTGAGAGAACAGTGAATACTCGCAGCCGTGGGCGAAAGAAGAAGGAGAACCCGGTTAACAGTGCATATATTCTCAGGGAACGTTCTTCATTGACTTCCTCCATTGATCATGTGACGGCCTCGACGACCACGGGTCAGCAGAATTACGTGATTACGCCTCCGCAAACTTCAAATGAACTTAACCGTATTGGTTCTTGGGCTACTGAATGTGACACTATACCGCCGAAGCACGGTTCGTCCTCTGTTGGTCAATGATTGTGTTGTCCTGGAATTTATGTGGGTTGGGTAATGACCACCAGCAGCAAACTAAAATGCAACGCCTAAAGACACAAGAAATTAAGGCCCATAAAAATTAACAGAAAAAAAGGCCGAAAAGGCCTGCCGAACAAGGCCGGGAAAATGAAAAAATACCGAACAAGCAAACTTGTGTTTGATGCGAATATTGAGTTGGTCAGCTTGTGTTGCAGCCAAAACCGATCCTGACATTTTTTAGGCACGTGGCGAATAAAAAAAAATGGATTCCCCCTTTTTACAATATCAAATAATATAAACAACATGTATATGCAAAAACATAAATGAATATAAACATAAATTATTTAAAATTACATCTTCTACCAGTTTGAGATGTAAAATCATCAGTAATATCTTCATAGTTAATGTGTTCCAACATATCATTCTCTATATAAAATTGTTAATCCATTTAACTATTCATGTGACAAAATTGATCGTAAGTACGTTTTTAATAATTTTATGTTAGATAAAAAAAATTCTGGAGATACCACAGTACATATATAGTCAATAAAATTTTATACGCAATTAAGACATAAGGATAACAATCCAAAACATTTTCAAATTCAAAAAATTCAACTGCCGTCTTTTTTCTACTGATAAAGTCCCTTGTAACACTTTTAGTTCGAAAATTAGATCATTTAAACCAATATCTAATAAGTTATCACGCTTTAAAGTTTTCTCAAAGATTTACGGTCTTTTAGTTTGTCATAATTCAAAGACTTTAATTTATTTGAATAAAAAAAAAACTGATAAAGTAGAAAGGGTGAATGATAATTAGACAATTGTGCATATTTTTTGTTGTTTAGTGTGCAATTTATTGTACTAAATTGTGTTAGGATTGCATGTTTTTCTACTTATGTGTACTTTGATGATGAAATTCTACACTTGACCTATTTGTTGTGTTCTTGAGTGATTTTAGAGCGTTTTTGGAGCATTGAATATGAGTTTTAAGGCCCAAATACTTTCAAAAGAAGTATGGGTCATTTTGAGTTGCTGCATCCCACACTAGGTAACCTAGCATGGGTCCAAATTCAGGAATTTAAAGGCCAGAGGATTTTAAACCCTTTCCAGCCCATTCTTCTCTATATAAAACCTCTTGGGGCATAAATTTTAGGAGTCCCAAACCCCCACTTCAGGCTTCTAGCCCCATATCATATTGAAAGCAACCCCGTATCAGAAAAGAGTGTGAGAGGACACATTTGAAGCACGAGACAAGAGATTTCCATGGAGAAAAGCTTGAAGATGCCAGTAATCATGTTTAACTAGTACTTTTATTCCAATTTCAGGTATTTTAAACTCATGTTTTAATTATTGTTGATTGAATTTCGTAACGTTTGTGATATCTTTGCTCAGGATTATTTATATAATTTGTTTTATTTGCTTTCATGCATGATAATTTAATTTAGATTGATAACCCAGCTTATTTAATTTTTGCATGCCTGCTAGTTCATATTTTGTATTCCGTAATTGTTATGAATTTATGGAAATTGGTAGCAACTAGTAATATTTTGCTAAGGTGATGTAAATCGAATCTTTTGAATCGAGCTTGCATATTTTGAAATCAGTTTGTCCTTTATCCTAGTGTTTAATGTTTTTACCGAATTAAATTTAGATTGTATCTAGACTGTTCGGATAAAAAGACTTGTTGAAGAGCTTTTTTCAATGGAATATAATTAAGGGATAATACCGATAAACAAAGCTTGTTGTTTATTGAGAGACATTAGTTTGATCAAAACAAAGCTTGTTGTTTATTGAGGGACATTAGTCTCTAAACTAGGTAGAGTCAGACGTTACATTTAATTAAAATAGTTAGAACTGAGGGATGATTGACCTGTAATTTGGAGCCTTTTTATTGATTCATTTTATTTGGATTAATTTGTTATTTTTGTTTCTTGATTTTTGTTTTAGTAGTATTTAGAAAATTTAGATGTCATTCTGAGTTTTTACAGATATATTAAGAATATTTTGTACCAAAACACTCTTCAAAAAGATAATATAGCTTCTCGTAATGTTCTGTTACAGTATTGCTTTCACCCACAACTTTATTTTTTTCCATAAATGGATAAAGCAAGCTCAATTAGGAGCACAAGTGGTCCAATTAGATGGTAGTCTATTCGAACTTATGTCGCGTATGTTCACGTCGAGAGGCAACAAGCGATATTCAATATCGAGGTCTCTGAAAGTTTTAACAATTTCCTCAACAACATATGCTCTCCTTGTCCATCTCTCACCCATATCCTGATGATTCATCTTGTGCAAAAGCCAAATCGAAAACATCAACCTATTCATGTCCTCCACATCTCTCATGACAATCATTGGGTCTAGGTACCAATGGTCGCTCCTATTATTAACATACCTACAAGCAGACCATTGTTTGAAAAGATAAATTGTTGAATGTGTAGTGTGAAAACTGAAAAGAGACAATAAAGGCATACCTTGTGATCTTTTCCTTCATTGTTGCAATCTTCTCACTAGGAGTTGAAATGTGGATACAAAAATCAATTGCGTCTCCCATATCTGGACTACGGTAATAATTGTGGATTGGCTTAGTGCAAAGGACACTATTTGGATAATAGACTTTGTGGTTATTGAACTTTAGAAAAACCGTTGTCAATATGTTCATTTCCTCAACAATCATCTGCAATGTACATGCAACTTGGTAAATGAGTGCACTAAAAACAAGTTCATATTCTCATTAAAAAAGAAAACTTACTTGAACTCCATCAACGTCAACACGATCACCCACATCAAATGGGTGCATTACGAACAAGAAGATGATCGCCTCAAATGTTGTCTTGCACGTATTTCCAAACACGAATACCACTAGAAGAACCTGGGAGCTTAAGAAGACCAGAAACTGTGTTGTTGCAAATTTGAGTATAAGAAGCCAGACGACAACAATTAGAATCCCCACCAAGACATTCAACATGTTGTGCAATTTGTTAACAGCAGTTTTTGTGTCATTTAGAGACAATGCAAGAGCTCTTCGTTCTCTGAATGCTGAAACCTGTAGTGAAAGTCATTCAGAGCACATTTAATGTTTTTGTAGGTAAAATAATATGTATCAATCTCAAACCACTATGAGTAAGTTGACACAATACCCTTAAATAGGAAGATAATAGCAAAACTATGTGGTTATAACCAGGGGGGATAACAAGATAATATTCCTTTCCATCAAAATTTTAAGAGCACTTTTGCTGATTCCTTTTTCCTCGGTTCCATCTTCAAAGAGACCCAAACTCCTCAAAGCCTCATCCTCTCGCATAAAACGAAATAAATCCTCTAGATAAATACGTCTGATCACAGAAAATCATTTCATATTATGAGATACATTAAGTAATAATCAATTCCTAACATTTAACAGTAATTTGAATTGTAGCACATAGAAAGAAACTCACTTAGATCCTGGCTTGACAACATTGAGAAAGATCTTTATAGCCTGATCTTCACTTGTGATATTAACCATTGGCTTATCTTCATCTGTAGAGCCTTTTATTTCCTCATCTATAATCGAGAGCGTTCCTTTCCTCACTGTACTCACCAAACTCTTCATATTCCAAGCTGAAATATTCTTCTGATTCAACCTATGCAAATGATCAATGTTGATGCCATTCTCCTCTTCCTTCTTCGAACCCGTAAATGTAAGAGACTTCCTTGGAGCACCCACAATTTTTCTTATCGTTGGAAACATATTGGTTGAAACAGTCGCCCCTGCAGTCTTAAGTTTATGTACCTCAACTATCACCTTCTCCTTCTCTTCTTGCTCTTGTTGAATTTCAATCAATGGGGGCCCTGAAAGGGTCTCAATCACATACTAATTGAACATCGCTTCTTGAATTCGATCAAAAAACGTACTCACGTGAAACGAAGATACAAAAACCTTAACAAGCAAAGTTTTCACTAGCCAAATCAATGTCCCCACCAAAAGACACATCCAAATCTTAGAAACATATGACAAGACCTGTGTATTCGCCACCTTTTCAATCTTCTCATCAAAAATATAATTCCAAACAACCCAAACCAGAGCCAACCACACACAATTCTGCACGGACTTTTTCAAGTCGTATATGAAAAACAAAACCCGTTTTCGCAACAGAAAGTTCCCCTCAATCAAAAGAACAATAATCCCAATCGCCCAACCCGAGACCAATCTCCCGGAAATCAAAACCAAAACCATGAATTCCCATTTCCATAGCCCCAATCCAACCGCATTACTATGCCTTCTCAACCTTTTAATAGTTAAACTACAAACTAATGCCGCAATAATTAATATCAAACGCACTAATTGCACCACCGAAAGATTGTTGTACTCCATCTTCTTGAAATCATCCGGTAAATCCTCTTCAAGAAACGGGTCATCCTCGTTGAATTCGGTCGTGCTTGTCCCTTTTCTTTGAGACTGGGATCTCGGGTGCTTTTCCTCCGGTTGGTCCAGCAATCTTGACTTGGTTTTACTTCTAATCAAACGAGACTTCCTCGGAAAAGAATTGTTGGTGTTGGAGGTGCAAACCAGCATCTACTCCGGTTCAGCGTTAGACCGGCGGTTTGGTGGCGGCACGACGCTCTCAGTAAAAGAAACTGGGATGACTCTGGGCGGCTGTTGATCGTCGTTGTCGTCAGCACTAGATGGCGACTGCATCACGAAATCGGCCTCCGTTGATTTGGCGCCATAATGGTGTTGTGGTGGCGAAGATTTGAATGTTTCCATATGAAAAATTAGATGTATAGTGTAGATGGTTTAAAATGAAATCAAGAAGATGCCTTATTTATATACTAAAGTTGGAGTCATATCTTAATAATGGTGTGAAGCGAAGGTGATGAGGTGTTGGAATGTTGGTGGACGAGGAAAACCGGTGGACCTGATGCTGAGAACCTGCAGAGGATGAGTTTATGAATTATAAGGGGACCATGCATGGATCATTTCAAAATTATTGAATGAGAGGAGTAACCTGCGGAATGAAAGGATTTCATCAACTCTACCCTTAGAATGATATCATCTATGTAATTTTTTGTGTTCCCACTCTCTATTCCATAGTTCAGATGCGTGTGATAATGTTAAAAAAAATAGGGATAATTAGGATTGCCTACATGCTTTAGAGGCTCGTTACATCCAGCCCAATTTACTGTTCAATTTCGCTTAAACTACCAATGACACCCTTCATTTAATTTTATAATTACATTTAATATTAATAATAATAAACACCACCCACCCAATCCCTATTTTTAATTATATCTCTAAAACACCCATCTCTCTCTCTAAAACACCCAGCGGTGATATCTCTCTCTCCAAATGGATTTGTGCGTGCGATTTCACACTGACTAGGTGCGATTCACGCTGAACCCTCCCACGGAGCCGTTCAAGAGAGGAAAAAAGCTGCGGTGCTTTTCCTAAAAACACCCACCGTTGATATCTCTCTCCTAAAGGCTTTGTGCGTGAGATTTTCACACTGACTAGGTGCGATTCACGTTGAACACTCCCACGGCGCCATTCAAGAGAGGAAAAAAACAGCTATGCTTTTCCGAAAAAACCAGCGGCGTTTTACTGAAAAAACTAGCGGTGCTTTTCTGATGGAGGTTTCTGGCTAGGGTTTTCTGTCCCAAAGGGCTTCAGATCTAGTTTCAGAGCCTGGTTTCGATTTCGGCGGTTACCGAGTCAGCTCCGGATCTGTGTTTGTGGTGGTGGATCTGCTCTGGATCTGTGTTTGTGATGGTGATGACAGGTAAATTGATATAAACAAATTTAAACTTTACACTCTGTAATTTATTAGACTTCAATTTCTGAATTTGGGAAAAGGTATTAACTGATTTGAATTAAATCTTTGCGTGTGTGTGTGTGTAATATAAGAAAAATTGGTTTTTGGGGTGAAAGAATAATGGGATTCTTCAGCAGTTTATTGGGATTTCTCCTTTTTTTATTCTGAAAATCTGATATGACTATTAGCCCTTCTTTTGAATATTATTCTGGAAATCTGATATTTTTTCTCCATTTTTTGTGTACACATGTGTGATGTTACTGTTTCTGGTTTGTTTTTGTGAAGCCATTGATATGGCTATTGCAGTATAATGATTTTCTCATGTTCTTGATTTTTTTCCAGCACTATTATGCGATCTAAAGGGGTTTTCAACAAGTGGGGACCGGACAATTGGAGCGAGCGTACATTTGTATTGAGCGATTGTACATTGTAATTTATTGAGAGCGTGTGCATTGTACTGAGCGATTGTACATTGTATTGAGCCATTGTACATTTTTGAATTGAGTAAATTGTAATTACACCCAATTTTTTGTATGTAATATGTATTAATAATAAAAAATAGAAAATTTTAAAATTTTAGCTTACTTTTAATTTTGATTTTCTTAAAAAAAAAATATTAGGGAATACTTATGTGACACTTTTAATTATACATATTTCGAGTATACATTTATTTGAGTCTGTATACATTTTTATTGTTATAGTGTACATTTTTTAAGGATGTGCATGCATTTATTGTGAGAAGATATAATACGAATTTGTTAAAACTAATATAATACTCCCTCCGTCCATCAATCTTATGCACACTTGTCTTATTTGTCCGTTCACCAATCTTATGTACATTTCATTTATGGAAAAAGTAACTTTATCTTTACTCCCCTACCATCATTTACTTACTTTAAATGTCATTGTACTTTCACTCACAACCAACCACTTTATTAATAAATAAATTCCACAATACTCCATAATACCCTTATTTTATCTATTTTTTCTTAAAACCTGTGCCAAAAACATCAGACATAAGATTGATGAATGGAGGGAGTAGCATTTTTGATAAATTTAAAATTTTAAAAATATTCGGGGATTGAAATAGAAATTAAAAAAATAGAAGAAAAAAATAATAATGTGCATTTTATTGTTCACATTTTCGTGCATTTAATGTGAGAAGATATAGTATGCATTTTTTAAAATTAATATAATAGCATATTTTTAAATTTAAAATTTTAAAAAATTTCCATGATTGAAATAGAAACTAAAAAATGGAGGAAAAAAAATGCAAAGTAAAATAAAGAAAAAGGTAAAAGGAAAAGTAAAATAAAGAAAATTTGATGAGTGGGGGCCCACATAATAATGACTGCAAAAAGACAATGATGATTGGACATTTAAGGGTATTGATGATAATAATTTTAATTAATAAGGGTAATAATAATATATTTTGTAGCTAGAAGTTATGAAAAAAGGTGAATTGTGTGGGTTGCAAGGTCAAAGTCAACTTTGTAACAAAAAGTAAAGCACCCAAAAAAATATACAATGAACTACTCTAATCCTTGGTCCATTCGTTAAATATCAAGGAGGTGGAATACATATTGAAACACAAAAAATTGGAAGGAGGGGACAATTTAATATGGGTGGAGAAGTGATTTGAACTCAAGGTGTGAGCGTGAGGCAAAAGCTCTGATGCCATAAAATAATTATATCTTATCTAAAATTCAGACTTGTAGAGAGAAATTAATATGATCAATTGAGCCTGATAAAATTTGTATTGAGTATGAAATTCCAAATAAAGGAATGTGAATTACAAAGAGAATGATGGTTACATTGTTAATATTGTGCTATAATCTTGAAAATAATTGGAACAGAAAAGTGATTGTTGATGAACAATTAAGATGATTGAAAATAATTATAGGGAAGGTGGTTAATCAAAATTGAAATAACAATTAATTTATATTGAGCTTATTAATTACCTGTTCGAGTAATGACTAACTTAATTAAGTCACTCGATAGAGGTTTATGCATGTCTAATAATTGAAGAAATGTAAAGGAATAATAAAAAATTAGACAAAAATTTGTATAGACCTGATTCATGCTATGAATTTTGTTTTTAATTTATGGACATTAAACCTATTCAGGGTATGATACGGGTCAAGTTTAGTTGATTATAAAAGACAAAAACTTGTATAGATCTGGTTCATGCTATGAACCTTGTTTTTTAGACCAGGGTATATTACGGGTTAAGGTTAGTGGGTTATAAAAATATGTTGAAAATGGATAAAATTAGTCAAATAATCCAAGTTCATAGCATAGACTTAGTTCATGGGAGATCAACTCGTTGTAAAAATGTGTTAAAATGAGTGAAATGAATCATATAATCTAGCATAGACCTGGTTCATGGGATACGAACTCAAAAAACTATGATGAAATTAACGAAAAGGACTTGTTTTCAAATTATATTAAAATAGTGACAAATATATATATATATATATATAGGTAAGATTCAACTGTTTCGAAAAAGAAGAAGTATTTCTAGTGTTCCAATAGAGCATGAAAACACCACACTGAATATCTCAGGCTCTCTGTGTCATTGTTCGAATAATTTTATTGTTGCAATCGCAAATTTATTCGGGTGATTTAGTATGGTAAATTTAGTTTAATTCATCAACATCCTAGTTAAATTTAGTACTACAATTTACCAATGGCAGCAAAATTTTCAGGTCGGCGGAACAGATATAATTGCAAGTGAATCATCACAATCTGGCCAGATTGAAGAGTACGCACAAATAGAAGACAAACATATATAGGTGTATGATTTTGACAGATTCTTTGGTATTGTTGTGCACTATCAACTATCTTTTCATTTCAAAATACGTGTCACATAATTAATATCTTCTTCGTAGCCAGAATTTATCAATTGTATCGATTTCATCTTATACTAATATTTTCGATCGAAACGTATAATTAGTTTACACCCCCATCCCAAAATTATTTGTACAATTTCTGTTTTGATCCGTTCCAAACTCTTTTGCATATTTTCTTAAATGGTAAAACCCATTTTACACTACAAAAAACGCGCGTTTTACCGATGAAATTAGCGATTATTCTGGCACCGTCGCAAATAATGACGATTTTTTTACAACGATTCTGATCAAATGGTCAAAAAACAACAATTTTAGCGGCGGTTTAGAGAACCGTCATGAATAAATGACAGTTTTAAATACTACGGTTTTAGCTAAGGTTTTAGCGATGTTTTGGACTAATCCCTTTAGCGACGGTTTGTGCGACGGATTTAGCGACGGTCTTTTTTTTTTTTATTTTTTTTTAAAATATTAATTATGTATATTTTTTTTTTATGTTTCAGGATTATATAATTTTTTTTAATTGTTGTTAATGCACTTACCGTATATTTAATTTATAGTCACTTGGAGAAAAGTTCCACCTGACCGTAGTCAAATCTATTTCAAGGAGTTTACGGTATAAAATTTAATTCATAGTATATTTAAATATATATATTGACTAAAAGTAGTATTTGTTTAAATATAAATTTAAATGAAAGTATTTATTTAAATGAAAGTAGTATTACTTAAATGTGAAAATGAAAAATTATTAAAAGTTAAGTTTAAATAGAAAAGTAGTACTTGAAATGAAAAGTATTACTTGTTTAAATTAAAAGTATTGTTTAAATAATAGAAAGTAATACTTGTTTAAATGAAAGGTATTACTTGTTTAAATGAAAAGTATTACTTGTTAAATGAAAAGTATTACTTGTTTAAATAGAAAGGTAGTAGTTGTTTAAATAGAAAAGTAGTACTTGTTTAAATGAAAAGTAGTACTTGTTTAAATGAAAAGTATTACTTGTTTAAATAGAAAAGTATTACTTGTTTAAATAGAAAAGTAGTACTTGTTTAAATGAAAAGTATTACTTGTTTAAATAGAAATGTATTACATGTTTAAATAGAAAAGTAGTACTTGTTTAAATGAAAAGTAGTACTTGTTTAAATGAAACGTATTATTTGTTTAAATGAAAGGTATTACTTGTTTATTGTTTAAATGAAAGGTATTACTTGTTTAAATGAAAAGTAGTACTTGTTAAAATGAAAAGTAATACTTGTTTAAATGAAAAGTAATACTTGTTTAAATGCAAAGTATTACTTGTTTAAATAGAAAAGTAGTACTTGTGTAAATAGAAAAGTATTACTTGTTTAAACTAAAAGTATTACTTATTTAAATAATAGAAAGTATTATTTGTTTAAATGAAAGGTATTACTTGTTTAAATAAAAATTATTACTTGTTAAATGAAAAGTAGTACTTGTTTAAATGAAAAGTATTACTTGTTTAAATAGAAAAGTATTACTTGTTTAAATAGAAAAGTATTACTTGTTTAAATAGAAAAGTAGTTCTTGGTTAAATGAAAAGTAGTACTTGGTTAAATTAAAAGTATTGTTTAAATAATAGAAAGTATTACTTGTTTAAATGAAAAGTATTACTAGTTAAATTAAAAGTATTACTTGTTTAAATAGAAAAGTAGTACTTGTTTAAATGAAAAGTATTACTTGTTAAATTAAAAGTATTACTTGTTTAAATAGAAAAGTAGTACTTGTTTAAATGAAAAGTAATACTTGTTTAAATAGAAAAGTAGTACTTGTTTAAATGAAAAGTATTACTTGTTAAATTAAAAGTATTGCTTGTTTAAATAGAAAAGTAGTACTTGTTTAAATAGAAAAGTATTACTTGTTTAAATAGAAAGTAATACTTTTTTAAATAGAAAAGTAGTACTTGTTTAAATTAAAAGTATTACTTGTTAAATTAAAAGTATTACTTGTTTAAATAGAAAAGTAGTACTTGTTTAAATAGAAAAGTTGTACTTGTTTAAATGAAAGTAATACTTGGTTAAATGAAAGGTATTATATATTTAAATGAAAGGTATTACTTGTTTAAATGAGAAGTAGTACTTGTTAAAATGAAAAGTAATACTTGTTTAAATGAAAAGTAGTACTTGTCTAAATAGAAAGTATCACTTGTTTAAATGAAAAGTAGTAGTTGTTTAAATAGAAAAGTAGTACTTGTTTAAATGAAAAGTAGTACTTGTTTAAATGGAAAAATACTACTTGTTTAAATAGAAAAGTAGTACTTGTTTAAATAGAAAAGTAGTACTTGGTTAAATGAAAAGTATTATTTGTTTAAATTAAAAGTATTACTTGTTTAAATAGAAAGTATTGCTTATTTAAATGAAAAGTAGTACTTATTTAAATAGAAAATATTACTTGTTTAAATAGAAAGTAGTACTTTTTTAAATAGATAGTATTATTTGTTTAAAAAAATGAATTTTTAGGACATATACAATTTTAAAAAAATATAATCATTTATTTATAATTTATAATTTATAATATAAAAAATATATATAATTAGTATTTTAAAGATTATTAGATAGTTAAATTAAATGAATAAAATAAAAAAATTAAAAAAAAAGTGTAAAAAATGAATTAAAAATAAATAAATAAATAAATTTTAATATAATACAATTTAATTTAAATTTATAAATAAATAAATAAAAAATAAAAATTATTATATTAAAATGTGGTTAAATCATTAAATTAGATAATTGAAATAAATGATTTAATTTTTTTTTTGAAAAAAAAAACAATTTTTAGGACATATAGAATTAATTTCATTAAGTAAATGCAATAAAGCAAGTGCCCGAGCGGTTTGATCCCCGCTCAGGCGCCCATAGGTCCCGTGTTCGGTCCCCCTTGGGAGCGAAAATTTGCCTCATTTAATTGGGAGACTTGGTGACTTATATATGATATGCTTAGTGGTTGGGTTCGACATGGTCCGTGGTTCGGGTGGTTCGGTGCCCACCCGGACGCCACCAGGGCTCAGGTTCGAACCACTGTGAGCCATTTTTTTCTTTAGTAAATTCACGCTTTAGTGACGGATTTAGCGACGGATTTAATTAAAAAAATTATAAAAAAATTATAAAAAAATTATAAAAAAAAAAAACGTCGCTAAATCAGCGACGGTCACAAAAAACCGTCGCTACGGTTAGCGACCCTCGATTCAACGTAGGATTTTTTTCCGTCGCCAAAATCGTTGCAAGTGTCGTTAGGGACGGTTTTTTCCGTCGCTAAAACCGTCGTTAAACCCCGTCTTTTTTGTAGTGTTAACTCAAACGATCAAACCCTTCAAACACAATTTATTTACCATATGTCACTCACTCATACCCTCAACACTTTATCACTTTATCATTACAATAAAATAGAATTGTCTATTATACCTTCAACACTTTATCACCTCAAATAGTAATAATTAAACAACTCTACATTAAATGTCGCACACACAGTAATTGTACAAAATAGTTTGAAATAAAGACTCTTAGGTCCAAAAAAGAGGGTGATAATACACTAATACAGATTTGGCTTTGCACAACTGTTAAAAAAGACCTTAGACAGCGGTTATAAAGGTTGTTCAAGTAACAACTGTCTAAGCTTAGACATCTGTTAAAAAACTGCTGTCCAAAATGCCTACTTAGACAACAGTTTTGAACCGCTGTCCAAAATGCCTACTTAGACAGTCAAATTAAAAATTCGGTTTTTAGCCACGGACCCACCAAGCATCTCATATATAAGCCACCAAGCTTCCCAATTAATCGAGGCAATTATTCGCTCCCATGGGGGACCGAACACGGGACCTTGGGCGCCTGAGTGGGGATCAGTTCCGCTCGGGCACTTGCTTTCTTTCGTTTATTTAATGAAATTAATTCTATATGTCCTAAAAATTGGTTTTTCTTACAATTTTTTTTTAAAATTATTTATTTCAATTATCTTATTTATTAATTCAATCACATTTTTATATAATAATTTTTTTTATATAAATTTAAATTAAAATTAAATTATATTATATTAAAATCATATTTTTTACTTGTTTTTTTTAAAAAAAGTACTACATTTCTTTTAAACTTGTAATATTTTTTCCTTCTAAACAAGTAATACTTTTCTATCTAAATAAGTAATATTTTTCTTTAAACAAGTAATACTTTTTCATCTAAACAAGTAATACTTTTCTTTAAACAAGTTATACCTTTCTATCTAGACAAGTAATATTTTTCTATTTAAACAAGTAATACTTTTCTTTAAACAAGTAATACTTTTTCATCTAAACAAGTAATACTTTTCTTTAAACAAGTAATACTTTTTCATCTAAACAAGTAATACTTTTCTTTAAACAAATAATAATAATAATAATAATAATAATAATAATAATAATAATAATAATAATAATAATAACAACAACAACAACAACATATATGCATAACAATAATATTAAAAAAAAAAATGAACTCAACTTTATACAAGCTTTTGCCCTCAGTATTTATTCATATAATTAATCACTACTACACATTTGAGCTTGCACAAAACAAGACTTCGATGACCTTTTTTCAAAATTTCTCCAAGTAACAACTTGGAGAGCGGTTTTATAAAAAAAAAAAAAAAAAATAAACGGTTTTGAAACCGCTGTCCAAAATAAACCTTGACAAATGGTTTCAAACCGCTGTCTATCTACCTTTTGCACAAATTTTACTAAGCCTGTCTAAAAAAATTTTCTGACAAATGTTAATAACCGCTGTTTTTATATATATATATATATATATATGAACCGAGACCTAGCTCGGACTTCATTTCTTTCTCTCAATTTTTCTCCCCCAAAATCGCCAGAAACCCGAAGACCAAATCGTGCGCTGCTCGTTTGGTTTCCTTCAACAAAATCAATGCGCCGTCGCCCAGATTGACACCTTCTAGCCGTAAATCGGCTTCTCCCTCTCCCCCAAATCATCCCGCCCCTCCTCCTCTCCTACTTCCCCATTTATTGCCTCCCTCCTCCCCACCGGTGTGTTAAAAAAAAATCAAATGAATAGGTCTTCCATGAAATATTTTATATGCAATATCTACCGATTATAAGAAAAATTGGGGCAAATAAATATAAATATAAAATGGGGCCTCAACTCAAGTCGTATTTCCATTGAATTTTTCAAGCTTTAGCTTTATTCATATATTATATATGTTGTTCTTGTTGTTTTTTGAACCCAACTAATTTTGTTGTTTATAACACTTAGTTAATTTTGTTTATATTATATATGTTGCTCTTGTTTTTTAGCTGAAATATTATATTTTGCTCCATAACACTTAGTTGCTCTTGTTGTTTATATTACTGGTCTACTTCAGAAGACAATGTTTATAGATGTATCATGTATACTGCATAGATAGTTCTTATCACGTATGAAACATCCGGTTGTGAATATTGTTTGTTTTTTGTTTATTAAATGTTGTTTCTTCTGCTTTACAGGATCATGTCTCAATACACATGTGTTCATAGTATAAGAGTATGCTATCAACTGAAATTTTAATTTATAAGTAGATGATGCAGATGTAACTTATAAGTAGATATATGTATCATATATACTGCATAGATAGTTCTTATCATGTATGAAAACATCCAAATGTGAATATTGTTTGTTTTTTATTTATTAAATGTTGTTTCTTCTGCTTTACAGGATCATGTCTCGTTTGCCATATCCCGGAGATGATGGAGATTCTGATGGAGATCATGGCGCATATGATCATGGTGCATATGATGACTTGAGAGAGTGTGACACTGATGCTCCCACCACCACTAGCAGCTCCGGGGAGAAGCGCACTCGGGGTATAGTTACAATGTCATCTATTAAGAGAGCTCGTAATTTTATTACAATTGAACAGTTTGAAATCGATAAATATATTGATTGATCGTTGAACCTAATTAAATACTATGTTATTGCGATTTATCGTTCAATGAGTTTGACAGCAATAGGAAAAGAGAGTGAGTCGTTGTCCTTCTACATTGAGTGCTCTTTGTCGGAGCGTGATCCCTATCGTCTTTGCCGACCAACGATCATGCGTAACCCCAAAACCGACTCCTTTGAAGGAAAGATTATGGGGACGAGCTTACGGTATGTTAATTATATATTTATTGAAAGTTGTAGTATGACCCTTAAATTTACTAAATTGTTGTGTTATATGCGTATAGACTACCTTCAGAGGTCTTGACCTCACAAAGAAGAAGCAAATATTGTCGCAAGCTGGAGTAATGGCCAAGAATTTCCGGACTTGGTTGAGAAGTAACACACGAGATCCGGAACCGGTCTTTACTTGGCTAGTCCGCCTCCCTGCGTGTCGAAATAACCCTATGGTGGCTCCATACTGGGAGGAGTTTGTGAGCAGAGCAATGGAGGATGATTTCCAGGAAAAATTGATCAATGTCATTTCCTCAATTTCTAATGCCCTAAGTTTTTCAGTGTTTATCATATTTCTATTATACTGTAGGATCGAAGAAAAAAAAATCGCGTTCAAGCCAAGTCGATAGAGGCGCATATCATGGATCCAACAAAGGTTATGCACGAATAAGAGAAAATATGGTGAGATCAAAATCCTAACTTTTAATTTTTTTTATATATTCACTTTTAATATATCTAATAAAGGGACACGTTCATCACTATCGTAGAAAAGAGGAAAAAAGAAGAAAATTTGGAGAGAGTGAGCCTTTATTGTTACCCGCTTCGACTTATTTCGGACTACCGTAAAAGGGTCGAGGCGGGGAATATTCACGATCCCAATGCACAACGCATCATCGAAGAAGTGGTAATCTATCCATTAATTTATCTTTCAATTACAAACTATTATTTATAAACAAATAATTAAATAATAATCTTTTGTTTTTGTGATTCAGAGCGTCTATCTCGCACCATGACGCTTTGACGACATTCGCATGATCGGCCCTCGATGATCTGTTTTGGATTTGGTATGGGTCGCCGGGAGCATCCCTACCGCCATTTCTGAGTGTCGGATATGGCGTGATTTAAGACATCTTTAAAGAATGGCACCGGTCTTCAAGCCATGAATATGATGGGTATACTAACGAACAGGTTGCCAAGTTGACTAAAGATGTGGAACGTTTGAGGTCCGAGAAAAAGATCGAGCCCCGGAATGTCGCCGAGTGGAGCAAGTTTGTGAACATAGTGTCGCTAATGCTATGTTTTTCGGCTAACCCTAAAGGACGACTTTATTGAGGCACTTCAAAACGTCTCACAATGCATCGAGATATGCATGTCTCACAATTGTTTTAATTAAAGACTAGTGTATCAAAATTTTCTAACTAAATATCTTATTCAACAGCCCAACGACCTTTTGCTACACCAGATCCGGAGGATCCCGACGGTTGGTGGCCACGAGGCTCGTTACCTGACTCCCATGGAATGATTCATGGTCATCCCATCACTCCCGGTTTCGTGAGGGTCACATTCGATATACCCGTAATCGGAGAGGAGGATTCAGCGGTGCCAAAACCAATCGATGAAGCCGTCACAATCGTAAACAAATTGTCGGGCACTTCATCGAATGGCCGAAAGCAACTTGGTCTCTAGCACCATGAGGGTAAAATATTTGTTATTAAAGTTCATTATCTTATTTGTAGTTCTAAATAATATTGTAAATTAATTGTAGAATTTGCCCACCCACATGAGGCTAAATCGAGGGACTCCACTACTCTAAGACTTGGTTATCCCATGACTGGAGACTTAGATCACGATGATCATTTACAGTCTAGAGTGCACCGGATGGTATCGTCTAATGCTTTTCGATATCGTCCACGGTTCCCATGCTTGCTCACTTTCATCGAGAATACTTTCCAAGAATTAAATCGATGAGGAACATGTCTTGTGAAATCTTGAATGACGAGTGGTTGAGTGCATCCACCATAGCCCTTTTACCTCATGTATGTGTTTACTAATTCTCAATATTCACTTTCTCTCAGATAGTTTAATTTTTTTTTAAATATTAATTAAGCGTATATATGTTGGTTAAAGATATTTGGGTGAGCTATATCTCTCCGAGATAACCGAGCAAGTGGAATGTACTCATCGTCTCCCCAAGTGTCTTGCATAATGGGTGATAGGGTATAGACCATGGATGGGTTAGTTAATCACATCTTTGAATCTAATGGGAGCGATCATCTCATTTTTTGGCCAACAAATGTAGGGTGAGTTATAAACATTTCGTTAAAATTTGTATTCATGTTTATAATATTTGCACATATATATGCTAAATTTGCAGTTAATTTTAATACTCTCAATATAATATAGGAACCATTGGGTGCTGGTCGCCACACACATGAATACATTAAGTGTGTATTTTATGGACCCAAACTGTGATGGAGTTTATTCTAATCGCTTCCGATCTCGTTTCATATATGGGCGTAAGTTCATTTTTAATATTCTATACAATGATTTGTTTTACTTTTAAAATTATGCATATTTAATCTATTTTTATTTTTTAATTATAATAATAATAGTGTGATGACGATGTATCGGAGTCGCCTTCAGAGTCAGGGCTCAAGATCCAGGTTAAATAAAGTGAACTGGATTAACATTAAGGTAAATTTAATTTAGTAAATTATCAAACTAATTAATAGAAAGAAATCATAATTGTAATACGTGATTATATTGTTAATCAACAGGTTCCGAGGCAACGAGATAATGACCATTGTGGTCATTTTGTTTGTTGCTTTATAGAAGATATAATCCGCGGCCAAATAACGAACATTCCTCCCAATGTAAGTCAATTATTGATTTATTTAAATTATTATTGATTGAATAAAAATTCATACTATATTGATTGATTCGTTGTTTGCAGTTTGTCTATGAACGTGAGCTCAAGTCTTACTCTAAGAAAAGACTGGAGAAATGGAAAAACGATTGGACGGGGTACCTTTACAAACGTTTCTTATATTCATACGATCAATATTGAGAGAATGTTGTTTGAAATATTGGTAGCATGTAATTAAATTATATATTTGTGATGATATATATTTCATGTTTTTGGTGTATTGGACGTATGTTTATATATTTCGATGTTTTGGTATATATATGTGGTTTATGGTTTTATTATAGGATTTTTGGTTTATGTTATATGGTATTGGACGTATATATATGTTTTGGTTTATAGTTTTATTATAGGATATTTAAAATGTAAATTAATAATTAAAAAATAAGAAGATATTGGACAGCGGTTTTCAACCGCTGTCTATATAAAATAAAAAACGAATTAAAAAAAATATATATCAGCTTGGACAGCGGTTGATAACCGCTATCCAAGCTGAAACTTCAAAAGCGGTTAAAAACCGCTGTCCAAGTGCTTTTCTTGGACAGCGGTTATTTATCAGCTGTCCAAGTTTGGACAGCTGATGCTTGGAGAGCGGTTATAACCGCTCTCCAAGGTAATTTTTCACAGCTGTCCAAGCCCAAATGTGTATTAGTGAATTTCCAATTTGCATCCCAAGTAGATATATGTAAGTATTTTTTTTTTCTAAAGCACCCAAGTGGAGGCCAACTAAAGGATTTACACTTGCGTGAACAAAGTTTTTCCTTCTTTATTTGAGGTTTTTTCTTTTTACAAATTTCTTGTATTTTGTTTTGTAATTCTCTAGTTTGAACTTGAACGTGTGTGTGATACTATAATACTATGGTGAAACAAATACTCTTGTAATCCTATATAATTGGAAATTTCTAAATAACCCAATATAGTGAGAATATAAAAATAAAATTAACAGCTTAAATAAGATCTGATATCGATGAATGTAAAATTAATGGAGTATACTCATTCTAAAAAATTTCCGCAGCAAGAAAAATAGAAGAAACAACAAATTTAGGTGTAGATTAATTGCGAAAAGTGATGTCAAAGATGAAGCGATATTTATTTTCCTTCCTTAAAAGGGGCATTCATGATTGGTCAATTCCTAGCACACTAGCTAACGTTCTACAATATTTAATTAATATCACCATACCTTTTTCGGATACACAACGGTTGGAAACCGCTGTCCAATCTTTTCCTTGGACAGCGGTTCATAACCTCTCTAAGGAGCTTTGCTCAGCGGTTCATAACCGCTGTCTAAGTTTGGTTCTTAGACAACGGTTTTGAACCGCTGTCTATTTTTTTTAATATTTTTATTAAAACCGCTCTCCAAGCTATATTTTGGAGAGCTGTTTGAAAAACTGACTATCCAAGTGGAGCTGTGCAAGCTTTAAATGTATAGTAGTGATACTATTAGATTCAAACTCATTTTTTAATAACTAAGAGGTCCAAAATGGATCTTGAAAAACTCATAATACCCCCTACCCTAATATCATATAATCAGCCACCTAAATAATTTCTCTTCATTGTCTCTCTCTCTAACTTCTCTCTCTCCAACTCAAAAAGAAAATCCACCCGACAGAGTTTCCATCCGCCGCCGACCCTCCACACTGCACAGGCGTAGGCCCCACCACACCAAAAACACAGACAGCGGCGCCACCATACCACACCAACACAGGTGCTGCCGCCGCCCCTTTCAAATTTACAGATCTGGTGGAGACGAAGGTCGAAGATGAATGAACGGCGGTGGAGGCAAGACACCACCACCACCTGCAACCCTCCGCCGCCGTCGCGGTCTGCAATACCCCCAAAATTAGTCAGCAAAAAGTAAAGAGGTGTACGGTGGGACTGTCGGCCAGGGGAGTTTGTACGACCATGGCGACGTAGACGGCCGACGCCGACCACATCAAACCAACACACCAACAACCGCGGAGAGCTTGAACCCCACTAGTGGGCGTCCATGCCGCTGACCGTGTCAGATCAGTTCCGCTGTTGGCGACGAACATATCTGTGCACCAGATGGCGGCGGAGAAGAGGTCCGAAACCCTAGATCCGTGACGGCAGAAGCAGAAGAAAGTGAAGTTTCGCATGTGGTAGTGGAAGATTTAGTCGAATTCATCTTGTCCAAACAGAAGGTTTCTTTGTGTGGTTATTTTAGTTTGATTTTGGGGGTCGTTCTTTACATTCTTTATGTGGCTTGGATTGACAACTCTATTGGATTAATTTTAGTTTGATTTTTGGGTTTATTTTAGTTTGATTTTCTGGTTTTTGTGGATTTTGTTAAATTTCTGGATTTTATTATTTTTTTGAAATTCAATTTGTTGTTTTTTCTTCAGATTTGTTCAGATTTTTTTTAAATTTCTTGATTTAGGGTTTTGTGAATTTTTTTGAATCAGGGTTTTTCTGAATTTTTTTGAATCTGGGTTGAAGATTTGAAAATTGGAAATGGAGGATCCGAGTTTGGGTTGAAGATGGAGGATCTGAAACTGGAAATGCAATGCATAGGTTCATCAATCGATGAACATATGCATGTTTTCGTGCATGTGTTGATGAATATGTTCATCTTAATTATGCATATGTGCATGTTGAATAAGGACGAAGATATGTAAATTTTGAGATTTCGGATATGTAATTTTTAGATTTTCTAGATATGAAAATTTTCAATTGTAAATGAAACAAAGATGAATGTATATTTCTATTTTTGGTTCTCATCAATTCCTCTAAGTAAAACACAACAAATAAAAATAGGAGAAGACAAAATTTAAAATCTGAAAAGTGAAAGTGGCAGTTTTGGTGTAAAAGTTGCAGCTGAATGAGGAGATTGATGGGATGTACTTTTGCTGACTTTTTTGGGTTAAGGGCAGCAATGTCTTTTTACCCCCGTTTTTGCACCTGGTAGTATTTAATGGAGATGGTTGGACCTATTAGTACTATGTCTCTCTATTTTGGACTGGAAAGTTTGGAACTCAAAGAGTTTGGGACGGAGGGAGTATTATAAAAAATGATCACTAAAAAGTGAACGTGCCACTATCTATATTATTTGGGCTTGGGCAATTTGTGAAAAAAAATGACCTTGAGAGCGGTTATAACCGCTCTCCAAGCATCAATAATCCAAGCTTGACAAAATGATAAAAACCCCCGTCTGTCCAAAAAAAAGCACTTGGGCAAATGGGTTATCAACCGCTATCCAAGATGATATATATTTTTTTATTCGTTTTTTTTTTACATAGGCAAAAATTGAAAACCGTCATCCAATATTTTTTTTTAATTATTAATTTACATTTTAAAAATCCTATAATAAAACTATATACGTCCAATACCATATAATAAAACTTATATATACGTCCAATACCATATAATAAAACTTATATATACGTCCAATACCATATAAACATAAACCAAAAAATCCTATAATAAAACCATAAACCACATAAATATACCAAAACATCAAATATATAAACATACAATCATAAACATACGTCCAATACACCAAAAACATGAAATATATATCATCACAAATATATAATTTAATTACATGCTACCAATATTTCAAACAACATTCTCTCAATATTGATCGTATGAATATAAGAAACGATTGTAAAGGTACCCCGTCAATCAATCGTTTTTCCATTTCTCCAGTCTTTTCTTAGAGTAAGACTTGAGCTCACGTTCATAGACAAACTGCAAACAACTAATCATTCAATATAGTATGAATTTTTATTCAATCAATAATAATTTAAATAAATCAATAATTGACTTACATTGGGAGAAATGTTAGTTATAGAAAAGTCACGATTATATCTTCTATAAAACAACAAACAAAATGTCCACAATGGTCATTATCTCGTTGTCTCGGAACCTGTTGATTAACAATATAACAACGTATTACAATTATGATTTCTTTCTATTAATTAGTTTGATAATTTACTAAATTAAATTTACCTTAATGTTAATCCATTCACTTTATTTAACCCGGATCTTGAGCCCTCGACTCGAAGGCGACTCGATACATCGTCATCACACTATTATTATTATAATTAAAAAATAAAATAGATTAAATATGCATAATTTTAAAAGTAAAACAAATCATTGTATAGAATATTAAAAATGAACTTACGCTTCCATATATGAAACGAGATCGTATGATTAGAATAAACTCCATCACGAAAGCCGGGTCCATAAAATACACACTTAATGTATTCATGTGTATGGCGACCAAAGACCCAATGGTTCCTATATTATATTGAGAGTATTAAAATTAACGCAAATTTAGCATATATATGTGCAAATATTATAAACAAGAATACAAATTTTAACGAAATGTTTCACTCACCCCACATTTGTTGGCCAAAAAAATGAGATGATCGCTCCCGCTAGATTCAAATGTGATTAACGAACTCATCCATGGTCTGCACCTATCACCCATTATGCAAGACACTTGGGGGAGACGAAGGAGTACATTCCACTTGCTCGGTTATCTCCGGAGAGATATAGCTCACCCAAATATCTTTAACCAACATATATACGCTAATTAATATTTAAAAAAGAAAATTAAACTATACGTAAAAGTGAATATTGAGAATTAGTAAACACATACCGAGGTAAAGGGCTATGGTGGTTGCACTCAACCACTCGTCATTCAAGACTTCGCGGCACATGTTCCTCAATCGATTTAATTCTTGGAAAGTATTATGATGAAAGTGAGCAAGCATGGGAACTGTGGATTTATATCGAAAAGCATTAGGCGATACCATCCATCCTAAGCACCCTAGATCAGAAATGATCATCATGATCTAAGTCTCCGGTCATGGGATAACCAAGTCGTGAAGCGAAGGAGTCCTCGATTTAGCCTCATGTGGGCCTGGCAGATTCTACAATTAATTTACAATATTATTTAGAACCACAAATAAGATAATGAACTTTAATAACAAATATTTTACCCTCATGGTGCTAGAGACCAAGTTGCTCGGCCATTCGATGAAGTGCCCGATCATTTATTCGACCGTGGACGGCTTCATCGATTGGTTTTGGCACCGCTGAATCCTCCTCTCCGATTATGGGTACATCGAGTGTGACCCTCACAAAACCGGGGAGTGATGGGATGACCATGAATCATTCCATGGGAGCTGTAACGAGCTCAGGGCCACCAACCGACGGGATCCTCCGGATCTGAGTAGCAAAAGGTCGTTGGTCGCTCAATAAGATATTTAGTTAGAAAATTTTGATACACTAGTCTTTAATTAAAACAAATGTGAGACATGCATATCTGATACCTGTGAGACATTTTGAAGTGCCTCAATAAAGTCGTCCCTAGGGTTAGCTGAAAACATAGCATTAGCGACACTATGTTCACAGCTTGCTCCACTCGACGACATTCCGTGGCTCGATCTTTTCTCAGACCTCAAACGTTCCACATCTTTAGTCAACTTGGCAACCTGTTCCGTTAGTATACCCATCATATTCATGGCTTGAAGACCAGGTGCCATTGCTAAAGATGTCTTCGTCACGCCATATCCGACACTCCGTAAGCGGCCGGGATGCTCCTGGCGACCCATAGCCCGTCCAAACAGATCATCAGGGCCGATCATGCGAATGTCGTCAGGCGTCATGGTCTGAGATAGACGCCTCTAATCACAAAAACAAAAGATTATTATTTAATTATTTGTTTATAAATAATAGTTTGTAATTGAAAGATAAATTAATGGATAGATTACCACTTCTTCGATGATGCGTTGTGCATTGGGATCGTGAATATTCCCGTCTCGACCCTTTCTGGTAGTCTGAAATAAGTCGAAACGGGTAACAATAGGCTCACTCTCTCCAGCTTTTCTTCTTTCCTCTTTCTACGATAGTGATGAACGTGTCCCTTTATTAGATATATTAAAAGTGAATATATAAAAAAAATTAAAAGTTAGGATTTTGATCTCACCATATTTTCTCTTATTCGTGCATAACCTTTGTTGGATCCACGATATCGCGCCTCTATCGACTTGGCTTGAACGCGATTTTTTTTTTGCTTCGATCCTACAGTATAATAGAAATATGATAAACACTGAAAAACTTAGGGCATTAGAAATTGAGGAAATGACATTGATCAATTTTACCTGGAAATCATCCTCCATTGCTCTGCTCACAAACTCCTCCCAGTATGGAGCCACCATAGGGTTATTCTGATACGCAGGAGGCGGACTAGCCGAGTAAAGACCAGTTTCCGGATCTCGTGTGTTACTTCTCAACCAAGTCCGGAAATTCTTGGCCATTACTCCAGCTTGCGACAATATTTGCTTCTTCTTTGTGAGGTCAAGACCTCTTAAGGTAGTCTTTACGCATATAACATAACAATTTAGTAAATTTAAGGGTCATACTACAACTTTCAATAAATATATAATTAACATACCGTAAGCTCGTCCCATAATCTTTCCTTCAAAGGAATCACTTTTGAGGTTACGCCCGATCGTTGGTCGGGCAAAGACGATAGGGATCACGCTCCCCGACAAAAGACTCCAATGTAGAAGGACAACGACTCACTCTCTTTTCCTATTGTTGTCAAACTCATTGAACGATAACTGCAATAACATAGTATTTAATTAGGTTCAACGATCAATCAATATATTTATCGATTTCAAACTGTTCAATTGTAATAAAATTACCTGAAGTATTTTCCCCTTGCTACGAGCTCTCTTAATAGATGACATTGTAACTATACCCCGAGTGCGCTTCTCCCCGGAGCTGCTAGTGGTGGTGGGAGCATCAGTGTCACACTCTCTCAAGTCATCATATGCTCCATGATCTCCATTAGAATCTCCATCATCTCCGGGATATGGCAAACGAGACATGATCCTGTAAAGCAGAAGAAACAACATTTAATAAACAAAAAACAAACAATATTCAAAATCGGATGTTTCATACATGATAAGAACTATCTATGCAAAGATACATGATACATCTACTTATAAGTTACATCTGCATCATCTACTTATAAATTAAAATTTGAGTTGATAGCATACTCTTTATACTATGAACACATGTGTATTAGCTAGGCTTGAATGACTAAGTGTATTAGTCATGCATACTCTCATACAAGAGCAACATACTATGAACACATGTGTATTAGTGTGCATACTCTCTCATACAAGAGCAACAAAATTAACTAAGTGTTATAAACAACAAAATTAGTTCGGTTCAAAAAAAAAACAAGAGCAAACATATATAATATGAATAAAGCTAAAGCTTGAAAAATTCAATGGAAATACGACTTGAGTTGAGGCCTATAAATATTTCAAATAGATATTAATTGCCTATAAAAATATTTCATGGGAAGACCTATTCATTTGATTTTTTTTTTAACACGTTATATTGACTTACTCATATTTTAATGTTCAATTCAACCAGTATAATCATATTTATAATGTTCAATACGGAATATGCAATATGAATAAAGCTACAAACTTGAAAAAAAAGTAAAATTAAAGATTGCACAATCCACTATACCAACTAATTGTTACTTTATAGGTAGGCGGGGCGGCGGCAGGGGGAGGATAATGACAAGGCCGGTAGGGAGGGGGGGAGGGGAAGGCAAGCCAGGAGAGGGGAGAGAGGGCGCCACACGATTTGGGGAGGGAGAAGCCGGCAGACGGCTAGGTGTAGGTCAATCCAACTGACAGTGGCGATTTGGTTGAATGGAAACCCACGACGGCCCAAGCGATTTGGTTGAAGGTTTTTAATGATTTTGGGGAGAAAGAAATTGAGAGAAAGAAATGAAGTCCGAGCTAGGTCTCGGTTCATATATATATATATATATATATAAAAAAAAAAATAAGGCAAGTTATTAACATCATCAAGTGTTTACTTAGACAAAGGGTAGTAACATTTGTGCAAGTAGTAATTAGATAATGGTTTGAAACCGTTGTCAAAAATTTATTCTTGGACAAATGGTTTCAAACAAATTGCCTATGTTTTTTTTTTTTTTTTTTATAAAACCTCTCTCCAAGTTGTTACTTGGAGAGCTGTTTGAAAAAAGGGCTGTCCAAGTGCAGCTGTGCAAGCTCAAATGTGTAGTAGTATGCACGACCGGCCAACCAAAAAGTTGACGAACGAAACGAAGACAACTCAAATGTCTGTATGTAAAGATGTTTGTGGTCTGATAGTTAAGATATGATCAGCAAAGCCAGCGAGCATATCTGCTCACCACCTCAGCGATCACATAATGAGAATATTTGTTTTCAAGATGTCATCGTCCTGCTCGACCATCAACGAGAAGGCGATAGAGCAAGTAGCTCATGTGGACGACCAGCTGAAACTTCCAAGTTAAGTCACCAAGCTGAGGTTAACAAAGTGACACTTAGGGGGACACTTGTACACATTTAATGTATCATTTGTCATTCGCAATCACATGACAACAAGATCAAAATATTTTTGGTCCCATAACTTTTTTATAATTCGTTTTTCGTTCAAAAAAAATTAACTTTTCAATTTTGGTCCTATAACTATCTCAATTGTCAAATTTTGTTCCCATATTTGCTGGAAAACCTAAAATTTTATCATTTTCTGCCATGTTCAAGTCACGTGTAGGTTAGAATTTGGGGTTTTCGAGCTCGTATTTTATGTGGATGCTCTGTTAAACAAAATTTCATTTAATTTTTTTTTTGAAAGAACAAGAAAATTCCTCTAAATTCCGGTAAAAATGAAATTTTATTTAACAGTAAGCGTCAACATCCACCACGAGCTCAAAAATCCTCAATTATAACCGACACGTGACTTGCGCATGACAAAAAATGATAAAATTTTCTATTTTCCGGCAAAAATGGGATCAAAATTGGACACTCTTTTTTTGGGACAAAATTCGAATTACAAAAAAGTTATGTGACCAAAAACCTTTTTTTCTCCATTTTTCTATAATATATTAAATAATAGTGCTATTTATCGAATGCCAAACATTGTAATTATAATTAGACCACGTAAACTTGGTGAAAGGTGAATTGATCACTGTTGTGCCTGGTTTAATATTCCGGCCAACAAGTTACTTAAACGATGAATTATTGAACAAAAAACAATAAAGAACTTAGTAGATTTGTTGACCCAGTTTGTCTTTAAAAAGACTACGTCTGGGGGCGAACCAAGCCAGGAGTATTTTTACTATCTTCTTAGTTTTAGCACTGAAAATACTAACAAAGTTCCAACCTCCTTCTAGTATGGCCATGGTGGCCTATTTATACAAGGATTCCCGCCTCACGGCAGGAATTTACATGAGGAATGTACAATAAATGTGGCTTTAATCCCGCTGGCCGGGAATTCCGTCTCGCCGGGTCAGAGGTCGCTGTATTTAGTGCGCGCCAATTGCGGGGCAGACTTCGGGGGTGGATCTTGCGGCTTATCGCACATTTTCCAAGTGTTGGCAGGATTTGCGACCTCTGGCAGCCTATGGGCTACCCGTGAGCTACCTGCGACTTGTGACATGTGGCCTGTGACCTATGACCTGCGACTTCACGACCTCCGGCTCGCGGAGTCTTGTTCCGAGTCGCTCTTCCTGGTCGCCTGTAGCGACTTGCAATCCTTGCGACCTCTGTTGCCAGGGTGGATAACTGAGTTTCTTGGCAACTCATCATGGTGCATGTTCAGTGCCATGGCGAGGTCGCACTCAACTTGCTCTGCATGTCGAGGTTGAGAATGAGCCTCATCCTCGATTTCTAAAGTCACTTTTCATACCACTTGGTTTCTGAGGCGGGTGAACACACTGTTCAAGCCCGCGGGTCTTTCCAGGATCCGGTAGTTTCGGGTGAATGCGTGCTTCACCGGGAGATAGGCCAGTTGGCCTGTCGATCGTCCCTTTTTGATTAGGATGCCCTTACCCTTGGAAGTTCCGACATTGTGGCCTGTCTTTTTGACCGGTGGTTGATTCTCCGGGCCGCCGAAATTGAGACGCCTTTTGTTGAGGATGGCCATGATGACTTTTTTGTCCTCATGTGTCCGGATGAGGTTCCCCCAGTCGGGAGTGGCCGTTGGGGCTACCTGACGGGTACGACGAGAGCTGTGGGAGGCCTCCACGCCATCACGGGCATCAGCTTCAGTCCTAGCAGCATCTTTCTAGTTGATCGCAATCGTAGAGTAATTTGGAAGAAAGTGGGCCTTCTAAAAACGTTTATAATTTAGTAGAAAAGCTTCCCACATACGGTGCCAATTGTTGTGTCCGGTTTAATATTCCGGTCAACAAGTTACTTAAACGATGAATTATTGAACAAAAAATGATAAAGAACTCAGTAGATTTGTTGACCCAGTTCGTCTTTAAAAAGACTACGTCTGGGGGCGAACCAAGCCAGGAGTATTTTTACTATCTTCTTAGTTTAGCACTGAAAAATACTAACAAAGTTCCAACCTCCTTCTAGTATGGCCATGGTGGCCTATTTATACAAGGATTCCCGCCTCATGGGCAGGAATTTACATGAGGAATGTGCAATAAATGTGGCTTCAATCTTGCTGGCCAAGAATTCTATCTCGCCGGGTCAGAGGTCGCTGCATCTAGTGCGCACCAATTGCGGGGCGGACTTCGGGGGCGGATCTTGCGGCTTATCGCGCGTTTTCCAAGTGTTGACAGGATCTGCGACCTCTGGCAGCATGTGGGCTACCTGCGAACTGTGACCTATAGCCTGTGACCTGTGGCCTGCGACTTCACGACCTCCGGCTCGCGGAGTCTTGTTCCGAGTCGCTCTTCCTGGTTGCCTGTAGCGACTTGCAATCCTTGCGACCTCTATGCAAGTCGGGTTTATTCTTCTCACAACAATCACCTCCAAATACTAAGTTTATAATTTTAGATATGTTATAAACTCTAACATCTCTTAAGTTACTTCAAAATTTTATAAAATGTACTCCATCCATCTTATTTTTATTGCTCAAAATTTATAAATGGATATCCTGTTTAGTTTTTCAATTTCATAGATGACAAAAAAACAACTTTACCATTTCGAACAACCCTTTACATACATCTCTAAATTAATTTTCATATCACTAATAACTTCACAAAAAAATATCTATACTTTTTATCTCATTCTCTCAAAAGGACCAAACAAAGCCGGTCCTATGATTTGAGGGGCTCGATTTAGAAATTTGTTTAGGCCTTTGCATTCTTACTATACATTAAGTGATCAAATAAAATAGAATGTAAAAAATTGAATAAATAAATACTCCCTCCGTTTCACAGCACATTGTGCCAACTTTTTGGCACGCATTTTAAGAAAATGGTATAACGAGTCTTGAAAATGTGTGTGGGCGTTTTTTAGAGTGTTGTTAAATTTTTATGAAACATATGTTAGTGTTAGTGTCCTAGAGACAATCTATTGTAAGGACATAATACTCAATGATATTCAGTTTGATTTAATATTATAGTTCACTTAATATTAAAGTATGGCAATACACTTGTTTGAATATTATGTTTGATTATTTGCATTTATTTATGCAAGTGTTCTCATGAGTCATTGCTGTCATTGAGGTTGTGAGAACTCAGATGACTTAAGCATGATTCTCAAATAGCCCCAATCAAGGATCATCAAGAATGAGATATTGATGATGCAATGGAGATTGGTGTGCGATTTGCATCATACTCTTAGAGAGTGTAGTAAGATCTCACTTACTACGAGATACTAGGTATCTCATGATGGATGCACAGATACCTTGGAGGGTATTGGTATACCCATCAGAGAAACCGTTTGATGTATTTCCACTATATGTGTCTACATGTATCTCGGTTAGTGGGAGCCATGCGATACTCCTTTGACTTGAGGTCAATACGCACGACATGCGTGGAGTGATGAACTTTGACCATGACCGACGCTTGCACCCGTCTATGGGTAGATATGACTTGGATTGGGTTCATCACGAAGTGCATGTGCGTGGTAGTTGAGCCAAGAATAGGATTCATTCCTCAATGTGGATTTAGAGAGAATACTCGTCTTTTCATCATAATTGAATCAAAGTCATCGGTCGATGCACGTCAACTTAGACTTTGTGGCTAAGTGTGACATACATGATCAATTAGTGATTAGAGATAATATGATTAAGTTATTTGAATAGACACTTCATCATGTTCAAGACTTAATCGAGTATTCGCAAATTGAAGGAGGAAATAGTAATAGCCCATGTTTCAGTTACAGGTAGTTGCACGTTTCTCGCAACGTACCTCATATATTGAGAATGTCTGATTTATTGTCTAGGGTTCAATTAAGACCGTTAGTTTGACTAATCGCTCGATATATGAGGGCCTATGGGTCACATAACAAGTAGTTCCTTTTTACGGATTATAGTTGGTTGATTAAATGTTAAATTGAATTTAATATTTAATTTATGGAGAATTAATTAATAATAGATTAATTTGGAATTAATTATTATTAATGTGTAATTAAATTGAATTTAATTAAATAGTATTCCCAATAATAATATATGGAATATTATTATAGGATTTAATATATATGGAATCAAATCCGTAGAGATTTGATATACATGAAAATTAAATCCGTAGAGATTTTATATATGGGAAATAAATCTAAGAGATTTATTTTATAAGATTAGGGACAATATTTCCTAATCAGGTTAGCTTAAGATTTAAGCTGAGCCTCTCCTATATATATGAGCTGATTGGGAATTCACAAATAACATTAATTCATTATTCTCTCCATAAGATCTAGAGTTAAAATTTTCCTAGCAAATTCATCTCGGGATTCATAGCTGGCAAATCCGTGCAAGTCCGTGATTGGGGATTACGTGGATACCATAGTAGAGAAATATGCGTACGATTTATTGTAAGGTTTCTATTTATGTTTATACGTATTCAATTATGCAATTACGTGTTTGTTGTTGGTGAACTGTTTATTTCTGCTTCGCGTGTATTACATGTTTACGTGCCTCTAAATTCCAACAACATATAATAGCGGAAGACTTAACAACACTTTGCAAAGAATTTCAAAATTGTGTATAGTCTTAATTCAGACTATACGAGCCTTATGGCTAAAAACTTCACTAAAACGAGTAGTGATACAAATAAGGACCTTTGACAAGACCCAAGAAGGTATAGTGTAAAAACACACTTCCCTAAAAAATCTTTTCACACGTATGACTAGTACTGATCTTATTTAACATAACTTACAAGCTACTTAGACACAATGTTGATAGGAATATTGGAATATATTCGACCAACACTTATCGACCCTCACACTCCTAGATGTGCTAAATAGTCAATAGGTTGTGTCTTACTATCTTTGAATTTGGAGAAGATATATAAATGGGAATATCCATCTTTTTCACTTTTTGATGTCCAATGCAGTGTATATTTATAGACATCGAACCCAACTACATTTTCTCATCCACTAGGCTTGGTTTGGACAACCTAAGAAATCTCCACTCACCACTCTATAATCTTTTGATAACTTCCCATGTTCTTTTCAACTCTCACTCTTACAAAGACAACCGCTTGACACAATAACCACCATGTCGTCAACTTGCAGTGTAAGATCGAAACATATCTAACATATCGGAGTTAGTGTAAGAAGAAAGGGCAAATTACTGATGTTGTCCAGAATATTGTTCCACATATGAATCAACATCTTCACAACATTAACAAGTCTTTTTGCACAACACATTGTGCCAATTTGTTGGTATGTAGTTTAAGAAAAATGTATAAAAAGTAGATTGTTGGAGGGTAATTTTGTCAACTTTTACAGATAAAGTAAACAAACTGAATCTTTAAAAGTTCAAACACACAATACCTAAAATCTAAAGATTTAGCACTTATTTGACACCAACTCGACTGAATAAATTATTATGATATTTCACAATATAATAATAATATATATATAAAATTCAAATATATATAATTTTAAAAATAAAAATTGAGGCCCTCTGCTGGGGGTGGGGCCTTGTACGGTGGCACCGGGTGCACCACCCCAGGACCGGCTCTGGGACCAAATCACCCTCAACTTTGCGCATCTTAATACTAATAAATAATTCTCTCATTAAAGTGTCATTTTAGCTTGAGCAATCAAAAATAGAACGGAGAGAATAACTTTTAAGTAAAATATAAGTTATTAGAATGTTATTAATAAAATTTATAATAATTATATTTTATGTTCTTTCTAACTCTCTCCCTCTCATCATCTCTCTCCCCTCTCTTTCGCTTTCATCTTTTCCACTCTCCTCACTCTTGCTACCATACTCTTTCCCCCCTCTCACTCTCTCCATTCTCTCTCTTTGTCTTCTCTCTCCACTCTTTTTCATAGCTATTTTTAACTTTTCACAATCTATCTCCTCTCCCCCTTACTTGGAAAATTAAATAAATGAATCAATTTCACATTTTTCTATAAATTCAAATTTTTAGATAAAATAAAATTCTTTCATTGTACTAGAGCTTTCAAGCTCACACACACGTTCTGGGATTCAATTCTAGCTGAGGTAACTCCACCCATATTAAATTGTCCACTCGATGGGTCTCCTCCCAATAATGGAGTCCACTTATAAGAAGAATGTTAAGAAATTAAATGAACGAATCAATTTCACACCTCTCTATAAGTTCAAACTTTTAGATGAGATGAAGTTCTTTCACCTTCATTCTCTATCCCTCTCCCCTCTCTCTCTCTTTTCGTTTCTTTAATCTCTCACTATCTAATCTTTTGTCTTTTCTCTCTCATTTCTCTCTCTCTCCCACCCTCTCTTTCCCTTCACTCTTCATTTTTCTTTACTCCTTCTATGTAATCTCTCTTTCCACTTTCGTCATTCCACCATCACACTCTCTTCACTCTCCCTCCTCTTTCTCTCTCCCAATTCTTTATCTCTTGTTCATTTCTCACCTCCTGCCTCTCTCTATACATCCGGTCTCGCTTACCCTTCTCGCCACTTCCACTCTCTCTTCTCCCTCTTTGCTATCTCTCTATTTCCACTATCTATTTTTCCTCTCTCTCCCTCGTCTCCCACCTCCTTTTCCTCTTCCCCCTCTCTCTTCTCAGTTTATCTCTGATATCTCTCTATCTCCCCTTTATATATATGGGTGTGGGGAGAGAAATGAGTTAGAGCGAGATAAGTTAGAGAGGACAAGAGAAAAATGAGAGATACAATAATCCTTTTACAGAAGAAGAGTTACACAGTCTGATCTAGTATACTAAGAGTCTTAACACGTCTTATAAGTTATTTAAAAACTTATAAAATGTACTCCACTATGAAGAAGCTTATAAATTTTAAAGTGTTCGGAAAATAAAATTTATAAATTTTTTTAATAATTTGAGAGATTTTTTTTAATATTATTGAATATATTTTAATTTTTAATGTCGATGTGTCAAGGATAGCCACCGCCTCCATAGTCACACCGCATTGTCGAACCACCTTTTATCTTGGGAAAAAGGTGTGACCACTAAGAATATTGACATCAAGAGATCATCCTCAGATTGCTCATGGTCAATTTGACATGTCAAATTGTTGGGATGCAAGTATGAATAGACTATTTATATGCTTCTATTACATCATAATAAATCAGTAGTCATAAATTAGTGGTCAATTTTTCCTTATTATTGTTCTTTAATTTGCAGCACTGACATCTAAAGCTCAAGAATAAAAGACTTCAGCATGGATGTTCGGATACACTTGGAAACAATGCTTTTGGCTCAACAAAGTTGTGGTGATTCTCAAGTACCCTCTATGCAACATGGATTATCACCTAACTCTCTACCAAACAGCGCCACAACAAATCTACCTCTTATGGTGAAGTCTCTTTTATTTTTAATTATCTATTACCAATTATATTATGTCTTAGTGGTCATATACATTAAATCACATTAATTTTTATTGTTTTTCCTTAAAGTTTGGTGTATGTTATTGTCGGAAGTTTATTCGATCCTAAAAAATTGTAGCTAAAGGATGTGTTATTAGTATCTATCCATGTTCTGAAGTTGGAGGCCAACTCTTTGGATCAAATTGGTGTGATGTAAATGCGAAAGTGGTGTTTGAACCTGAAGAAGAATTGATTAGGTCTCATGGTATTTTTCAAAAGATTGCACATGTACTCGGTGAAATGATTGCTTGGCCTTGTAACTTGGTATGCATTTTTATTATTCTAAAACATGTTATTAGAATAAATTTATTTCAGCATCATTAGTTTGATTTTCTAACTATTTTATATAATATGTGCAAGTGACACCCAGTGTAGGTTGATTACTTCTGGAATATTGATTACAACGATGATACGTCGTGTAAGTATCTTTCATGTTTTTGTTTGCTCTTGGTACTGACTGAAATGCATATTTTTAGTATCTTAGATCATTTGAGATCACCTTTTGCTTATAAGATATGAATGTTTCCTTGTGCAACTACTAGAAGAAAAAAAGTGGAAAATTTTGTGTTCTTTTATTGCTTGCTCATTGTCTTTTGTAAATATTCTGGAAATTATATTTCAAGCTCTAGTGTTATGTTGCCATAGAAAAATAACAAATTGTACTGTCATCATGGAAATTCGTAGTTCCAATCTTCTAGTTGTCCACATGGAAATTTGTAGTAATTATTACAGACTTGACTACTAATTACATCATTTTGCTTGAGGCTGAGGCCTGTAATGATCAAATTATTTGCCTACATTTTCTGATTGTGAATTGAAGAACTTTTTTGGTCTGAGGATATATATATATATATATATGTCAAAATAGACAGGTCCTAAAGCCAAGCTAAACTCTATAATTTCCATTAATGATTGTATCCAGTTAAGATTTCTACCATCCCTAAGAGAAACTAGAAAGCTTTCTGGTAAACCATTTAAGGTAAGCGGTCTAAAAACGACCTGAACACATCCAATATGTAAGAACTTATGAGTTCTTTTGTAAGGTAAAATATCATTTTTAATAAGTAATTTAATAACCATCTCTTCTTCATGAAGAGGTATAGATGATTCAGTAGTTTTAACAATTTGTTTAAAACCTATTCTTTCAAAAGCTCCTAATTTATAAACCATTTTAGGTTCAATTTTAGGAATTGTCCATTTATTCAATAAATCAAGATTTTCAGGAATATCATATTCCTGAGTAATATTGTTCTTTACAGTATCCTTTAATCGGAATAGATTCATTAGAATCAAGATGTATTGAATCATGAAACCATATAACTTATATATATACCCTACTTCTCATGGCTCTGATACCATACTAATATATAAGGATCGTGCAAAGATCTATATCAATAGTATCCTGTGGATCTTTTACAAATACAGATAGAAAGTTACTGAAAAAGAATTGAAAAAGATAATAATGAGACTATTCTTATTGAAACTAATTTTGGTAAATCAAATATTACTACCAGAAGATCCATTAAGTGGGAAGAAATTGTTTTTCCTGAAAATTGGATAATAGAACAATATGTTCCTAAAAATCCTATTATAAATAGTGATTTTAAATATATTACTCAAAGTAATGATGGTATTATTAATATTGATTTTCAAAATAATCAAAGAAGACATTCGACTTCTTATTCTAGATCAATGTCTAGTCATTCTCTCAGATTGCCTTTAGATTATGAAGTAGAATTACCCTCTGAATCTAGAGCTTCTACTTCCTCTTATAGAAATTTTTTTTATTGTAAAACTAATAATAATAATGAAAAAATTATTATTAATGAGAATAATATTATCCACAAAGATGGATTTGATTCTGAAACAATTTCGGATTGTAACTTTAAAATATAATTTTATGGATTTTACAAACTTTTTAGATTTTTCTAAAGGTTCTTCAACAAGAGCTCATATTAATGATGAATTTAATAATCCTAAATGGGATAAGTTTAGAATTTGGTATTTTAAATCATTCTCAAAAGATGATTTAGATTACTTTGTGACAGTTTTTATAAATTCTGTAAAAAACATAATGAAATTACTTATTATGTTCCTTGGTTTATTAAAACTTTTTATATTAATTATATTTCAGTTATTGAAAGAGATTATAAAATAATTTCAGGAGAAATACAAAAATCTGTTTACCCTCCTCATATTCCTTTTCAAATCGAGAAAGGTGGGAGGGTATTTAATTTTCTTCCATTCTGCAGAATCATTGAAAATGATGTCTTACAAATTACTGTTAAACATGTTAATCAAATGATTGAGCAAAATAATTTTTGTAATCTTTATCTGTCTATTATTGGAGAAGAAATTATTTCTTTACATGATAAAATTGATAAAATTATCTCTAAAATTAATTCTCAAAAAAATTCTGAAAATATTGATAATAATAATAATGTTATTATTAAAACAGCTTCATCTATTCAATCTCCTATTGAGATAAAAGATTTTAAATCTGAAGCTTCTATTTCTGATCTTGAAAAGATTTTTAATGATAAATTTGGTAATCTTAATATTTCAGCTTTAGATGATGACTTAGATGATAATCATATTCAACCCATTAATATTGGTAGTCCTAGTAATACTGATAGTATTAATAAAATGAAATGGGCTGATAGACCTACCATGTCTATTTATTATTATAAGAGACTCACTCCTATGGATGTTCTTAATGAAGAACATAAAAACTTTTTCAATAATTCTTATTCTGGAAAAAGGTATTTATGAATGGAATATTGATGGTGGAAGTGATAATCATATTTTCACTCAATGTCATCGCATGCTTATGTATAGTTCTGCTTGTCAAACTTGTGGTAATAGTGATATTAGTACTGCACAAGCTATTACTGCTGATTTTATTGGTCAACTTAAGGGTTGGTGGGATAATTATTTGACTCCCCAAAACAGAATGGAAATTTTTAATTCTATTAAAATTGAAAATGGTGAGACTAAAACCAATGTAGTCTACTATTTGATTCTTACTATTTTGGATCATTTTACTGGTCAATATACCAATAAATATGAAAATACCAGAACTCTTCTTTTAAATATGAAGTGTAAAACTCTTACTGATTTCAGATGGTACAAAGATACTTTTTTGTCTCGTATTTATGAGATTCCTGATTGTAATGAGGATATTTGGAAGAATAAATTTGTTGATGGTCTTCCTAATCTATTTGTTGAAAGAGTTAAGAAAACTCTTAGAAAGGATTCTGATTCAATCCATTATGGGTCTTATAATTTTGGTCAAATCATTAGTGTTTGTGTTCAGGAAGGATTAAATCTTTGTAATGAACTCAAATTAAAAAATCAAATTAAAAAAGATAATCTTATGGAAAGAAAACAATTAGGTCAATTTTGTGATCAATTTGGATTAGATAATCCTAATTCTAAAAATAAAAATAATTTGACTAAAAATAATAAGAGAGATTATAAAAGTAAATCTACTTATAAAAGAAGAAAACACAATTCTTCAAAACAGAAAGAAAAAGATCATGAAAATGATAAAAGTAAAAGAAAAACTTTTAAAAAGAGAAGATATAATACAATTATTTGTAAAAAAATGTAATAGTTTCCTAAGAATCTTTGTAACTGAGTTTTATCAGTTATAACATCAGGGAATTTATTACCAAATTCAATAACTTGGAAAACCTTGTCTTAACTGTATCAGTAATACTGATAATATTAATAATATTGATAATGAGTTTTATAAATTCATGAGTCAATTTCAAGATATGAATATTAGTGTCTTTGAAATATCATTCATGTATCTTATCTTCTCCAGTACATGAATACATATTTCAAGAATTTTAATTTTCTTCTTCAGAACTTTGAGATAATTTTATCTCGGATTTCATTATTATTTTCATAAAAAATAACATGAAATGGGACCTTCCTGATATTAGAAACTGACATTAATTTGGAGCTATTGAGATATAATCTCCAATCTTCCATTAACACTTTCTTTCTTTAAGTTTCTCTTTAAGAGAATTTCTCAAAAGATCAAAACTTTCTTGAAGAAATGAGTATCTTCATTTGGGTCTTGTTATATATATTTAAATTGCATATTCTGTACAATCACTTTTACGTCCTCAAATCATGTTTATGCAATATTTTAAACATATGACAGATGTTATGTGTTTTTGTAGGGGGGGCTGAATATCTGGACTTAAAAGGATGAAGATTGATCGATTTGTTATTGCTAAAGCTCAGAGGATCAGAGAGCCTAATATACTCAATTAACAATTTCAATTTTTTTTTTCTCAAATCGACTTATGCAGAGATTATATTGACTATTTGTATAGAAATTATAAGATGTAAATTCGAGAGATGTTATCAAGTATAGTATGGTTAATGCGAAGACATCTTCAATATTATTCTTTCAAATAAATTTTTTCTGATTTATTATTATTGTGGTAATTATTTAAGTATTATCAATATTATTATAAATTTTGTTATTAATCCAATCGAAAATACATTTATAAAAGAAACTATCATGACACTTATTATTGTCTTATTAATTAATATTTAAAAAATTAATAATAAAAAAACAGTTTAAAGTTAAGGTATCACGACACTTAATTATGTAGTATTATTTAAGATTGAGAATCATGGAAACCGAAAATAATTCTAATAATAAATCTATCACGACACTAAATATTGCATTATTAATTAATATTGAGAATTAATATAGTTGATTAACTGTAGACTAAGCTAACTTTTCAAGACATTTGAAAATGTGATAATAGATGTATACATATCGTTACATTAATTTATAGGACACTTTAAAACAATGTCATGATAGATAAAGTGTATTAAAAAATTATATATAATTACACTTTTAAATGTCAGGAAAACCATTTTTCTAGTAGTGCCTCTCTCCTCTCTCTCTCTTTTCGTTTCTTTAATCTCCCTCTATCTAATCTTTTGTCTTTTCTCTCTCATTTCTCTCTCTCCCACCCTCTCTTTCCCTTTACTCTTCATTTTTCTTTACTCCTTCTATGTAATCTCTCTTTCCACCTTCTTCATTCCCCCATCACACTCTCCCTCCTCTTTCTCTCTCCCAATTCTTTATCTCTTGTTCATTTCTCACCTCCCACCTCTCTCTATACATCCGGTCTCTCTTACCCTTCTCGCCACCTCCACTCTCTCTTCTCCCTCTTAGCTATCTCTCTATTTCCACTATCTATTTTTCCTCTCTCTCCCTCTCTCCCTCGTCTCTCACCTCTTTTTCCTCTTCCCCTTCTCTCTTCTCAGTCTATCTATGATATCTCTCTATCTCCCCTTTATATATATATGGGTGTGGGGAGAGAAATGAGTAAGAACGAGATAAGTTAGAGAGGACAGGAGAAAAATGAGAGATAAAATAATCCTTTAGAAGAAGAGTTACACAGTCTGATCTAGTATACTAAGAGTCTAACACGTCTTATAAGTTATTTAAAAACTTATAAAATGTACTCCACTATTAAGGAGCTTATAAATTTTAAAGTGTTCGGAAAATAAAATTTATAATTTTTTTTAATAATTTGAGATTTTTTTTTTAATATTATTGAATATATTTTAATTTTTAATGTCATTGTGTCAAGGATAGCCACCGCCTCCATAGTCAGACCGCGTTGTCGAACCACCTTTTATCTGGGGAGCAAGGCGTGACTGCGGTTACCATTTTTTTTTTTTAATTTCATTTTGTAAAAAATATTATTTAGTTATAGCTTAAAAGATTTTAAAAAAAATAAGTTTGCTTGTTGTTACTTCTTTTGGAGGTTATATTATGTAAAAAGTTTATTTTAAGTTCTTAAAACAATTATAAATCTTATTTTACCTAACACCTTTCTAGAACTTATAAGCTTGTAACATTTTATAAACACTATAAGCCACACAACATAAAAAAAGATAAAATAACTAATTATCTTATTCTTCTTCTACAATACTGCTTTCAATTAGGAGAGCAAGAGATCCAATTAGATGGTAACCTACTCGAATTTATGTTGCGTATGTTCACATCGAGAGGCAACAAGCGATATTCAATACCGAGCTCTCTAAAAGTTTTAACAATTTCCTCCACAACATGTGCTCTTCTTGTCCATCTCTCACCCATATCCTGATTATTCATCTTGTGTGAAAGCCATATGGAAAACATCAACTTGTTCATGTCTTCCACGTCTCTCATCACAATCATTGGGGCAGGGTACCAATGGTCGCTCTTGTTATTAACATACCTACAAGCAAACCATTGCGTACTGTTAACATTATTAGACGCAGAGCCATCATTTGAGCGGGGATACATTTAGAGACCTGTGGTGAAAGTCATATGCAACACATTCAATGTGAACAGGTTGATACAATACCCTTAAATAAGAAGATAAATAAGGAAAATAGCAAAAGTTTGTAGTGAGAATGAAGGAAAAGACAAGACTATAATTCTTACCAACAAATTTGTAAGAGCACATTTGCTGATTCCCTTTTCGTCGATTCCATCTCCAAAGAGACTTAAAGTCATTGAAGCCTCTTCCTCCCGCATAAAACGCTTAAAATCATCTAGGAATATATGCCTGATCATACACATTTATATCAAAATTTGAGATACATTACATAATAATTAGATTTTAATATTAACAATAACTTGTATTATATATTTTAAAATCCAAATTCTTCATAAAAAGGAACTTACTTAGATCCTGGCTTTGCAACATTGAGAAAGATCTTCTTAGCGGCTGATCTAGCCTGATCTTCACTTGTAATATGCACTATTGCCTTATCTTCATCTATAGAGCCCTGTATTTTCTCATCTATAATCGAAATCGCCCCTTTTCTCACTGTGCTCATCAACCTCTTCATATTCCAAGCTGAAATGTTCTTCTGATTCAACTTATGCAAATGATCAATGGTAATACCATTCTTCGAACGTATTGATGTGGGAGTCTTCCTTGAAATACCAATAAATTTTCCACTCTTTGGTATCATATTGACCTTCAATTTAGGTGGAATAGTCGCCCTTGCACTCTGAAGTTTCTGTACCTCAACAGTCACCTTCTCCTCCTCTTCTTGCCCTTGTTGAATTTCAATTAATGGTGGCCCTGAAAGGGTCTCAATCACATACTCATTGAACAACGCTTCTTGAATCCGATCAAAAAACGTGCTCACGTGAAACGAAGAGGCTAAAACTTTTACTAGCAAAGTTTTCACTAGCCAAATCAATGTCCCCACTAAAAGACATACCCAAATCTTGGAAACATACTACAAAACCCGGGTATTCACAACTTTTTCAATCTTCTCTTCAAAAATGTAATGCCAAGCAATCCAAATTCTTCATAAGAAGGAACTTACTTAGATCCTGGCTTTGGAACATTGAGAAAGATCTTCTTAGCGACTGATCTAGCCCGATCTTCACTTGTAATATGCACTATTGCCTTATCTTCATCTGTAGAGCCCTGTATTTTCTCATCTATAATCGAAATCGCCCCTTTTCTCACTGTGCTCATCAACCTCTTCATATTCTAAGCTGAAATGTTCTTCTGATTCAACTTATGCAAATGATCAATGGTAATACCATTCTTCGAACCTATTGATGTGGAAGTCTTCCTTGGAATACCAATAAAATTTCCACTCTTAGGTAACATATTGACCTTCAAATTAGGTGGAACAGTCGCCTCAACAGTCACCTTCTCCTCCTCTTCTTGCTCTTGGTGAATTTCAATTAATGGTGGCCCTGAAAGGGTCTCAAACACATACTCATTGAACAATGCTTCTTGAATCCGATCAAAAAACGTGCTCACGTGAAACGAAGATGCTAAAACCTTTACTAGCAAAGTTTTCACTAGCCAAATCAATGTTCCCACTAAAAGACATACCCAAATCTTGGAAACATACGACAAAACCCGGGTATTCGCCACTTTTTCAATCTTCTCTTCAAAAATGTAATGCCAAGCAATCCAAACCAGAGCCAACCACACACAATTCTGAACGGATTTTTTCAAATCGTATATGAAAAACAGAACCCGTTTTCGCAATAGAAAATTCCCCTCAATTAAAAGAACAATAATCATAATCGCCCAACCCGAGACCAATCTCCCCGAAATCAAAACCAAAACCATGAATTCCCATTTCCATATCCCCAATCCAACCGCATTACTATGCCTTCTCAACCTTTTAATAGTTATACTACAAACTAATGCCGCAATAATTAATATCAAACATACTAATTGTACTATAGAAAGATTGTTGTACTTTATCTTCTTGTAGTCATCCGGTAAATCCTCTTCAAGAAACGGGTCATCTTCGGTCGTGCTCGTCCCTTTTGTTTGAGACTGAGATCTCGGGTGGTTTTCCTCCGGTTGGTCCAACAATCTTGACTTAGTTTTACTTCTTTTCAAATTAGATTTCCTCCGAGCACCTCCTCCGGTTCAGCATTGGACCGGCGGTTTGCTGGCGGCTCGACACTCTCGGTAAAAGAAACTCGGATTACTCTGGGCGGCTGTTGATCATCACTCGGGCTCTCCGGCGACTGCATCACGAAATCGGCCTCCTTGGAGTCGGCGGCAGCTCCCGTTTTTACGGCGCCGTTTTCGAAATCGTAACTGGAGCTCCACCACGAGCCATCGTTACTCTGTGAAACATCATTATTGTTCGTGGCGGTCAGGAGTTCTTCTTGGTGTTGTGGCGGCGAAGATTTGTGGGATTTACAGAGAGTTTTCATATGAAAAATTTAAATATATACCTTATTGGATGGTTTAGAATGAAATCATAATCCTTATTATATAGTACCTTATTATGTACCTTAGGGTTAATTGCATTTTTCAGTACAAGTTTTACATTCAAAACTAACGGAAATTGATGAGTAAGATTAAGACACCAACATTAGGAAATTTACAAAATTGGTCATTTCTTTGATCAATTTTGGTCCTATAAAAAATTCGATAGTCAGACATATTAATTAACTGATTCAGTCAAAATAGTTAAGAGAGACACTTGCATGAGACCGCCTCATGGTGTGATTTGTGCTAAGTTGTACCGCATCTTATTCATGAGACCGTCTAATATGAGTTTTTGTCAATAGTTAATGGTTGGGACCAAAATTGCCTAAAAAGAAACATTTTCGAAAAACATAATATCAAAAATATTTTCAAATATTAATTTCCGTGGAATCAATTCTGCAATTTACCCTATACCTTAGACTGAAAGGCATGAAATGAGTTCACCTGTTTCATAATTGGTGTTCCATTTTGTACTTTATAATATGAATTAATGACACTTGAAATAATAAAAATATCTAACGAACCATCATAGTTTGTGTTGGTCCGGTTCTAAAAAATCCATGAATGCGTTAAATACCAATTGTAATGCATATAAAACAGGGGTGAGGAAACAGTGATACCAATTTTTTTGCGTTTAAGAACGATGTGTGTTTTGCTTATAATCAAATGCATATGGCAAGTAAGAACATAAAGCAGTAAAGAACACACGATTTTATAGTGGTTCGGACAACTCGTCCTACATCCACTCTTCCCTATCACAAGGGGCACCAACTTAACCAACTGGACTTAGTTTAACGTGTTAGTCCAACACCCAACAGATGTTTACCGAGTTCACACTCAAACGGGACTTATCACCCTCACGGGATCGCCTACCCTCCCTTTCGGGATTGCTTAGATGTTTACCGAGTTCACACTCAAACGGGACTTATCTCCCTCACGGGATTGCCTACCCTCCCTTTCGGGATTGCTTAGATGTTTACCGAGTTCTCACTCACCTACAAACTTAACCTATCAAACTGATTTGGGTAAGGTTTGTTTGGTTTCCAACTAGGTTGAGATCTTCCCTTACATTTGTTTAGCCTCAATGCTAAGGATGGGAAAATCTCTCTAAGCTTAGGATATTACATTTGTGCTTAGATCTAGGGTAGAACACTTTTGAATATATACGTGTATTTCTTGTTCAGTGTTCTATGGTGGGAATGCTTGAGTATATGACTCTTGGCTCTGTAGCATCTTTTTCCACATTCTCCACCCTGAATAATGAAGGAAGAACTTATATTTATAGTGTGGATTTGATTGTTACCGTTGGATGGAGTCACATTCAAATCCATACTATTCTGTAGCTTTTGCAACCTTTTCGGGCTGGTTGTCTTCCTCTCATTGGTCCACGTCAGCTGAATCTAACGACTATAATCTTCAAGATCATTCTGAGTCTTCAGGATTATCTGATCCTCAACTTCTTCAAACTCAGGCTTCCTTGGACTCAGGATTCTTGACTCAAAGAGACTTCTCTTCAAATGGACCTTGTCGATCGGTATCTCGACACTCAAAGCATCGAGTTCAGCTCTTCTAACTTCAGACATCCTGACCCTCAGGTCACTAGCACTCAGGCTATCTGATCATCAGTAGCGTTCTTATTCTTAGTGAACATGACTTCAGATGACTTGTCTTCAGATGACTTGTCTTCTGATTTCTTCTCGCCTGATCTGGTATGCAGATTGTTGGTTCCAGTGCAAACGAGTCTTACACGTGTATGGGGGGGGAATACATGTGTTCAGTGTTTTTAAAACTTTTTTCTTCATCGAGGTCACTTTGGGTCGATAATCCTCAAGATTAGGTTCTCGAGAAGCACAAATCGCCCGAAAGTTAAAGTCTCATCGAGATGTGATCCCGAAAGCTTTCGAAACCCTCGATAATCCCAACCGAGTCCTCGAGTGTCGAGAACTCCGAGTTGCTCGGATCGATAACTAACTTATCAACCCTCGTAAGAGTACGCCGGTTTGGTAACTATCTGTTTCTAAATTTACTCAACAGCGGAATGGTTGGCCCTTAGTTTATACTGCTTTTAAGCTTTGCAAAAAAACTTTCCTTTATGAAATAGTGATTAGGCCGTGATTCACTTATGCGACTTTCAAGGATTGATTCCAACCGAATATCGAAAAAGTATGCTTTCAAAATCAAGTCAATGCAACAGATAAGCACAGATAAGGAAAGCAATAAAGAACACAACAATTATAGTGGTTCGAGACTCAAGCTCCTACGCCCACTCTCTCCCGACTCTTTAGAGAAATTCACTATCAACTTCGAGCTTTACGACTACCTCGTAGTTTACTTACTCAACTTGGCCCCGAAGTTTTCTCGACTACTCCACATAGTTTACTTACTCAACCCGACCTTGAGTTTTCTCGACTACCTCGTAGTTTACTTACTCAATCACACACAAGCTTTCGGACTACCTCTCAGAGCTTACTAACTTCTCCTCTAGAGTTTTCTCGACTACTCCGCCAGTAGTTTACTAACTCTTTAAACACTTCTCACCAACAAACACACTCCAACTACCTTCACAAAGGTTTGGGGTTTCTTGGTTGGTTTCCAACTAGGATGAGATATCCTTTACAATGAAGCACAATGCAAAGGGTTAGGATATCTCGACTAAGCTTTGGATAATTCTTATCAAGCTAGGCTTAGTATAGTGAGCTCTCTTCAATATTGAAGCACTTGGGAAATTCTAAGTTTTTCGAGTGCTTTTTAACTTTTTACAAGAATAAGCTTGAGCTCTTTTGCTGCATATAAATTTCCGTAACCTTACAATGTAGAGGGTCACCAGTATTTATAGGCATAAACCAAGGTCACTCTTGAAAACTATCCGTTGGAGAGACAGCTTCGTGAGTTCCCTCTTGTGGTGTGTGAAACGGCTATATTTAAGGTTTGAAACTCCCTAACACTTTCTAGGCAATAGCCTTCCATGTAGACGGTTTTCACTTTTTGCAGTCTGGAACTTTTGTACATCTGACATCTTTTTCAGAGACCTGTCACTGTCAGTGTCAATATGGTACAGTGTTGTCTTTCTCTTTTTGACTTTTGTCTCCAGTTAAAGGTAGACACCTTCAAAGGCTCTTTTTGGTTACAAACTCTGAGTTTGATATAACCTTAACAACACTTCTGACTTAGTTCCTTTTGTCTGCATTTGAATGTCTTGGCAGATATCTAACTTTCTAAGGAATCGCGATCTTCTCAACATTGCATCCTTCAGATAGATATATTCAGTGCCTCGGAACATTCAGGTTCATACTGAGCATTCAGTACCTCACCGATTCTTCAAGAATTCATCGTGCCTTCAAAGATTCTTGATCTTTAGTTTCTCAATCTTCAGTCTTTGTGTCTTCAGAGTCTTCTGAGTCTTCAGGGTCTTTTGAGTCTTCAGGGTCTTCTGAATCTTTGTAGTTTTATAATGGACCGATGTAATCGAGTCTTCTCACCGAGTCTTCGCCACTCAAGATCCCACCGAGTCTTCAGTAACTATCCTGAACTATATCTGCTGACTATCATTCTGCAGATAACATCCTGAATATTCTAAAAACCTAATCCTTGACTCAACTATCAAGATCATTCTGAACATGTCATACTCAGGGGTTTTGGGATCTAATCAAAATCATAAATCTTTATTAAAATTCATCTCCCAACAATTTCCCCTTTTTGATGATGCCAAAACCTATCTTGTTACAAACAAATAACCTATACTCGTGTTTCAGCTTATCCTATTACAAGATTGGTTGTCTCCCAACAATTTCTTAAATCGGAGAATCTCTCAACAATTTCGAGTTTCTCAACAGTTTTTAATCATTCAAAAATTTCTTCAAGAATGAATCTCTTTAACTAGTTCATTACCAAATACTTAAACAATTTCTCCCTTATCAATCATACAATCAGCCTTCGTAGACATTCATTCGGGCATATCAAAATAAAATACATGTAAATACGATAATGAGATATTATCTTTTGAGCATAATGATAAATCTTCATTGATGATTGGTATCCTGCTACATATTACAATGAGTTTATCAACAAAATCAAAAAGACAAAATATAAAGATTACAAAATCTTCCGAGTCTTGATCTTCGATTTTGGCTCTTCATCTTCTCGCTTCTTCATTTTGTTTCATTCTCAACTTCATCACCGGCACCTCCAGTCAAACATTCAAAAAAATCTCTTCTTGACTCATTTCTTTCCTTGATGATGTCCGATCAAGCTTCTGTTTAACCCAACCGACCAAAGATATCGAAAGCAATCTCTTGAGTAATGGCCTTCTCATTCACCAAGCCATTATCAAGTTTTGGAGGTGGATAGAATATGGACCAGGGGGCTACTATCTCGTACCTCTCCTTCATCCGCAAAGTTAATCCACTCAGAGATACTTTGGATAGAAGATAAGAAGGTATTCAATGAAAGCTTCATTCGATCTAAGCTTTCCCTCTCCATTTCGAGAACATCATAATTGAACCCGAAGGGTCCTCTTGACTTCTTCCCACATATCGTTGAGTTTGATAGGCATCCATTTATCAACATGGGGCCACTTTTAGTGCTTTTGATGTTCCTTTCCTCTTGCTCGCAAACTTCCCCGAATCACTCCTTCGCTTATGCTCTTCGCCTATCTTCCTTCCGATCACAGACGCGTTCACGAGACCGGCAAAGCTTTTTCTTAGCTTGTTCTTCTTGGAGTGTCTTCAGAGCATTTCTCGTGTTGAAGACTTTCTTCTGAGGTTGAGACTCAGATTCCACTGGTTGTTCTGTTTCTTCATCATCCAGAATCAGTTTTCTCTAGATTGGCTTAGAAGCCTTTGCACGTTTGCTTTCAGGTTGAACAACGCCCAAGGCTTTCCTCTTCATAGGCAGTTCAACAACAGCCTGACTTGTTCCAACCTTTGCTCTAGCACTCAGTTTCTCTCTTGCAACATCAAGCATAGCTTGCTTAGAAACTTCGAGTGTAGATAGGCTTTTTCTACCCGAACTTCAACTTCAACTTCAAGAGTCTTCTTTAAAGGCTTTTTGCTAGATTATACATTTCAAAGATCTTTTCTCGAGCCTTCTTCTCCAAAGTACACGTGCCATGAACTTTCGAGATCTTCACTTCCTTTTCCCCCTTTCTTGGCACCGTAATTTGGAAGAAGCCTGGAGAGTGCTTTGTGTCCATGTGATATTGCTCTTTGCTTACACAACGAACTTCTCCTGCTATCTGATCTTGTTCGTCTTCCAGCCTCCTTAGATGGTTCTTGGCCACAAAAAATTCTTCAGATAAGTGGGCAAACTGCCGAGAGTGCTTCTTTGAACATCTCATCATCTTGGTCATGAGCATTGAGCTCATTTCCTCAACAGCAGACTTGATTAGCACCTCATTCTTTTCTGCCAGTTTCACCTCTAGGAAATCAGAACTTTCCTGGTGTTTCTGCTTCAGTTCATCACTTAACTCAGCCTTGACTCCCTCCAGCTTCTTATTTAGCTTTCCTTCCATGGAGGTCATCTGGGTGGTTAGAGTGTTTTTAATTTGCACCGATTACAAGAGTGACTAAGACCGTCCCATCTTTTGAGCTTGATTGGCCAACGTTTCCTCCATCCGCGAGCAATCTTGATCATCATTGGCTCAACCTTCTCAAGTTTCTCTATCAGAGGAGTGAGATCAATCTCAGGAATCTTCTGCACCTCCTGTGTTGTCTGATCATCTTGAGCTCCAGCTTCATTCTGAGCTCCAGTCTCCAAATTTCGCCTCGATCAAAGAGTACTATCAACATTCTGATGTTGACTAGATCCAGGTTGATCAGCAACAGAAGTCTCCTTTTCAATCTGAGACTGCTTCTCAACATCTCCCTGTTGGTCCCCATCTCCATCTTGAGATTTGTCTCCGCTGCTTGGGGCACCAACTTCAGTTGCTCTCCTCTCAGCCAACTTCCTCTGAACCAGCTCATCAAAATCGGAGTTTTTCATCCTGAGCTTTGTCCTTCTGAACCTTGAGAAGTCGGTCAGAAAGGTTGTCTCCTCATTCCACCAGTTCTTCCCCTAAAAGCAAGCAATATCAAGCATCTCGGGAAGAGTCTGGATTGAGGATAAATACAGTTTGTCCTTAATCAAGAAAATATCTTGCAGATCAGGGTATGAGCTGAGCTCAGGGTATCGGTCAAGTATGAACCGTTCCCCCTTGCTCCTCCACTCGCCTTCTTCAGCCTCGCCCTTCTTCCATCTCGCCCTTCTTCCATCCCTGAACTAGTATATCCTCAGTTTGAGTCTGAGTTGGCTCGTCAGTCTGAGCTTGCACATCTTCAGATCGAATCTGAGCTGGCTCTTCTGTCTGAGCCTGCACACCTGAGGTAGGCATCTCTGAGGTCTGAGCTCCTTTGAAAATTTCCTGAGAAATTTTATTTGTACTGAGCGATGTCTCGATCACCTAAAAAAACACTCGCTCTCGGTCGATCCTTGTCACCCGGAGATAACCTGAGCCAACACTTGTACTGGTGAACTCTGAGCAGTTTGGCCCTCAGGTTGAATCTCTTCAGAATCACTTCCATCTTCATCGGTGAGAACCACCAATCTTTCGCGTTTTGGAGCAAGATTCTTTTGTTTCATCATTTTTGCTCCCTGCTCCATCTTTGCCTCCAACAACATCTTCCCCCTAGTTTGTTGGGTCTCTTTTTCAGCAGCTGCAGAAGGTGATTCTACCTTCTTTTCTCTCTTCCCCCTGATGACCTGCTTCCTTGCAGCAATGGGTTTAAGGAGAATTTTGGATTTAGGAAATGGGGTCGAATTGGCGAAGATATCCTCCTCCTCTCTGCACATCTCCAAAATGTAAGCAATTTTGGTGGCATGGTGGATCTTGCCTTTGATTGAGATCGCCCCGTCAATCTTCCTCAAAACTTTGGTCTGCTCACTCACCGTCTGGATCAGGAATTTCAGCCAGTTGAAATCTGTGGTGGGTGAAGCTTCTATCGCCGCCATCAATCGAAGCTTGGGGTACTTATCCGCTCAAAACTCCCCAAGAAGACTCATGATGCACTTGCTCACAATATCCATCAACACACGATATTGTGGCTTTCAGTGCCTTTTTATGCGATTGTCGCCTCAAACTTAACAGGATTCTCAGCAATCCTATCTAAGTACTCCTGCTCTCTTCCTGACATATACGTCGTAGGATCCTCTCCTCTATCACAGAGCTCAAAAACATCATTCAGATTTTTCGGAACAATATACAGATCCCTCTCAAAATCGACGTATTTGGATGACTGCTCTAAGTGTGATACTGCTTAACTTAGAATGCATCTGACCCTCTTCATCTATCTTCAAGTTATAGATGAATTCGATTACCTCTTTCACAAACTCCCCGTCCGGTGGGTTTCTTGACTAGTTGGGTGAGTTTAGCCGATCGAATCATATCAGAGCCTCCTCTTACGGCTTTGAGTTGGTTGTGCTTTTCGAGTGAGACAACGAACTTCATACCACGGCTTGTTGGTTTCGGCTAATCTCTCGAACAGGGTTGGAGCCATTTTAGAGTTTGATTGAAGAAGGGAAGCTTTAGGGTTTGGCGAATTTCTGGGCAAAGGGGATTTTTAATTGCAAAGGATTTGGAAATGAAGGGTTTGATAAAATTTTTGGCTTGAATGGCTGATTGGGGTTTATATAGCCTTGAGATCATGGGGAATCGTGTTGGTTAGGTGAGTAACAATGGTTGAGGTTAATCTCCGATTAATCGGGTATCTGAACCCCACGATCTCCGAAAAGTAAGCCGCCAAAACATCCTCATTGGTCATTAATGTAGCGAGCATTAAATGACTGTTGACCTTCTTCGGAATTTAAAACGATCCCGCCCAAAAAAAACATTCCTCAGGTGTCTTTATATTTATTGCGAATGATTACTGAATTTACTTGAGCAATAAATGGATCGCATGAGTCATTACTTCTTCAGACCAATTTCCCTCTATCAGTCTTATCGAAAATTTATCTCTTGATAAAATGTCGATAATAATCGAAAATCGAATTGGTTCAAGATCTTCTTGAGTTTTCGAGACTCGATTCAAGATTTCCATTTTATCTCGAGCTTCTCGTATGGATTCTCGAGAAAACTTCATGCATCCGAAAACCTTCAATTTTTCGGATTTTTACTCTATACACCTGGTTCTAAAGATCCCTAATTCAACCGAAAGTTCTTGAAATCTTGATTCCGCCAAAGGTTTAGTCAAGATATCGACCTCTCCGCTTATCGGATGAATTTTCTCCATCCTTGTGTCCTTCTTCTCGACATGATCTCTCGATGAAGTGATGTCCGATATCCACATGCTTGCATCCGTGTTCAATATCGGGTTTTGTGAAATAGCAATGGCACTATTATTGTCACAAAATATTGGTACTTCATTGGCTACAACTTTATAATCCCTCAATTGTTGTCCGAGCCAAAGAATCGGTACGCAGCCTTCCTCGCAGACCATATATTCAAATTTCGATAGTACTTGTTGCTACCGAGGTCCTGCTTTCTTCGAAAACCAAGATATCACTTGCTTCCTAGAAATTGACAAGTTCCCGACGTGGACTTCACACATTCAGATCCTCCATAATCGAGATCCGAGTAACCACTTAACTCTAGGTTATCATCACCGGATACCATAATCCTCTATTCACTTTGTGCCCTTAAGATATTTCAAAGATCTTTTGGCAAGATCCATGTGACTAAATTTTTAGATTAGCTTGGTATCATGCACATATCCCAACAACAAATGTTATATCCGCCTAATTGTCGTGAGATAGAGCAATGATCCAATGATTCCTCTATAATCAAGATGACTTATCGATTTGCCTTGAGAATCGATCCATCTTGTAGTTAGTATTCATGGGAATTCTAACCGCATTGCAATCTCATACCATATTTGGCAATCGATCTATGGTGTACTTTGCACGGTTGATGAATATTCCTTCCTTTGATTGTTTCACTTGAAGTCCTAGAAAGAAATTCATCTCTCCCATCATTGACATCTCAAACTTGCCTTTCATCGATGTTGAAAACTTTTCACACAAATGATGGTTTGAGATCCAAAAATGATGTCATCAACATATATCCGAACTAGTAAGATATCTTCCCATCCTCTATCCTCGAACAGAGTTCTATCAACAGCCTTTTTTGACAAAACCATGGTCAAGAAAAACCGAGAAAGAGTATCATACCATGCTCGGTGCTTGCTTAAGACCATACAAAGCTTTTCTTAGCACAGAAACTTGGTCATTCTGCTTGAAACCCGTGGAGGTTGTTCCACATAAACCTCTTCTTTAAGCACGCCGCTCAGAAATGCACTTTTCACATCCATCCGATGGATCGTGAACTTCATGTGGGCAAAGATATGCAAGAAACAATCTGATGGCTTCTAGTCTTGCAACAGTAAAAAGGTTTCATCATAATCCAAGCCTTCTTCTTGGGAATAACCTTGTCCAACTAACCTTGCCTTGTTTCTCACAATGTTGTTGTTTTCATCTCTTTTGTTCTTGAAAAGCCACTTGGTTCCAATGACATTGTGCCTTTTTGGTCTATCTACCAAAATTCTCCCCATACTTCATTCCTCGAGAATTGATTCAAATTTCATCTTGCATGGGCAAGAATCCAAAGGAGAAACTTGTAGAGCTTCACCAATCTCAAGAGGTTCTTTCTCTGATAGGAAGCAGCAGAATAGTGCACTCTCTCCATGGAACCTTCTAGTCTTAACACCTTCAGTTAGATCACCCACAATCTGGCTTGTAGGATGGCTATCTAACCACTTCCTTCTTGATGTTCCCCCTTCAATGGTATCCTCAACATTTGAAATGTTAGGTTCAGATTAAATCAAAGAAACTCGAGAACAACAAAAAGCAGAGAAAGGGAATCATCTTCCTTAGGGAAATTCTATTCGAACATTGTCGAGACATTTGTTCCCCTTTGGTTGATAGATTCGAAAATTGCCTCACCATGACCACATCTTCATTGGCATCATGTACCGAGTCCGAACGTGTGTCTGCTCAGATTGGTCACCTTTTGGAGTGTTGGTTTTCCGGGGTCTCACCATCCTCCCGAACTTTTTATCCGAGTCCGAGTCACTCCAATCATAGATAATGACCCACTTCTTCTTTTCGTGTTCAATGATGATTTATCTTTACGCTTTCAGGCTTAATCTGGTGATCCTCTTTGTCAGGTTCATTTTGCATCATGTTCCTATTTCTTCCGAACACAAAACAGATTCATCAAAAACAACATGAGGTGTTTCCTCCACAATAGAGTCCTACAGGTTTGTAAACTCGAAATCTTTTTCGACTTGAGAATATCCTAAGAATATTCCTTCATCGCCTTTTACTATCAAATGTTTTCAACCGATCTTTACCATTATTGTGTATGAAACACTTGCAACCAAACACACTAAAGAAAGAAACAAGAGGCTTCCTTTCATTCCAAAGCTCATAAGGCGTTTTTGCCTTGACTTTTTGTCGATGGATCTATTCTCGAGAGTAGCATGCGGTGTTGATGACTTCAAATTTCAAAAATCTTTTAGGAATATCGACTTCACTATCATTGTCCTTGGCGAACTTCTTTTTCGTAGTTCTCGCCTTTTTTCAAAGAACACCATTTTGTTGAGGGGTCCTTGCAAATGATGTTTCATGTAGAATTCCATTTGTTTGCTCAATAATCGAAATGATATGATTTATAAACTCGGTTCCTTTGTCGATCCGATTTTGACCACACTCAGATTTTTTCTCATTCTTGAGCCTTTTCATGATGCGCGACTTTATTCGAGTCTCTTTCTTCTTGAGTAAGAATATGACCCAAGTATATCTTGAGTAGTCATCAACTACTACCAATGTGTAGGTCCCGAACGGGTTTTAGGAGGGCGTAAGTCTAGGGGAGGGTGAATAGACTTACGAAAACTTTTTTGCAAATCAAAGTGAGGGCGCTTAACTTTGATCGAGTGTGAGTGAATCGGTTTGGGATGATAACCAACTTCTTGATCGCTCAAGGCGGATCGGTTCGGTAACTATCGGTTTAAGCGTGATGTGTGGAAGCTTAAGTCTTACCCGTGTGAAAAACCAGTTTTGATAAATCGATTCCAAAGTTAATCTTTTAATCACCGACCAAGTGTCAAGTTTGATCGGATCGAAGCTTGGTGCTAAGTGATCTCGGTTTGGAATATGTATGCGCTTTTAAAGGTTGTGTGCGATTGTGTAATCGCTTAATCAAAGCGGTAAAGGCACACAAGATTTATAGTGGTTCGACAAACCAAATCCTACGCCCACTCTTCCCTATCACAAGGGCACCTACTTAACCAACTCGAACTTTGTTTTATGTGTAAGTCCAACACAAAGACACCAACTAGATGTTTAAGGAGTTCACACTCAACCGATCCCGTAGATCGTAACTAGAAACCCTAGTCAGAAATCTTGCTAAACAACTTAACCTAACTTAGGGGTTTGTGTAAGATTGTTTTGGTTCCAACTATGAAATCTTTTCTTGCGTATAAGCAGCCTAACAGCTAGATGAAAAGATTTATATGCTAAGAACTTATGGGATGAACACTTAATAAAAATTAATCTTCTTGTTCGTGTTCTTGTGCGGAAATCTGATATTAGCTTGAGCTTCTTGATTGGTCAGCGTTTCCGTTTTCTCACTCTGAAGTGTGATCCCATATTTATAGACCTTGAAATCAAAGAGCCGTTGGAGAGCAATTTGAATTTCAGGCTATATTTGGTAGACTTGCAGGCTTGATGTGACGAGCTTCAGGAACGGCATGGCCAAAAGCGTGAATTTGTACTTTGTAGCCGTTATAGAGAGGTAGCATCAAATCTCACATTTGCCGGCTCCGATCATACGTGTCTTGTTCTTATTGGATAGCAGACTCACTTTTCAGTGTTGTTCTTCCAACTACGCTTGACATTCTTCTTGTTCAGATCATAGACGTATGATTAGGTGAAACATCAGATTTCACCGGTGGTGACTGATCGATCTTAAACCGATCTACCTACCCGATAGAGTCTTCAGGTCTTGCGGTTGACTTAGCTTCAACTAGCGGACTCGGTGATGTAGGTCTTCCGTCCGATCTTCCGAAGTCATCCGATCTTCAAGTATACCGAGTTTGAGCTTTATGACTTCAAATTGAGATATCGACTAGATCGGATCGATCCGATCTTCTCTTCTTTTCTAGCATTCCGCCCGCTTGATATCACCGTCCTTTGAGTCTTCAGATTCGACCTATACATATTGATTTTCCCCTTCAATATGTGACCTATCTATTTCATCGGTTGTTCTATACAATCATTATCAACCGGTCTCCTATAGCGTAATATAAACATCACCAACTAATGTGTCCGACCGGGTCCTATTACATGTGTTTTTTGAACTTTCATCAAAACTATAAATTTCCCAACAATTTCCCCTTTTGATGAAACCAAAACGCTTTGAGAAACCAAATACAGCTGATAAAAAATAGAATAATGCTTAAGAGCATATAATCGTAAGACAACGAGACTTTGTCTTAGGATCGGAAAATAAACTTTTCTCATTAAAGAATGTTGATTACATGTTACATCGTAAAAGTTTGAAAATAAGAATAAATTGATCCCGAGTAGTCTTCGATTCTTCACTTTTTAGGCTTGTATCCTTCCGCATCTCTTTTGATCTTGAGGTACGTTGAAAATCGATAAAGTTTCCATTTGACATCATCACCTGGCGAGGATCGCTTATGTCGCGCTTACAAGGCGGGATGTCAAAATAGAATCTTTGAAATGCCAAATCTGTCAAATGAGCCATCCGCCTTCTTCGAGTATTCCAATGATCATACTCTTGGCGAGTTATTTTTACATTGATAAGCTTGGCCTCATTTTCCGAGATACTTGAAAAAAATCCGGTATTTATTTTCTAACCAGGTTGAGGAATTCTTCATCGAGATTCTTCTTGTGGAACAAGATTAAGAACAAAGGCATCCGTGCCATTCACTCCTCGATCTTATTCCATTCCTCAAATTTCTTAAAGATCTTGTGGCTTTTTGAGATGATCTCATCAACTCTTGCCGGGCGGCTTTTTAGGTTCCGCACGGATTTTCCAAATTTTCTTCCTTTCTTCGCGACTCAAACCTAATTTCTTCTTCGATTTTTCGCCTCTTTTTTTTTTTTTTTCCTTTTTTCTTCTTGACTTTTTTCGGGCTTCTTCAAATATCTGCTCTTTGGACATCTTTTTCAAGAGTCCGAGTCGTGATGTCCTCACTACTTATGTCGGTTGGTTTCTAATTCTCATCCTTCCCCTTTTTGGTTTGATCAAAAAGAGTAGTGAGGTGGGAGGTCGAGAACCAAAGTTGATCGCGATCGTCTCTGCTGAGATCTCGCAATGATATGCCTTAAATTTGAGCAAATTAGATTTTGAATCTTCGATATCGGCCAGTCTTGACAGATTCCATGGCAAGAGAGAGTGTTTTAATCGGTTTGTCAAGTTTCTTCTTCGCCAATTCTAGCTTGTCGAAGCATCGAAAAAGAAACTTGTTGTTTATCCACCCGAGTCGGGCCAGCATCAACGGTCTTTTATCAGTTCAATCGACGCAATGGACATGATTTGGGAGAATCGATCTTTGATTGCCCCAATCTGGGAAATAGCCAATTCCCTTTGATCTCTTTATTTCTTTGATGGCACCGCTTTTTGATCATTATCGGTCCCCTTAACTTCTTCTTTTCGGGAGATCTTTGAGACAAGATTTGATCTCCGGGTTGATCAAGAGTGACGTTTGATGTTGGAATGTTGGGTGTCACTTGAAATGATTCGATTGTTTGTGCCTCCAGTGGTTGGTCATGAACTGCAAAGACACCGCTCCACTATCATCGGCCTCCTCCTGCATCCTTCATGATGGCATCTGCCTGAGAGCTTTGTCGCCAGCCTCTCGCCATAAATCCGATCCGCAACCCTAGCTTCCTCGTGGATCGAGCTTTGACAAATTTAGCGATTATCGGCTTCACCGGTGATCCCACTTTTAGCAGATTTCCTCATGTCGAAATCGAAGTCTAAACTCATCCGCACCGCCCATCCGCTTCAATAATTATTATAAAGTCTGAGAAGCTTTTTAAGCGAAGATCTCTCCAGGTGAGGATCTCCATAACTTCCTCTCTTATGGCAGGGTGGGCGACCAGTTCTGGATATAACTCATCAATTTCTCTTTCGATTCGCATTACTCGACAATTTCCCGGTTATGATCTTTGTCGATCCGGACTCGGGAATCATTGTCCATCAGATTCAAATTTTGATGAGATGTGGAAGGTTCTCGTTGTGCTTGAGTAGGCGGAAGTTGGGTTGACGGTTCGACCTAGTAGAGGTTCTCATTGTGGAAGCAGTGCTTCGTTCCACATCGTAAGCTTTCTGTTCGCGAATCGATGCAGCTTTCAGTTCGGGTGTGGAAGAATAGGAGAGACATGCTCAGCAGCCATTAGTCTGAGTGGTGAATCAGCTCGAGCTTGAGGAGAAGGAGATCGATCGGCTTGTGCTTCTTCCTCAGAATGATCTGGCGAGCTCGGAATTTGAGAGAAGCTCGCCTGGCCGATTTTTTCACCGATTTTGTGTTGTAACAGATCGATCCGGGCGCTTTTCTTCATCCGAATCATCTTCAAGCATCAAAGTCATGGAGGCTTGCTTCGCCTTCTTTCGGCCTCTTCTCCCTGGACCTTCACCATTTTTTTTTTCTTCTTTCTTCGCCGTGTAGACGGTTGCTTCCTTGCTTTTTCCTTTCTTTGACTTTGGAGGGTTGGCGCGATATCATCGTCCGGTGGCCTAAAGATGGTCAAGTGGTCATTAGAAAAGCCTTATAGGACTTCAAATCAAACTGCTTCCCCATTCAAAGATTAGGCGCTTTATCTTTCGTAATAACTGCAACCTTGTTGAGATTGGCGATCTTTCTCTTCATATATACCGCCTCGGTTCATTGACTCCAAATTTCTCATGTTCTTGGAGCAGAATGGCCTTCAGGAACCCGTGCCAATTGATGTTCTTGGCTTCATCGATTATTGCAGCCATGCTGTACATTTTGACAGATGTAAGAGCATCTGGGCTGAATGTAATACCCATAATTGTTTTTGACAATATGTCAAACAACAATCGGTATTTCCTCTTGAGCATTGGCCTGACAAAACCCCGACGTATGATGTTTGTCGGCCTCTCAAGAGCTCTTTTCCCTCGATCGGCTCATCATCGTTCTCCCTCAGAATGAGCAAAAAGAGATTCGTCCTTTTGGTAGGCCAACAGACGGGTTATATCATCATTCGTCGACCGATTTCTTCTCCGCTGATCGCCGAGAGCGCTTCATTTTAACGTCCAGATTCACTCTTAAATTCCTTAGAATTTAATGCTTCATCTTTGCATCACCGGATTGCGTTGAAGCGTAGACAAAATTTCTCAAGGCCTTTTTTGCGAAATTTGCTCGACCTCCCATGGATTCCGGATCCCGAGTGATATTGAACTGCATTTAACTTATCATCCACAATCTTTGTTGCCAGTTCCACATAATTGCACATTATCTTTCCCATTCCGTGGGTGGCCATCTACAAAGGGATGAACCCGATTAAAGTTGTGGATATATATATAAGAACATCACATATGCGGAAACCAGAAACAATAAAGCATAACACATGATAAAAACATTTAAGATCAATGGATTTTAAAAAGAATACATCAAATAAACATAAATTACCGATTCTATTTTTTCTAAAGATGATTTTGAAACTTAGGAAGAACACTTTGAATCTGAGAGAAGTAATCTGGAGTTTTTAGAGAATAAATCGCAAGTTTGTGAAATGGAAAACTTTGGTATGTTTTTGATGATCTTTATAAAGACGAGGAGGGAAAAAGAAGACAAGATTTGGAAGATCAACCGCTTGAAAAGATTAGACGCTTCCAGATTAGCGGTTTTTGATCGTAGGTCGAGAAAAGAACGCATTAAAAAACTTTTTGGATTTAAAAGCACATTTAGTAGCGCTTAATACATGTTCCCCACGTCCGCATTAAATGATTTGCGGGGAATACGCCACAAGGATAGTGGGTACAAGAAGGCAAATAATATCGATAAGATCCGATAAATAAGCAAAGAACAAGAGAAAAGAAAAAGATTCGGGTTGGATCGATATTGTAATCAATAATACCACTTGTCCATGTTGATTTCACTTGTTGATCTTAGTATTCTCGCCTAAGCCTTAAAATTTCCCAACCGATCCTTTTAACCGATCTTCTTCACTTGCATCTCGATCTCTTGATCGATTGAAGTTCCCCCTCAACCGATATTTCGCTTTTCCCATAGAATCGATGTATCTGATTTGTTGGAGTTTCATGCTCAGCTGATCTTCCTCATATGATCAGCCTCGTATGTAATCTGATCAGCTTCGTATGTAATCATCTGAAAATTTCTGTTATTTCATTGTTGTGTAAAATTCCTCGTATCCTTATGCGATTTTAAGCTTTAATCTTGTGAATACCACTTGTGAATCTTGTTGAATTTCAAATTAATCGACTTACAAAGTATAACCGAATGCATTTAATCGATAATCCTTTAAACGATCATTTCATTTAATCGATAAACTTTAAATCGATCAAGACCTTCTCATATCGGTTCCTTGATCGATTTTCCGATCGATTGAGATACCAAATTCAACCGATTTCACTTGAACCGATTAGTTTCTTAACCAAATTGGTTCTCGAGATCATTCCATCAAACATTTTAGGTGCATTTTCTCCAAGATCCGTAAGCCCTAGCTCATTGCATAATTCTCTCGAATCGATCTCACTTAGTGGCTTGGTTAGAATATCGACTTTTCAGATATCAAGATGAATCTTTTCCATTATGATATTCTTCTTTTCAACATGATCTCTTATAAAATGGTGCCCGACATCCACATGCTTGCATCTTGTATGTAGAAACAGATTCTCGAGTGATTGCAATAAGACTATTATCGCCCACGAATATAGGTACGCGTTCTTAGCTATAATGTTGTAATCCTCACCGGCCGACTTAGCCAGAGCGGTTAGAATAATGCCTTTCCTCTAAGCCCATATATTCTTCGCTTGATAGTAGATGTCGCGAATCGATGTTTGCTTCTTCGAAAACCATGAGATTAGTTTATTTCCCAGAAACTGACATGAACCTGAGGTTGACTTCCCCCGCCGATTCTCGCAACCTCTAATCAAATCGTAATACCCACTAAGCTCTAGATTGTCATCCGATGGGTAAAATAAACCAAGGTTTATTTGTCCCTTCAGATATTTAAGAATCCGCTTAGTCGCTTTCTAGGTGACTTATCATTGATTTGCCTCGAATCGCACATACACCTATCTGCGAAGGTTATATCCGGGTTCTCACGGGCAAATGTATAGTAGAGATCTAATGAGAGCCCTATATTCCTTCCGATTTGTTTTTCGACCATCCTCATCTGATCCATCTTGAATCCAAATCATCATATAGGAATTTTGGCTTCCTCACAATTTTGAACTCCAAACTTAGCCAATAAATTCCTAGTGTACTTTGCTTGGCAGATGAATATCCCTTCTGTACTTTGCTTTACTTGAAGACGCAGAAAGTAATTCATCTGACCCATCATGGACATCTCGAATTTTCCTTGCATCAGTTCTTTGAATCTTTCACATAGACTTTTGTTGGGAGATCCAAGATGATGTCGCCCACGAAAATCAACCATCGAATATCTTTTCCATCTTCTATTCTCAATAAGGTTCTCATCCCATCGCTCCTTTAGTGAACCCACTTTCGATCAAGAACTAAGAGAGTGTATCATACCAAGCTCGAGGAGCCTGCTTTCGTGCCATAGAGAGCTTTTTCTTAGACGGTACACCGTTGCCCTTTTCAAAGCACGGAGGTTGTTCGACATAAACTTCCTCTCGCTAGTACCCCGCTTAAGAAAAGCACTCTTTACGTCCATCCGATACACAAAGGAACCCTCTCAGGGGAAGCATATGCCGAAAACACCCGAATGGCTTCTAGGCGAGCGACTGGTGCAAAGGTCTCATCATAATCAATCTCTTCTGATTGTGAATACCCCTTAGCAACAAGTCTTGCCTTATTTCGGTGATGACGCGTTTTTCTCATCTCTCTTGTTCTTGAATACCCACTTCGCGCCAATAACGCTTTGATGACTTGGTCCGTCCCACTAGTTCCCAAACTTGATTTCTCTCGAATCGCTCCACTCCTCCTCGCATGGCTAGAATCCAACTTCCGTCTTGTAGAGCTTCCTCTATTGTTGTTGGTTCCTTCATAGACAGATAACAAAGAATACATGGCACTTTCACCAACTCGATGTCTAGTTTTAACTTTATCGATGGGTCTCCGATTATCGATCGGTTGATGACCGGTTATCCAGTCCTTCGCTCGATTTGCGTTGGTTTGGAGAACATCGTCCGTTTCGATAAAATTTCATTACTAGCGATTGGGAGTGGTGCGAGAGTTATGATCCACTTGATAAGAACAAGTCTCGGTGATGTTGGACTCATCATGTGTCGATGTCTGCTCGCGGGAACTTCAGTGTTCCCCGGACCGGATGGTTCGGTTGATATTTGTCTCACCAGACGAACTTTTCACCGAAACGGTTTTTCGTACCTTAGGATCCGAATGATCCGTGAATCAGCTAGATCCGGAATGTATCTTTATTACGATTTCTCGATTCTTTTTTTCTTGATCGTTAGTCGATCCATTTTCCGAACATCGGGTTACGGTTGATCGTACTTTTGTTCGAGGCGATTTCTCTTGATCGTAAGATGCTTCATCATAGATTACATGGGGTGTTTCTTCCATTAAGTAGGGTTCGCCTCATTTGTAAACCCCGAAAGCCTTGCTAGATGAGGAATATCCTAAGAATATACCCTCATCCGACTTGGCCTCAAAGGTTTTCAACCGACTCTTCCCATTGTTGTGTATGAAACACTTACACCCAAAAAACATGGAAGTAGGAAAACACGAGGTTTTCTCGTCCTTCCACAGTTCATAGGGTGTTTTGTAATGAGCCTTAGTCGAGACATCTCGTTTCGAAAGTGTGGCATGCAAAGGTCGATTGCTTCGCCTTAAACGGCTTGGTATAGCATGTTCAAATAACATCATGCGAAAGCAACTTTTTTGAGAGTTCTGTTCCTCCGCTCACCTACTCCATTTTGTTGTGGCGTCCCTTGGTGATGTTTCATGTCAGATACCAAACTTAGAGCAAAAAATCGAGAATAAAAGAGTTCGTAAATTCATACCTTTTATCCGATCCGATTTTTTACTACACCGACACCCTTCTCATTTTGTAATCTTTTTAGCAATTTCGGTATCTTCGTTGTCGCCTCTCATTCTTCTTATGTAAGAATATAACCCGTAAACTTGGAATAGTCATCCACGATTACCGAGTATATTTTCAAGGCCCATTGAGACCGACCGGTGTAATCGGTCCAAATAGATCCATATGAAGCAACCGCAAGATCATGGATCTTTGTCCGGAATTCCCTTGAATGAAGCTTTGACCTATTTTCCCTTCTGACATGCAGTACATGTCTGATCCTTTGAATATACTTCATTCGGAAGTCCTTCCACTAGAGACATCCTTGCTATCTTATTAAGAGTTTGAAAGTTCAGATGGCTCATTCTTTTGTGCCAGAGCCAACTGCTACTTTTGGAACTCTTGACAATCAGGCATGCATTTCTTGGGCAACTGTTCCAATCAGCTGTGTAGATCGTCCCTTTCCTTGAACCAGTTAGCAAAATCTGTTGAGTGGCTCGATTCTTGATAGTGTATTGGTCAGTCGAGAACTCAACACTGAATCCGTTGTCGCAAAATTGTGAAACCGATAAGAGGTTGTGCTTCAAACCTTCGACATACGAGACTCCAGTTACTTGTACATCATCATTCTCTAAGGTTCCGAACCCTTTGGTATAACCAAAGTTATCATCACCGAAGAGTACACGCGGGCCTTTCTGTTCTATGTATGAGCTGAGGAGGTGCTTGCTTCCTGTCATGTGCCTTGAACATCCACTATCGATGTACCAGATAGTTGCTTGCACACCTCCTTTGTTGGCCAGACCCACGCGATCCTGCAGCCAAATCAGGCTTTAGGTACCCCTTTTGGATTGGGTCCTGAGGGGTTAGGATTAGTTTTGGGGATCCATACAAACAGAGCACTTCTATTGTGATCAGTTAGATCAGAAGGCCTGATTTGTCTCCCATACCTATCAACATAATCATACGTCTCTTTATATGCTTTCTGATTTGTATGATTATTAGTGTGAACCTTGGATGACTTAGAAGACTTGGGATTTATCTTTTCTGTTTGTCTTCTTTTTATCCAAAGGAGGTTCAAAAAAAGAAACCCTAGATTTACGATTATAGGGGTAGGTACGATCGCTACCATCAAAAGATTCATATCTTTTGGCATAGGTGGTTTTTGCGGTTTACGAAGCATGCTTATTAGGCAAATGACCTTGATTAGGGTCTCGATTGGACTTCCCTTTTACAGTTTGCCTTTTCGATTCTCGATCCGTTGATCGTTGAGGTCTCTTCGAAAGAACCGAGTTCTTCTTTAATTCCTCGATCGATGCTTTACCGGTTGGGGTCCATTTATGTTCCCCTTCCGTTAGGCACCGCCTTTACCCGCTTCAACCGGTCTTTTTCCTTATTAGATACATGTTTGGCTTTTGGTGTATCTTTGTTTAAACTCGTCTGACACACCTTTTTGAGATGAATCACCGGGGCTTTTGAGGATGTGGAAGGGTTCTCATAGCCAAGTCCCTTCTTATTAATCGTTGTTCAAAAATAGGTGTTCATATCTTGAACAGGTTTTAGATGATTTTGTGAAAACCTCTATTTTCTTACGCAGATTATCCTCGGATGATTTCGCACTTTCATGCATTCTAATAGCTCATCAAATTTTGCTTGAAGAAGTTTGAAATCATCGACCTTGTCGCTTGTTAATATCCAAATGATCTTTGATCTCGCTTCTCCCGATCGAAGCCTTAACTTTCGTAGAATGTTACATTCCTCGGTTGCCTTCCTCGCGGTTTTAAAGCAGATTTAAGTTCGGAGGCTTTATCGAGATCATTCTCCTTAGCAAACCGATTATTTCTAATTCTCGACTTGTCATTTTCAAACTTCCACTATAGCATAAGTGTTCATCATTGGAGAGATCCTCAAGCAATTGCTTTCGAGTAGAGCCACAGTCAATCTCCCCAAAGAAAAGTGCTAATGATAAGAAAGTAGAAGCGAACGAAGAGTTTTGGAGGTTACCTCAGATTGGTCCTCCCCGCCATCAGCCAGATCTCATCATCGTCTGAAAGAGAATATCGATCTTCATTTTCATAGAAGTCAACAAAGATGCTGATCGGGTAAGTCTTCTACAGAGGAGTATCCAGAGTCCTCGAGGGCGAGATAGGAATCGTCAATTCTGACGATTCTGCAACCATGGCTCTTCTCCGTCCCTATAACGTTGCTCTCTTCGTTCCTCTTTTCTTCCCTTTCTCTTGGCGTCCGTCCAGGCGTCTGCGCTTATAGTGACTGGCTTCTCACAATTGAAGCACGCCTCCTTGATCCAATCGAACCTTTCCTTCCGTGAATCACTCCGTCTGTATGACCCTATCGGTGACTTCCCTTCGATAGTAGTCCGAGCTTCTTCATCTGATTGGTTATCTCTTCCTTCCTCGCCCGATTATCTCTTTTCCTTTCATCTCTGCGGATCCCTCCGATCATCGATTCTGGTTCTTCGAGAGATCCGCTGGCTGATCTCCTATCTCCTCCCTGGCTATGTTGATAGTCCTTATAAAATCTTCGATACTTACCAAGTTGGACGCTTCGACTTCTCAAGCTTCCCCGGTAAGCAGAGCGATCTGCTCGCCGACTCATTATATTCCCAACAGTTCGTTGGCCTTCGTTCTGCTGGCTTTTGTTGCCTTAAAAGCAACTGATTTTGAAGTTGAGGCTTCAGCGGGTACCTCATCTTCATCAGCTTGTCCTCTTTCAATCAAATCGAACTCGTGAGCTTTAAGACTCAAGAACAAGCTACTTGGCTTCATCTTTGAAATGTCTTGGCAATCCTTGATTACCGTGACCTTCATGTCCCATTTCTTGGTGAGAGACCTTAGGATTTTGTAGTTGATATCTTTATCGACATCTCTCTACCAAGTTCTCGAAGCTTGTTTATAGACATTGTAATCCTTCCATCGAGTTCGTTGATGGTTTCGTTGGGCAGCATCTTCAGTTTTTCGAACTTCACCACGGCTGTCTTTTATCTGTTCATTTCCCTCGCATATTTCAGCCAGAGTATCCCACATTGCTTTCGCAGATTTGAGATACTTAATCTTTTCCTTGGTGACCTTATCCATTGTTTTCATGATAATGTGCCTTGCGATAGTATCTAGAGTATGCAGTTTCCTTTCTTCTGCATCCATCAAGGCTGGGCTTTTACGTACAAGACTTCCCGGGCCAAAGTCTGGATCTCCTCCAGCTGCAGGGTTGTCGTAGTATATGATGATGGGTCCTCTTTCGATGACTTCCATCATTCTGCCACTGATCGAACCTAGATGGTTGGACATATATATGGCCCAATCTGCATACTCATCGATTGAGAACTTCGGCAGATCATGATACATTCCTGAGGTGTTATCCATGCTGAGTGATTTTGGAAAATGAATGAGTTTTAAAAACGGTTTTTCAAGATCAGTTCAGTCGACCACAAAGATTCTTCCTCAAGAATCGATGATACACAAAGTCAGAGGGTCGGTAGAACCAACAACTCGATACCACTTGTAGGTCCCGAACGGGTTTTGTGAGGGCAGAAGTCTAGAGGTGAGGGGTGAATAGACTTCTGAAAACTTTTGTGCAAATCAAAGTGAGGGCGCTTAACCCGATCGAGTGTGAGTTAATCGGTTTGGGTGATAACCAACTTATCGATTGGGTCAAGGCGATCGGTTCGGAACTATCGCTTTAACTCGATGTGTGCGGAAGCTTAAGTTTTACCCGTGTGAAAAACCGCTTTTGATAAATCGATTCCAAAGTTAATCTTTTAATCACCGATCAAGTGTCAAGTTTGATCGATCGTAAGCTTGGTGCTAAGTGATCTCGGTTTGGAATATGTATGCGCTTTTAAAGGTTGTGTGCGATTGTGTAATCGCTTAATCAAAGCGGTAAAGGCACACAAGATTTATAGTGGTTCGACAAACCAAATCCTACGTCCACTCTTCCCTATCACAAGGGCACCTACTTAACCAACTGAACTTTGTTTTATGTGTAAGTCCAACACAAGACACCAACTAGATGTTTAAGGAGTTCACACTCAACCGATCCTGAGATCGTAACTAGAAACCCTAGTTCAAAATCTTGCTAAACAACTTAACCTAACTTGGGGGTTTGTGTAAGATTGTTTTGGTTCCAACTATGAAATCTTTTCTTATATATAGCGACTCTAACAAATTTAGATGAAAAGATTTATATGCTAAGAACTTATGGGATGAACACTTAATAAAAATTAATCTTCTTGTTCGTGTTCTTGTGCGGAAATCGATATTAGCTTGAGCTTCTTGATTGGTCAATATTTCCGCTTTCTCACTCAAGTGTGATCCCATATTTATAGACCTTGAAATCAAAGAGCCGTTGGAGAGCAATTTGAATTTCAAAGCTATATTTGGTAGACTTGGCAGTTTGATGTGACGAGCTTCAGAACGGCATGGCCAAAAGCGTGAATTTGTACTTTGTAGCCGTTCATAGAGAGGTAGCATCAAATCCAATTGCGCCATGCTCCGATCATACGTGTCTTGTTCTTATTGGATAGCGGACTCACTTTTTTCGTGTTGTTCTTCCAACTACGCTTGACATTCTTCTTGTTCGATCATAGACGATGATTAGGTGAAACATCGATTTCACTGGTGAGTGACTTCGATCGGTCTGAATCGATCGACCTACTTGATAGAGTCTTCAGTGCCGATTGACTTAGCTTCAACTAGCAGACTCGGCTGATGTAGGTCTTCCGTCCGATCTTCCGGAAGTCATCCGATCTTCAAGTATCTTGAGTTTGAGCTTTATGACTTCAAATGAGATATCGACTAGATCGGATCGATCGATCTTCTCGCTCTTTTTCTAAGATTCGGCCCTCGTTTGATATCACCGTCCCTTTGAGTCTTCGAGATATGACCTATACATATTGAGTTTCCCCTCAATATGTGACCTATCTATTTCATCGGTTGTTCTATACAATCATTATCAACCGGGTCTCCTATAGCGAGTAATATAAACATCGGTCGACTAAATGTGTCCGATCGGGTCCTATTACATGTGTTTTTGGAACTTTCATCAAAACTATAAATTTCCCAACAAATGTGTATTTCCCGCCATTAGTGCTCACAGGTGTTATAGGACCAAACAGATCCATATGCAAAAGCTGAAGTATTCTCTCAGTAGAAACTTCTACATTGCTTTTAAATGATGCTTTGACTTATTTTCCTTTCTCGCACGATCACAAATGTGTTCCTTCATCAACACTTCAAGAGGGCAACCCTCTCACAAGAGCTAATCTTGCAAGCTTGTTCAGGGGTTTTGAAATTTAGGTGATTCATTCTTTTATGCCATAACCAACTGGTATCTGTGGAACTTTTACCAATTAAACATGTATCTTTAGGAGTTGAACTCCAATCAGCAAGATACACATTCCCTTTTCTTGTACCAGTCAGTAATACTTTCTCGTGATGTATCATCTTTCACAAAGCATAAGTTCTTGGAGAACTCAACATTGAAACCCTTATCACGTAATTGGCTAATTGATAGCAAGTTATGCTTCAATCCGATACATATGAAACACCATGGATATGAATCGAGTCGACTTCCAAAGTTCCATATCCTTCATCCGTCCCTTGAGTTATCTCCAAAAGTGATCTCAGGGCCTCTTTGTTCATCATAGTCATTGAGCATCTTCTTGAATCTCATCATATGTCTTGAGCATCCACCGTCAAGATACCATACATCGAGAGCTTTTTTCATCTCTGCTCATCGCTTGCCATGTGATCTTTCATCGCCTTAGTGCCCCGGGTTTTCCTCCCCAAAAAATGATCAATTCTTAGGTACCCATTTTGTGTGGGGTCCTACGAGGTTAAATTTACCTTTCGGAATCCAAATCACCTCGACAACTCTAATCACTTTAGAGTGGCTAATTTGTCTTCCATAAACATCAACATATACATCCACTACTCGGGTGCCTTAGCGTTTTTAGATATGTGTGCTAGCTTTAGCATGAACATGTGCCTTAGAGTTCTTCTTTGGTTCAGGCCTTCGCTCGGATGCTTAGGCTTTTGTGCGGCCGGTCTAAATCTTTTGATGACACGGGTTCGGATAACCTTTACCCTTAGGCAAATGAGGTTCAAAGTTGTCGAGAATCGAAATCTGGTCTTTTCAAAGATAATGAGGACTTGGTCTCTTCATTGAGAATGTCTCTCACTGAGTGTTTCTCATCCGAGGATTCCTCCGATGGTTCAAATGTGGAGCCTTTTAGGTTTGCATTCTTAGCCCGAGGCTTTGAAGTACTTGCTCGAATCTTTCCAATCGATCGCTTTCGTTTTCTTGCCTTCACCGAGGTTTGGGCTTTCTAACCCGATCATTCGGTTTTTTTTTGAGACCATAGGTCTTTTTCCATTGTCTACAACCTTGGGCATTTCTTCATTTGAAGTGTAGGTGCCAATTGGTTTTACAAAGATAGTCTTCTTGCTACTTGACGCAAAGATTTAGATGACCTTGTGAGGTTCCCCTCGAATATATCCCAATCCAGATTTTTTATAGTCACAGATCTCTGGTAACTCAATTTCATCTATTACATTAGATGCATTATTCAATAGAGTTAACTTCTTCTCATTACTATCCTCATTCTGTAGAGTTTTTATGCTTCTCGAGAGGTCATTGAACTTCGATTCGATTAGTCAATCTCTTCAAAGGATTTCTCTAGCTTTTTCGCTTAGGGACACTATCAACTTCTCTTTCTCTCGAGAGTTGTACTTTCGTAACATCCAGTTCATCAAGAGCTCCCCATTAATTGAGAAGTGACTTCGATATTGCTAGAGTCTTTCCATTTTAGATTTTCACTTTTTGCCTTATTCTCGCTCTTGAGTTTGATTTAGCAGTCCTTGCAAAAACAAAGATAGTCCTTCATCGATTCTCGAAATAATCCATCAAAGTCAAAATGACTGCTTTTCGGTGGAACTTGAAAACTCTTGTGCTAGTGTAGGAGCAAACAACAAGAGAAAGAAGAGTTTACCTCCTCAATGGACATCGATGATGTCATCACTTTCAATGTCCGAGAATATCTCATCTTAAGAGCTAGATCCTCCTCGTGAGTGTTCTTCTTCTCGCAATCATGGTCTTTTTGCTTGAGAACTTCCGGTCTCTTATAGCTTGCCTTTCTCTTCTCTCCTTAGCACTCAAATCGACAATCATAATTGAAGTGACCTTTCTTCCGGCGGTTATATCATCTGTTGCATCATCATCCTCGATCATTTTCTTCTTTGGACTTGGAGTCCTTTCTTTTGGATGAAGATCCTTCACTTTTCGTGTCTTTTCTTCTTCTCGGTTGATCCGTCCCTCGTGTTTCTTCCGTACACTGTGGTTCCCTGTAATAGTTTTTATATTTTCCAAATCTACTATTGAGTCTATCAAACCTTCTTGCCATCGATTCTAGCTTTTCCTCAAGCTCATCCCGATTTTTTGGCATGGGGTTCTCGACTCTCTAGTTTTACTGTTTTTATCTTTGGCTTTTAAGGCCACATTCTTACTTCGATGAAGAATCATCTTTCTTTGTCGGCCTTTTTTGGATTTCTTATCAATTACAAATTCATAGGCTTTCAAAATTCGAGAAGAAGACTTCGTTGGTAAGGCATTGAGTTAATATTCTTGGTGTTTTCAATCACCACCGCATGAATATCCCATTTCTTAGATAGACCTCTAAGAATTTTCAATGCAACTTCTCTCTGTGGGTATTTCTTTCCAAGTGCATTTAGATCATTCATGATGCTAGTGAATCGACTTCCAGTTTGTCTATTGATTCACCATCATCCATTTCAAAAAACTGCCAAACTTTCCAATTGCCAATCGAAAAGTTTGTTTTCTTTTATATGATTTGTGCCTTGGCACATAACAAATAGTGTATCCCAAATCTCTTTAGCAAAGATATTACGGTGAGAGATCATTCCCATCACACCATCATCAATTGTCTTTGATAGTGTGTCTTTTTGCAATGTAGTCTAGATTGACTAACTTTCTTTCTCTCCTGGAGTCGATGGTCATCGACTTAGGAAATTTCGCTCTAGGATCAATTCTCTCATCTTCTGCTCCTCCTCGATTCACTATAAAACCGGAATGGTCCTTGAGAGACCACTCTCCACATACGCTCATGTTTGAATACGATGATGAGCTGCATTCTCGGCTCCATAGGTCATAGTTCTCCACCGAGAACATGGGAAGTTTTTAGAAGACATTTTTCCGATCTCTTGAAAAATAAAAGGTTTCGTAAAATAAGATCGCCAGATAGACCACAAGTATTTTGGAAAATAAAACTTTGGTCAACACAAAGAGGGTCAAGTTTAACCACCGCTCCGATACCACTTGTTGGTCCCGGTGCAAAACGAAGTCTTACACGTGTATGGGGGGAATACACGCGTTCAAGTTTTTTAAAACTTTTTTCATCGAGGTCACTTTTTGGTCGATAATCCTCAAGATTAGGTTCGAGAAGCACGATCGCTTCCGAGTCAAAGTCTCATCGAGACAAAGATCCCGAAGCCGCTTTTCGAAACCTCGAGATAATCCCAACCGAGTCCTCGAGTGTCAGAGATCCCGAGTTGCTCGGATCGGATAACTAACTTATCAACCCTCGGAAGAGTACGTTCGGTTTGGTAACTATCCGTTCTAGCTACTCGGTTGTCTTGGAATGGTTGGCCCTTAGTTTATACTCGTTTTAAGCTTTGCAAAAACCTTCCCTTTATGAAATAGTGATTAGGTTGTGATTCACTTATGCACCTTCAAAGGATTGATTCCAACCAATATCGATGAAAAGTATGCTTTCAAAATCAAGTCAATGCAATGATAAGCACATATAAGGAAAGCAATAAAGAACACAACAATTATAGTGGTTCAGAGACTCAAGCTCCTACGTCCACTCTCTCCGACTCTTCAGAGAAATTCACTATCAACTTCTGAGCTTTCTGACTACCTTGTAGTTTACTTACTCAACTCAATTCGAGTTTTTTCGACTACTCCACGAGTTTACTTACTCAACCCGACCTTGAGCTTTCTGACTACCTCCGTAGTTTACTTACTCAATCACACACAAGCTTTCAGACTACCTCTGTAGCTTACTAACTTCTCCTCTAGAGTTTTCTGACTACTCCGCGTAGTTTACTAACTCTTTACAACACTTCTCACCAACAAACACACTCCAACTACCTTCACAAAGGTTTGGGGTTTCTTGGTTGGTTTCCAACTAGGATGAGATATCCTTTACAATGAAGCACAATGCAAAGGGTTAGGATATCTCGACTAAGCTTTGGATAATTCTTATCAAGCTAGGCTTAGTATAGTGAGCTCTCTTCAATATTGAAGCACTTGGGAAATTCTAAGTTTTTCGAGTGCTTTTTAACTTTTACAAGAATAAGCTTGAGCTCTTTAAGTTGCATATAAATTTCCCGTAACCTTACAATGTAGAGGGTCACCAGTATTTATAGGCATACACCAAGGTCACTCTTGAAAACTATCCGTTGGAGAGACAGCTTCGTGAGTTCCCTCTTGTGGTGTGTGAAACGGCTATATTTAAGGTTTGAAACTCCCTAACACTTTCTAGGCAATAGCCTTCCATGTAGACGGTTTTCACTTTTTGCAGTCTGGAACTTTTGTACATCTGACATCTTTTTCAGAGACCTGTCACTGTCAGTGTCAGTATGGTACAGTGTTGTCTTTCTCTTTTTGACTTTTGTCTCCAGTTAAAGGTAGACACCTTCAACGGCTCTTTTTGGTTACAAACTCTGAGTTTGATATAACCTTAACAACACTTCTGACTTAGTTCCTTTTGTCTGCATTTGAATGTCTTGGCAGATATCTAACTTTCTAAGGAATCGCGATCTTCTCAGTATTGCATCCTTCAGATAGATATATTCAGTGCCTCGGAACATTCAGGTTCATACTGAGCATTCAGTACCTCACTGATTCTTCAGTAATTACTGTGCCTTCAGTATTCTTGATCTTTAGTTTCTCAGTCTTCAGTCTTTGTGTCTTCAGAGTCTTCTGAGTCTTCAGGGTCTTCTGAGTCTTCAGGGTCTTCTGAATCTTTGTAGTTTATACTGACTGATGTGCTGAGTCTTCTCGCTGAGTCTTCAGTTACTCAGTATCCTACTGAGTCTTCAGTAACTATCCTGAACTATATCTGCTGACTATACATTCTGCAGATAACATCCTGAATATTCTAAAAACTGAATCCTGACTCAACTATCAAGATCATTCTGAACATGTCATACTCAGGGGTTTTGGGATCTAATCAAAATCATAAATCTTTATTAAAATTCATCTCCCAACACAGATTTCTGGTTTTCTGATATCTGATTTCTTCTCCCCTGATCTGGTATGCAGATTTCTTCTCGCCTGATCTGATCAGCTCACATGATCAGATCAGTATAGCATTAGGTCAGCATATCACTTTATCTGCATCAGATTAGTACATCAAGTTAGCATATCAGGTTAGTTGCATCAGGTTAACTTATCTGATCTCGATCACGTCTGATCTCGATCAGTCTCATCTGCTCCTCTTCTGATCTGCAACCTCCTCTTCTGATCTGGTCATCTGGTCATCTGATCTTCTGATCAGCTGGCTTAGCTTTTCTTTTCTTCTGATTTTGCTCAGCTCATCAGTTAACTCCGAAACTCATCTTACTCATCTGATCTCGATCAGTCTCGTCTATAGCCTCGTCTGATCTCGATCATCTTCGTCTGATTTCGTGAGTTCCCCCTTAACTTGTTCTCTCGTTCCCCCTCAACTTGTTATCTGTAGATTAACTTCAAAAACACAAGTTGATAATATTTTGGCATAATTCATCAAAACTAAAATATCCCAACAGTTTGGGTCCATATGTTAAAATCTAATAGAGTGAAACGGGGGAATCGAACCTGATGAAATAATGGTGTGAAGCGAAATTGATGAGTTGTTGGTGGACTACGAAATGTGGTGGACCTGATGAAACAAACGGGAGCGGATTCCATGCAATACACGTAACACGACACTGCTGTCCATTTTAGTCTTCTCCTATTCTATTTTTGTTAATTTCTTTTATTATGTGATGTTCTTTTTTATGTTTGCAACTATGTTGTTATTTTCCTTCTTTTCATTTCCTGATTATTGTTGTTTTCTCCATCTAAAAAAGATGTCGGCTATGCTTGTATTTCTTTTCTTAATAAGTGGGTCTTCTGTGCACCAAGCACGCTATAGTGTATTTAAAAAATTTATAATTTGTTGTACTGAAATTTGCGACTTGTTATGCTGAAATGTACAACATGTGTTCGTAAAATATAATTACACATTTCAGTGCAATATATTGCAAATTTGTAAAATATATTATGAAATGCATGGTGCACCTAGCTAGTGCATACATCCATTTTAATATAAAAATATAAAATATTTTTTAAACAGTGAATTTTTTTATGAATATACTAAAAAATTGGGTTCATGATGAACTCAAATTCAATAAGTTTTTTGTTTAACATTCGCCAGATTGATGAGTACGTAATAATCTTATTATATAAAAGGAGAATACTCTTCACCAGTTTTTGTCATGTATCAAATTAAGTCTATCCTCCTTCCGCCATGTGTCAAATTTAGTTTATCCTCCTTCTGCCATGTGTCAAATTGAGTTTATCATCTTTCTGCCATGTGTCATGAATGACACACTCCTTCGCATAATATGCCAAATGTACTATTTAATTATTATGTTACATTTATTTGATATAAAAAAAAAAATCAGTTAAAAGAAAAAACTTTAAAACTCATTAACTTTCTCCGCATAAATTCATGGTCCTTTCAATTCCTCTCCGAAACCTCATCATCTCTTCATTTCACAATATATGTGCTACACTTCATCAACAAACCAAAGCACCACTTTTATTTGTTTCACACGTTAAAGAGAGAGGTATGGGATTTTATGTCCAGGGATGAGTGGAAGTGGCTGCCGAAAATGACAAGCTTGGCAGCTTTGCGTTCATTATGGGATCCGCAAAATAGTGGTGGTACTATGCCATGAAATATGCCTTTAAAGTTTATTGTATTTGGTACGAGTTTCTTAGAAGTCCAAGATCTCTAGATTCTCCCGTTTTAGTGTAGTGCTCGATGTATCTTTAATCATTGTGACCAATGAATGACTTTTTTTTTTTTTGTGTTGAGATAATGACAGGGGATGTATATGAGGCACACTTGCATGAGACGATCTCAAGGTGAGACGGGACATAAATTGGGTATTGACGCTTTAACATTTTAAGAGAGATTGGTGTAATTTGTACTAAGTTGTAACGTCTCATGTGAGCTTTTGTCATGTATATTGGTCATGTTTCCACAGCAAAAGTAGTTATTTTATGAGTAAACGAGGTTTTGTGTGCAAATGAAGAAGACGGAGTTGTAGATATGAAAAGACGTCTGGTGTTTGCCATGGCTGGAGAAAAGGAACGATCGGAGGCTAGGTTTGGTGTTTGCTATTTATACTTGGGGTTTGATTCAACATAGAATTTGTGTTAATGAACTACTTGCGTGTTGGGCTTTCACAACTTAAATTAAAATTTTGGACTTATTGATTTACTTATGTTTGTAAAGATATTTTGTGTTTGGAAAATTTGGGCTTATATGTATTCCATTTGAAAATCAGTTTAATTTAATTAATCAAGTTAATTGTTTATAAAATAATCTTTTAAATGCATGAATAGATTGAAATTAAATGTACATTTAAAATATTATTGTATATATATTATACCTACACCATTGTAATTTCGTGCCCTCCACGAGTATCCAAACACTATTTGTAATTATTTACGTATATTATGATTTTTTTTTTGTATAGCAAGTTAATTTAATAAATTTTTACACCATGCTAATTTAAAAAATAATTTTATTATAAAATTTTATTACATTTAATGGAAGTTCATTTTAGTTAAGACATTTAATATATATGTTATGCATATGCATATTTATAATTCTTAAATTGTTCAATTACATATATATATATATATTATTCAAACAACAATTAATTAAAAAATATATAGACACAATTATCAAAAGTTAATAATAAAGTTTTAAGATATATCTTATAAGAGTGTGAGAGAGAAAATTCGAAGGAGTACCAGATCGACGTTGCACCACTCACCTAAGAGAAGCGACTTGAGAGAGAACAAGCAAGAAGAATGACGTTGGTGGAGTTTCAAAAGGAGAATTGACTTCTCAAATTCAGGGTCTCAATGAAAATATTAGTGATTGGGCCGATCAAACTTGATCGAATTAAATAAGCCTGAAGTTTATAGTTTGAGTTTTATTGAAAAGTATTCAATATAAGTACTTAATTCAAGGTTTATATTTTATTTTTCTTTAATTTAAAGTTCAATTAAAATTATTTTATCATAATTCAAGGTTCGAACAAGAAAATTTTTAAATTAAAATTATATAAGATGAGAAATTTGGAACCAGCAATCAACCCATATAAGCAAAATAAAATTACTAGAGAAAAAAATAAAGTTATCGATATTAAAAAAAAAAACTGACCCATTCATCCACAGGCAAAATGCTAGTAATTGTTTAAAGAGAAAACAAAGTATATGTGTAAGATTTTGACGGATTCTTTGACATTGTTGTCACTATTAATTCTCTTTTCTTTTCAAAATATGAACCGACATATTCAGAATTTATTCCAGGAGGCCTAATAAAAATACTTATCGAGTTTATTTTGTATTAATACTGTCAAAACATATAATTTATCATAAAAATTTAACTTTCGATCCTTCAAACTTGGACAAAAACTTATATGCAATATTGCATACAAGTGATATGTGTAATTGAGTCTTTTTTTTTCTCGCGGTCACGGGAACCGGGTTTTAAGGGTACACTACTACACATTTAAGCTTGGAGAGCCCCACTTGGACATCCCTTATTTCAAACAGCTCTCCAAGCTAAAGCTTGGAGAGCGGTTATGAACTGCTCTCTAGGTGAAAATCCGAATTTATATATATATTCAGCGGGTTCAGCCTGCAGAACCCCCATTTCCACCATTTTCGATCAAAGCTTGGCGATTTTTCCCCTCCTCCTCCCTCCGTCGCTGCCGTCCCTTGCCGCCGCCGCCTTACTCCGCCTCTACAAGGTAATGCTTAATCTTTTTTTCTTTTTTGTTAATTAATTAGTTAGGGTTAATTTATGTGTTATATATATATATATATATATATATGTTGTGTGGCTTGATTGTTGTTGGTAATTTGTGGATAAATTGTTAGTTTGGAATGATGATTTTTATGTTTATTTAGAGATGAATATATGATATGCACACCAAGTGTTTGATCAAATGCATGTGTAGGAATTTAAGCATAAATTAGGATTGGGATATATTTTTGAGTTGGTTGGTGATTTTTAATGTCAATTTAGAGATGAATATATGTGCACACCAAGTGTTTGATCAAATGCATGTGTAGGATTTAAGCATAATTTAAAATTGTGATATATTTTTTTGAGTTGGTTGGTGATTTTTTATGTCAATTTAGAGATGAATATATGATGCACACCAAGTGTTTGATCAAATGCATGTGTAGGATTTAAGCATAATTAGGATTGGGATATATTTTTGAGTTGATTGGTGATTTTTTATATCAATTTAGAGATGAATATAAGATGCACACCAAGTGTTTGATCAAATGCATGTGTTTTAGATAGTTGCTTTAGATGATTGATGGTATATATATATTAATGTCTTGAGAAGAAACAAAACCTTAGGTATGTTAGGATTGTGATATAGCTTTTAATAAGAAAATGATTAGGAAGATACATTAGGATAAAAGTTGAGATCAAGTATGGTTAGGTATATATACATTAATGTCTTGAGAAGCACTTCATATTGCCTTTTCTATAGGCATCTCTAGTTCTATATGAATCGAAAGTGGGTTCGAGCAGATCGATTATCAGATGAGTATAGTAATGGGGTGAAAGAACTTTGTAATCATGCAATTAGACACTGTACCGACCCTCGGTACATTCCATGTCCGTGTTGGAAATGTATGAATGGAAAAACCGTTAGTGGTCGAGAAAGTTTGTTTGACCACTTGATGATTCACGGTATTGATAAAACATATACCGTTTGGACATATCATGGTGAGAGAAGAGATGGATGTAGCTCAAGCAACCTAGAAACTGACTTTAGGTTTGAAGATACAGTGGATGTGGATATTTTTGATGATGTACCGACTGTTGATACATCGAGTGGGGATGACGATGATCTGCGAGATCACCCTTATATGTTAGAGAAGTTAAGGAATTCTGCTGGATTACCCCTTTGGCCCGGGTGTAAGAAGGCAACAAAACTGTCAGCTGTGTTGATATTGTTCAACCTAAAAGCAGCTAACCAGTTGTCTGATGCGTGCTTCACAAGTTTGCTGGAAGCAGTTAGTGGTCTATTGCCTAATGGAAATGTACTGCCTACGAGAGTCTATGATACTAAACAAATGCTCAAGTCCATTGGGTTAACACATCAGAAAATTCATGCTTGTTCGGGTGATTGTATCTTATTTCGGAAGGAGTATGCAGACCTCGATGAATGTCCCAAGTGTGGGGAGAAGCGATATAAGAAAAATAAATCTCCCTCGAAGGTGATGTGGTACTTTCCAATAATACCAAGATTCAGGAGAATGTACAGTTAACTTGACATCATGATGATAGGATCAAAGATGGAATACTAAGACACCCTGCTGATTCACCCCAGTGAAAGACATTCGATGTCAGGCATCCAAAATTTGGCAACGAACCACGACACATGCGTCTTGCACTCTCAACTGACGGAATGAATCCGTTCGGTATCTAAAGTACCAATCACAGTACGTGGCCAGTGATTTTGTTAGTTTATAACCTTTCACCCGAGTTGTGTATGAAGCGCACTTACATGATGTTATCTATGTTGATATCAGGACCCAAACAACCTGATAACGACATAGATGTATATATGGCTCCTTTGATAGAGGACTTGAAGCTCCTATGGGATGAGGGTGTCTATGTGTATGATGCTTGTAGAAAGGAGAATTTCAAGTTGAAGGCCATGCTGTTTGGAACAATCAATGACTTTCCCGCTTACGGGAATCTATTTGGATATAGTGTGAAGGGGGCCGATGCATGTCCTTGTTGTACCAAGAAGACACATCACATTGGCTTGAGTCATTGTAGGAAAACCGTTTATATGAGACATAGGAGATGGTTGGACCCAACGCATAAGTATAGAACAATGGCTGATGCATTCGATGGCACAATCGAGACAGGTGAAGCCCCACATTTATTGTCAGGTTCGGATGTATTGAATGAGATGAAGAATATCGACACACAGTACTGAAAGACCTTCGCAAAGAGTGTCCCCACTAATGGTTGGAAGAAGGAATCAATTTTCTTTCAATTGCCCTATTGGAAAGAGTTGTATGTTAGACACTTCATTGATCTAATGCACGTTGAGAAGAATGTTTGTGCCAACTTGCTCAATACTCTGCTAGCTGATAAGAAGTCCAAGGATAGCTACAATGCAAGAATGGATATGATTGATATGGGAATAAGAGCATAACTAAAACCTGTGCCTAGAGAAAGGGGTAAACCGTTCTTACCTCCTGCTGCACACACCTTGTCCAACAATGAGAGAAAAGAGTTACTTCAGACACTAAAGGAATTGAAAGTACCAAAGGGTTATTCGTCCAACATACAGAGACTTGTATCAGATGATGGCGTGAGACTGATGAATTGAAATTGCATGACTATCATGTCATCATGGAGACTTTCTTGCCCATTGCAATACGTTGTATCTTGCCTGAAAATGTGTGCATAACCATAACAAGGTTATGTTGGTTCTTCAAGGCAATGAGTAGCAAGGTCATAGATCCTAGAAAATTTCTTGGTTTTCAGAGGCAGATTGTGGGGACGCTCTGTGAGCTTGAGATGTATTTCCCTTCATCATTTTTTGATATAATGGTTCACCTAACAGGTCATTTGGTACACGAGACAAGGATGTGTGGTCCTGCTCGTATGCGATGGATGTATGGTGTAGAGAGATATATGAAAGTGCCTAAAGGATATGTGATGAATATGTCCAGGACGGAGGGATGCATTGTAGAACGCTATTTAGTAGAAGAAGCAATCGAGTACTGGTCTGAATTTATTCCGAATGTTAATGCAATTGGACTTCCAGTTACCCGGTACACCAATAGGATGGATGGTGAAGGCATAACTAGTGGTCAACCTGTAAGTGTTAGTATGGAGGAACTAACACGGATGCACTTGTGTGTACTTCACAACACGATTAACGTGCTTCCTTTTATTGACCTGCACATGCAATCACTTGCTGAGAGAAATCCCACCAGAGATAGATCATGGATTGAAGTTGAGCACAATCGCACGTTTGTTGACTAGTTCAATGGCTATGTAGCAAATATGTTGTCACAGGATAAAGAATCAGTGAATGAAAGAGTTAAGTGGTTATCCAGAATGCCTGATAGACATGTGTATTCATACAAGTGTTATCTTAGCAACGGATACACATTTTATACCAGAGATCATGATGCCACAAGTACAATGCAGAATAGTGGAGTGTCCATTACTGCAACTGCAGGGGATCAATCAAATACTACTTACTTTGGACAGATTGTCAACATTTGGAAACTCGACTATGTTGTTCACCGTCAACCAATCTTCGAGTGTAGTTGGGTGAGGATCCCTATTGGGGTCCAAGTTGAAAGTTCTGGGTTCGTACGCGTTGATTTGAAGAATGTGGGATACAGAGATGACCCTTACATAATGGCCAGTTAAGCTCAACAAATTTTCTATGTCCCCGACCCAGTTAATAAGAAATGGTCCATTGTGGTTCTGTCCAACAAATTTAACAAAAGTTTCCAGATTAGCGACCATGACGATGAAGATGTTGACACAATTGATGATCCTTTTCAGATCATCACTCATTCTGTACCATCTTTCGATGATCCTGCAAATCCACGACCATACCAGAGAATAATTAGAGATGAGGATGAATATGTCAATCCGGGTCTTGTTAACATTTATGGTCATGAACGAGAAAAGTCAACCAAAAAACGAAAAAGAAAAACAAGTGCTAAAAAGAAATGTCTGACTTTATTGAATGTTGTTTCTTCTGCTTTATTAAATGTTGTTTCTTCTGCTTTATTAAATGTTGTGTCTTCTGCTTTATTGAATATTGTTTGTTTTTTGTTTATTAAATGTTATTTTTTCTGCTTTACAGGATCATGTCTTATTTGCCATATCCCGGAGATGATGGAGATGATGATAGATATTCTGATGGAGATCATGGCGCATATGAACATGGTGCATATGATCGACAGCATCCTGATGACTTGAGAGAGTGTGACATTGATGCTCCCACCACCACTAGCAGCTCCGGGGAGAAGCACGCTCGGGGTATTGTCATGATGTCTTCTATTGAGAGAGCTCGTAGCAAGGGGAAAACACTTCAGGTAATTTTATTACAATTGAACAATTTGAAATCGATAATTATATTGATTGAACTCAAGTTGAACCTAATTAAATACTATGTTATTGCAGATATCGTTCAATGAGTTTGGGCAAGCAATAGGAAAAAAGAGTGAGTCGTTGTCCTTCTACCTTGGAGCTGTAGTCAGGAGCGTGATCCCTATCGTGCTGCCAACCAAGGACTGGCGTAGCCCCCAACTGACTCCTTTGAAGGAAAGATTATGGGACGAACTTTCGGTATGTTAATTATATGTTTATTGAAAATTGTTGTATGATTACTAAATTTACTAAATTGTTATGTTATATGCGTATAGACTACATTCAGAGGCCTTGACTACACAAAGAAGAAGCAAATACTGTCGCAAGCTGGAGTAATGGCCAAGAATTTTTGGGCTTGGCTGAGAAGTAACACACGAGATCCGAAAACTAGTCTTTACTCGGCTAATCCACCTCCGGCGTATCAGAATAGCCCTATGGTGGCTCCATACTGGGAGGAGTTTGTGAGTAGAGCTATTGAGGATGATTTCCAGGTAAAATTGATCAATGTCATTTCCTCAATTTCTAATGCCCTAAGCTTTTAAGTGTTTATCATATGTCTATTACAATGTAGAATCGAAGTAAAAACAATCACGAGCATGCCAAGTCGATGGAGGCGCGATATCATGGATCGAACAAAGGTTATGGACGAATAAAAGAAGATATGGTGAGATCAAAATCCTAACTTTTAATTTTTTTTAATATACACTTTTAATATATCTAATAAAGGGAAACGTTCATCACTATCGTAGAAAGAAAAAAGAAGGAAAGCTGGAGAGAATGGGCCTATTGTTACCCGTTTCGACTTATTTCAGACTACCAGAAAGGCTCGAGATGGGCAAATTCACGATTCTAGTGCACAACGTATCATCGAAGAAGCGGTAATCTATCCATTAATTTATCTTTCAATTACAAACTATTATTTCTAAAAAAATAATTAAATAACAATATTTTATTTTTGTGATTCAGGAGCGTCTATCTCAGACCATGACGCCTGACAACATCCGCATTATCGGCCCTGATGATCTGTTTGGATGGGCTATAGGTCGCCAGGAGCATCCCGACCGCTTACGGAGTGTCGGATATAGCGTGACGAAGACATCATTAGCGATGGCACCTGGTCTTCAAGCCATGAATATGGTGGGTATACTTTCGGAACAGGTTGCCAAGTTGACTAAAGATGTGGAATGTTTGAGGTCTGAGAGAAGATCGAGCCATGGAATATCGTCGAGTGGAGGAAGCTGTGAACATAGTGTCGCAAATGCTATGTTTTCGGCTAACCCTAGGGACGACTTTATTGAGGCACTTCAAAACGTCTCTCAGGTATCAGATGTGCATGTCTCGCATTTGTTTTAATTAAAGACTAGTGTATTAAAATTTTCAAACTAAATATCTTATTCGAACAGCCACCGACCTTTTGCTACCTTTATTTGGAGGATTCGGATCGGTTGGTGGCCACAGGAACGTTACACAATAACTCCGGTGGAATAATTCATGGTCGTCCCCTCACTCCGGGTTTTGTGAGGGTCACACTAGATGTACCTGTAATCGGAGAAGAAGATTCATCCGTGCCGAAACCAATAGATGAGGCTGTCACAGTCGGAACAGTGGTTGGGCACTTCATCGAATGGCTGAGCAACTTGGTCTCTCGCACCATGAAGGTAAAATATATGTTATTAAAGTTTATTATCTTATTTGTCGTTCTAATAATGTTGCAAATTGATTGTAGAATCTGCCGACACCACGAAAGCCTAAACAGAAATCACCACAAAAGGATAAAGCGAAATCAAGAGGTGTCGTAGACAGGGAAAGATCGAGGGACTCCACTATTGGTGCGCGCAGACTTGGTTATTCAATGCCTGGAGACTTAGATCACGACGGCACCGTACAGACTATGGTGAGCACGATGGTGGAGTCCAATGCTTTCAATACCCTCACAATTTCGATGAGTGCTCACTTTCATCGGAATTCATTTGAAGAATACATCGTTCAGGAGCATGTGCTTGAAGTCTTGAACGACGAGTGGTTAAGTGCAACCACCATAACCTTTTACCTCAGGTATGTGTTTATTAATTATCAGTATTTACTTTCTAGATAGTTTAATTTTCTTTTTAAATATTAATTAGCGTATATATGTTGTTTAAAGATATTTGGGCAAGGTATATCTCTCCAGAGATGCCCGAGCATGTGGAATGTATTCCTTCGTCTCCCCCCAAGTGTCTTGCTTAATGAGTGATAGGGCACAGAGCATGGAGGGGATAGTTGAACATATGCTGAGTCATACTGGGAGAGAACATCTCATTTTTTGGCCAACAAATGTGGGGTGAGTACAATAAACATTTCGTTAAAATTTGTATTCATAATTTGATATTTGCACATATGCTAAATTTGCAGTTAATTTTAATATTCTTAATATAATATAGGGAACATTGGGTGTTGGTCGCCATAAATATGAATACATTAAGTGTATTTTTTATGGACACAGCTGTGGATGGGGTGGCTGCAAATCGCCCTGATCTCACGTCATTCATGGAAGCGTAAGTTCATTGTTAATATTCTAATATAATGATTTGTTTTACTTTTAAAATTATGCATATTTAATCTATTTTTATTTTTTAATTATAATAATAATAGTGTGATGACGATGTATCAAAGTCGCCTTCCGAATCAAGGCTCAAGATCTAATTTGTCTAAAGTGAGCTGGACAAATATTAAGGTAAATTTAATTTAGTAAGTTATCAAATTAATAGAAAATAATCATAATTGTAATACGTTCTTATAATTGCTAATCAACAGGTTCCGAGGCAACGAGATGGTGCCCATTGTGGACATTTTTTGTGTTGCTATATTGAAGATATAATCTGCGCTTCTCAAACGACGATTTCTAACAATGTAAGTCAATTTATCGACTTATTTAAATTATTATTGATTGAATAAAAATTCATATACTATATATCTAACTATATTGATTGATCGTTGTTTGCAGTTTGTCTATGAACGTCCGCTCAAGACTTACTCCAACAAAAGAATGGAGAAATGGAAAAGAGATTGGACGAGATACCTTTACAATCGATTTTTGTATATTTTTAATTAAAGTGGTATAACTTTTGATAGCATACATGTAATTAACTTATATATTTGTGATGATACATATTTCATGTTTTTGGTGTATATTGGACGATATATATATATATATATGTGTATGTTTATTTATTTGATGTTTTGGTATTGAACGTATATATATTATAGTGGTATATGTTTTGGTTTTGTATAAACAGGATTTTTAAAATATATATTAATTATAAAAAAAAATTGTATTGGACATCGGTCTAACTAATATAATACAAAAATCGATTAAAAAATATATATATATTAGACAGCGATTTTTAACCGCTGTCCAAGTAAGAAGCTTGGACAGCGGTCGAAAATCGCTGTCCAAAGGTGTATCTTGCAATGCGGTTCATAACTGCTGTCTAAGGTCTACTTTTTAGACAATGATTTAAAATAAATTGTCCAAGCTTGATAACAGCATTTGGACAACTTTATTATAACCACTCTCTAAGGGCTATTTTAACAGTTGTCCAAGACCAAATGTGTATTAGTGGTAGATTGTTGGTGGGCTAATGAGCTTCTTCATCTTCTTCCTCGCGTGCACAGCCGGACGTGGTCAGTTTTCCTCTTCTTCCTCTTCTCTTCTGGCAAATCTCATGGGCTTTCTTCTTCCTCGTTCGTGCCCTAATTTTCTTTTTTGCTCCGATTATTGGATGAAATAAAATTGTTCAATTTGAATTTTGGTATGAATTATGTGAGAAGAAGAGAGAGTATGTGTGTGGTGTTTGGATTACCCCTCAACACAAAGTGTGTGATGAAATTCAGATCCTTCTGCACTCTTTTCACGCAGTTCTGTAAATCTGTAATTTTGAACTGAAGATTTTTTTTGCGTTTGTACTGGTTTTTGTTCATGTGTAGTAACATTATTTTGCTCATATGGTAACACTCTTTTTGTTCATGTAGTAACACATCAAGTTGCTCTTTAAATCTGTAATTTTGGACTGTTGATTTCTTTTCACGCTTGTACTGGTTTTATTTATGTGGTAACACGTTTTTCTTCATATGGTAACACGTTTTTTTCATGTAGTAACACATGTTTTTTTAGTAATATGTAACACTGTTCATATATCGTCGTAATACTATGTGAATACTCATGTGTTACCATATGAACAATAATGTGTTACCTTGTGACCCATGTTACCTTATGAATATTTATGTGTTACTATATATTTTATTATATGTTACGTAAGATATGAAGTTTTTTCAATATAACAATATAGTAACACTTGTACGTAGGTGTAGTAACATACAAAAATTTGACAAAAAAAAAAATTATGTGCTCATTAGGAATTGAACCTACGACCACATACATTAACAATAGACTTGAACCACTAGACCACAACACATATTTGATAAAAATATCCTTCTATAAATATATATCTGCCTGCGCCCACACCAGCCCACAACCCTTACCTGCCCACCCTGCCCGTGCCCTACCCGACCCGCCCGCCCAAACCCGCAAATTTGAGACTATTTTTACCTTATTTATGTTGTATTGTATATAACACTAGTTTACAATATTTCACACAAGATCTTCTCTCAAACTTGTAACAAATGAAAACAAAGACATATATAAATTATTAAATAGTTATAAATTTTAAGAAAGATGCGGGTTTTTAATCTTATTAAATAATATACTGAATTTTATAATATTTTTATGAAAAATTAAAATTTCTAGAGAGACTAGTGGCCCTAAAACTGGGCCGTCCTTGATAATTAGACATCTTAACATAACGCTCCCATAAATATGCAGTTCCATTCGTCTGTTAGTTTTTTTGATGGAAAAAAAGCTATGGGACCACTTTTGTTAGAAAAATGACAATTTTCATAGCCTCAAATTCACATGGGATCAAAAGTTTAATTTACTCGTATGAGTTTGGGCTTATTACATTTTGAAACTTTGGGCATTAATTAAATACAAAGCCCAACTATTAAATTGAAATTCACTCCATTCCGCAATCTGCATATATATCTTCACAGAATAGGTAACGACAGTAAGCAAAACATCATACATATAAATTGCAAACGAAATATAACTACAACATCATATATGATATGTATCATTAACTAATAAATTGGAAATTGTCATTACAATCAAGTTTCTTCATTCATCTCCTGTTAGCGTCCTACGCCTAGTGTTCACCTCTGTTGCTGATGTTATTTTGGCTTTGATTTTATGGAGATTAGCACTTACTTGTATCATGTCAATTCTTTCGTGCTGCGAAAACGCTAAACATTTCATAACCATCTCCAAAATAGACAACACGCATTTCTCCTTTGCATTCAAATGTTGATCTTCCGTTGATACCAAACCAGGGGCCACGATTTCGCTTATTGCATTATCTCGTAATGCTTCCTCCACCCAATTCTTCAAGCTCATTTCTTCATTGAACATATCATTCGTCGGCTTCTTTTGTGTAAACATCTCCAACAACAATATTCCGTAGCTGTATACGTCTCCATTTGTGGATACTTTTCCTTCCGATCCATACTCTAAATTTTATCATCATCAAGAATAAAAAAAATCAAATAATTCAGCTTTGAGAATATATAAATTGAATAAGAATCTCAATATTAATTATACATCACCTGGTGCGGCGTAACCAATAGTTGCCAAAGTTGTCGTGTGAGTCATAACCTCCCCTTCATCAAAAAGCTTGAAAATCCCAAAATCGGCCACATGAGCGGTCATATCTTCGTCCAACAAAATATTGCTCGGCTTTATATCACAATGAACGACGGGAAATGTATGACCATGATGAAGATACTCCAGGGCTAATGCATCATCTATAGCTATATTCAATCTTTGCACCAGATTTAGAACATAGCTACCACTGTGTAACCATTTTTCCAGGCTTCCATTCGGCATGTATTTGAGAATAAGTGCTCTAAACTCTTGATTAGTACAACAACCGATTACTTGGAGTAAGTTCCTATGCCGATTAGAGCTCAATATCTCACTCTCGGTATCAAAGCTCTTTGTAGCTCCTTCTAACTCTAAGTTAACACTTTTACTGCAATATTTAACCCATCAGAAAGTGTCGCCTTGTACACTGAACCAAAACTTCCTATTCCAAGTAGATTCGTTTCACTGAAAGAAGCCGTCCCACGCACAAGTTCTTTGTATGATATTCTTCTCCGAACAAAATTCCCAAGTGAAGTATCAACAACTGGAGGTATTATTATCTGCTTGCGTCGCCTTATGAGAAAAACTACGATGAGCACCACAATGGTAGCTGCGACCAAGGGCGGCAAAATAAGTTTGAAAAAGATCAGAGACTTTGACCTTCCGTGATATTTCGGGCATGGTGGCACTCCAAATTTTGTTGCACCGCACAGAGCAGAGTTGTGTACAAAAGATTGAGCAGTGGAGTTAGCAATTCCATTTGGAATCTCCCCTTTCAATTTATTGTAAGAGACGTTGAAATACTGGAGATCGTGGAGGTGTTCTAAAGACTTTGGGATGAATCCAGAAAGATTATTATTGGATAAATCCAATTTGGTTAAGCCTATAATCTTTCCTAGTGATTCTGGGATGGATCCCTAGAGCTTATTGTTCGACATTAATAGAATTTGCAACGAAAGACAACTGTCAATTACGGTCGGAATATCACCAAAAAACTGGTTAGAGGACAGGTCTAGTTGAAAGATTTGCTTCAAATTCCCAATTTGAGATGGAAGTTGACCACTCAAATAATTTGAGGACAAATTTAGAGTCAAAAGATCCTCAAGATTCCACAAATTGGGAGGTATGGTGGAGCCCAACTTGTTTGAATCTAAGTAAACTGTTCTGAGGGATTAAACTTCACCTAAACAATCAGGTATTGGACCTGTAAGCATATTCCCACTCAAGTCCAACGTCTCCAAATTACTCATCTTACAAAGGTCTGCAAAGACATCCCCTTGCAATTGATTATTATAAAGAAATAATCCCTGAAGTTTCTGTAAATTCCCCATTCTTCTTGGGATGGATCCTGTAATCTGATTTCCACTCAAAGATAATAATATCAAGCCACTCAAGTTTCCGATTTCGGATGGAATAACACCCTTAATGTTGCATACATCTGCTTTAAAATACTGAAGAGAAATCGAAAAGTTACCAATTGAAGTTGGGAGAATACCATTAAGTGGATTGTCTCTTATTTCCAAGCGCTTTAAATACCGACAATTAGTTAATGAGGAGAGAAATCCCAATTCATGAGATGGGGATTCTGCTCCAGTTAGCTGATTTCCCCAAATATAAAGTTTCTGTAAGAGTCCTAAATTACCCACTGAATGAGTTGTTTTGCAGGGCCAAGATGGTAAGTTTTGAAGCATTGCTAGTGATAAAACTTGAAATTTCCCCGCTCAATTTGTTGTTCCCCAAATAAAGCTCTTTCAGATTGTAAAGTGAAAATCTGTTGCCAATGTTTGAAGGAATAGTGCCAGAAAGCTGATTCATAGAAAGATATAGGTACTCCAAGGCTGATAAATTGAAGATGGAAGACGGTATGGAGCCTGATAAGAAATTGCCTCCCACATTTCAGTAATCCAGGTGTACGTACCTCATAGATTGGAAACCAAGTTTACTTAAAATATTGAAACCGCGCTGGACAATACAATTTTCATCAATTTGAGAAAACAATTAATTATTTAATATTTTTTTAAATTTTCAACTCATGAGAAATAAATTAACTAGTATATTTAATATTTTTAACCGATTTCTTACAATTATTTATTTTTTTAATTTCTACATTCAACTCTTAAGCACCTTTATTAATTGTTAATTCACAAATGTTTTAGATATTCTTATATACTTAAAGCAGCTATTATTATTATAATTTCGAATATATAAGATATTATTTGATTGGAGAATTTAGGGGATGACAAAAAACTTTTGGATTACATCTTGAACTAGTTAATCATAATTAAGAAATTATAAATAAAATGAACCATAAGAATTATGAGATGAAGGAAATATAAAGAGGCAAAAATTTAACAACATAACATAACTTAGCATTCCCTTTCTTTGACAAATCAATTTCGTAACTATTCAAAGATTGATAACACGTGAATATATACGACATACCTGTAAAGTTGTTATCACGAAAGTTGAGGAACCATAAAGCGGTGAGATATCCAATTTCTTTTGGTATGCCACCTGCAAAATTTATTATGAGAGTATAAATCAAAAGGCCTTGGATTCCAATATATATACCTAAATCCTAAATTCTATATACAATATCATGCATTTTAGACATGGGTAGACTATGTGTATTTAAATTCATTAACAAATTCATGTAATTAGTTAATATGATTTTGACTTAAATAAATACATGTATTTTGATAGTACAAAATACACGTATACACTAATTAGACGAGTTATTAAGTACACACAAGTTGAAGGATGCATTGATTAACCATAAATTAAGATGTTTGTGAATCGGCCATAGATAAATATTTTAGGCAATGTTAAACTTATTAAAATTATATACCATTTTTTTATAAATAATATCATTTATTTTTATATGGAGGCATAAATCCTTAAAACGAGATCGAAAAAATGTATGATTTATTATAATATAGAGTTTATTCCTATTTATGACTAATCACGGGTCGGGGCCTTGATTTTTTATTACTATAATAAAGAGGTTATTCCTGTACATGTCAAAAACAAAAAAAATCATGAAAGAAAGAAGACCACTTGACCGGACGACCTATGTAATGTGGATTACTTGTATACCGAGCTAGTCTGTTGACTGAGAAATTCGCCATATTAAACCACATTAAATCTTATTGCCATTTTTTTTTCTTATTATATTATTTAAAAAATATATAATTTTCTCAAATTTTATTAATTTTTCTTTGAGTATTAAATAAGTTTCACGTTATTTTGGTAATTAACATGTTAATCAAACAAAGTTATATTTTATTTTATTTTTTGTTTTATATTTTCACATTTTGATTTGTGTCTTGAAATACTAATATACATAGACAATACTTTTTTAAAAATATTATCTGATTTTCTATAATAATATCTAAGATAATCGTTTTACTTATTTCTTGTAATTAGTAGTATTTTTTAAAATTATTTTCAATTTTAAATTTTTAAATAACTTCATATTTCTTTTGGTAATTTTCATATTAAATATTTTAGATCATTCTCAAATACATTTAAGATCTCAAATTTTATTATTCTTTCTTTGATTATTAAATAAGTTTCGCGTTGTTTTGGTAATTATCATGTTAATCAAACAAGGTTATATTTTAATGATTTTTTGTTTTATATTTTCACATTTTGATTTGTGTCTTCAATATATATATATACTAATATAAATAGAAAATACTCTTTAAAGATTTTATCTAAGATAATTGTTTTACTTATTTCTTGTAATTATTAGTGTTTTTAAAATTATTTTCAGTTTTAAATTTTTAAATAACTTCACATTTCTTTTGGTAATTTTCATATTAATTAAATATTTTAGATCATTCTCAAGTACATTTAAGATAATCTTCATAAAAATTTAATTTATCTAAATTGATATAATATTTATATTTGGTTTAATTTTTTTTGTGATTAGACAATTATTGGGTAAATTGCAGAAGTGGTCTCATGTCAATTTGTCCTCATGAAAATGGTCCATTTAAAAAAAAAATGGTTCCATAGGATTTTACAGGCAAAAAATAAATGAATTTTTGGGACCAATTTTTTTTTTGACAATTCTCTTGAGACCAAAAGTGTTAAATAAAAACAAAAATTGAACAATTTCTACAAAAAAAAATGACCAGAAAAAAAAGTGAGACTAAATATGCAAACACAAAATTTCACATGGGACCACTTCTGCAATTAACCCGACAATTATTAGACAATATTGAATGTTTGTGCCAGATTATGAAGATGCAACCGAACACATTTTGGCCCAATCCTCAACTTCACATTATTCATGTTATTTCTTCTAAAGTAATCTCGGTTAATTATTGTTTTTATGTTTTTGTTAAACAAATAAATAATTAGGTTTAAGTTGTTATTTACCTGTACTATTTGTGATTTCTGTTTGGACCTAAGAACCTCACTTTTGTGCTTAGTGAATTTTGTTTATCTTAAATTTGGTTAAATAATGGTTGTTCTTTGAATGACTATTAATCGTTTATTTTTTTTGGCACAAAATACTGATTTTGTTTTTAACATCAGTTGAGACCAAATTGGGGGAGTTTTTTTGATGTTGTGATCTATGTTGCGACACATGTTGATACAACATTCTGAACGATATCCAAATTTGCCCTTTCTCTTAATGCTAACTCCAAATGATTAGATGTTATTCTCTATGTTCCTTAGGTTGCATGTTGACGGAGAATTTTTTTTTTTGATCCCACAACTTTCCTGTAATCAATTTTTTGTCCTAAAAAATTTAACTATCCAATTTTGGTCCCATAACTATCTCGATTGTCCAATTTTGGTCCAATTTTTACTGAAAAATAGAAAATTTTATCATTTTCAGTCATGCGCAAGTCACCTAACAATTAAAAATGCGGGTTTCCGAGCTCGTATCTGATGTGGACATTGACTGGTAAAAGAAAAGTTCATTTTTCTAAAAAATAGAAAGAATAGGAAAATTTCTCCCAAGTGCGGAAAAAATGAATTTTTAACGTCCACGTCAACTACGAGCTCGGAAACCCCAATTTTAACCGGCATGTGACTTGTGTGTGGTGAAAAAAAGACAAAATTTTATGCTTTTTGGCGAAAATGAGACCAAAATTGGACAATCGAGATAGTTATGGGACCAAAATTGAAACGTTAAGTTTGTTGGGACAAAAAATAGATTACAGGAAAGTTATGGGACCAGGAAAGTTTTTTTTTCCAGATTGACGACTAGGTGGTTATCTAGTCAAACGGTTGCAGATTATAAGAGCGAGAGTTGAAAAGATTGTGAGTTGTTTTTTTCAAGTTCATGGAGTTAAGTGTTGAAGGTTTTTTATGTGAACGAGGGTTTTGGGCCCAAGAATCCGTGCAAGATTCTTCGCAAAATTGTCTCATATTTACCAAAGATATTGTCCCATATTTTACAAGATTTGACAAGATCGTCAAGATTGGCAAGATATGCAAAATAGTCCTAAATTTATTGCTTTATTTATTATTTTCTTTTTTTATCCTCTAATTTCGTATTTATTTAGTTGTTAGATGGATATGCTAGATTTGGTCCTTTTTAGATTAGGGTTAGTCCTTTTTTGTTCTTCAAATACTTCACGCTATTCTTAATTTTTTAATCAATCAATGAATATTATAACTTTTCTTTGGTACCTTTATCAAAAACCAATTGTTCTCCTCGCTGGCCTAAGTCAGGACGTCGATTTTATCGTGTTTTCTATTTGATCTCCTGCTAGCCTGCGCTAGGGCGACGAATTTATCGTGTTCCCAAATCGCAGGTTCTCATCAATTTTTTAGGACATTCAAACTACCCTAGTGGAGGAGAAATGCAGTTGAGTTCGAAGTTTATAAGTACAAGCTTGCATTAACCATCAAAACTTTAAGAAAATATTCATGACACAAACTATCGAGTGCTTAGTGCATCTAGGAGCGTGAGGGTCGATATTATCCGTTTGTGTTGGTTAAATGTCTAACAACATTCCAATCAACACTGGTTCTTTTTATCTTGTATCGAATAGGATTGCTACCATACTTGTAGAAAGATTGTTCAGAGAAGTGTGTTTTTACACACTATACTTTTTAAAGACTTGTAAAAGGTCCTTGTTAGTGTTACTACCCGTTACATTGAAATTTTTAGCCATGGGACTCATATAGACTGAATTAAGTCTATACAAAATTGTGAATTCATTTGCAAAGTGTTATTCAGTATTCCGTTGTTACACGTTGTCATGTATGTTTGTATAATATGTTTGACAACGCTCTGTAAAACACACACAAACTTTCAATAGGGTCCCACAATTACTACATTCCTTAATTACTTGAAATTTTGTTACCTTAGCTTGTACGCAAACATATATGGCAAACAAATCTCCAATTCAAATCCATGCCATAAATAAGAATAAACATAATCACTCTGAATGTACTGATACTTAGAAAACAATCATTAAATAATGTCAAGTTAAATATACCTGTTAAGTGATTAAAATGGAGACTTAGATATTCCAGAGAACTGAGATTTCCAACTTCTTTTGGTATGTGACCTGTATCATATATGAATGCATATTTACCGGCAACACAATGAGAGACCGCAAGTGTGCTTGGTCTATGTGGGTAGAAAATGACCAATTTAAATTAATATGAAGACTCTATATTATATGACAAAAATTTGCGTAGACTTGGTTCATAGTATGAACCCGGGTAAAACCTGACCCATATACTACATAGCGCGTCAGATATAAACCAAGCCCATTCTTGGTGTTTAGATGGCATTGAGGATTCTCTGGGTCATATGGCATGGGTGAAAAGTTGAAAACTTTAAGAATGAGAACCAAGCAATTTGTTCCTAAATGAGGTAGATGGTGAAAGAGGAGAGCTTCTCAAATAACCCCCCTTTTTTTGAAAGGTAATCAATTACAATAGTTCTCTAAGCTAATCAATTACAATAGCTCTTTCTACCATCGGGCATGTGGCAACATCACTTCGTCTTGCTGTAGATTAGAACTGCAATCACCACAAGAGGGGACCACCAAATCGCAACCGCATCGCAACTAAAACCATAACCACCACAAGAAAGGGAACACAACCCCACCACAAGAGGAATAAATTTTCCCTCTCCGTGTCTAAAACCTAAGACCTCGGGTCTCAGGTGGTGGAGCTCTAATCACTTGAGCTATGGGTAGATTACTTTGGCAAGATAAAGAAGATAAATAATGGGGTGTGTCAAATCCCATAAATGTTGTTGATTATGATTCTAAGAAATTAGAGAAGTAAAAAGGACATGTAATTCCCTAAAAAAGTTGTTGATCGTGGAGATGAGACTGAGGACTCTGAAAAAGCTTGAGCAATGGTGAAATCATGGCCAATAGAGAGCTCAGAACAAAAGGAATGAGTGATCCATCTCCTGATGCTAAGAATTTTGCTGCAACACCTAAGGTAAAACCTGAGGAAGGATCAGAACCATCTTCTGAGAAAGAGCTTGTTCCAGATTCTGCTGATGAATCCACTGGTGATGAGGTACCTCTCTATGAATCTGATCGAGATGATAGAGTTTATAATAATAGGAAAAGTAAGATTTTTAAACGTTTGAGGAAAATGTATATAGTGGCTGAAAGGGTGATTAAGAAATCTGATTTTGAATCTACGAACATGATAAGTTTCTTATAAGAAACATCACTGGTGTTTTCTCTAGAATATGCTAAACAATATTTTATAGATTGGATTGTTGAGTTCTATGCTAATTTGAGACCAAGTGCTGGCAATGAGTTGTCTTCAAATTATTTGATTGTTGAGTTTTATGCTAATTTCAGACCAAGTGATGGGAACGAGTAGTCTTTAAATTATGGGGAAGTTCAATTTAGGAACAACACAACTGTCATAAATCCTGAGCTGGTTAATAGGTTTTTGAGGACTAGACGTATGGATGAAGATAGGATTGATAATATCAATGAGGTTTTAGCTATGTTAACTAGTGGAAAGCATATTGTCTGGAGTTATCAATTTCCTGCTGCTAATTTGACATCTCTGTACTCAATCCTGTATAAACTAACTGTTACAAACTGGTTGTCATCAAAGAACTCTACAATTCTCACTAAGGATCAAACATTTTTTGTTGTACAAAATTGTTCAGCTGAATAAGTTTGATTTAGGTCAAACTATATTTAATAATATGATGCCTTTTCCTCGGAAAGATATTAAGAAAGAGATATTGTCATATTCAAGTTTAATTGCACATTTAAATTTTCTGGAAGATAAGGAGTATGACAGGCACAACGAAGAGCAGATTAGTGGGTTTGTACCTAATTTTGATATCTTTGCCTTTTTAAGAGCAAGTGACAGAGTGATTGATTTGCATATGATTAGCCTCACAAGGAAAAAGCCGAATGTTGCCCATCCTGTTGGCTACATTCCTTACATCATGTAGGTCCCGAACGGGTTTTCATGAGGGCAGAAGTCTGGAGGGGAGGGGTGAATAGACTTCTGAAAACTTTTTGTGCAAGATTGGGTGTGATAACAAGTTGCCTGATCAGAGTGCGTGTGAATCAGTTTGGACTGATATCCAACTTACTGATCGCCTGATGGCAGATCAGTTAGGTGTCTATCAGTTTAACTGATGTGCGGAAGCTAAGTTTTAACCCGTGTGAAAAATCAGTTTTAACAAATCAGATTTCTACTTATCTGTTTTCAATCAGATGACAAAGTGTCAAGCTGATCAAATCAGTTGCTTGATGCAAAACTGATCCAGACTCAGAATATGTATGCATTATCAAATCAGGTAGTGTGCTATAGTGTAAGGTAGGTAATCAGATAAGCACACAAGATTTTTATAGTGGTTCAGACAACCAGTCCTAAATCCACTCTTCCCTATCAGTAGGGGCACCAACTAAACCAACTGGACTTAGTTTAATATGTTAGTACAACACAATACAACAAATGTTTAAGGAGTTCTCACTCAACTGATCCCAGAAATCAGAAACTAGAAACCCTAGTCTGAAATCTTGCAAAACAAACTTAACCTAACTTTTGGGTTTGGGTATAAGATTTGTTGTTGTTCCAATTGGAAATCTATCCTAGTATTTATATAGTCTAAAGCTAAAGGATAAGATTTCTATGCTAAGAACTATGGGATGAACACTTAGAAATTTTCTCGAATTTGTGTTCTTCGTGCGGAAATTGCTATAGCTTGAGCTTGATGATAATTTCCGTATTTTCACTATGAATGATGATCCCATATTTATAGACCATGAAATCAAATAACCGTTGGAGAGCAATTTGAATTTCAGGCTATTTTGGTAGCTTGTAGGCTTGATTTGGCGTGCTCAGGAAGGCCATGCCGTCTTCGTGCATATTTGTCCTTTGTAGTCGTTCGCCCTGATACGCCATATCTTGCAATGTTAAATTCGTACATACGTGTCGATCCCTTATTGGCTAGCAAGGACACTTATTCGGCGTCTTCGTAAAGCCAACTATGTTGACATTCTTCTGGTCTGATTTACATCGTATGCCTTGGATAAGTAGTTATGCTTATCACTTTTTGACTAGCCTTGAACTGATCAACATCTCTACTGATCAGTCGCCTTGAGTCTACTGATATGGTTGTCTTAGCTTCAACTAATCGACTATGCTGATGTCTTTGTAGAATAAGTCTTCTGGTCTGCTGCGTCTTCAGATAATTTCTTCTGATTCTCGCTACTGATCTTAGCTGCTGATCATTGCTGCTGATCTTCGCTGCTGATCTTGACCTGAAGTGCATTTTGAGTTCCCCCTCAAAATCTGACCTAGTCTAATTCATCAGCTGTCTAACATGTTCAGCTGGTTTCCTATCATATCATCAGTCGACTAATCAGGTTCGACTGGTCCTATTACAACTGTTTTGGAACTTCCATCAAAACTATAAATTTCTCAACAATTTCCCCCTTTTTGATGGAACCAAAACATTTACCAGAAAGTATGCTGAACAATGTTAAAACTTAAAGTAAAAGAGACAGTAAATCAGAAGACAAAGAGAGTTTGTCTTAAGATCAGAAAAGTAGGATTCTCATTAATAAAAACAACTTTACAAGTACAAAATAATCAAATCCTATTCTGATCTTTACAAAGGTAAGTCTTCTGATTTCTTTAGTATCTCTCTTCCTCAGGAACAACACACATTTCAAACAGCCTTGCCTTGATTTCTGCTACCTTGCTTTCTTCAAAGATATCATCTTGTGTCAGGCACATGTTTAGCGTAGCATTGAAGGCAATCTTGTCCAGCTTTCCATCTGCAGTCTTCTTATACTTCATGATCTCGACTTTGGGGACAACTGGTATGCAGCTTCGCTTCATGGCCTCCCTCATGACATTCTCATAGAATACTGGATGTTTGTTACTCAACCAATCTCTGAATATTTCATTTATTTCGACATTGGTTGGAATAACCTAATTGATGTACGCCGAGATATACCATTCTCCTTTAATCTTCTTCCATTCAGCAACCATGTTCCTATATGGCTTCACAATCACATCCACATCACCATCCAGAATATGCTCAATGAAATGTGAACCTTCACCAGTTTCATCAACGAGTCCTTTCTTTTTCTTTTGCTTGTATACCTTGTCAAGACTCGATGCTTCTTCCATCCTTCTCTTCCTATCCAGCTCAGCTTTTCTCAACTCTTCAGCTTTTCGTTTCTCGGTAAGATCCATCACTTTCTTATTTTTCTGATCAGCAACTTTCTTTCCCTTCTTTACTGATCTTGCCTTTTCGTCTGATTTTGTCGAGGAAGAGATGCCTTACGTTTCTTCCAATGTTGCAGCTGTTTGAGCATCCTTCTGAATCCTTTTCTTGCCAAGCTTTATCTGGATGCCAACCACAAAATTTTCCACCTGGTTGAGCCTGTCCTGGACTTCAGCATCTTTCTCTTCTTCCCCCTTTTTGGTTCCCTCAAAAAGTGTCTTCAATTCAGTGCCGAGGTTACCAATGGATTGGATAAGAGATTGCTGCATAACCTTCATAGCAGGAGACTCAATACCAATATCAGTTCGAACCTGGTCAACAACTGTCAGCATAGACGTTTGGGCAGTATCCACCACATTGTTGACCTTGCTGAACAGAGTGTCGAGCTTATCAGCAGAAGAGTTGACCCGCTTGGTTGCTTCAGAAAGTTCATTTTGCATTTTGGTCAGCTGGGCCATCTTTTCATTCATCATCTAAGTGAATTGCTGATTTCTGGTTTCTTCAATCTTTGCCATGCGCTTGTTTACTTCGACCATCTTGTCAGCAGTAGTATCTCTCATCTCTTCAGATATACGCATGCAATGAGATGATACATGCTCTCTCTCAGTGCGGATGGCTTTCTCAATCTGACGGGGAACGAAGAAGCTGACATCGTCCCTGAACATGTGCGCCATATTAACCCTGAAAGAATTCTTGATATACTTCATCAGATTCTCTTCAAATGATGGAGTGGTTTGGAGAATCTGCACGACCTGAGATACTGATATCGAGGGGCCTTCGACCTCCATTTCTTCAGCTTGACTAGCCCCAGCAGTTATGTCAATGAAATGTTCGGCTGATTGTGCCTCAACTGATGGGGACTGTGCCGCATCTTCCACATCAGCGTCATCGACAACTTCTACAGGCTCCTCAATAATTCGAATCTACTTTGATGTCTGCTCTGTGTCAGCCATTTGCTCAAATACCTCCTCGATACTGATTGGGCCAACATCAGCAACCTCTTCTTCATCATTAGAATGTTGCATCTTTCTCATTGCCCGGCTGTACTTGACCATCTTGTGGGTCATTTCTCTATGAATGGGGGTATCTGGCATACCCAACTATCTTGTGATCAACCCAACAACAACATCATCGGACATAAGATCAGGTGCAGTTTCAATCCCAACAATTTTCCTCATTTGCAGCTCATAGTCCAAAAATGGATAGATTCCACCCTTCTGCTCCAACACCGCCCCAAAGTCCCTCAAACTTCTTCAACCCGATGTCCTTCCAGGTAAGCACATCTAGCACTATAGCTTTAGCATCAGGCTTGAGGACAAGCTCCGGGTATCATTCCTCAATCATCTTCTCCAAGCGCCTTCTGATGATTTTTTCAGTATAGGACAAGGCTTCTGCTTGTGGAGAAGATGATGGGAGAGGAGGAGACGACACAACAGATTCTAGCACTGCTTGTATTGGCTCAATGTTTTTTAGAGCCTCAGGATCAGGTGATGAGACCTCCAGATGAGCAGAATCAATAGAGGTCTGTAGAGCAGTAGGAATTGGCTCAGTCCGTTCAGGGCCCTTTAAAGCTTGTCCTTGGCCTTTGGGCAGCCTACTGATCGAAATGCGATCATCATCCGAATCAGAGGACTCATCCACCAGTACCGTCTGCTGCTTCTGTTTGCCTTTGCCAGTAACCTCTGTTACTGGTGCAGATTTTGCCTTCTTTGCAGCTGGCTCTTGGAAAACAACCCCTTTCTCTAGTTTCCTGCTGGTTGCCTTCCGTTTCTGACCACCCTTCCCAGCCCTTCGGACTTCAATTGCTGATTTAACAGCAGCTTCTGCTACGTCATCAGCTGGGCCAGGTATCAGACTGTTGACGATCAACATTTTCTTGTGAGAGGGCTTGTAGGGGATCATCTCATCCTCACTCCACTCCCTGTCCCTCATAAGGTCAATAAAGATAAGAGAGACCTTGTGCAGTAGGGTGATTTTTGCAGAGAGAATGACTCTCCCTTCTTCCACCACAGACTTATCTGATTCTTCCAACAACCTCCTCTTCAGAAACCCAAGCCAGTTGATCTTTGCATTATGGATGATGGCAGTCATAATCCTGGCTTTCTCTTGGGTGACCGCATCTAGGCTGTAGGTAATGCCCACAATTACCTTTTGGACAATATCGAACAAGAGTTGATATTTTCTCTTTAGCATTGATTTCTTGAAACCCTTGGAGTGATGAGCATCCGCTGGGCGTAGAAGATGTTTAATGACAGCACTTTCCTTTGAGGCTAGATACTCGTCGAGCATGATGCCATCTGCCGGAGCTAAGAGTCTGAAGATCCTATACAAATCGTCGTCCGTTATTTCCAAATGCTCTCCCTGGATCTTCGAATAAAGTACCCCTTCATGGTCTCTCAGATTGTAGAGGAATTCAAGAGCCCCATCCAATAAGATTGAATCCGCACTCGCAGAACAGTACGTTTTCAATCCACAGTCCTTTAGCATCATCAGGATTTCAAGTGACTCGGGATCCGTGGTAGTCCAAAAATCGACGCATCACTCTTCGATAATCTCATCGGCAAAGTTTCTGAAGATTGGATCTTCAGGTTCCGGTGAGGCATGAGAGGATGAGTGGGCAGTCTTTGCAACCTGTCGCACTTTGGGAGCCATTTCTGCAAAATTTAGAGAGTTTAGAATTGAGTTTCTTATGTATATCACCCCAAATTTGAAAAGAGAAACCTAGATTATTTACCAGGTATAAATACGCAAGAGATATTAAAAAAAATGGCGTATGTTTGAATCGCAGAAAATGTTTGAGCTTTGCGTAAAATTTGGAGAGAAATATGAATGTTTGTGAAGTGTGCAAATGGTGAATGAGGGTTTTTAGAAAGGAGAGGGAGATAAAAGGTTTTCGAATCGGAACCGAAATTTCATATAATCTAGATCAATGGTCCAGATTAAACGGTTTAAAATAATTGAAAATCGTGCGGTGAGATAAAACAATAGGTAGCATCTTTTTGGATTTAAAACCACGTAATTAATGTATTTAATACATATTCCTCGCGTCCGCATTAAATGCTCTGCAGGACTTGCGTCATTAAAGTATGTGTACAGTAAAAGCGAACAAGGCTTAGATGAATGCATATGATTAATCAGTAAGACAAAGAACATAAATGCGTATCTGGTTGACTGATATTGCAATCAGTCAATACCACTTGAAGTCTGACTGATTTTTGTTGATCTTAGTTTTTGCCTAAACCTTAATATTTCCCAACAATGTCCCACTTATCTTATCAGGTTCCTTCTGATCCTTTCTGATCAGTTGATGTTCCCCCTTCAACTGTTAACCCTTTTCTGATTAGTCCCTGACTAATCTTTTCTGATCAGATGAGATTCCATTACTCAATTGATCCTCCTTATCTGGTCAGTCTCTTAACCAACTAGTCTTGGAGACCAGTCCACCAAACATTTCTGGTGCACTTTCTCCTAAGTCCAGAAGTCCTAGCTCATTACATAGTTCTCTGAATATTACTTCATCTAGTGCCTTGGTTAAGATATTAGCTCTCTGCTTATCAGTATGGATCTTTTCCATTCTGATGTTCTTCTTTTCCACATGATCTCTTATAAAATGATGTCTGACATCCACATGCTTGCATCTTGTATGTAGAACTGGATTCTGAGTGGTTGCAATAGCACTATTACTGTCACAAAATATGGGCACATTCGTAGCTACAATGTTATAATCCTCACCGCCGACTAAGCGAGAGCGATTGGGAAAACAACTTTTCCTCAAGGGTCATATATTCTCGCTTCAAGAGTAGTAGATGTGGCAACATAGTCCGCTTTTTGAAAACCAAGAGATCGGGCCATTTCCTAAGAACCCATGTACCGAGGTTGATTTTTTCCGCTTATTTCGCAACCTCCATAATCGTAATCGAAATACCCACTAAGCTCTAGATTATCATCTGATGGGTAGAATAAACCAAGGTTTACTGTCCCCTTTAGATACTTAAAAATCCGTTTAGCTGCTTCCAGGTGGCTTTGCATTGGATTTGCTCGAAATCGCACATACACCTCTTTTGCCAAAAGTTATATCCGGTCTGGCCGGCGCGTCGGTATAATAAAAGATCCAATGAGAGCTCTGTATTCTTTCTGATTAGTGTTCTGACCATTCTCATCGGGATCCATCTTGAATCCAGTCATCATAGGAATTTTGGCTTCCTTACTGTTCTGAATTCCAAACTTAGCCAATAAATTCCTAGTGTACTTTGCCTGATAGATGAATATCCCTTCTTTACTTTGCTTAACTTGTAGACCCAGAAAGTAATTCATCTGACCCATCATGGACATTTCAAATTTCCCTTGCATCAGCTTGCTGAATCTTTCACATAGGCTCTTCTTAGGATATCCGAAGATGATATCGTCCACATAGATCTGAACCATCAGAATATCTTCACCATATTCTATTCTGAATAAGGTTCTATCTATTACTCCTTTAGTGAATCCACTATCTATCAAGAACTGAGATAGTGTATCATACCAAGCTCGAGGAGCTTGTTTCAGGCCATAAAGAGCTTTTCTTAAACGGTACACACCCTTTTTTTTCAAAGCCAGGAGGTTGTTCAACATAAACTTCCTCAGCTAGTACCCCATTTAAGAATGCACTCTTTACATCCATATGATACACAATGAACCCTCTCAGGCAAAGATATGCCGAAAACAACCGAATGGCTTCGGTGTGAGCGGACCGTGCAAAGGTCTCATCATAATCAATTCCTTCTGATTGTGAATACCCCTTAGCAACAAGTCTTGCCTTATTTCTGGTTATGACATTGTTCTTATCTTTCTTGTTCTTGAATACCCACTTGGTGCCTATCACATCTTGATGAGTTGGTCTGTCCACCAATTTCCACACTTGATTCCTTTCAAACTGCTCTAATTCTTCTTGCATGGCTAGAATCCAGCTAGTATCTTGTGGAACTTCTTCTATAGTGGTTGGTTCCTTCAAAGACAGATAACAACAATACATGGCACTTTCACCAACCTGATGTCTAGTTTGGACTCGAGCATTCGGATTGCCAATTATCAGATCAGTCGGATGGTCACTTAACCAAGTCCTTCTTTTCTGATGAATATCAGTTTGGATATTATCATCCTCGTCTGATATATAGTCACTAGTGGTTGGGAGTGGTGCAGTTATAGGATCCACTTGGCATGGACAAGTCTCAGCTGATGTTGGAATCATCATATGCTGATGTCTGTCTATAGGAACATCAGGTGTTCCCCCTGAACCAGATGGTTCAGTTGATACTGTCTCAGCTTCTTCATTGACAGTTGTACATATCCTTGGGTCTGATTGACCTGGTGAATCAGTAAGGTCAAGTTTTGGAACATACACTGTTACGTGATCTGATCCATTATCTTTGATATATAACTGATCCATTTTATGTGCATCACGTACCGGTTGATCTGGTACTGCTTGTTCTAAAGCAAATTTCTCATGTTCAGAAGATGTCTCATCAAAGACCACATGAGGTGTTTCTTCCACAACTAGGGTTCGCCTGTTGAACACCCTGAAAGCCTTGCTGCCCTCATTTGACTTGGCTTCAAAGGTTTTCAACTGACTCTTCTCATTGTTGTGTATGAAACACTTGCACCCAAAAACATGGAAGTAAGAAACACGAGGTTTTCTGCCCTTCCACAATTCATAAGGTGTTTTGAAGTGAATCTTAGTCAGAGAACATCTGTTCTGAGTGTGGCATGTTGTATTGATAGATTCTGCCCAAAAACGGTTTGGAGTTGCATGTTCAACTAGCATTGTGCGAGCAACTTCTTTGAGTGTTCTGTTTCTCCATTCTGCTACTCTATTCTGCTGTGGTGTTCTTGCACCTGATGTCTCATGATGTATTCCAAACTTAGTGAAAAAGTCAGTAATAAAGGAATTAAGAAAATTTTGTACCTTTATCGAATCTGATTTTTACAATACTGACACCCTTCTCATTTTGTAATTTCTTGAGCAGCTCGAGTATCTTTGTTGTTGTCTCATACTTCTTATACAAGAATACAACCCAGGTAAACTTGGAATAATCATCCATGATTACCAGAGTGTATTTACGTGTAACTGGTCCAAACAAGTCCATATGGAGCAGTTGCATACTAATACCTTACACGGTGTTCACTAGTAAGAAACACGAAGAGTGATACATTTGACAATAGACAACTAATACCTTACACGGTGTTCACAAGTGAGAATCACGAAGAGTGATACCTTTGACAATAGACAACTAATACCTTACACGGTGTTCACTAGTAAGAAACACGAAGAGTGATACCTTTGACAATAGTCAACTAATACCTTACACGATGTTCACTGGTAAGAAACACAAAGAGTGATACCTTTTACAATAGTCAACTAATACCTTACACGGTGTTCACTAGTAAGAAACACGAAGAGTGATACCAATAACAATAATCAACTAATACCTTACACGGTGTTCACTAGTAAGAAACACGAAGAGTGATACCTTTGACAATAGTCAACTAATACCTTACACGGTGTTCACTAGTAAGAAACACGAAGAGTGACAATAGTCAACTAATAAATTACACGGTGTTCACTAGTAAGAAACATGATGAGTGATACCGATAATTCACTAGTAAGAAACTAGTAAGAAACACGAAGAGTGATACCTTTGACAATAGTCAACTAATACCTTACGGTGTTCACTAGTAAGAAACACGAAGAGTGATACCTTTTGATAATAGTCAATACCTTTGACAATAGTCAATAGTCAACTAATACCTTACACGTGTTCACTAGTGAAGAAACCTTTGACAATAGTCAATACCTTTGTTCACTAGTAATAGACAACTAATACCTTGTTCACTAGTGAGAAACACCGAAGAGTGACACCTTTGACAATAGACAACTAATACCTTCACTAGTAAGAAAAACATGAAGAGTGATTCCTTTGACAATAGTCAACTAATACCTTACACGATGTTCACTGGTAAGAAACACAAAGAGTGATACCTTTTACAATAGTCAACTAATACCTTACACGGTGTTCACTAGTAAGAAACACGAAGAGTGATACCAATAACAATAATCAACTAATACCTTACACAATGTTCACTAGTAAGAAACACGAAGAGTGATACCTTTGACAATAGTCAACTAATACCTTACACGGTGTTCACTAGTAAGAAACACGAAGAGTGATACCTTTGACAATTGTCAACTAATACCTTACACGGTGTTCACTAGTGAGAAACACGAAGAGTGATACCTTTGACAATAGTCAACTAATACCTTACATGGTGGTCACTAGTAAGAAACAGGAAGAGTGATACCGATAACAATAGTCAACTAATACCTTACACGGTGTTCACTAGTAAGAAACACGAAGAGTGATACCTTTGACAATAGTCAACTAATACTTTACACGGTGTTCACTAGAAAGAAACACGAAGAGTGATACCTTTGACAATAGTCAACTAATACCTTACACGGTGTTAAGAAACACGAAGAGTATACCGTAATGAAACGGTGTTCACTAGTAAAAACACCTAAGAGTGATACCTTTGACAATATTCAACTAATACCTTACACGATGTTCACTAGTAAGAAACACGAAGAGTGATACCTTTGACAATAGTCAACTAATACCTTACACGGTGTTCACTAGTAAGAAACACGAAGAGTGATACCGATAACAATAGTCAACTAATACGTTACACGGTGTTCACTAGTAAGAAACAACTAATACCTAACTAATGAACATTTTTTAAGTTTGTGTATAAAAGGGTTATTATTAAATTAAGTTGGCAGCGAAATCCTTTCTTTTAAACCAGTGCTCCAATCCCGATTCCAATAACTCTACAAAACAAAATGGTAAGAATTTCATAAATTCAAGTATGATCTGTTTTAAATTTGTGTATCATTAATGGTGGTTGAAGTTCTATACATTTGTAGGACTATTTCTTCCACAAAACTAATAAGGGTTCAAGGTTCACTAGATCGAAGGGTTTTTGCACTATCCTATTTGAACACGAAGCAAAAGGTATTTTATATATTGTTAATCCATAATTTATTTTTCTTAACTAATTATTTTATATAATAATTTTTTTTTCATCTTTTTAAATTCGTCTTCAAGCAAGCAACATTGATTTTGAAACTTAATATGGAAAAAACACGAGTGATACTTTGGAGAGAAAGTTTATTTTCGAACTCAAAGTGAAGTTCATAGAAATACTTAAAGATTGTTTGGTGGATGACCAATTGAACTTTCACTAGTGAACTGCTTGAGTGATATTTGCTTCAATAATATGACCTCAATGATCTTTAAGATACACGAATGAATACAATGAACAATCAAGATTTTTTCCAACCTCTAATGATGTTATACTGTTATTTTCATTTTGCGATAATTATATATTTTGTTTCATTTTGTGATATTTACTACCTTCGTTTTATCTAATGTTATAGGTTGTGATTTCATCGTAAAAAATGTTTGTAAAATTCCAAATGGTATGTGTTGGGATATTTTTAAATGTTGATGAATTATGGTGGTTGAAAATTCTATACATTTGTAACTATTTCTTCCATAAATTAATAAGGGTTACCGATCCATTATCAAAAAGGTATTTGTATTATTTTAATCCATTTTAATTTTTCTTAACTAATTATTTTATATAAAAATTTTTTTTTCATCTTTTTAAATTGAGGGCAAGCAACATTGATTTTTAAACTTAATAAGGAAAAGACGGAAATCACGAAACTCAAAGAAGTTCATAGAAATACTTAAAGATTGATTGAACTTCCGCGATTAGAATGCTTCAGATGACCTCAATGATGTCAGAATACAATGAACAATTGAAGATTTTTTCCAACCTCTAATGATGTTATCGATATTTTCATTTTGGCGATAATTATATATTTTGTTTCATTTTTTGTGAAATTAAAACCTTCGATTTATCTAATGTTATAGGTTGTGATTTCATCGAAAAAATGTTTGTAAAATTCCAAATGGTATGTGTTGATATTTTAGTTTTGATGAATTATGCAAAAACATTATCAACTTGTGTTATTTAAGTTAATCTCTACGATAACAAGTTGAGGGGAACGAGAGAACAAGTTAAGGGAACTACGAAATCGAAAAGATGATCGAGATTAGACGAGGTCAAGATAAGACCGATCAAGATCGATGATATTCGGAATAAATATGAGAGCCGCGGCAACTCGATGCAAAGAAAGCCAAAGCCATGCTATCGTAAGAGAATGTTGCGCATCAAAAGACGAAAGTGATGAGATCGATCAAGATAAGACGTGATCGAGATCGATTAAAAACCGATATGCTAACCCGAAATCGACCGATATGTTGATCTCAAGTGTTGATCCGACTAATAAATGAAGTAAAATCGATAGATAGAAATATGACTTGAGGGTCGGGGAAAAGTGATATGAGGGTCGATGTCCGAAAGAGCTAAACTCAAGAAGCTTTGAGTGTCGAGATGCCCTTTCGAAGGTCCGTCCGGAAGAAGTCTCATTTGAATCAAGAACCCTGAGTAACCTGAGACTCAGATAACCTGAAGGCTCAGATAGAACTGAAGATCCTGAGACTCAGAAGAAACTAAAGAATATAGCCGTTAGATTCAGCTGACGTGGACAAATGAGAGGAAGACAACAAGCCTGAAGAAGCTGCAAAAAGCTACAGAATAGTATGGATTTGAATGTGATTCTCTCCAACGGTAACATTCAAATCCACACTATAAATACAAGTTCTTCCTTCATTATTAATAGTGTGGATGCATGGAGAATGTGGCAAACAATGCTACAGAGCTAAGAAGACATAAACTCAAGCATTCCCACCATATAACACAGAGCAAGAAATACATGCATATATTCAAGAGTGTTCTACCCTAGATCTAAGCACAAATGTAATATCCTAAGCTTAGAGAGATTTTCCCATCCTTAGCATTGAGGCTAAACAAATGTAAGGGAAAATCTCACCCTAGTTGGAAACCAAACAAACCTTTACCCAAATCAGTTTGACCGGTTAAGTTTGTAGGTGAGTGTGAACTCGGTAAACATCTAGCAATCCCGAAAGGGAGGGTAAGGCAATCCCGTGAGGGTGATAAGTCCCGTTTGAGTGTGAAATCGGTAAATATCTGTTGGGTGTTGGACTAACACGTTAAACTAAGTCCAGTCGGTTTAGTTGGTGCCCCATGAAGGGAAGAGTGGATGTAGGACTAGTTGTCCAAACCACTATTAAATTGTGTGTTCTTTACTGCTTTATGTTCTTACTTGCCATATGCATTCGATTATAAGCAAAACACAACACACATCGTTCTTAAAAGCAAAAAAATTAGAATCACTCTGCCCTCACCCCTATTTCTATATGCATCACATATCATGTTTCCTTCCACACGCGCAAATGGGTTTTTCTTCAAATCGGGACCTTCAATTGGTATCAGAGTAGGTGCTCAAAAGATAACTTTTTCAATGTGATCGCCTGAGCTGATCTATTTTAAAAACCCATTTCTGAACGGATACCTACAATTGGTATCAAAGTGGGGAGTTCAAAAGTTCACTGATTTCAAAGTGACCAACTGAACTGATCTATTTTAAAACCCCATTTCTGAACTGATACCAACAATTGGTATCAGAGCAGGAGCTTAAAAGATCACTTTTTCAATGTGATCGCCTGAGCTGATCTATTTTAAAAACCCGTTTCTGAACTGATACCTACAATTGGTATCAAAGCGGGGAGTTCAAAAGTTCACTGATTTCAAAGTGACCAACTGAACTGATCTATTTTAAAACCCCGTTTTTGAACTGATGCCAACAATTGGTATCAGACCAGGAGTTCAAAAGTTCACTAGATTTTAATGTGACCACCTGAACTGATCTTTTTTGTTAAAACCCATTTAGTTTAAAATGCATATTATTTATAAAATTCATGGAGGTTGACAATCATCTTCTCATCATTTTTTTAATGCATCAAATGTTCTTCATTATTTCACTTGTTCAACTAACAATGTTTTTCTCGTATATTTTTTTGTTGTTAGTTAGTTTTGGCGTAATTATCAAAAAGGGGGAAATTATTGGGATATTTTAGTTTTGATGAATTATGCCAAAACATTATCAACTTGTGTTATTTAAGTTAATCTATAGATAACAAGTTGAGGGGGAACGAGAGAACAAGTTAAGGGGGAACTCACAAAATCAGAAGAAGATGATCGAGATCGACGAGGTCAGAGAGCGAGGCCGATCGAGATCGATGAAGTTAGATGAGTTCCGGATCAACTAATGAGTTTGTCTGAAATCGGATGTGAAGAAAAGCCAAAGCCAAAGAAATCGGAAGAGAAGGTTGCGGATCGGAAGATGAAAGCGGATGAGACCGATCAAGATTAGGCGTGATCGAGATCGAGATGAAAGAAGAAAGCGGATAAGACTGATCGAGATCGACGTGATCGAGATCGATATGATAAACCGATATGCTAACCTCGATGATCGACTGATGTTATCCTCGATATGTTGATCTGAAGAAGTGTTGATCCGATCACGAATCCCATCAAATCGAAAAGAAGAAATCGATACTTTGAGTCAAGTGACTGACGAGGAGGGTCAAAGTAAAAAGTGATCTCGAGGGTCGGATGTCTGCAATTCGGAAGAGCCGAACTCAAGAAGCTTCGAAAGTTAGTATGCTAATCGCACAAGGTCCGGCCAAGAGAAGTCTGGCCAATTAAGAACCCCGAGACTCGAGAAACTCGAGACTCGGGATAACTCAAGGCTCATATAGAATCAAGATCCCGAGATTCGTAAGAAACAAGAATATAGCCAAGTAGATTCAAATTGACGCGGGACCAATGAAAGGAAGACAACAAGCCTCGAAAAAACTCGCAAAAAGCTTCTGAGAATAGTATGGATTTGAATGTGATTCTCTCCAACGGTAACATTCAAATCCACACTATAAATACAAGTTCTTCCTTCATTATTAACAGTGTGGATGCGTGGAGAATGTGGCAAACAATGCTACAGAGCTAAGAAGACATAAACTCAAGCATTCCCACCATATAACACAGAGCAAGAAATACATGCATATATTCAAAAGTGTTCTACCCTAGATCTAAGCACAAATGTAATATCCTAAGCTTAGAGAGATTTTCTCATCCTTAGCATTGAGGCTAAACAAATGTAAGGGAAAATCTCACCCTAGTTGGAAACCAAATAAACCTTTACCCAAATCAGTTTGATCGGTTAAGTTTGTAGGTGAGTGTGAACTTGGTAAACATCTAGCAATCCCGAAAGGGAGGGTAAGGCAATCCCGTGAGGGTGATAAGTCCCGTTTGAGTGTGAACTCAGTAAACATCTGTTGGGTGTTGGACTAACACGTTAAACTAAGTCCAGTGGGTTAAGTCGGTTTAGTTGGTGCCCCATGAAGGAAAGAGTGGATGTAGGACGAGTTGTCCGAACCACTATAAAATTGTGTGTTCTTTACTCTTTTATGTTCTTACTTGCCATATGCATTCGATTATAAGCAAATCGCAACACACATCGTTCTTAAAGGCAAAAAAATTAGAATCACTCTGCCCTCACCCCTGTTTCTATATACATCACATTTCATGTTTCCTTCCGCACGCGCAAATGGGTTTTTCCTCAAATTGGGACCTTCAATTTGTATTAGAGCAGGTGCTCAAAAGATCACTTTTCAATGTGATCGCCTGAGCTGATCTATTTTAAAAACCTGTTTCTGAACTGATACCTACAATTGATATCAAAGCGGGGAGTTCAAAAGTTCACTGATTTCAAAGTGACCAACTGAACTGATCTATTTTAAAACCCCATTTCTGAACTGATACCAACAATTGGTATCAGAGCAGGTGCTCAAAAGATCACTTTTTCAATGTGATCGCTTTGGTGATCTATTTTAAAACCCGTTTACAATCGATACCTACAATTGGTATCAAAGCGGGGAGTTCAAAAGTTCACTGATTTCAAAGTGACCAACTGAACTGATCTATTTTAAAACCCCGTTTTTGAACTGATACCAACAATTGGTATCAGAGCAGGAGTTCAAAAGTTCACTAGATTTTAATGTGACCACCGAATCCGATCTTTTTTTTTAAACCCATTTAGTTTAAAATGCATATTATTTATAAAATTCATGGAGGTTGACAATCATCTTCTCATCATTTTTTTAATGCATCAAATGTTCTTCATTATTTCACTTGTTCAACTAACAATGTTTTTTTCTCAGTATATTTTTTGTTGTTAGTTAGTTTTGGCGTAATTATCAAAAAGGGGGAAATTGTTGGGATATTTTAGTTTTGATGAATTATGCCAAAACATTATCAACTTGTGTTATTTAAGTTAATCTACAGATAACAAGTTGAGGGGGAACGAGAGAACAAGTTAAGGGGGAACTCACGAAAATCGAAGAAGATGATAGAGATCGAGGCGAGGTCAGAGACGAGGACCGACGAGATCGAATGAGTTAGATGAGTTCGGAATCAACCGATGAGTCATGGCAAATCGGATGTGAAGAAAAAGCCAAAGCCAAAGAAATCGAAGAGAAGGTTGCATATCGAGAAGATGAAGCAGATGAGACTAATCAAGATCGATGTGATCGAGATCGATATGAAGAGAAAGCGAGATGAGATTGATCGAGATCGACGCGTGATCGAGATCGATATGATAAACCGATATGCTAACCTCGATTCAATCGACCGATGCTATCCCCGATATGTTGATATGAAGAAGTGTTGATCCGATCCGTTGAATCGATCGATCGTGCAAGAAGAAATCGATAGCTCGAGTCAAGTGACCCGAGGGTCGGGTGAAAAAAGTGATCCGAGGGTCGATGTCTCAATTCAAAAGAGCTAAACTCAAGAAGCCCGAAAGTGTCAAGATGCCCGACGTATAAGGTCCGGCCAAGAGAAGTCTGGCGAATCAAGAACCAAGAACCCCGAGACTCGGATAACTCAAGACTCGAGATAACTCAAGGCTCGGGATAGAATCAAGATCCCGAGACTCGTAAGAAACTAAAGAATATAGCCAAGTAGATTCAAATTGACGTGGACAAATGAGAGGAAGACAACAAGCCTGAAGAAGCTGCAAAAAGCTACAGAATAGTATGGATTTGAATGTGATTCTCTCCAACGGTAACATTCAAATCCACACTATAAATACAAGTTCTTCCTTCATTATTAACAGTGTGGATGCGTGGAGAATGTGGCAAACAATGCTACAAAGCTAAGAAGACATAAACTCAAGCATTCCCACCATATAACACAGAGCAAGAAATACATGCATATATTTAAGAGTGTTCTACCCTAGATGTAAGCACAAATGTAATATCCTAAGCTTAGAGAGATTTTCTCATCCTTAGCATTGAGGCTAAACAAATGTAATGGAAAATTTCACCCTAGTTAGAAACCAAACAAACCTTTACCCAAATCAATTTGATCGGTTAAGTTTGTAGGTGAGTGTGAACTCGGTAAACATCTAGCAATTCCGAAAGGGAGGGTAAGGCAATCCCGTGAGGGTGATAAGTCCCGTTTGAGTGTGAACTTTGTAAACATATGTTGGGTGTTGGACTAACACGTTAAACTAAGTCCAGTCGGTTAAGTCGGTTTAGTTGGTGCCCCATGAAGGGAAGAGTGGATGTAGGACGAGTTGTCCGAACCACTATAAAATTGTGTGTTCGTTACTGCTTTATGTTCTTACTTGCCATATGCATTCGATTATAAGAAAAACACAACACACATCGTTCTTAAAAGCGAAAAATTTAGAATCACTCTGCCCTCAACCCCTGTTTCTATATGCATCACATTTCATGTTTCCTTCCGCACGCGCAAATGGGTTTTTCCTCAAATCAGGACCTTCAATTTGTATTAGAGCAGGTGCTCAAAAGATCACTTTTCAATGTGATCGCCTGAGCTGATCTATTTTAAAAACCTGTTTCTGAACTGATACCTACAATTGATATCAAAGCGGGGAGTTCAAAAGTTCACTGATTTCAAAGTGACCAACTGAACTGATATATTTTAAAACCCCATTTCTGAACTGATACCAACAATTGGTATCAGAGCAGGTGCTCAAAAGATCACTTTTTCAATGTGATCGCCTGAGCTGATCTATTTTAAAAACCCGTTTCTGAACTGATACCTACAATTGGTATCAAAGCGGGGAGTTCAAAAGTTCACTGATTTCAAAGTGACCAACTGAACTGATCTATTTTAAACCCCCGTTTTTGAACTGATACCAACAATTGGTATCAGAGCAGGAGTTCAAAAGTTCACTAGATTTTAATGTGACCACCTGAACTGATCTTTTTTGTTAAAACCCATTTAGTTTAAAATGCATATTATTTATAAAATTCATGGAGGTTGACAATCATCTTCTCATCATTTTTTTAATGCATCAAATGTTCTTCATTATTTCACTTGTTCAACTAACAATGTTTTTCTCGTATATTTTTTTGTTGTTAGTTAGTTTTGGCGTAATTATCAAAAAGGGGGAAATTGTTGGGATATTTTAGTTTTGATGAATTATGCCAAAACATTATCAACTTGTGTTATTTAAGTTAATCTACAGATAACAAGTTGAGGAACGAAGAGAACAAGTTAAGGGGAACTCACGAAATCGTCAAGAAGATGATAGAGATCGACGAGGTCAGAGAAGGCAGACCGACGAGATCGAATGAGTTAGATGAGTTCGGAATCAACTGATGAAATTTCGGCCGTCGGATGTGAAGAAAAGCCAAAGCCAAAAAATCGAGAAGAAGGTTGCGATCGAAGATGAAAGGGGATGAGACTAATCAAGATCGGACGTGATCGAGATCGGATATGAAGAGGAAAGCGGATGAGATCGATCGAGATCGGGCGTGATCGAGATCGGATATGATAAACCGATATGCTAACTGATCCACCGAACCCGATCTTTCCCCGATATGTTGATCTGAAGAAGTGTTGATCGATCGGTCGAATCGATCGGATCGGAAGAAGAAAAATCGGATAGCTGAGTCAAGTGACCGAGGGTCGATTAAGTAAAAGTGATCGAGGGTCGATGATCTGCGACCAAGAGCTAAACTTCGAAGGCTTTGAGTGTCGATTATGCTGATCGGACAAGGTCCGTTGAGAGAAGTCTCAATGAATCAAGAACCTGAGTAACTCGAGACTCGATAACTCGAAGGCTCGGATAACCTGAAGGCTCAGATAGAATTGAAGATCCTGAGACTCAGAAGAAACTAAAGAATATAGCCGTTAGATTCAGCTGACGTGGACAAATGAGAGGAAGACAACAAGCCTGAAAAAGCTGCAAAAAGCTACAGAATAGTATGGATTTGAATGTGATTCTCTCCAACGGTAACATTCAAATCCACACTATAAATACAAGTTCTTCCTTCATTATTAACGATTATTGGATCGTGGAGAATGTGGCAAACAATGCTACAGAGCTAAGAAGACATAAACTCAAGCATTCCCACCATATAACACAGAGCAAGAAATACATGCATATATTCAAGAGTGTTCTACCCTAGATGTAAGCACAAATGTAATATCCTAAGCTTAGAGAGATTTTCTCATCCTTAGCATTGAGGCTAAACAAATGTAATGGAAAATTTCACCTAGTTAGAAAACCAAACAAACCTTTACCCAAATCAATTTGATCGGTTAAGTTTGTAGGTGAGTGTGAACTCGGTAAACATCTAGCAATTCCGAAAGGGAGGGTAAGGCAATCCCGTGAGGGTGATAAGTCCCGTTTGAGTGTGAACTTTGTAAACATATGTTGGGTGTTGGACTAACACGTTAAACTAAGTCCAGTCGGTTAAGTCGGTTTAGTTGGTGCCCCATGAAGGGAAGAGTGGATGTAGGATGAGTTGTCCGAACCACTATAAAATTGTGTGTTCTTTACTGCTTTATGTTCTTACTTGCCATATGCATTCGATTATAAGCAAATCGCAACACACATCGTTCTTAACAACAAAAAAATTAGAATCACTCTGCCCTCACCCCTGTTTCTATATGCATCACATTTCATGTTTCCTTCCGCACGCACAAGAAATGGGTTTTTCCTCAAATCGGGACCTTCAATTTGTATTAGAGCAGGTGCTCAAAAGATCACTTTTTCAAAGTGATCGCCTGAGCTGATCTATTTTAAAATCCTGTTTCTGAACTGATACCTACAATTGATATCAAAGCGGGGAGTTCAAAAGTTCACTGATTTCAAAGTGACCAACTGAACTAATCTATTTTAAAACCCCATTTCTGAACTGATACCAACAATTGGTATCAGAGCAGGTGCTCAAAAGATCACTTTTTCAATGTGATCGCCTGAGCTGATCTATTTTAAAAACCCGTTTCTGAACTGATACCTACAATTGGTATCAAAGCGGGGAGTTCAAAAGTTCACTGATTTCAAAGTGACCAACTGAACTGATCTATTTTTAAACCCCGTTTTTGAACTGATACCAACAATTGGTATCAGTGCAGGAGTTCAAAAGTTCACTAGATTTTAATGTGACCACCTGAACTGATATTTTTTGTTAAAACCCATTTAGTTTAAAATGCATATTATTTATAAAATTCATGGAGGTTGACAATCATCTTCTCATCATTTTTTTTAATGCATCAAATGTTCTTCATTATTTCACTTGTTCAACTAACAATGTTTTTCTCGTATATTTTTTTGTTGTTAGTTAGTTTTGGCGTAATTATCAAAAAGGGGGAAATTGTTGGGATATTTTAGTTTTGATGAATTATGCCAAAACATTATCAACTTGTGTTATTTAAGTTAATCTCTGATAACAAGTTGAGGAACGAGAGAACAAGTTAAGGGGAACTCACGAAAATCGAGAAGAAGATGATAGAGATCGACGAGGTCAGAGAAGCGAGGCCCGATCGAGATCGAATGAGTTAGATGAGTTCGGAATCAATTGATGAAATTCTCAAATCGGATGTGAAGAAAAAGCCAAAGCCGACCAAATCGAAGAGAAGGTTGCGGATAAGAAGATGAGCGAGATGAGATCGATCAAGATCGACGTGATCGAGATCGAGATATGAAGAGGAAGCGGATGAGATTGATCGAGATCGACGCGTGATCGAGATCGACATGATAAACCGATATGCTAACCTCGATGACCGACTGATCTTATCCTCGATATGTTGATATGAAGAAGTGTTGATCGATCGACGAATCGATCGATCAGCAAGAAGAAATCGATATAGTTTGAGTCAAAATGACCGAGGGTCGATGAAGTAAAAGTGATCGAGGGTCGATGTCTGCGAATTCAAGAGCCAACTCAAGAAGCTCGAAGTGTTAGTATGCTGATCGAATGAGGTCCCAAGAGAGAAGTCTCACAATCAAGAACCCCCCAGAGTAACTCGAGACTCAGATAACTCAAGGCTCGATAACTCAAGGCTCGGATAGAATCAAGATCCTGAGACTCGGAAGAAACTCAAGAATATAGCCCGTTAGATTCAAATTTGACGTGGACCAATGAGAGAAGAAGACAACAAGCCCGAAAAAAGTCCGCAAAAACTACGTAATAGTCTGGATTTGAATGTGATTCTCTCCAACGGTAACATTCAAATCCACACTATAAATACAAGTTCTTCCTTCATTATTAACAGTGTGGATGCGTGGAGAATGTGGCAAACAATGCTATAGAGCTAAGAAGACATAAACTCAAGCATTCCCACCATATAACACAGAGCAAGAAATACATGCATATATTCAAGAGTGTTCTACCCTAGATCTAAGCACAAATGTAATATCCTAAGCTTAGAGAGATTTTCTCATCCTTAGCATTGAGGTTAAACAAATGTAAGGGAAAATTTCACCATAGTTGGAAACCAAACAAACCTTTACCCAAATCAATTTGATCGGTTAAGTTTGTAGGTGAGTGTGAACTCGGTAAACATTTAGCAATTCCGAAAGGGAGGGTAAGGCAATCCCGTGAGGGTGATAAGTCCCGTTTGAGTGTGAACTTTGTAAACATATGTTGGGTGTTGGACTAACACGTTAAACTAAGTCCAGTCGGTTAAGTCGGTTTAGTTGGTGCCCCATGAAGGGAAGAGTGGATGTAGGACGAGTTGTCCGAACCACTATAAAATTGTGTGTTCGTTACTGCTTTATGTTCTTACTTCCCATATGCATTCGATTATAAGAAAAACACAACACACATCGTTCTTAAAAGCAAAAAATTTAGAATCACTCTGCCCTCACCCCTGTTTCTATATGCATCACATTTCATGTTTCCTTCCGCACGCGCAAATGGGTTTTTCCTCAAATCGGGACCTTCAGTATGTAATACATTCATAATCTTATTTTTACTTTAATTATTTATCTGCTTAATTGTGTTTTGTTTGGTGTTGTAATATATTAAAAATAAACATTACACAAATTCATTTGTACAATATATTTTCCAACCACAAAAAAAAAAAAAAAACTCTACATATATCCGAAATGATTGACATGAAGTGGTTTGATACTTCAACTTTATTGCAGTTCGAAGCATGTTGTTGAGCGAATGCATCGGGGTGATGCCAACACATAGGGAACTATTTAAATTTTGTTTGTGTTTTGACCGATTTAAAAAGTTGAAAACTGTGTAAAGGTGTGTTTGCAAAAAACTTAGGGTATGTTTGTTTCGGGACTCACCTAGATGGACTTAGCACTTTGAAAATCACGTCCCATTATAGTTTTGAGATTTAAAATTAGAATTCAAAATATTCTCCTATAAAGTACACCTACAAATCTATTTTTCACAAAATTCAATACAATCACATCACTATTTTTCGCACTCTCAACACAATATAATAATATCATATCAATCATTATTAAACATTTATTTGACATAAAGTAAATGCTCACCCTATCAAAATCTCAAAACAAACACACATTTTTTACTATTCACTAAGACTTTCAAATCCATAGGATTTCGAAGTCATGACTTCCTCCACACACCTAAATCCCGAAACAAACATACCCTTATGGTTTTAATAGAAGTGATTAAAAATAGTGATTATGAGAAAAGTGATTAATAGTAGAAGTTGATAGTGTTTGTATGAATTTTTTTTTTTAAAAAGTTGATAGTGTTTTAAAAAAAAGTTAAAAGTTAAAAAAAAAAGACTAATAAGCTACTAAAAACATCCTCTTTAAAGCTTAAAACTTATAGCTTATGAGAGCTTATTTAATCTACTAAAAGAGAAATAAAATACTCCAAATTATTTTTGCACACAATTCTAAGTGACTATAAGTTTTTAAAAACACCCCTAACTGATGCCAACACTTTTATATGCACTAATTTTTATTTCGAATTAATAAACTCTTTTTTCTTTTCTTTTTTTTAATAATATATGAAGTAACAGTTTGCACTTGGCATTATAGTCGGCCATGTGCACCCATACGTGGAATATATTTGTTGACAACTGGTGTGATTTTATATTTTCATATTTAAATTCATTTTTTTATTATATTCATCAATTTATTTCCAAGTTTATAGTATTTTACGTATTATATCCAAGCTCATATAAATACGTGTGGCCTTCATTTGAAAAAAACATTTTAACCAACAAACTCTAATATCTCCAAATCTCGATGGTAATTCTTCTTACATTCAATAAATTAATTATGTACTATTCATGTGTCCAATCTTTTTTCAATTTAATTGACTATGCATTGATATTTTAGGAATCAACTGTTGCAAGAATTACGGAGCTCTGCGAATCCAGGAGGGAGAATGCTATATCCGTGATGTCCTCCATGCAAGATGTATATTATATCCACTATCCGAAATGGGAAATTAAATTTTTATATAAATCGAGTAATATGTGATATGTTTTTTTTTTTCGCAGCTGGAGAGGCTACTTTTAAATGTGAAAATGTCAAAGGCTACGATTTTACTTGATAAAGTTCATTTTCTACAACTGAGGGTTGCTATGTTGGAGATCGAACTTGAGGATGCAGACGTTGATGGTCGAAGTTACGTGATTAAGGTCACTTTCCAAAAGCTAATGATGAAATGAAAGAAATTTGAAAATGGGTACAAGGCCCATTTGAAATTAATGTCTGGAGTTTGATCTACTTTTCTGAAGAACAATCTTGTTGTTTTTTTTATTTAATCTTTTGCTTAGGACATAATTACATTTTGCTATATTATGTATGGTATATTAATATATATATATATATATATATTTATGAACATGCGTAATATTATATATTTTAAAAATATATGCATATTATATGATATGTTGTTTGGAAACTCTGAAAATTATATTTTATAATTTGGTATGTTACATAATGTATTAATGCTATAGTGCTATTTGTGAGATTAAAATTATTTGTTCATAATATGTATTATTAGAATATTAACTTAGCCAGATTCTAAATACATGTGAATTCATGTTCGATAGCTGGACCTAAGTAGGAAAGTCATGATTACATTGAAAAGTCATGATTACTTATCTTGGAAGTTGTTTTATTTGTAAACAATTAATCGAATTTTGACATATGATTATGAATGAACCAGTTGGGCCCCACCAAAAGTAATTTCTTCAGTTTTGTATTTACAATATATCTTTAGCGGTTTTGTCCTTTTCCATTATTGTATATATTTGAAATCCATACAGGTCAAATTCAATCTTACTATTGGCCAAGGCAGCACAGTTTCGGGATTGATATTTGTGGTATTTAATATTTTAAAAATATGAAATCTGATTTAGATATGGTTGTGGTGAGGAAAAGCCGAAAAGGCTACATTCATTGGAAAGGTCCCTTGACATGGAATGACTAAAGCAGTAAATATATATATTTTTTTATTTTCAAAAGTTATCCTAATGTTTTGCTTTCCTCTCCATTTCTTTGTGTAAATTTCTTTTAAATTTTGGAGACAGAAAGACATAATGCAGAGGTCCCACACTTTATATTTTCTTATATTAATTTATTCTGTGTCTTTCTCTTTCCGAAATTTACAAGAAATTTACGAAAACGAAATGTAGAGGATCCAAATCCTATTTCTTTTGATTGTATTTTAGTTCTTACTCCTTGACCAGATTTGAATTTTAATTTTTTTATTCTTCGTTGTACTTGTTTTAAAATAATAATACAGTTGCAAACCCTAAAAAGACAATGCAGAACTTTACAAAATACATGTTGGCTTACACTATAAGTACAAAATATTTGTCTATCAGTACGCATAGAACCCTAAAAAATGTACTACAAAAAAATATTTTCAGGTCTTGGAAGCCAAAAAACAATTTTGAGAGGTGTGAAAACAATAGTATATGGACTCCTGAATCTGACTTTCAACTTGCTAGTTATTTGTTGCATGATAAATCAATTGGTAATTGGAAATACGGATCAGTAGACAACAATCATGCTATTTTGAATGTTACTCTCAAATTGAATCAACATTTTTACTCAAAAAAATATGATACTACAAATGTTGAAAATCGAGTTACATCATTCAAATTTAGGCATGATTATTGGTCCATGATGATAAACACAAAGGAACAATCCGTATGGGATAGATACTTCATTACAATTGTAGCGACTTCAGAGATATGAGAATTTTGGATGGATGTAAGTTTTTAAAAACTAATAATTTTCTGTAAATATTATTTTAAATCATATTTATTATTTTTTATTTTGTTTGATTAAACAGGTTGATGAACAGTCTAATTCTTATAAAGACTCCGATGAACCATTATGGGATGTGTTAACAATTTTATTTCCAAGACCATCATTACAACCAACCACATCAGATTGGCGTAGAAGACAAGCAATTGATTTGATATAACCTATGTTTGTATTTTGTTATTTTGAACGTTATATTTCAAATTATAAAATTCTATGACTATTTGCTACTGAATTTACTACTCAAGTCAATTATAATAAAAAAAAATTAATTGTGTCTGTCTGCATGTCCGGAAAAATAACTCAACAAATATAAATATATGAAAACAGGGCCTAAATTTTTTTTTGCTCTTACAACCCATTATGGGTTATGTTACAGGCCCGAATAATAAAGCCCAAAACCGATATTAATTCTCAAATATGTTTAACGTTTATCAATTAATACATTATATTATACAGAAGATTCCACCAGATACCAAACTGTGAAGCCGTGAATTTCTGCCTGTCGGAAAAGAGGACATCATATTGACGGTGGTTTATCTCTCGGCGTCAAACGCGAACATTTGCCAATTCCATTTGCATCATTCACTAGGCATAAACAAAATCTAGGTAACCAATACTCAATTATAAGCTCTAACGGTTGTACTTCAAGGGTTTTACTGTTTATGTTGATAGAGTTGGATTGATGATTGATGCAGCTTTGAAATTAACTGATTGTTTTGGAATGCAAGTTATATTTTGTTATTTTGACGGTGGTTTTACTGTTCAATTAAAACCCCATTTATTTAATTTATGTGTGCAATGATTTAGGGTTTTAAATTTGGGTGATGAATGCTTATACGTGGTGTGATTATATGCGAGTTTTAAGTTTTTACTATTACTTTTATTCGTTTTACATATGAGCTTTACTAATGTTTGAAGTTAAGAAATTAAATAGAATAGTAACACTAACAATTGAAATAGAGTAGGAAAGGAATTATATTAATTTATAAAAAAATTAAACACAGATAGATATAAGATGAAGGAATTGGAATGCATGTTGGAAATAGAATACACCTATTTGTCTCATATCCAATAAGGTTGCTTCATCAATAGCCGTTTTCAACTTATCGTGCGTCATTTGAACATCATATATCCTACTCTGTTTTACTATAGTTGATTGATCACTAATAATCCCTACCAAAGAAGCTGATATAGTATTTTAACTTTTATGATCGATTTGTTTTTCCAGTTTAGAAATTCGTATATAAAATAAAATATACCAACCACACAATTTTAACGTTGTACTCCTAACAAGAATAATTTATTTGTTTTGTTTGATGTTGCAGTTCATTATGGCCATGTTTAATATAGACAATTGTATTCCTGCAAGAGTACACACTTGTGCTGATACCTACAAAATTATGACCACAATAAAAAACGGTTTGGGTATCCAAAACATGAAAAAATTCAAAAATTCATGTTTCAGACACTTTCTGAAGATGCCACATATACAATTTCAAGGCCAACTCTACGTGTCTCTACTTTTTATACAAGACACGTCCAAATGTAGGTCAAATATAGTTTTCAACATCAACGGGCATGTGGCAGACTTTGGCCCATGGGAATTTTCATTGATGACAGGTCTTAGTTTTAGTAACTTCATGTACATACCTGGTACTTCAAAATTCTACAGTAAAATCTTTCGAGGGAAAAAACAGCTTTTTTTATCAGATGTTCAGAGTGCATTCATGAAAGAAGTTGACAGTGAATCAGATACTAAACTGAAATTGGCCATGCTTCTAATTATTTATGGACTACTGCTTAATCGCCACAATACACGCAAGAAGATTGACAGCAAATACATCCACTTAGCTGAAGATTTCAATGTATTAAACAACTACCCATGGGGTCGATTAGCTTACGAGTTTCTTGTCAGTAATATACATGATATTATGCAAAGGGTAGAAGAGAAAAATGTGATTGAAAGATGCAACAGTGATGGCAAGAAGCCGTATATTGATTGCTATGGATTTGTGCATGCACTCCAGACATGGGCCTACGAAGCAGTCCCGACCATTGGCAATTTATGTGCATCAAGGATTGCAGAAACAAACAAAGAATGCCCCAGAATGTTGTGGTGGACATGCAACGATAAAATTACATGTTCATATCGCAAACACCAGGTGACCGCCTGTCGGATAATGTATGTGCAATATGTTTTCAATTATTTGACAATATTTATTGTTACAATGATTTTGTATTTTCATTCTTAATTATATTTTATTTGTTGTTATTGTTTTGTACGAGAACAAGATACATGTGAATCAGAGATTGGAACCGACGGAATACGAGAAGAATAGTCCATATTACATTACCTCTGTGCAGTGGGAAGCTGATCATCCACGTCCACTTCTACCTCAAACTCTACCTCGTTCTAGAGTACACACTAGATGAAGTAAAGGTAAGCGTCGACTAACTTTCGAATCAGATGAGGAAAGTGAATTGGAGGAGAATGTACAAGAAAATAGGGCAGAATGTAGCAAAAACACACGCGGTTCTAAGAAAGGTATTCGAGCTGAAATTGACGAAATTAAAGTTCGACAGAAGGATATTGCTGGAAAATAAGATGACATTGTTGCAATGTTGAAAACAATCATGGATCATATTGGTCTGACAATTCCAGAAGATACTCGGAAACAGAATGCAACGTCTCATCAACACTGTAATCCCTCCAATGAACGTGTAATATGTTAATCAATATAAAATTACAGTATAAAATATTAAATAATATTCATATATATTTTGTAGAAAGCTTTATGGAGCAACATGTTTTGATCTTGTCAGGATGATGTAGAAAAACAGACGCCACCGTTTGTTGAAAATGAAGAAAAAAGACAACAACGATCGATGGAGAATCAAACTGATAATTATGCAACTCCACTTCAAGACAATTTGTTTTCTGATGCCAAAGAAGGAGAACTCGAAAAACCAGGTTTGAAAGATTATATATTTTTTGGCGGTAAATCTAGTTAAATTATTAACGTTGATTTGTATTTATGGATATTAAGTGTAATCTATATTCGTAATTACAAATGTTAAACGCGCACAACCAACCGATGCCAGGACAACGTACAAAAAGATTTACAATCTTCTTAGGATGATGTGCATGAAGATGGACAAAACCCATGCCAGGTTAGGCTGTTTTGTTGTTTAAATCTACTGAAATGGTTATTGTTCATTGTTAATTAAAATGTGTTAAAAAATTCCAGTCTCCACGTGTTGATGATCAAACTATCGAAGCGGGATTATTTTCTCAAAACGATGACGTGGATTGTAATGCAACCATTAATAAAATAATAGTAAGCTAATTCATTATTTGTAATAATATCAAATAAACACTTACATGGATTGTTCATAATATTTTTTTTAATTAACAACATGATATCAACAACGATGTGACGCTACAGGCGACATAGGTTATCAATGAGAGGTTGCATGTGAATTTTGAACAAAATGATGTCGATGTGGTTTTGGAAGTGTCGATGAAAACAGTGGTGAGGAAGGTGGTTAGGAAGGGGAAGAAGAAAATTGAAAAAAACAAAACACAAAGTGAGGAACAAGAGGTGAGATACAACACCAGACGTAGTAAGAGGCTAGGGCCAACGCTTCTTAGTCCATACACAAACCCTACGAACCGTGTTACAAAAAAAAAAAAGAAGAACGAACCGACGATTGGTAACTTATCATCAATGTACGATCCGATGGAGCCATGTAACGATAAGAAAATGCAAGATTTTGATATATGGTGGACGAGGGCAAAGGGAAATGATGATATAATTGTTGACCTAAGTTGTGGAAACCGTAAGATCGTGCCCACATGGTTCAAATACTTGTTGGGGTTATACTGGAAAGTATGCTTTTACTTTGTATAACCAAACTGAATTTTTTGTCTTATTTACTGAAATAAATTATTTATCACTGATGCTTTAAATATCATTGAATGTTACATATATTTACTGCATAACTGTTCAATAAAAAATATGTGTTACATTGTAATTAATTTAGTGATACTAGATCACAAAAGATTATATTAACAGTCCCTTGTAACTAAAAGTACGCGGTTCATGACCTAGATGGAAATGAACAATCCATCGTGAAAGGTTGAAGTGTAAGGCTCAGATTGACTTGTCTTGACCAAGAGATTACACTAGTGCATGACTGATGCACTGAACAGGACCTAAAGGAGGATAAATTCTTCAGTACTGAACCAGGAAGAATTAGACCTCAGTGGTTCGTTATTTCTTAATCTTCATCCCTTAAATAGGATCGTGTGTGGTTAGTAATTATTGCTTTGACTTATGACGGGTAGAGAATCAACGAGATTCAATAATTTATATCTTGGGTAATATTACTTTGGTCATATCGATTGCTAAGATTTAATACAAAGAATGCGTGTCTTGATGCGCTCGTTTGATTTGCCCCCTTGGGAGGTTCATATGATTTATCATACCAAATCTTGCAAGTGGAATTTGTTTCCGGTATGGATAATAATGTTGAACCGTTCTTTGACCAATATTAATTAATGGAAAGCTATTTCAGTGGCTTGAATTAATTAATGGGCTAGATAATCTTAAACACGGGAAATAATAATCGGGAGCCATATTAACAGTAATATGGGTTAAGATGGATAGTGTAATATTAATTATGTAGTGGGATTAATTAATATTTATGAGCTTGAATAATATTGTGGCTCAATATTAGATATTCAAAGTCTTGTGCGTGGATCGGCCTAGGGCCTTTTGGGCGAAACAAACTTCGTCTTGTGAGGCGGAAGTGCGAGCGGGGCTGTCTTATCTTGGCGTCTTGGGGTATGAAAGGTGATGATCTTGGTGCAAAGGGGGATCGGGCATGGGGGCGGGAAGGCCGTCGTGCGGCTCCTGTTGGAATCTTGTAGAACTGCCGAGATCTGCCGACGCCTTTGCCGGGAGGCCGAAACCATCTTGGCGGCATGTCTTTGGGGTGCTTAAGTATGTGGCCTGGTATGATCGACCACGCCGGTCGGGTCAAAGGCCTGCACCACCCCATGAAATGATCGGTGCACGAGACGTGATTTTTTGAGACGATCGAGTGGGAGAAATTCAAGAAGGCGTTTCTTCAAACTCAAGCCAAGAAAAATCAAACCATGACAATTGGATAATTTGTGCCAAATATGTTTATTTTTCTTCTTAGCTTGATTTTTTGTTGTGTTTTCTTGTGCTTTATTTAATTTGTTTAAATGTGTTTGCATGAGAATTGCCCAACGAAAAATCTCATCTTCAAAAAATTACTAAGTATGTTTAAATAATTAATTGACAATTTTATTCCGGATAATAAAATTGAATTAATTTTAACCTCCATGATTTATTTGTTTGTGGATTCTTTTGGAGAAATTCCCCCCACGGGACGGCCAAAAGATAGATTTCACATGAATAAATTCCGAATGGATGATTGTGGGTTATAATTAGTGGTTATTACTTAGGTATAAAATTGATATGCATATACTTCCCCGAAGTCCCTGTCAATTTTATATTGGTCAAGTAGGAGCCAACTATTAATATGGATATTAAAGGTTTATAACTGTTTCTTGTTTGTAACCTGCTTGAATGTGTTTAAATAATGACCCACCCCACGTGGCTTATTTAAACTGCTTTGAGATGTTGGCTGATGCATGTTCATATTTTTTTTGAAATTTTAATATGAATCATGTGATCGAATTATGTGATAATTTTGTGTTTATACAATAGTTATTTATTTCAGTTCAGCATGTCGCAACCTTTTAATCCACTGTTAATATACTTAAAGTCAATAGAATAGTATGAAAACTATATTGATTGGAAACGAAAATTATGATTGTCCTAACTTCACAAAAGCACAAGTAGATTCTTGACACACCAAAAATTCAAATGAGCCAACTGACGAGTCAAAAATGCGGGGCTCGTCAGATCACCTTACGAGAGATGTTGTCGCTGAAAATGGTGGAGGGCAAACCCATAAGGGATTACGTCCTCAAAATTGATGGCACATCTGAACAAACTTGAGGTTCTGGGTGCAGAATATAATCTTAAGACTCAGATGAATTTGGTACTTCACTCTCTGCCCAAAAGTTTTTTGAGCATTTTGGCCTCACTAGCTGATTTGTTGCAAGCTTTGGTCTCGACAGAGATGTTGATGGGGCACCAAACTCAAGCTTTGACGGCAAGTGGTCAGTCTTCATCTTCTAGGCCAAGGGAAGGCAAGAAGAAGAAGAGGACCAAAAGCCATTAGCAATCAAACTCAATTGTTGCCAAGGGCAATGGTAAGATGACGAATGCTGATGGTGTCAAGGAAAATCCAAAGGGGAAGTGCTTCAACTGCGGTAAAAGAGGACATTGGAGGTCAGCCTGTTCCAAACCCGAAAGGAATGGAAAGAAAGGTAATTCTCACGCACTAGTTGTTGAAACTTGTTTAGCGGCGCATGCCTCCCATTTATGGGTGGTGGATACGGGATCCACTGATCATGTTTGTTTCACTTTACAGGGGTTCAAGCGGACCCGGCAACTTAGTGGGAGTGAGATCCTCATCACACTGGGCAATGCTACGAGAGTGGCAGCTGAAGCAGTGGGAGAAGTGCACCTGTCTTTTGAAGACAGAGTTTTAATTTTAAGAGATGTTCTTTACCTTTTAGAAAGAATTTAATTTCGGTTTTTAAACTTTACCTTGATGGATATTCGGTTACTTTTGATAAAGTTGTTACCATTTCTCTTTATGATAAATTTATTTGTCATGGAACGTTGTTGAATAATCTCTATACAGTTAACTGTGCACACCACTTACGATATGCATCCTATAACACATCAACTGTTTCTGATAAAAGAAAACGTTCATCAAACGTGAATGAGACACTTCTATGGCATCTTAGATTTGGACATATTAATCCAAAAAGGATTCAAAGGTCGGTAGAAGATGGTTCATTGGAGTCTCTCCGGGTTGAACCAATCCCAACTTGTGAATCTTGCTTGGAGGGTAAAATGACCAAGAGGGCATTCGGAGCCAAGGGGAATAGAGCCAAAGAAGTGTTAGAAATCGTTCGCACGGACGTATGTGGTCCAATGTCAGTCAAAGCAAGAGGAGGTTATGAGTATTTTGTCACCTTCATTGATGATTACTTAAGGTACGGCTATATTTTTCTTATGAAGCATAAATCTGAGACCTTTGACAAATTCAAAGAATTTAAGGCTCAAGCAGAGAATCATAGGGAAAAACGTATCAAGTCTCTACAATCTGATCGTGGAGGCGAGTACCTCAGCGATGAGTTTTTGAACTACTTGTCAAATGAAAGGATTGTATCCCAGCTAACTGCACCCGGAACCCCTCAACAAAATGGGGTTGCAGAGCGAAGAAACAGAACTCTTTTAGAAATGGTTAGATCAATGATGAGTTATGCGGATCTACCCAAGTCGTTCTGGGGTCATGCCTTGGAAACAGCGACTTATATTCTGAACTTGGTGCCATCCAAATCGGTTCCCAAAACTCCCAAAGAATTGTGGACCGGGCTCAAGCCCAGTTTGAGACACATGAGAATTTGGGGGTGTCCGACCTACGTGTTGGACAAGGAAGCCAGAAAATTGGATTCTCGATCAGAATTAAGGCTATTTATAGGATACCCCGAGGGAACAAAAGGGTTTATGTTCTATGGTCCCAAAGATCAAAAGGTGGTAATAAGCACCCACTTTAGATTTTTGGAAGAAGACTATATGAACGAAAGAAAGCCCAGAAGTGAGATTACCTTAAATGAGCTTAGAAGGCTAACCTCAGTGCCAACTGTACAAGATGACATACCAAACGACACACTTACACAACCGGAACCTCGTCGTAGTGGGAGGGTTGTGAGATAACCCGAGAGATTCATGGGGATAGGAGAGTCCTCGGACCTAATCCCCGGACAAGATGAATCAGACACATGGACTTACGACGAGGCAATCCAAGACAAGGATGCGGTTTCTTGGCAAACAGCAATGGAAGCCGAAATGGGTTCTATGGATCATAACAGAGTGTGGGAGCTAGTCGAACCACTCAATGGGGTCAAAACCCATTGGCTGCAAGTGGGTATACAAGAGGAAAAGAGGACCGAGCGGGAAGGTGGAAACTTTCAAGGCAAGGCTTGTGGCGAAAGGTTATACTCAGAAAGAAGGGATTTGACTATGAGGAAACCTTCTCACCTGTAGTAATACTCAAGTCCATCAGAATTCTCTTGTCGATTTTTACGCATCTCGACTTTGAAATCTAGCAAATGGATGTTAAGACGGCTTTCCTTAACGGAAGTCTTGAAGAAGAAATCTATATGCAACAACCCCAAGGCTTCATTGAAAAAGACCAAGAACACCTAGTTTGTAAGCTCAAGAAGTCCATTTATGGACTCACACAAGCATCCAGAGCTTGGAACCAATATTTTGATCATGTAATAAAGTCTTATGGGTTTGATCAAAATGAATATGAAAGTTGTGTGTACAAGAAGCATGTCGGAACTGCATTGGTATTCTTAGTACTATACGTAGATGATATTCTGCTCATTGGAGACGATGTAAAGGTATTGTCAGACGTAAGGGCATGGCTTTCAAAATAGTTTGATATGAAGGACTTACTTAGGGAAGCGGACACGTCCTTGGGATCAAGATCACTTCGAGATCGCAAGAAAAAAGATGATAGGCTTATCGCATGAAGCTTCATATATAGATATTGTCTTGAAGGCGATTCAAATCGCGGATTCCAAGAAAGGCTTTACCTTTCGGGCATGGAATCCATCTATCGAGATATGTGCCCTAAGACACGCGAAAGAGATAGATGACATGAAAGGCATTCCTTATGCTTGGTTTGTCGGGGAGCCTTATGTATGCAATGTTGTGCAAGAGACCGGATATCCGCTTTTTATGTAGGCATGGTGGCGAGATATCAAAGTAATCCGGGAAAAAGAGCATTGAATGGCGATTAAAAACATTACGAAGTATCTGAAAAGAACTTCGGGATATAATGTTAGTTTATCGATCGAACAATCTAATTCCCATCGGTTACATGGACTCGGTTTCCAATCGATTTAGACTCGAAAAAATTTACCTCGGTAGTGTGTTTTGCATGGGGGGAGGGCCATGACATGGAGAAGCGTTAAGCGAAATGCATCGCCGATTCTACCATGGAAGCGAATCGTAGGCTGCTTGCGGGCGGCGAAAAAAAGCGGTTTGGCTCAAAACTTCCTAGTGGACTTGGATGTAGTTACGAATTTGCCCAACACAATCACTATTTCTTTGTGATAATCTTGGAAGCGATTTGCAAATTCAAGGAACCAAGAGCCCACAAGGCCGACAAACACATTGAAAATACCATCTTATACGAGAAATCGTTAAGAGAGAGATATAAGGTGGCAAAGATTGCGTCGGGAAGACAACCCAGCGAGATCCATTCACAAAGGTGCGCCTCGAGAATACATTCGAGACATGTGGAAGGAATGGGTGTCAAGACCGTTGCCAATCTGCTTTGAGTATAAGTGGGAGATATTATTAGGTTCGTGTAGGTGACATTAGATGTCACATATTAGGAACTACATGAGATGTGATGTAGTATACTTAAAAGCAGACTTTGAGTATAAGTGGGAGATTGTTGGGGTTATACTGAAAAGTATGCTTTTACTTTGTATAACCAAACCGAATTTTTGTCTTATTCTTTGAAATAAATTATTTATCAATTGATGCTTTAAATATCATTGAATGTTACATATATTTCTTTGGATAACTGTTCAATAAAAAGTACGTGTTACATTATAGTTAATTTAGTGATACCAGATCACAGAAGATTAAATTAACAGTCCCTTGTAACTAAAAGTACGCGGTTCACGACCAAGATGGAAATGAACAATCCATCGTGAAAGGTTGAAGTGTAAGGCTCAGATTGGCTTGTCTTGACTAAGAGATTACACTAGTTCATATGTGATGCCTTTGAGCAGGACCTCTGGGAGGATAAATTCTTGAAGATCAACCGGGAAGAATTAAACCTCGGTGGTTCGTTATTTCTTAATCTTAAATCCCTTAAATAGGATCGTGTGTTGTTAGTAATTATTGCTTTGACTTATGACGGGTAGAAAATCAATGAGATTCAATACTTTATATCTTGGGCAATATTACTGGTCACATCGATTGCTAAAAGATTTATCTGAAGAATGGGTGTGCGAGTACGCTTTCGTTTGATTTGCCCCCTTGGTAGGTTCATAAGAATTATCATACCAAATCTTGCAAGTGGAATTTGTTTCCGGTATGGATAATAATGTTGAACCGTTCCTTGACCAAGGACAAAAGATATTAATTAATGTAAAGCTATTTCAGTGGCTTTAATTAATTAATGGGCTAGATAATCTTAAACATGGGAAATAATAACCGGGAGCTATATTAACATTAATATGGGTTAAGATGGATAGTGCAATATTAATTATGTAGTGGGATTAATTAATATTTATGGGCTTGAATAATATTGTAGCTCAATATTAGATATTCAAAGTCCATTAGAAGATTCAATCTTAATTCTCCTAAAGGCCCCTCAAGTAGCCCAAAGATAATGTCCAATAACTGAAAAAGGTGTTTAAAATAAAATAAATTATTGTTGCCTAATTTTCCTAATATTTCGAAAATAATAAATAAAAGAGGGAAAAAGATTTTCTTTGAATTTTGTTATGGAATGAGGATAAGTATTCTTGGAATACAAGATTATCTTATTAAATTCAAGAAATCTCCCACTTAGTTATTTATCTTGAAATTTTCGAAAATTTTGATTAAATAAGGGAATGAAAGATTTTCTTGATTTTCTTGAAAAAACATTATGGAAGATATGTATTCTTGGAATACAAGAATATCTCATAAATTCAAGAAGGTCCAAATCTTGGATTCCTACTCCTTATTTTTTCGAAAAATGCCATAACAAGAGGAGTTGGGATTTTTGTGGAATATTTTAAATATGGAGAAAATAATATATTGGATATATTCAAGATTTCTTGGAGATCAAGAAAAAGATTTTCCCATCTTATTCCTAGTGAAAAATTCGACCAACACCTCCTCTATAAATAGGGGATGAATGTTTCATTCCCAAGTGCAATTCCATGTGTTGGAAAAATTAGAAATCCACAAAGGTGGTGCAACATAATTTTATTTTTCCTTTTTGTTAAATTGTTCACGAGTTCCTTCCACCGGATTGTTGAACAAGGACAAGGGAATACTTGAGAAGGACTTTTGGTATGTTCTCGTGAACGAGATCCATCTTCTCAATGGTTGTCACTCCGAGAGGTTAGTTTACGTAAACTCGTAGTAATTCCGCATGCGTAGGATTTACGTGAACTATTTGTATGCATGATTGGTTGTTGAATTATTATTTGAATTAATATAGGATTAATTCATGCTAGTAATAATTGTTAGAATTAAATTTGTATTTAAATATTCAACCCGAATAGATCCGGGCAATTAATTCCCCGACAATCCTTATGGGAAACTATGAGATCGCTAAACTCAGAAGTAAGTTATTTATGTTTCAAATTCTTATTTGAATATTTTTTTTATTATATGAATACCTTATATCAACTAAAATTGTCGATTAAATATTTCAATAATCTGAGTACCGAAATAATTTTTAAAGTATTCATATTCATTTGTTGCACTGTTAATAGCTGAGTTATGTTAATGGTTAATTTACAGCATATAGATTCACTACTTCTTCTTGTCGTACAAAAGTCAAAGTTGTGGCCTCACAGATTCCTCAAAGACTGGACTGTAGTTGAAAACTTCTTTTGGGTACGTTGTCCTGATTAAATACAGTTATTATACACCATTCAATTGGTAATATGATATGTTTTAACGGTTTTGTCAACAGAAAAAGTTAACAGCCATGTACACCAGTTGGTCATCAGCAAAAAAAGATAATGAGAATTGAGATTGGTGGACTGTTGATGGGGACATAATGAAGTGCATAACCGGAGAGGTACAAAATAATGGACATAACTTACCATGGTCGAAGGCAGGTAATGTGTATGGTGTTGCAAACTGCGGGAACAGTCATTTCGTGCTTTACCAGCTAAACATCGACACTCAAAATATTGTTGTATACGACCCCATCACAAAAGACAATCGTTGGGCAAAAAGGATGCTCAAACATTTCCAAAACATTGCAGAAATGTTGCCATCTTTGTGTAACCAAGGTGACGTTTGGGTTAGGACGGTGGATGAATCAAAACACTGGACCATACAGAGATAACCCGATACTCCACCGCATCAAATACAAAAAAGCGATTGTGGGATAATGTGCATCAAGTTCTTAGAATGTCTGGTCACTGGGCATGAACTTGATCACGTTGATCCGGAAATGTGTGGAATATTCAGAAAAGCATATTGTGCCGAGCTGTTTTCCACTGAAGAACAATATGGTTGTTAATTATTCAAAAAACAAACTTTATTTTACCAGATATAGTTGTATAAATTCATTAATGGGTGTGCCAACCCTGACTGGGAATTTGCCAACAAATATTACACCACATTTTAATCCCTTAAATAGTTAACATTTCACTTATTTGCAAATTTATATGGTTATTATGTTTATAGTAACTTATTTACGCATGTAAATCATTTGCCAACAGGGATGTTGCAATGGTAACTTGTTGTCAACCTTCAACCCAACGAGTTAAACAAATAATAAACACAATACTAATGCATATAATTCGACGAAATGAAAGAAACATGAAACAATTACATTGCACATAAATCAAAACTTAAATTGATATGTTGCCAACGTGTTGCCAACATATATGCCAACTAATATGTCAACTACTGCTATTACTGACTAAATTGTAAAAGATTACTGATGGCTTTAAAACAATATACATATCCAATATGCAGAAATGCGATTACACGTTGCAATATAATTCCTCTCAAATATTTAAATGAAGCGTGTGCCAACTCTTAATAAGTATACACCAACTATATGTCGACACAACTGCCAACTGCTTTAGAACATTTAAAAAAACCACTTAAATTTATATTTAACGACAAGATACATAACATATCAGAATTCTCACAAATATTTAAATGAAGAGTCTGCCAACTCTTTATAAGTATACGCCAACTATATCTTGAAACCACAATTGCCAACCTAACTTGAACCTTTAAAAAAAACACTTAAATTTATATTTAACGACAAACTACATAACTTATCAGAATCCTCACAAATATTTAAATATAGTGTGTGCCAACTCTTTATAAGTATCATGTATATCTTGAAACACAATTGCCAACCGCTTGAACCTTTAAAAAACTACTTAAATTTATATTTAACATATTTAACACAAGCTACATAACTTATCAGAAAAATGCTCATTGGCAGGCCAATGTCATGTTATCAAAAATCATTCATTTCTAAGTGACAATATACATTAAATAAAAAATAAACATTAGTGACGTAAACATCATCAATACTACAATACATCATACAATCCACTGATTACAAGTTCAAACATGATGGTTAAACATATGCTACTGATAAGATTGGTTTCAATTCCACATCAGCATCAACATAAGCGATTCAAATTCAACATAATACTGGTAACTCAAACAAATTCTGGAAAAAGCTACTATCAAATGTTTATTAAATAAAATTTATTTTTATTTCAAACAACGACCGGTTTTGGACATTTCCTCTTCGTATGACCACTTCCCCGGCACAACGAACACCTGCGAGCTTTAGGTTGTTTAGATGTTCCGTCCCCATCACCTAACTCTGCATCATCCACCATTGTATCAATTGGAACATTTTTTTTACACGTCGCACTATTGTGGTTTGTGCCTTTACAAATAGAACAAGAACCCCTATTCTTCTTCTTCTCCTTATTCTTCAAGTTCGATGATGAAGACTCGAGTGGCGATCGTATTCTTCCTCTTTTTGGAAGACCTGCTTGCTTTGGGCAGGGAGGAGCATTGCATATCAATTTTTTTATGTGATCAGGCGTTACCCATTCATCAGGGGGTGGTACAGGCATGACAGTACCACTCCACATTGCTTGCACACGATCAGCTTTATAAAACTCATCAACAAAATAACTGATAGGGTAACCTACATGCCTATGGTAAAACATAAAAATGTTCAAAATAACATCAACTAAATTATTATACAAATGATTGTAGTAAAATTGATTCTTAAAACTTATTACCTGATTGCAGCAATTGCACGAGTACAAGGCATCCCTTCTAACTGAAAAACGCAACAACTGCATTTACGATTTTCCAAATCTACTATCTGACTCTTGATACCATAAACAACACGATATCTATGATTAGAAAGCGGGTGAATGGTATATTTGTCAGTGACCAAACCCATACAGGACAAATGAGTTGCGACCTGAGAACATAAAACACTACTACCAGCAATCACTTCCATTGATCTAACATGAAACCATTCTTGAATGACAGTTCTAATACTTTCCAAAACATAAACAATAGGTTTTGCACGCGCCCACTTCAGACATTTATTCCACGATTCAGCTGCATTAGATGTCATGAACTCGTACCGTCGAGACTTACAATGCACTCGGGACCACCTCTCAGGTTTTGCATTTTCCAAAGTCTTCATGATCTTGCCATTGTCAATGCTTCGAAGGGAATCCATAATTCTGAGAAAAGTATTTCATTGTGATTAATATAATTATTGGTGACAAGAATAAAAATAAACATATATATATATATATAATATAATAATAATAATAATAATAATAAAATATAAATAATTTTTTAATATTTTACATCCTGTATTTGGACGGACGGTGCTCATATGCGGCTGAGCGAAAATTTTGTACAACTTTTTACCATACACAACTAACTTCTTTTAAAGGTTTCACAGCGTGAATAATGGATTTGTGTTGATCGGAAACAATCACCAAATCTTTGTGATATTCATGTCCAATTGCATCTTTTAATCTATCTAAAAACCAACACCACAACTCATTATTCTCCACATCACCAACACCCGTAGCAATTGGAAAAATATGATGATTGCAATCCTGGGTTACAACTACAAAGAAAACTCCCTTGTACTCTCCTTTTAAATGTGTCCCATCAATAACGATCACAGGCCTCCCGTAATTAACAAATCCTTTTATTGATGCACCAAGAGCGTAGAACACATACTTGAACCTACCTTGTTCGTCTGTTTTTATCTGTCCAACGCTATCTGGATTAACAACCTTCAACTCATGCAAATAAGCTGGCAACATCTTAGAGTAATTTTCAAAGTCACCATATATCATGTCGTCAGCCAAACATTTACTAATCAACGCCTTATGGTATGATATGGTCAGCCCATGATTTAATTTCAAATCCTTCAAAATTGATGTAGGCAACTTTGCAGTATGAGGGTCTTGTTGTCCAGCAGCATAGTATGACGCGATTACTTTAGCGGGCAAACTTCGTCGAGAGTTTCTATTTGGATCCATTTGACATGTGTAACATTTAAACTTCGAAATTGAAAAAAAATCCTTTTCCCCGTGACCATGAAACACAAAATCACAATTGTTATACTTGCATTTCAAAAGCCATCGGCATGGATATGATTTTTTTACACGGTAAGCAACTCTATTTAACATATGATATATTCCAACATACACGCACATTCTGATTTGCTAGCAAATGTGCTGTCCAAATTGATTACGCCGGGTACCCCATTCGGGATTTCACTAATGTTTTCCTCTTATTAACACTAGGAATTGTGCAAGGTGAAGGTATACCTGGGATGATCCATGGACGCTTTGAATTTGGGGTATGAATTTCTGGTTCAGTATTTGACTTTGGCGTATTCTCAAATGATTCGTAATCAACAGAATCGTCTGAACAATCATCACTTGAATCACTCGTAGCATCCTCAATATCTACAAACTCATTGTTTTTATGACTTGGGAGATGAGGTTCATCACCTACAGGGATGTCGTTTGAAGACAACGGTAAACCAAATACGGACCGTGGATGTGGACTTGGTGTATGATTTTCATCAGCAATATTTGATGCATTCTCAAATAAATGGAAGTCAAGAGAATCATCAGACGACTGATCACTTGAATCATCCATATCAACATCAATTCCAACTAATATCTCCTTTTTCTTAGATTCAACGATGTCATTATGTAACAGTTTTGCACGATTAATAGCATCGAAACTATCAAGCAATTGAACAAAGCCCATCTCTGCTGTGTTCGGGATTGTTGAGCAATTGCCAACAATAGCATCAACATCAAGATGCACAAAATCCAGCACATCACTTTTAGGTGACACAAAAAGCTCCGGTTTACACGATGATCTTAATACGCTTTCCAAATCTTCATCATTTTTAATAAAAGCACGCCACGGATTACCATGCAAAGAAACAACCTCAAAAAATTGAACATTACCTAATTTCATGTCACATTTTAAAATGTGATTCATATCACAAACAAGTCTTTTTAAACTATAACCTTGATCACTGATCTGGAAAGCAGTCTGCACACCTCCTACATAGGATTTACCATCCCATTTTCCATTACAATGTATGAACAAATATTTTCTTCCAACCATCTGCAATGAGTGGAACCGGATGTAGGAGGTATCATACAAATGAAACATTTAAGGTTTTCTCTAAATTACAACCAAACAACATTCTAATGTAAATGATGCAGTCTTGTGCTATTTATACAGTTGACTATAACAAAGCTTCCTATCAAGTATCTGGACTCTTAATACTTACAATTTTAACGATTCTAAACAACTTTAAACCATAGTCAAACTTGTGAATTACTTTAAAAGACAGTATAAAGTGTATACCTTTCAGTTGATGTTAGTTATACATTTCAGTCTATACACTAGTACATTAGCATAAAACTATAGTTAATACAAATTTGGCAGTAACTATATCAATTGTGTTCTTGTATATATCCAAATCTGTTCATAACTACAATCTAAACGGTTGTAAAAAACTATAAGTAATGTGAAAAATAATTAGGGTAGTCTAAACAACTATAACAGTAATACCCGTGATATCTTACTGGAAATAATCGGAAATCTGTTCTCTCTTCTAATCAGGTTATGCCCACATAATATTTCGATAACAATTACCAATTAATTCAAATGTCCAATGAAAATAGAAACCAATCAATAAATATGAACAAGAAAAATTGAAATTCGGCCTAAAACGTGTTAGAATTACTTACGTTACCTTCAATAATAGATGGGTTCTCACCGTCGATCTCAACACACACTGCTGTAACAATGCAATCTGGATATTCGCCGGCGCTCTCACGCATAAATAGATGGACCGCCAATCTCAACTAAATAACAATGCAATGTCGATAGTCGCCGTGCTCTAAACTCCAACACGGCGGCCGACAATTTTAACAGACGGATTTGTGCAAGCATATGAAGAAGAAGACCTAAAGTCTAACTAAATTGGTAGATATGGTACAATAAATAATAAGGACGTGTTAGGATGATAAAACAATGATGGTAGGGATGAGATGAAAACACAAATTTTGGAAGTGGAAACACATGAGGGTATTTTTCTCTAAAGATAATGAATATTACTGCCCTAGGACAAAAAAGTTATTTTTACAGAAACAGACAAAAAAAGACGCGCATTACAAATTGAGGGCAAAAACTTGTATTTCCACAAGAAGATAAGTATAAGAAGCCCGTGTATTTCTTCATTTTGATCTAGCCATTCAATACTATTTAATTACAAGTGTGTTTGATCGATGAAATATACCATATCTTTCAAAATTCTGACTTCTAGCCATATTATCTATATTCCTAAATTTTGAGTTCTATATTTTTTAATTTTTCTCCACATAATAATAGCGATCAACAATAAAAAGACTAAAATATCAGAGTTTAATATTTTTTCTCAACCCCTACATCCTCACCCACTTTCTTCTCCCCCACCCATCTCCCCTTAAAATTTAAAAAATCAATAACTAAAAACAAAGAATTGTGAAAAATACCACATACAAGCTGGTTTTCCATTGAACTGTGCGACTTGTTTCCCATATTAATAATTGTACTCGGCATGTTGCCGTTGAAAAAGTTCAACAAACCACAGCTCCTCCTTTTCTCTGCACTTTTATATTTTCTCGGAATCTCGCCATAAAACTGATTTCCGGAGAGAGACAAGCTTCTAAGATTCGAAGTATTATTGCATATATCATCAGACAGCTTTCTGGATAGCTGATTGAATATCATATCAATCTCCATCAAGGAAGATATGTTGAACAGAGCATTTGGTAAATTGCCCGAAAGGGAGTTGTGAGGGGAAGGATGAGATTTTAATTCCATGTCAGTGTTTGTCCATGTTTATGAAAGAATTATGTCTTATTTAAACGTACGAACTTGTGAGGCACGCTTGCATGATGGTTTCAAGGTGAGACGGAGTAAAATTTGGGCATTGACACTTTAACACTTTTGGATGAGGAGGGTGTTGGGTTGTCACCATATATATATATATATCTAATAGTATAAGCAGCCTATACCTAAGACTAGCTAGAATCCAATGGAAAGCTAAGATAACCATTCCATGTCTTTGTCTGTTTGATTTATTGATTACGAATCATGAAATCAAAAGCTTCAAATACAAGAAGTTTGCATTTGGTTGTCATTGTGAAATTGGTTCAATATTTATAGATTTGACCCTTCAGTTATCACGATTAAATACTCTTTTGTAATATAAGTCATACCTTTCACTTATCACTACTAATACCCTGTTGTAGATATAAGTCACACCCTTCGTATCATGAGTGATATCATTTCTATAGTAATAAGTCATACCCTTTAGTATTCTTTAATAGTATACCTGATGTAGGACAACTTGAACTTAATGGTCGTCGGCAGGAGTCGGCAGGAATTGAGATAAGCGTAGCTTTTGAAGCCTAATTTTCTATAATTTTGATGGCAAAGAAAGTTAAACAGTTGAAAGAAATTGGGAGTGATGATGGTCCTATATTCTGTTAATAGGATTTATGTTCAGATAAAAGATTTCATCAAACAGATTGCAGGCGTCGTCTAAAATCAAGCTTAAAACACAAAATCATCCGCAAACAAGAACAAAAATCTAATAAAAGCTATAATCTCCTACCTAATTGTAAAATATAATATAAAAGCTTAAAACCATGCGTAAGATTTGTGGAAACGGCTTTTGAACCAAATAGACACTATAATATGAAATAATTCAGATTGTATAATGCAAAAAAAGCTCATTTATTTTTTGTGAATAAATGATAGAAACACAACAACAGTAATCACACATTTTGCCCAAACGTATATAGTGTTTTAAATCCAACAGATGCTTGGAGAATCACACACAAATCAGCTTGTTACTTGTATAATCAAGTTCTACGTCGCACTATATTTCCTCTTCTCCTCCTCTTAATCTTGTACGCAAAGCCAAAAGACAATTCCAACAACCATTTAGGGCATCCATATCCAAGAACGATATACCCAATACTAACTCCTATCACACAACCGCATCCATACCCCATAACAACAACTTTCCAAGTTAATAATCCATCAACAAAATCAGACTCATCATCACCTTCTTCTGCCGAATTCTCTCCACTGTCCTCTTCACATTCTCTCGTCAATGGAAATCCGCACAATCCTTGGTTTCCGACATATGAATCATTCTCAAATGTTGAAAACTGACGAGATTGAGGTATCCACCCGACGAGATTATTCATTGACAGATTTAGTTTAGCAAGAAACGTCAGGCTTGTCAACTGCGCAGGGATTTCACCATCCAATTGGTTTGTTGAGAGATCCAATGATTCAAGTGTGACCATATTTTCAATACAAGAAGGTATATGCCCTGTGAGGTTGTTATGTGATAAATTCAAGTACCTTAGAGAATTAAGCTTCCCCATGGACTCCGGAATACTGCCACAAAAGTTGTTTCCAGACATGTCGATGGTTGTGAAGGTTTTCAGGATTCTTTCCAATTGTTGGTCCAAACCTATGATAGAAAATTCCATCAACTCTTAATACATATCGATCCCTTCATTATCCGTTATGTTTTCTTTGACATCTATCATGGCTCTGAAAGATTTCAAATATCTATCGGGCAAAGAGCCAGTAAATGAATTCTTGGATATGTCGAATACTTGCAACTTGGGAAAAGGAGCTTTGTTGTTTGAAGGGAGTAACAAGGTGCCATTAAATTGGGATTTAAATCGATTTGGTCCCATAACTTTGGACCTTTATTGAAATGGTCCCGTATATATCACATGTTTCAATTTTGTCCCGTATGTTTTCAATTTGTGCCAATTTAGTCCCAAGGCGCCGGAGACCGGTCAAACTAGCCAAAACGACGTCGTTTTTTGGGGCGTGTTTTGCACGCGCCCCTAATTTCAATCGGAAATGCGGACTTGCATCGATTTGGACACGTGGCACGCCACATGTGTATTTTGCCAATTAAAAAAATGAAAAAAGAAAATAAAATTACACATCATTTTCTAAAAACGGTGCCCATTTTTCGATCCTCTCATGAAAGCCGCCTAACGGTGTCTTGATGATTAGGACATCCGATCGGCGCCCAAAATAACCAACTCATATTTACAACCATGGCTACAACTCATATACGGAATAACCAACTCGATTTCAAATTTCAAAATTAAAAAAGTGGGGAAAAAAGGTCGCGGAATCTTGCCATTCCATGACGGGGAAAAAAGGTCGCCGGAATTTGACGACGGTGAGGTAATTCTTCGAAGTCCTCTTTTACGGCGATAATATGTGGTGAAGCGCAAGAGGTTGAGATGAGAATTTCACCCCCACCTCGATCTCGGCGTCCCTCTCTCCTTCAAGCCCACTCTCCCCGCCGCCCACGATTTCTGCAAATCATCCCCAACCTTAGGGTTGTCTAGGGCTGATAGCAGCCGCGTGGTGCATAACTTTGGATTTAAATCGGTAATAAATCAAAAGCGGATTCAAAATTAAATTAGGGTTGTCTAGGGCTGATAGCAGCCGCGTGGTGCATAGATCCAAGCAAATTTCTTCCTGATTTCGCGTCGATTTTCTCAGAGGACGAGGAAGAAGACTCGATTTCAGAGGACGAGTAAATTAGGGTTCAAGACTCGATTTCAGAGGACGAGGAAGAAGAATAACATGAAAAAGGCAGGGGAGTGATGGATCGATCGTCTGAACTGGCGATTTGGTGGTGGCGATTTTGGAATGTCGATTTTGGAATCGAGGTGGGGGTGAGTGTCGATTTGGAATCGATTTTGGAATGACGGACCCCCACCTCGGTTTTGGAATGTCGATTTGGTGGTGGCGACACCAGCTCTGAATGGCGGACCTGAGGGCGAGGTTGGGGATGACGGTGGTGAAATCGGCGGCGGCGCCGTCGGGGAGAGTCGGGGACGTCGAGGGTGGAGGTGGGACGCTGATTTTTTTTAATTTTGATTTTTTTTATTTAATATTAAATTTGAATAACTTAATTTAATTTCGATTTTTTTTAATGTTAATTAATGATGTGTTATTTTTATTTTTGTTTTTCATTTTTTTAATCAGTGTAATATATATGTGGGCCGCCACGTGTTCAAGTCGATGCCAGTCAGCTTTTTCCGATCAAAATTAGGGGCGCGTGCAAAACACACCCCAAAAAACGACGTCGTTTTGGCTAGTTTGACCGGTCTCCGGCGCCTTGGGACTAAATTGGCACAAATTGAAAACATACGGGACTAAATTGAAACATGAGATACATACGGGACCATTTCAATAAAGGTCCAAAGTTATGGGACCAAATCGATTTAAATGCCCATTAAATTTATTAGACTTCAAAACAAGGACTCGAAGATGAAGAAGATTTTCCATCCAGAAGGGAAACTGGTCTCGTATTTCATTGTTTCCAACATCAATAACCTCAAGTTGTCGACAACTGGCAATGGTTCGTGGTAACATTCCTCCAAATTGATTCGTGTTCAGGTTGAGAGATTTAAGAGCGCAGCCATTTGTAAATATTGATGGAATGATGCTATGAAGGTGGTTTCCCTTCAAATGCAAGACTAGCAAAGATTTGCTCAAGTTTCCTAAACAATGTGGAATTGGCCCTTCCAACAAGTTATTTGACAGATGAAGATATTGAAGAGATCTAAGGTTGCAGATGAATGATGGAATTTCACCAATTAATTTGTTGGAATAGAGCATTATGTAATTTAAATTCGTAATGTTTCCAATGGTGGAAGGTAATACACCTGGAATATAAGATCAAAACAAAACTAGTAATTAGTAGTGAGTTCACTATAGTCAAACCATGAAGTTAGGAATCTTTTTATTTTTTTTATCAATAAGTACCTATTTAACTTAATTTATTATTTAGAAGGTGATCACCTCTATATAAACTTTTCTTAATCAGTTCAATTGTTTTTGTATTGTAATATTAAATAGTGACAAATGTAGGAGTTTCCCACATGACCCCAATATAATATAGTGTATAATTAGTTTGTGATATTTGTTGATGTTGCACAAATGTTGTTCCATATGTTGGACAACATTCTGCACAACATTATAAATTTGTTCTTTCTCCTAACACTGACTCATTTTTAATAGATGTGTTTTTCTATGTTTCTTACATTGCAGATTGAAGACAATTTCAGATATTGTCAAGCGGTTGCTCTATGGTGGAGTGAGAATAGAAAGATCATGGTGGTTACACCAAGATCATGGAGATAGTGGAGGAGATGTTCAAGGCTATCCAAGCCTAGTGAATAGGACAATGCAGTTGATCTTCAAGCCTATAAATACACTGCATTGGTCGACATTCAAGTTTGAGGAAAAGTGAAATACCATTTGCTCTACTCCAAACTTAAGAGAGTAACATCCGAGACACAACCGAAAGTACAACCTAGAGTGTTTGTATCTTGTAGGAGTGTGAGGGTCGATGTTTTTCTATTTGTATTGGTCGAGGGAATACAATCTCACCCATCAGTATTGATTTTATCTTATTAGATCAAGTTTTAGGTTGAATAAGATCACTAGTTACTTGATTGAATAAATTGCTTTTGGTGTGTGGTTTTTCACTACACCTTTTAGGATCTTGTAAGAGGTTCTTGTGTATCTCACTACTTGTTATAGTGATTTTTTAACCATGAGGTTCGTATAGTCTGAATTAAGACTATACAAAATTTTGAAATCATTTGCACTGCGTTTTTTTTTATACTTCCGTTGTCATATGTTGTTTTACATGTTGCATAACATTTTCAACAACACTGAAAATACATGCACACACACTTTCAGTTGGTATCAGAGCCATAAACTTGATACACTAAGTTAAAGGTCTTGTGTTTAAAGTGTGTTTTTGCAATGGATTATTCGTTGACTTCTTCTTTAAAACCTCCAATTTTGGATAGATCAAATTATCCCCACTGGAAACTTAACATGTGCATGTACATTAAGTCTATAGATGAGAGAGCATGACGTAGTGTGTTATCTGGTTGGAATCCACCAAAGACAATTGATGATAAAGATGGAGAATCTCAAGTCAAAAAGGAGATTGATTGGTCCAATGATGAATGCACATCGGTCAATTTCAATTCTAAAGCCCTTAATGCGATTTTTACTGCTACTGATGTTTCTATATTTAAACTGATATCTAACTGTGTTTCTTCTAAGTATGCATGGGAAATATTGCAGGAACATTGTGAAGGATCAGAAAGTGTTCGAAGGACTAGACTTCGAATGTTGGGAACCAAGGTTGAAAACTTGAGGATGAAAGATGATGAAACCATTTCTTCATACAATGAAAGGATAAGTGAGATTGCTAATGAGTCACACTCACTTGGTGATCCAATTTTCAACACTCGGTTAGTCAATAAGATACTTAGAACTGTTCCTAAACGATTTGATGCTAAAGTATGTGCAATAGAAGAGACTAAGAACACTGATTTATTGAGTCAAAATGAGTTGATTAGGATTTTGAAAACTTATGAGATTAACTCAAATATGTTAGATGATGATAAACATGAAAAATATAAAGACAAGAAAGTATTTGCTTTTAGAGGTGAAACTTCTGATAATGTTGGTAAACATCCTTATGTTACTGAAGTTGATTTTGATGATGATGTTTCTGATTTATGTGATGAACATGTTTCTGAACAATTTGCTCTTATCACTAAGCAATTCAAATATTTTCTAAAAGGAAAGTTCAGAAAACCTAATGGTAATTTTCAACCAAGAGATAGAAATAATCAGAATACAACTCCCTCTGATAAAAAGCTTGTTCCAAGTCAGTCTTCCAGTTTCAATCAACCTAGACAATTCACTAAGGATAACAAGTTCAAATATGATCATGAGTACAGAAAAAAGTTTAAATGTGTCATTACGCTAATGAATGCGTTAATACTATGCTTAGGAAGAAGATGAACTTTAATGCTACCTTAAGTGATGATTCTGATGATGAAACTGATACTGGTAAATTTAAACTAAGTGTTATGTCTGCTAGAATAGTTTATGATGATACATTTGATGATGATCTCGATGATTATTGGTCTGAAGCAGATTCAGATGTTAACACAACATCTGAAACATCATTCTGTGAATATGATTCTGAGATTAACTGTTTTGCTGGAACTATTCTAAATGCTGAAACTTCAAATTTTGTTGATTGTAACTTTGAATATTTGAAGTTTAAAACTGATTTAGAAACTCAAAAACAGGTGTTGAGTTCCTTATCTTTAGAAAATTCAGATTTGAAAGAGAATCTTTTAAAGCTTGAAGTTCTTTTAACTAGAAAAGATGTGGAAATTTCTTCTTTGATAAAGTAGCTTAAGTGTACTACTCTGAGTTTAAAAAGGTTTTCTGCAAGCACTTCTGATTTGAATGATGCATTAATGATTGGAAGATCTGATAATGTTGGTCTTGGTTTGAGAAAACTTCTGAAGATACTCCAATCTCCAGTAAACCTATTTCTTTTGTAAAAGAAGGAACTTGTTTGATAAAACCTTTGAATCTTAAACAAAAGAAATCTGCTAAATTGTTTGAAGAGTATGTCTATTTTTACTATGCTGGAGTAGGTCACATTCGTCCATACTGTTCTAAGTTAAGAAGAGACTTGAAAGTTGGAATTGTTTTACCTAATAAAATTGAACACTCTATAAAACAGGTTAACAACATTAAAAAGTGGATTCATAAGAACATGTTGTGTAATATTGTGTATACATCTTTGAAAGCATGTGTTCCTGGATCTTGGTACTTTTATAGTGGTTGTTCTAGACACATGACTGGTCAAGTTAATCATTTGTGTAATTATACATCTTGTGATGGTGGTCATGTTACCTATGGTGGTGGTTCAAAAGGTAAAGTGGTTGGAAAAGGAACCTTGAATGTTCCTGGTTTTCCAAAGTTACAAATGTGTTACATGTAAAAGGTTTACTTGCTAATCTGATTAGTATTAGTCAGTTATGTGATGATGATTTACATGTGAAATTTAACAAAAAATCATGTTATGTACTTGACAAAAATGATAATTACTTAACTACTGGTGAAAGATATGCTGATAATTGTTATTTGATTGGTTCAAACCATACTTGTAAAAGTACTAAAGCAGATGACATTATTCTATGGCATCAAAAACTTGATCATGCTCATTACAGAAGTATTTAGAAATTGAATAGACTAGGTGTTGCTGTTGGTTTACCTGATCTTAACTTTGAAAAAGGAAAAATCATGGACCATGCCAGAAAGGTAAGCAAGTAAGGACAACACATCAAATGTTGTCAGAATGTACAACAAACAGGTGTTGTGAGTTGATTCATATGGATCTAATGGGTCCTATGGAAACAAAAAGTTTAGGTGGAGGTACTCCTATGTTCTTGTAGATGATTTTTCTAGATATAATTGGGTAATTTTTCTAAAGGAAAAATCGATACCTTTTATGAGTTCAAAATTCTTTACAACAAGTTTAAAATTGTTTTATGTTTGAAGATCAGTAGGATAAGATCTGATCATGGAAGAGAGTATGAAAACAGTTCTTTTACTGATTTTTGTGAAAGAAAGGTATTTTGCAAGAGTTTTCTTCACCTAAAACTCCTCAACAAAATGGGATTGCTGAAAGAAAGAATAGAACTTTGCAAGAAATGGCAAGAGTTATGCTAACCTCAAAAAGTTTGTCTAAGAAATTCTGGGCAGAAGCTTTAAATATTGTTTGTCAGATTGTGTATAGAGTGTATATTCGTTCTGGTAGTAATTGTACTCCTTATGAGATTCTGAATAACAAGAAACCAATTTTGAAATACTTTCATGTTTTTGGTTGAGTTTGTTACATTTTGAATGATAGAGATCAGTTGCACAAGTTTGATTCAAAGAGTGATAAAAGATTTTTCTTAGGATATTCTAAGAATAACAAGACATATAAAATCTATAGCTTGAGAACTTATATAATGCAAGAATATGTTAATGTGGTATTTGATGAATTTGCAAGTCTTGCAGGTAAAAGTCCTGAAGATAATGTATCAGATTTGATAGAAGTATCCAAAGATACTGATGACACTAAAGAAAGTAAGGATGTTGATCAGAATGTTCCTTCAACATCTGATACAACATTAACCAAAAGTTCAGATACTGAAAATCTGTCACAGGAATCACAGTATCCAAAACATTTGGTTCCCTCAACAAAGATAATGAAAAGTCATCCATCAGATCAGATCATTGGAGAAGCTACCACTGGTGTACAAACTAGAAGAAGAATGAGTATTCACATCAATAACTTTGTAAGATTAGTTTTCATGCCATCCATGTGCAATCAGGTAACTTTTGAGTGTTATCATTCTGCAATTGAGCCTAGGAATGTGAAAGAAGCTCTTAATGATGAAAATTGGATAAATGTTATGCATGAAGAGCTTAATCAGTTTGAAAGAAATGATGTTTGAACACTTGTACCTAGACCTAATCCTGATATTAATGTCATAGGAACAAAGTGGATTTTCAAGAATAAAACTGATGAATCTGGTAATATTGTGAGAAATAAAGCTAGATTGGTTGCTCAAGGTTATACTCAGATTGAAGGAATAGATTTTGATGAAACATTTGCTCATGTGGCTAGAATAGAATCTATCAGATTACTTCTTGCTATTGCATGTTTCATTAACATTAACTTGCATCAAATGGATGTTAAAGCTGCATTCTTGAATGGTATATTAGATGATGAAGCTTATGTTGAACAGCCTCAAGGTTTTGAAAATCTGGAATTTTCTGATCATCTTTACAAGTTAAAGAAAGCTTTGTATGGTCTTAAACAAACACCTAGAGCTTGGTATGGCAGTGAGAGAATTCTGTCTCATCTAAAAGCTCGAGCTTGTAAAGAGGGTCGGGAATAATCTATTTATTTAATTTCCCTCAACACTCCCCCTTACCCGTGGGCCGAATCATTGCCTCTGCTCTCTGGAGAGGAGGCCCAACAGAGTGAACAATTTTAAATGGGTGGAGTGCTTCCACGGGAATCGAACCCACAACCCGGGCTCTGATACCATGAGAGAATTCCATCTCATCTAAAAGCTCGAGCTTGTAGAGAGGGTCGGGAATAATCTATTTATTTAATTTCCCTCAACATGTAGACTTACTGATTTCTTACTTGAATTTGGATTTTTGAGAGGTGAAGCTGATAGAACCTTGTTCATTAAAAAAATCTAAGAATGATATCATGGTTGCTCAAACATATGTTGATGATATTGTATTTGGTTCAACTTGTAATGATATGCTTGATAGGTTTGTTAAAGAAATTACCTGTACTTTTGAAATGTTCATGGTTGGAGAACTGAATTTCTTTTTAGGTTTTCAAATCAAACAAATGAAAGATGGTATTTTCTTTTCTCAAAACAAATATGCTAAGAATTTGGTGAAAAGGTTTGGTCTTGAAAGTGCTAAAACTATGAAAACCCCTATGGGTTCAACTCAAAAGTTGAGTAAAGACTTAATTGGAAAATATGTTGATCCTACTTTGTATAGATCAATGATTGGTAGTCTTTTGTACTTAACTTCTAGTAGGCCTAGTATTATGTATAGTGTCTGTCTTTGTGCTATATATCAAGCTAATCCTAAGGAATCACATCTTAATTCTGTAAAAAGAATTATAAGATACGTGGCTGGAACATGTGATCTAGGTATTTGGTACTCAAAGGATACTAATTGCTCTTTAGTTGACTATAGTGATGCAGATTGGACAGATGATTGTGATGGTAGAAAAAGTACTAGTGGAGGATGTTTCTATATGGGAAACAACATCATCTCCTGGCATAGTAAAAAGCAGAACTGTGTTTCACAATCAACAGCTGAGTCTGAATATGTTGCTGCTGGAAGTTGCTGTACTCAACTCCTATGGCTTAAAAAGATATTTGATGATTATGAGTTGGAAAGTGGTATTTTGATTGTTTATTGTGATAATACTAGTGCTATCAATATTTCCAAGAATCCTGTGCAACATTCTTTGACTAAGCATATAAGTATAAGACATCACTTTATAAGAGATCTTGTAGAGAAAGAAGTTGTGAAGTTAGAGTACATTTCTACTGAAAAATAACTTGCTGATATTTTCACAAAAGCCCTTGATAATGAGAGGTTTTCTTCACTTAGAAAATTTCTTGGTCTTTGCTATATCTAAAAATAAACACTAGATGTTGTGACAAGTGTTTCCAACATTTGAAGCAACATTGTGGTTCTGATAATGAGTTTGTCTACTATATTGCTTATTTTGAACTTTAAATGATAGTGTTATGATCTTATTGTTTGAATCATGGTTTAGATACAGAGTCCTGAGCATATATCTCTTAAATGCGTTAAAAATAAAGCACAACTTAGATATGTAATCACTGAGTAACTATGGGACACGGAGCTCGCTACTATGATGTTCTCTTTTCAAAAGGTGATTTAATATACATCCATGTTTGTTCACAATCTGCTGAGTAATTATGGGACACGGAGCTCGCTACTACAATGTTCTCTCTTGAAAAAGTGGATCAATGTGAACATGTGTTAAAAGAAAAATTCAAAATATGCAACACTTTGATGATGAATTTCATGCAAAATTGAGTGTTGAGATATATGTGTGCCGACATTTTGTGAAACCTTAAGTGATTCGAACTTTATCTATCATACATGATTTGTTCAATGTTCTTGGTAAGTCGATTTTGTGGATTAAATGAGTTGTTTGAACTTATTTTGTGTATATTTAATTTTGGATATGGTTTCCTAGTTTTGAAAATATTTTTGGTGGCTTTCTTACACATTACAACTTGCAACATAGTGGGTGGTTACTTTGTTCCACTCCTTGTCTGTTTTTGTGGGTTTGTGTAATAACCTCCTAGCTTTAATTTCCACTTAAGGTCGAATTGTTTGTGTTGTTTGATACCCAAGGCTGAAAACATTGTTGTTGCACATAGGATTCAATGTTTGTTGATTTACACTTGTATTATTTCATTTATTTCGGTCATATGCTTTACTTTTCCCTCCTATTTTCTCATAACATTATATTTTATTTCTGGGTGTATTATTTGATTGGACAGAAAAGAGATATGGCAGATGATCAAAACCCTTTAGCTCCTTCTCCTGTTCATTCACATACAAACCCTTCTCAAGAAAACCCTCTCTCGAACCCTTCTTCTCCGGCGAATTCAAACCCTCTGAACTTACTCGCTGAAATGGCCGCACAAAACCCAGATTATGATTCCACAAATGTTGGTGGATCATCGTTTTCATCCATTCCTAAACCTCCTGCACTACATATTCCTTCTTCTTCTCCAAAACCCCTTGTTGATCTTTTTGTTAAACAGGCTGTAGAACAAAACCCGATAGATTTGCCCGATATCTATGTTGGTTCCAGACTGATCAATGTGTCTTATTATGTTGATCTCTCTGCAAAAACCCTTGGCTACAGAAATTCCTGATGAACCTTCTCCTAAACTCGCTGAAAATACCACTCAAACAGCCGATGTCGAAATGCATGACGCTGGTTCCTCCGATTCAGAAGGAATGCGGAAGAAATTGAAGAATATTCGGTTGAGGAAGAAGCAATTAGCCCCTAGAAGAAGTGGAAAATGGGGAAAAATGAGAGTGTCTCAAAGAAACCTTGGTAAGAAGGTAGATTACACTGGAAAACGCCCCAAAAGGACTGATGGTGGTGTTGATGATCCAATCCAAGTGGAAGATTATGATAAAGAGATGGAAATTCCAGAAGTTCCTGTTGCTGAGCCAAAAGATTCAGATGATGACTTAACAATGGAAGAATTGATGGCAAAGAAAGAAAAATGAACCAAAAGGAGAAATGAACCATCTGTGAATGTTGCTCCTGATTTTGCAGATGTTGCTGAATCATCTAAGGATTTAGAGCAAGAAGATGATCCTCAAGCAAAGGATTCAGAGAAAGAAGAGGATCCTGAGGAAGAAGAGGATCCTAAAGAAGATGACTTTGAACCAGAGGAGCCTGAGAAAGCTGATGATGAAGTTGCTCCTAAGTTTGACTACTCTTATGATTCTGATGAGGTAACAATGCTTGATTCAGACCCTGATGATAGAATTGAATATGATAGGAAGTCTAGAATTGTGAAAACCATGCTAAAGAGGTATATTGTTGATGAAAGAATCATTAAACTTTCTGAATTTGAAGCCAACAATATGATAGGATTTCTGGAGAGTAGATCCCTCTTGCATGCTCTTCAATATGCTAAGCTATACTATTTGCCCTGGGTTGCTGAATTCTATGCTAATCTGAAGAAGAGTTGTGGTGATAGACAATCTTCTAATTTTGGAAAAGTAAGGTTTAGGTATAATGTTGTTACCATCACTCCTAGACTCATCAATATTTTCCTAAGGACTAGGAATGTGGAGGAAGAAAATATTGATCTAGATATTGGGGAAGTTATGTCTGTGATAACTGGTGGAAGATATCCTGAATGGACATTGCAATTTTTAGCTGCCAAATTGACTTTTCTCTATTCTGTGATGCATAAACTTTTGGTCTCAAACTGGTTTCCATCTAGAAACTCCATTGTGCTTACTAAAGAACAGGTTTTCCTGTTATACAAGATTGTTCATCTGAACAGTTTCAATATGGGACAAATTATATTTGACAATATGATGTCTCTTGCTGGAAAACATGGTGAAGGTGAAATGTTTCCATATCCAAGTTTGATTTGTCAGTTTTTGGATAAGTTGGAGTTTGACAGGCCTAGAGGAGAAAATATAAGTGATTTTATCCCTAGTTTTGGGATTTCCCCAGTTCTGAAAGTTGGTAACCGTGTAGTTGATGCGTGGATACGTGGAGTTTATAGCACGAGATGCTACAGAGCCAAAGAGAGTTATACCCAAAGCATTCCCACCCTAGAACACAAGTCTGTAGATATACAAATATATTCAAAGAGTGTTCTAGAACCCAACCTAAGCAATCCACGATGTATCCAAAGTTTAGAGAGATTTTCCCAACCTTAGCATTGAGGCTAAACCATTGTAAGGGAAAATCTCACCATAGTTGGAGACAACACCAAACCCAAACCCCATTCTCGTAAGAGATAACTAGTGGTGAAGTGAGGTAGTTGTTAGGCAATCCCGAGTGAGGGTGATAAGTCCTGAAGGAGTGTGAACTCGGTAAACATCTAGAGGCGAGCCCGAGAGGGTGATAAGTCCAGTTGGAGTGAGTGCTCGTTAAATATCTAGAGGCGAACCCGAGAGGGTGATAAGTCCAGTTTGAAGGAATTTCCCTTGGAACAGGGAGAGTGGATGTAGGAGCTTGAGTCTCCGAACCACTATACTTTGTTGTGTTGTTTACTGCTTTATGTTCTTATATTGTCATATGCATTCGATTATAAGCAAAACACAACACATGAGCTTAAAAGTGAAAAATCTGAAATCACCATTCCTTCACCCCTGTTTTTATATGCATCGCAACGAAATGTTTTGCTTCCGCACACGCAAAATGGGTTTTCCCACCGGGACCAACAAGTGGTATCGAGGCGGGTAGTTCAAAAGGTCACCGATTTCAAAAGTGAACACTGAATCGATCTTTTTAAAAAAAACCCGTTTTTTAAAAATGCATATATTTTAATATTTTGGCGTCATTATCAAAAAGGGGGAAATTGTTGGGATATTTTAGTTTTGATGAATTATGCTGAAACATTATCAACTTGTGTTATTGAAGCCAATTTACGGATAACAAGTTGAAGGGAAACGAAAACAAGTTGAGGGGAACTCACGAAAATCGTAAGAGATGATCGAGATCAAACGAGGTCATAGACGTGAGACCGACGAGATCGGATGAGTTAGATGAGTTCGGAGTTAACGATGAGCCGCGCAAATCAAAATTGAAGAAAAGCTAAAGCCAACCGTCGAAGAGAAGTTGCATATCGAAGATGAAGCGAGATGAGATCGATCAAGATCGACGCGGATCGAGATCGATATGAAGATGAATGATGAGATCGATCGAGATCGACGTGATCGAGATCGATATGATAAACCGATATGCTAACTCGATATGATGACCGATGCTATCCCGATATGTTGATCTAAAGATGTGTTGATCCGATCGGGCGAAATTTGTCGGATCGTGCAAATAAAAATCGATAAATTTCGAGTAAAAGTGATCCGAGGCTCGAGAAGTAAAGTGAATCGAGACTCGAGAGGTCAAGTGACCTGAGGGTCGGTGAAGTAAAAGTGACTGAGGGTCGGGATGTCCAAGTCGGAAGAATTGAACTCGGTCGACTGAGTATCACTATGCCCGACGTATTAAGGTCCGCCAAGAGAAGTCTCATCAATCAAGAAACCTCGAGACTCGATTATGTCATCAAGACACTGAGGCTCAGATAGACCTGAAGGCTCAGATAGACCTGAAGACTCGGATAGAATCAAGACTCAGTATGTCTCTGAAGACACTGAGACTCAGAGAATCCTGAATGATTCCAAGGCGAGGAATCTGAGGAATATAGTCGTTAGAATCAGCTGACGTGGACCATTGAGAGGAAGACAACCAGCCTGAAGAAGCTGGTGTACTTACAAGAATAGTATGGATTTGAATGTGATTCTCTCCAACGGTAACATTCAAATCCACACTATAAATACAAGGTCTTTCATCATTCTCATGTGTGGATGCGTGGAGTTTATAGCACGAGATGTTACAGAGCCAAAGAGAGTTATACCCAAAGTATTCTCACCATAGAACACAAGTCTGTAGATATACAAATATATTCAAAGAGTGTTCTAGAACCCAACCTAAGCAACCCACGATGTATCCTAAGTTTAGAGAGATTTTCCCAACCTTAGCATTGAGGCTAAACCATTGTAAGGGAAAATCTCACCATAGTTGGAGACAACACCAAACCCAAACCCCATTCTCGTAAGAGATAACTAGTGGTGAAGTGAGGTAGTTGTTAGGCAATCCCGAGTGAGGGTGATAAGTCCCGAAGGAGTGTGAACTCGTTAAACATCTAGAGGCGAGCCCGAGAGGGTGATAAGTCCAGTTGGAGTGAGAGCTCGTTAAATATCTAGAGGCGAACCCGAGAGGGTGATAAGTCCAGTTTGAAGGAATTTCCCTTGGAACAGGGAGAGTGGATGTAGGAGCTTGAGTCTCCGAACCACTATACTTTGTTGTGTTGTTTACTGCTTTATGTTCTTATATTTTCATATGCATTCGATTATAAGCAAAACACAACACATGAGCTTAAAAGTGAAAAATCTGAAATCACCATTCCTTCACCCCTGTTTTTATATACATCGCAACGAAATGTTTTGCTTCCGCACACGCAAAATGGGTTTTCCCACCGGGACCAACAAGTGGTATCAGAGCGGGTAGTTCAAAAGGTCACCAGATTTCAAAGTGAACACCTGAACTGATCTTTTTAAAAGAAAACCCATTTCTTTAAAAATGCATATATTTTAATGTTTTGGTGTCATTATCAAAAAGGGGGAAATTGTTGGGATATTTTAGTTTTAATGAATTATGCCAAAACATTATCAACTTGTGTTATTGAAGTTAATTTACAGGTAACAAGTTGAGGGGGAACGAAAGAACAAGTTGAGGGGGAACTCTCAAAATCAGAAGTAGATGATCGAGATCGATTTAGGTCGAGAGATTTGAGACCGATCGAGATCGATGAGTTAGATGAGTTCGAGTTAACTCATGAGCCGCGGCAAATCAAAAGTGAAGAAAAGTTAAAAAGCCGAAGAATCGAAGAGAAGGTTGCATATCGGAAGATGAAAGCGGATGAGATCGATCAAGATCAGACGTGATCGAGATCAGATATGAAGATGAGCAGATGAGACTGATCGAGATCAGACGTGATCGAGATCAGATATGATAAATTGATATGCTAACCTGATATGATGACCTGATGCTATCCTGATATGTTGATCTAAAGATGTGTTGATCTGACCCGAAATCCGATCGGATCGAAAAGAAGAAATCGATAGCCCGAGTAAAAAGTGATCCGAGGCTCAAGAAGTAAAGTGAACCGAGACTCGAGAGGGTCAAGTGACCCGAGGGTCGAGTAAAAAAGTGACCGAGGGTCGGGATGTCCGAAGTCAAAGAATTGAACTCGGTCGGCTGAGTATCGAGATGTCCGACGTATAAGGTCCGCCAAGAGAAGTCTGGCCGAATCAAGAAACACGAGACTCGATTATGTCATCAAGACACTGAGGCTCAGATAGACCTGAAGGCTCAGATAGACCTGAAGACTCAGATAGAACTTAAGACTCAGTATGTCTCTGAAGACACTGAGACTCAGAGAATCCTGAATGATTCCAAGGCGAGGAATCTGGAGGAATATAGCCAGATTAGAATCACCGACGCGGGACCAATGAGAGGAAGACAACCACCTGAAGAAGTTTCATTGTATTTTACAAGAATAGTATGGATTTGAATGTGATTCTCCAACGGTAACATTCAAATCCACACTATAAATACAAGGTCTTTCATCATTCTCATGTGTGGATGCGTGGAGTTTATAGCACGAGATGCTACAGAGCCAAAGAGAGTTATACCCAAAGCATTCCCACCCTAGAACACAAGTCTGTAGATATAAAAATATATTCAAAGAGTGTTCTAGAACCCAACCTAAGCAACCCATGATGTATCCTAAGCTTAGAGAGATTTTTCCAACCTTAGCTTTGAGGTTAAACCATTGTAAGGGAAAATCTCACCATAGTTGGAGACAACACCAAACCCAAACACCATTCTTGTAAGAGATAATTAGTGGTGAAATGAGGTAGTTGTTAGGCAATCCCGAGTGAGGGTGATAAGTCCCGAAGGAGTGTGAACTCGTTAAACATCTAGAGGCGAGCCTGAGAGGGTGATAAGTCCACTTGGAGTGAGAGCTCGTTAAATATCTAGAGGCGAACCCGAGAGGGTGATAAGTCCAGTTTGAAGGAATTTCCCTTGGAACAGGGAGAGTGGATGTAGGAGCTTGAGTCTCCGAACCACTATACTTTGTTGTGTTGTTTACTGCTTTATGTTCTTATATTGTCATATGTATTCAATTATAAGCAAAACACAACACATGAGCTTAAAAGTGAAAAATCTGAAATCACCATTCCTTCACCCCTGTTTTTATATGCATCGCAACGAAATGTTTTGCTTCCGCACACGCAAAATGGGTTTTCCCACCGGGACCAACAGTTATAATCTATTTATTTTTACTGCTCTTTATTTTATAAACTCTGTTAATAGACAACTAGATGATAAGTTTATGTTTCTGTCATTTACTTTATGTTTGGTTGTATACTTTGGCCTAAGTACACTGATGTTGTACTTAGTGCTTGTGTTTGTTGTCTGTTTTTAAATTATAATTTGGTTGAATAGTAGTTGTTCTCTGAATGGTTATTATTTGTTTCTTTCCTAACACAAGTTCGGATGTTGTTTTTAACATCAGGTGCGTTGTAGTAGAAATGCCAAATTGGGGGAGTTTGTTGATGTTGCACAGATGTTGTTCCATATGTTGGACAATATTCTGCACAACATTATAAATTTGCCCTTTCTCCTAACACTGCCTCCATTTTAATAGATCTGTTTTTCTATGTTTCCCACTTTTCAGGTTGAAGATAATTTCGGATATTGTCAAGCGGTTGCTCTGTGGTGGAGTGAGAATAGAAAGATCATGGGTGGTTACACCAAGATCATGGAGATAGTGGAGGAGATGTTCAAGGCTATCCAAGCCTAGTGGATAGGACCATGCAGTTGATCTTCAAGCCTATAAATACACTGCATTGGTCGACATTCAAGTTTGAGGAAAAGTGAAATACCATTTGCTCTACTCCAAACTTAAGAGGGTAACATCCGAGACACAACCGAAAGTACAACCTAGAGTGTTTGTATCCTGTAGAAGTGTTAAGGTCGATGCTATTCTATTTGTACTGGTCGAGGGAATACAATCTCTCCCATCAGTATTGATTTGATCTTATTAGATCAAGTTTTAGGTTGAATATGATCACTAGTTACTTGATTGAATAGATTGCTTTTGGTGTGTGGTTTTTCACTACACCTTTTAGGATCTTGTAAAAGGTTCTTGTGTATCTCACTACTTGTTATAGTGATATTTTAACCATGAGGTTCGTATAGTCTGAATTAAGACTATACAAAATTTTGAAATCCTTTGCACTCCGTTTTTTTTATATATTTCCGCTGTCATATGTTGTTTTACATGTTGCATATTCAACAACGCTCTGAAAATACACGCACACACACTTTCAATATTATGAATGGGAGGCAAAGTATAGGGTGAACAAGTTTCACGGTAAAACTGGTTAATGAGTGTGACTTATATTACTAAAGAGTGTGACTTTTTACTATAAACGGTGTGACTTTTTACTATAAAGGGTATTACTCATAAAAGTGAAAGGTGTGACTTATATTATAGAAGAGGGTATCGTAGTGATAACTGAAGGGTGTGACTTAATTATATTACTAAAGGGTGTGATTTATATTACTAAAGAGTATACCTGTAAAAAAAAAACCAGTTTCACGGTGAACAAGTTTCACTGCATACTAACTCTAAATGGAATATGTAATTTATTTTACATCTATAGAAATATCATTCATATACGTATTTTATTTAAAATTGTATAAATTAATAGTTATTACTACTTATTAGCATTTATGGAAGTTTATGGTATAAGGCTATTAGATTCATTATTAATTAACTTGGACAAATATCAATTCAGGGCCTGAAAGATGGTAAATCTATCAATTTAAAGCCTAAAATATTTGTCCTATCAATTCAAGACCTAAAAAATAGAGAACTATCAATTCAGGGCTTGCAAGATAGAAATTATCAATTTTAGGCTCACATATTTTAAGGCCATGTTTGACACTTATATTTCATGTCCTTATTTTTTTATTTTTAGGGTTCAGGGTTTAGGGTTCAGGGTTTATAGTTTAGGGTTTAGGGCTCAGGGTTTAGGTTTACGGTTTACGGTTCAGGATTTAGGGTTTAGTAACAAACATGGCCTTAAAATGTGTAAGCCTCAAATTGATAGTTTCTACCTTTCAGACCCTACATTGATAGTTTTCTATCTTCCAGACCTTGAATCGATAGAAAAAATCTTTCATGTCTTAAATTAATAGATTTACCATCTTTTAGATCCTGAATTGATAATACTCCTGCTTTGTTTTATATAAAATATAATTGGATTGGGGTCATAAGGCATATAAAATATTGATCTATTAAAAAAAGAATTAAAATAGATCGGTCTCATATTTACAAGTTTTTGTTAAAAATAATCATTAGCGAGTGTTAACACAAAATTCTATTTATAAATAAATAAGTATACAAATCAAATATGAAAAAAAAGTTATTCCCACGTTCCTGGTATAGCCAAAAGTAAGATGTTATTTATGGATTTATGTGTGTTATTCTATTTTTACTCAATATAATAATATTATGTGATTAATGTAATACTGTCATAAGTTTATATGTGTTGCCCCATGGACTAGAGGGTAATTTATACATATATAGTTTTTCCAAAGTAGAATTCTTTTTTCTTCGTATAAAGGTTTAAAAAAATGCATCTCTAGTTCTTTTTCTTTTAAAAATTATTAGTAAGTTAACAATCCAACATATGAAGTCGTATCAAATCTATTGACAGATCTTCTGATTTATTTATCTTTTGAACGATTATTAACTTATTAATGAAATTATAATAAAATGGATTCTTTGTCTCTGGTCTAGTGATTATTAACAAATAATTGAAGAGGCATAAGGGACAACTAGCTAGCACGCACATCTCTATTATTATTTTGCTTTTGCCCACTGTCCAAACGGCATTCTGCATGAAGGCCACGTACTACACCACCATTCGCTATTCTCAAATTATTTCTTTTAATTTCATGTTCCACAAAGCGACAACCCCCACAATTAAATAAATTTAGGCTCCAAAAATATGTCCTTAAAATAAATCTATCATCAATTCTCAACTCCAATTCACAAATTCATAACCCGTTCAAGAAAAATAATTCCCAAAAATATAAAGAAGAAAAATGGCAATCTCTCAAACACATGTTAGGTCAATTAGCTTACCTTCAAGATTACAATCCACATCCACAGATTTCGAAAGCAACCTTCAAAACCTCAAATCTCTGCATGTTTCTGCAAACTCAGAAGCCATTCAATCCGGGCTTCTGAGGGTTGCAAAACTATACAATTGTGTAGACGAAATCACACAATCTTAGCAACATGAGAAGAAATTAATGGAGGAATCACTCTCGTCCTCGGTTGAATTACTGGACGCCTGCAGCGCCATCAGAGAAGTGTTTCAAATGATGAAAGAAAACATTCTAACCCTACAATCAGCGCTCCGACGAAAGGGCATGGATTCAAGCGTTCAAAAAGACGTCGCCTTATATTTCAGCTGCAGAAAGAGAATGAACAGAATCATATCCAAGGCCCTCAAAACCATAAATAAATCGGAGCAGACGGTAAGGGGCAATGGAGATTGTGTTTTCAGAGATGTTACAAGAATTAGCATGGCCATTTTCAAGAGTATTTTGATCTTCTTATATTCACCGAAATCACGGGGCTTGTCATTGGTTTCGAATGTGATGAACACAAGATCTGGGCAGGGACGGATCCAGGATTTCGCCCCAGGGGGGCGAAATTTTCCATTGGGTAAGGGTGGTCGAATTTTAGAATCCCAACGGGGGCGAAATGACAAATTTTAACGATTTTAAGGTATAAATTTCAATTTTTTTACATAAATAGTACAAAAATTTCAATCCCAAGGGGGGCGACCGCCCCCCGGTGCCCCCCCTAGATCCATCCCTGGATCTGGGAGAGAAAATAATGGGGTTGCAAGTGAGGTAGAAAATGTGGAGTTGGGCCTCTTGTCTCTTCGGAAATTGAGAAGCACTGATGGAATTAGGGTTCTTGAGGTGCAGAAAAGGTTGCAGAATCTTGAGGTCATTGTTGAAGGATTTGATGGAGGGTTGGAAAGATTATTTAGGCAATTGGTTCAAATTAGAGTTGCTCTTTTGAACAATATCCTTATTGATCATTGATGTATTGGATTGAGGATTTTTTAGATGTCAATATATTGATAGTAAAGACATGATCTTAATTAATGTGTATTAAGACAAAATTTTGGGTGAACCCGAGTTCACCGTGAACCTGATTTTTTTAGTATCACTGTTACATATAATAATCATCACAATTATGCATAAAAACTATCACTATTTAAATAGTATTTTATATTTTTAAATATTTAAAGTTTTTGTGCATAACAAAAACAGAGTTCATGTATAAACTGGTTCTAAAAATAAGTGTTACTTATCTATTAATATGACGAAAAGTAGCATATAGATAATAGATTAATATTGGTTTGGTGGATCATATAATATACTTTTATTCTTTAATTTTTATTAAAAAGTTGTGTATCTAGGTCTGGTAATTACAAATGCAAAGAAGAACGTAATTAGTAGTAATGAGTTATATGTTAATTTTGAAAGCTTAATTGGGTAATATGATATTAATTTTCTTTTTACAATAGAAATATGCAAAAAGTTGTTCCACGTAAGAAAATGCACCCTCGCGGATTAGAAGAATAATTTGGGATGGAAACGGCAGTTGGTGTTAATTTGAGAAAGTCTTGTGTGAAATATTGCACACTAGTTTTATGTGCAATACAACATAAATAAGGTAAAAGTTGCCTAAATTTTCATGGGTCGTATGCGGGTCGGGTCGTCGTATGGGTCGGTCGATCCTTGGGCGGCGGGTGGGCAAGGCGCAAGCAGTGGGTTTAGGTTTACATAACAACTTGATGTGTTACTACATGAACAAAAGAGTGTTACCCTATGAGCAAAAGAGTGTTAATACATGAACAAAAATCAGTACAAACGCATAAACAAAACCAGAACAAACGGAAAAGAAATTCTCAGTCCAAAATTACAGATTTACATAACAACTTGATGTGTTACTACATGAACAAAAGAGTGTTACACTATGAGCAAAAGAGTGTTACTACATGAACAAAAACCAGTACAAACGCGAAAAATATCATCAGTAAAAGAGTGTTACTACATGAACAAAAATCAGTACAAACGCATAAACAAACCCAAAACAAATGGAAAAAAAATTCTCAGTCCAAAATTACAAATTTACATAACAACTTGATGTGTTACTACATGAACAAAAGAGTGTTAACCTATGAGCAAAAGAGTGTTACTACATGAACAAAACCAGTACAAACGAGAAAAAAAATCATTAGTCTAAAATTACAGATTGTGAAATTGAGAAGAATATGGAAGAGAAAAAAGAAAAAGAAGAACATGAGAAGAGAGAAGAAGGAAGAACCTGAAAAAGCAGCGTTGTTAAAATCAAACTGAAGAAATCGGTGGGCTGCCACGCTCTGGAAGAAGAAGAAGAAACCCTGCTGCCTGTGCCTTCGAAAAAAAAAAAAAAAGAAAAAAAAAAGTCCAATGAATCTATAATTACACATATGACTTGTATGCAATATTACATACAAGTTTTTGCGTAATTTAAGTTGTGTATAAAATTATTATAATTTAATATTGTATTAGTTAAAAGTCAAATAATCAAATTTCACCCATATTTTTAATTTTTCATCAATTTTAGCATATATTTTTTTCTCTCTTCAAATGAAGTACTTTCACTTAATACTTAAAAACATGGGTGAGTCTAGGGTGTGGGCTGACCGGGCTCAAGCCCATCCAAACTCTTCTCCAAATTTTTGTATTATATATATATATATATAATTAATTTGGATCATTAAATTCTTAGTCCAGCCTATATAAACTCAATTTTTTTTTAGCTCAATTAAATTATTTTTTTGAAATAGAAAGTACCCAAACCATTTAATCTAAACTCATTCATAGATTAAACTTTATATCGTGTGGTGTTTTTATACTTTGACTATCAAATTTACTAATCTAATATTATATGAGTACTTACTAAGCCTACATATAGTATAATTGACATGTATTATTAAATAAATATTGTATTAGTTTTACACCTGAATAAATTTTTTATTGGTTTTACACATTGAAATATTATGACTTTGTTATCTGATTTTTTTCCATATTAAATTTATTTTTTTATTTTATTAAGTATACATTATGTATTATATATATGTTATTATTATTATTATTATTATTATTTTTATTAAAAGAGTTGTCTCATGTGCACCAGGTATACCGTGCACTTCATAGTGTATTTTAGAATCATGCAACATATTGCACTGAAATATACAACTTATTATTATTATTTATTAATAGTTGCACAATTCAGTATATACAAGTTGTATATTTTAGTGCAACAAGTTGTATGATTCTAAAATACACTATGGAGTGCACGGGGTGCACCTAGTGGATACAAGACTTAGCCTTATCAAAATTATTTTTTCTAGTCCACCCCTCTATCAATTTCTGGATCCGCCCCTGCTTAAAAACATCCCAAGTCATGATTTTCGACAAGGTCTGTCTGATGTGGACGTTGGAGTCCATCTGTCTTGTTGACGTGTAAATATTATAAAATATATATATAAAAAATATCATCATCTAAAATTAGAAAACGCGGGATATATATATAACATTTGGAGCCACTTTTTTTAAATTTTAGGTGGTGATATTTTTTATTTTTTAATTTTTCACGTCAACAAGACAAGTAAATACCCGCGATCACATCAGACGGATCTTGTCAAAAAATGGAGCATGTGAATGTTTTTAAGTATTAAGTGAAAATATGTGATGTATTTGAAGAGAAGAAAAGGTATTATGTGTTAAAATTAATGAAAATCAAAATGTAAGTGTTAGATTTGATTTTTTATTTTTTTTTTTGGAAAAAGGCTAAAAAAAATTATTGAGAACAGGGTGCATCTGGAATTCCCAAAAAGAAGCCCAACAAACTCAAACTAGCTAAAACAAAGGTTGGGAACCAATCGCTAATATGGTTCCAACTGTTAATGTGTCCTTTAGCCTTTAACCAAAAAGAAAGACGAAATACAAATTTTCAAGACCAGGTCATTGCCATCAAACCTTGCACCTTTAAAGATGATAGAATTCCTGATCGCCCAAATGTGCCAAATTGAGCAGTGTCAAACCATAGTCCAAACACCTTTCCTTTTCGGCTCTAGAATATGTGTTATATTTTATTATTTGAACTTAATTAAATTATGAGATTACTTTTTCTAGATGTTCACCCCCTTCAAACCCCCATCCATGTACACTCTTTTCTGTTGAAAAAAAAAAGGAGGATATCAAAATAATTAAATCTCAAAGAACAGAAAGAAGAGAAAAGAAATTAGGATTTTCTTTTTTAGAAAAAAAATATACACTATACTAATTAAATGAGTGTATTGTTAATTTTGTGGGTGTAAATAACCTGACCCAAAAAAATATAAAGAGGGAGAGAAGAGCCAACGGATCGAAGTAAAAAGACACAAAGAAGCCCAACAATTATGGGTTAAACCCAATATATCAGATATCTGTCTAACTGGGCTGGAATCAAAAATAAAAATCAAACTACAAAAGTAAATAACAATTCAAAATAGGCGCCTCTTAATAAAGTTTGGAAGTTTTCAATTAACCCGTTACTGCAGATGTTAAAGTTCCCAGGAGGGATTTTAGAATGTTCCTGCGATGGGAGAAATTTAAGAAACAGAAAATGTAAGCCCAACAGAAAATAGGGAATTTTTTATTTTTTACCTTACAAAAGAACTCATAAGTTCTTACATATTGGATGAGTACAGGGTGCCTTTAGACCTCTTACCTTAAACGGTTTATCAGAAAGCTTTCTAGCTACCCTTAGGGATGGTAGAAACCTTAACTGAAAACAACCCCTTATGGGAATAATGCAGTCTAGTGTGGCTTTAGATTGAATCATTAACCATATAACAAAACATACTCTACTACCATGGCTCTGATACCATACAATTTGATTCTTATGAATCTGTTTAGGTTGAAAGATACTGTCAAGAACAGTATGACTCAGGAGGTATGATATTCCTGAAAATTTAGATCTATTAAATAAATGGACTATACCTAAAATTAAACCTAAAATGATTTATAAATTAGGAGCTTTTGAAAAGTTAGGTTTTAAACAAATTTTTAAAATCACTGAATCTTCTATACCTCTTCATGAAGAAGAAATGGTTATTAAATTACTTAGTAAAAATGATATTTTACCTTACAAAAGAACTCATAAGTTCTTACATATTGGATGCGTATAGGTTTCCTTTAGACCTCTTACATTAAACGGTTTACTAGAAAGCTTTCTAGCTACCCTTAGGGATGGCAGAAACCTTAACTAGAAACAATCCCTTATGGGAATAATACAGTCTAGTTTGACTTTAGGACCTATCTATTTTGATGCATATTCTAATTTATCTCTATCTTTATCTGATAGTAATATCTTGAATCGTTAACATTAAATGTTAAAACTCATGGTTATAATTACATGTCAGGTACTGAAGTTATGTGTATTTGTTATCGTATTTATTATAAACCTTTATTTACACTAAATCCTATGTGTAAAAGAATTGAAAAATACAATAATGAGACTATTCTTATTGAAACTAATTTTGGTAAATCAAACATTACTACCAGAAGATCCATTAAATGGGAAGAAATAATTTTCCCTAAAAATTGGATTATAAAACAATCTGTTCCTAAAATTCCTATTATTAATAATGATATCCAACGCATTACTCAAAGTAATGATGGAATTATTAGTATTGGTTTTTAGAATAATCAAAGAAGATGTTCAACTTCTTATTCTAGATCTATATCTAATCATTCTTTCATCTCTCCTTTAGATTATGAGGTAGAATTATCTTCTAATTCTAGGGCTTCTACTTCTTCTTATAGAGAAGATATGTTTTGTAAAACGAATAATTACAATAACGAAAGAATAATTATTAATGAAAACAATATCATCCACAAAGATGGAATTGATCCCAAAATAATTTCGGATTGTAACTTTAAAAAGTAATTTTATGGATATTACAAACTTTTTAGATTTTTCTAAAGGATCTTCAACTAGAGCTCATATTAATGATGAATTTAATAATCCTAAATGAGATAATTTTAGAATTTGGTATTTTAAATCATTTTCAAAAAATGATTTAAATTACTTTGTGGACAGTTTTTATAAATTATGTGAACAACATAATGAAATTACTTATTATGTTCCTTGGTTTATTAAAACTTTTTATATAAACCATGTATCTGTTATTGAACGTGATTATAAGATCATTTCTGGAGGAACACAAAAATATTTTTACCCTCCACATGTTCCATTTCAAATTGAAAGAAATGGTAGGATTTTTAATTTCCTTCCATTCTCTAAGATTATTGAGAATGATGTTTTACAAATTACTATGAAACATATTAATCAAATGATTGAGCAAAATAATTTTTGCATTCTTTATCGGTCTATTCTAGGTGAAGAAATTATCTTTTTACATGACAAAATAGATAGAATTTTATCTCAAACTAAAATTCAGACTAAGTCTGATTTACTTGAAAAATATAGTATTATTAAAATTGCTTCTTCAATACAGTCTCCTGTAGAATTGAAAGACTTCAAAATTGAAGCTTCTGTGTCTGATTTTGAAAAAATCATTAGTGACAAATTTGACAATCTGAATATTTCTGTTCTAGATGATGAATTCGAAGAAAGTCTCATTACTAGTCCTAATGAGTTTAGTAATACTGATAATACTAATAGTATGAAATGAAATGGGCTGATAAGCCAAATTTGTCTAAATATTATTATAAAAGACCTACTCCTATGGATGTTCTTCATGAAGAACAGGAAAATTTCTTTAATACCTCTTATTCAGGTAAAAGCATTTATGAGTGGAATGTTGATGGTGGTAGTGATAAACATATTTTTACACAATGCCATCGTATGCTTATGTATAGTTCTGCTTGTAGAATAAGCGGAAATAATGATTTACAAACTTCACAGGCTATTACTATTGGTTTTACTGGCCAACTTAAAGGTTGGTGGGATAATTATTTAAACCCTTTAAACAAACAGGAAATATTTTCTTCTGTTAAGATTGAAAATAGTGAAACTAGACCCAATGTTGTTTATTCTCTTGTTCTTACTATTCTAGAACATTTTACTGGTAGATTTACTAATAAATTTGAAAATACCAAAACTCTTCTTTTAAAAATGAAGTGTAAAACTTTAACCGATTTCAGAAGGTACAAAGATACCTTTCTGTCTCGTATTTATGATATCCCTGATTGTAACCAGGATATTTGGAAGAATAAGTTTATTGGCGGTCTTCCTTATTTGTTTGTTGAAAGGATTAAGAAAGTCCTTAGAAAAGACTCTGACCATGTTGCTTATGAGTCTTATACTTTTGGTCAAATCATAAGTACTTGTATACAGGAAGGATTAAATCTTTGTAATTAAATAAAATTCATATTAAAAAAGATAATTTGTTAGAAAGAAAACAATTAGGTCATTTATGTGACCAATTTGGTTTAGATAATCCTAATCCTAAAAGAAATTCTTCCAAGACTAATAAAAAAGAACTTAAATTTAAATCTAATTATAGAAACAGAAAAAGATATTCTGATAATAAACAGAATAGTCATTCAGTTAATAAACAGAATAAAAATTATGATAATAATAAAAATAATAAAAGAAAATTTTATAAAAACAAGAATTATCTTGATAAGATAATTTGTAAAAAATGTGGCAGAACTGGTCATTATGCTAACCAATGCTAAGCCAAAGACAAGATTAAAAATCTTGATATTGATCATAATTTAAAAGAAACTCTTTATAAAATTGTCATGAATTCTGAAGTTGATATAGATTCTAATGAGTCTGATTATGATTCTTCTGAAGAATCTAATTCTTATGATAATGTTACAACTTGTTCTAATAATAATGAATGCAATAAGTGTATTCTTGGTAAACCTTGTCTAAATTGTATCAATAAAACAGATAATAATGTTAAAGATGAGTATTATAATAAACTCATGAGTCAATTCCAAGACTTGAATATTAATGTATTAACTGATAATAATATTCTCAATTTTCTTAAACAGATTAAAGATTCTAGTTTAAGAGATAAAATTATTGATCAATTACATGATTCTTAATTTAGTAATACTAAAAATAGTCTTTCTAATAAGGTTGATAATAATAATTATTATAACATGGGAGAATTAAATAATCTTCTTCAACTTAGGAATATTAAAAATAATCCTATTACCATAAATGATTTAATTCATGAGATTGATAATCTCAAGAATTGTGTTAAAACTCTTCAGAAGCAAAATTCAGATTTTTCTATTCGTCTTTCTCTTATTGAAAAAGGTAAAGAAAATGTTGGGAATTTTGTAGTTAGTTTTGATGGAAGTTCCAAAGCAGATTGTAATAGGACCAGTCAGACCTGTTAGCTGACTGATGATTTAAATATCAGATAGGATGACCAGCTGAGATGTATAGACAATTGATGTATTGGATAAGAATAGGACTAGTCTATGCAGAAAATCAGATATGCAGAAGATCAGATATGCAAAAGATCAGATATGCAGAAGATCAGATATGCAGAAGATCATATATGCAAAAGATCGGATATGCAAAAATCAGATATGCAAAAGATCAGATATGCAGAAGATCAGAAGACCGACATCAGATAATCAGTAGAATCAGTAAGTTGATCTATGGCAACTTACATCAGAAGATTCAAATAGGTAGATAGATCAGTCTTTATCTGATTTGGTCAGTTTCATCAGGTAACCACTTCAAGCTACCTAGTACGAGCCAAGTCACTCAGACAAGAAGAATGTCAACCTTAGTTTGTAAAGCAAACACTGAACAAGTGTACTTGTTAACCAATAAGAACGAGACATGCATGTACGGAACTGACAATGCGGGATTCGACGCTGCAGAGTCAAACGGCTAGAAAGGACAAACATACATGCTTTCGGCCATGCCGTCCCTGAAGCACGTCACATCAAGCTTGCATGCTACCTAAAATAGCCTGAAATTCAAATTGCTCTCCAAAGGCTCTTTGATTTCAAGGTCTATAAATATGGGATTAACCTTCATAGAAAGGTAACAGAAATTATCATCAAGCTCAAACTATCCGCAATTTCCGCACGAAGAACACAAAATCAAGAATATTTTCTAAGTGTTCATCCCAATAATTCTTAACATAGAAATTTTATCCTTTAGCTTTAGGCTACTCACATACTAGGATAGATTTCCAGTTGGAACACAACAAATCTTATACCCAAACCAAAAGTTAGGTTAAGTTTGTTTTGCAAGATTTCAGGCTAGAGTTTCTAGTTTCTGATTTCTGGGATTGGTTGAGTGAAAACTCTTTAAACATATGTTGTGTTGTGTTAGACTAACATATTAAACTAAGTCCAGTTGGTTAAGTTGGTGCCCCTGCTGATAGGGAAGAGTGGACGTAGGACAGGTTGTCCGAACCACTATAAAATCTTGTGTGCATTATCATATTTACCTGCTTTACACTTTGCACACTACCTGTTTCGATAGTACATGCATATTCTGAGTCTGGATCAGATTTTCATCAAGCAACTGATCTGATCAGCTTGACACTTTGTCATCTAATTCAAAACAGATAAGCAGAATTCTGATTTAACAAAACTGATTTTTCACACGGGTTAAAACTTAGCTTTCGCACATCAGTTGAATTGATAGACACCGAACTGATCTGCCCTCAGGCGATCAGTACGTTGGATATCAGTCCAAACTAATTCACACGCACTCTGATCAGGCATATCTGCTCTTCACACCTGATCTCACAAAAAGTTTCAGAAGTCTATTCACCCTTCCCCTCTAGACTTCTACCCTCACAAAAACCCATTCAGGGCCTACAAGTGGTATCAGAGCAGTGGCTCTACGGGCCATTGGCTTTGAGTATCATCGGTTCTTAAGGAAGAGCCATTGTGGTCACTTGAACAGACCTTGAAAAACCTATTTTTAAAATTCATCTGTTTTTAAAACTCACGATCAGCATGGATAATACTTCTGGTATGTATCATGATCTGCCTAAGTTTTCTATTGATGAGTATGATGACTGGACCATACTCATGAGCAACCATCTGGGTGCGATAAGCAGCAGAATGATGGAAGTTCTTCAACAAGGACCCATCATCATTTACTACAATAATCCAACTGAAGGAGGTGATCCAGAATTTCCAGTTGGAGCAAGAATCAAAAAGAGTCATTCACTGATGGATGCTGAGGAAAGGAAATTGTCCAATCTGGATATTGTGGCCAGACACATCATTATGAAGACGATGGACAAGATAACACGAGAGAAGATCAAGTATCTCAAGACTGCCAAACAGATGTGTGATACTCTTCCTGAGATGTGCGAAGGTAATGACTTGATTAAGGACAGCAGATTGCAAGTCGAACTGGTAAAATTTGAGAAACTCAAGATGCTGTCAAATGATACCATAAATCAGCTCGATGGAAGAATCACCATGTCTGTCAACAAGGTTCGGGAACTGGGATGAGAAATGTCTGACAAAGACATCAACTACAAGATCTTGAGATCTCTAACAAAGAAATAGGATAAGAAAGTAACAGTGATAAAGGATTGTCAAGATATTGCGAAGATGAAGCCAATCAACCTGTTTCTGAGTCTTAAAGCTCATGAGTTTGACCTAATTGAAAGAGGCCAAGAAGAAGATGACGAGTCGCCTGCCGAAGTCACACCTGCCACATCAAAAGCAGTTGCATTCAAAGCAATCGGCAGCAGCTCAAAGTCTACTGAACCTATTGAAAATATCATGAGTCAGACTGAACAGATTGCTTTGCTGACCAGAAAGCTTGAAAGATCCAACATTCAACTGGGAAAGTATCGAAAATTTTATAGAGACTATCAGAACAGCAGAGGAAGAGATAGGAGATCTACTGACAGATCACAAGAAAGGAATAGATCTGGTGACAGAAGAGATGATCATAGGGAGGATCACAGAGAGGATGAGAAAATAGATGATTGCTCTGATGATAGAAGAAACAACATATCAGAAAGAAGGAATTCTGATCACAGGCAAACTGAGAAGTCACCTGACATATTCTACAGAATGAATGACTCACCTGGCAGAAGAAATTCCGTGGAACCTGGAGCATGTTTCAACTGTCAGAAACCAGGTCACTACAATGCAAATTGCCCTAACCTGACTCCAAAAGAAAGAGAAGATAAGCGGAACAGAAGAGAACAAAGATGCAGAGATAGAAAAGCCATGGTAGCTGATACATCTGGGATAGATGACTCTTATCTGCCTTCAGATGATTCTGGTTATTCATCGGTAGAAGACTTCTGTCTAATGACCAATGCTGATGATTTCAACAACTTCGACGATCTGATGTTCTCATCTGATGACGACATCTGCCTCATGGCTAAGGACGCTGACCAATCTGAGGTAACTTCTAAACCTTCTGTGTTTTCTGTTTCCACACCTGTTGTGCTGAGCACACCTGCTGGAGAGATTGACCTGCAGCTCTACAATGAGCAATTGCTTGATGATCTCTCTAATGTAGTAGACACTTATACAATAGTGGAAGCTGAGAACGATAAGCTGAGGGCAAAGAACAATCAGCTTGTTAAAGATAATGCTGCGAGAAAAGCTACTGAACTGAAATCAGTTGAGACTGTTCAGAAAATTACTGCAGAACTGGAGCTTCTGAAAGTCAGTTCTTCTGATCAGGATAAACGGATGAAGGAACAACAAGCTATTAACAAACAACAAGCTGATAATCTCAAAATCCTCCAAGCTAAGTTTGATGAACTCTTCCGACTGCATGAGAGTCTAAACCAAAGTGAGGACATTTTGCGAAAAAAAGTAGAATATTTTGGAAAAACCTCTAAAAATGTCGATGAAATAACAAGCTACTTTTGAAAGCCAACTGATAAGAAGGGTATTGGGTTTGATAGCCCTTCTGGATCCTCATATGTCCAACCTGATTCACAGTCCAAAAGTGAATTTAGGAAGACCTCTGGAAAAGATACACGAAAAGCCAAATATGTATCAAAGAAGGAAAAAAAACCTACTGAACAGGTAAGGCGAGTGTCTGATCAGAAAGGAAACAGAAATGGACCTCAACTGATCAAGCATCAGCCAGGAATCAATAGAAGAATCATGTTCTTCTGAAGAAACCTCAACCTGATCAGCAGATTATGAATTAGAAAAGACAACCTCTCAAGGGGAAATCTGATCTGAAACCTAATCAGGTCAAGATGCCTAATCAGCAAGCTAAGGGTAAACTGCATAAACCATTTGTACAAAAGAGATATGAATCTTTTGATGGTAGCAGTCGTACCTATCCTTTCAACCAGAAATCTAGGACATCTGCACCTGAACCACACTGGATTAAAAGAAGACAAATCAATCAGAAAAATCCCAAGTCTTCTGATTCATCCAAGGTTCACACTCATAATCATACTGATCAGAAAGCACATGAAGAGATGTATGATTATGTAGATGCTTATGGGAAACAAATCAGGCCTTCCGATCTTAATGATTGTCATAGAAGTACCCTATTTGTTTGGATCTCGAAAGGTAACACTAACCCCTCAGGTTCCAATCCTACAGGGGTACCTAAAGCCTGATCTGATTACAAGTTCGTGTGGGTTTGGCCAATAAGGGAGGTGTACAAGCAACTATCTGGTACATCGATAGTGGATGCTCAAGGCACATAACTGGAAATAAACATCTCCTCAGCTCATACACAAAACAAGAAGGCCCACGTGTGCTCTTTGGTGATGATAACTTTGGTTTTACCAGAGGATTTGAAACCTTAGAGAATGATGATGTACAGGTTACTGGAGTCTCGTATGTCGATGGTTTGAAGCACAACCTATTATCGGTTTCACAATTCTGCGACAACAGATTCTGTGTTGAGTTCTCGACTGATCAGTGCACTATCAAGAATCGAGCTACTCAACTGGTTTTGCTAACTGGTTCAAGAAAGGGAACGATCTGTTGGGAAATGTAATCCCAACACGATCTACACTGCAAATTGGAACAATTGTCCAAGAAATGCATGCCTGATTCTTAAGAGTTCCAAAAGAATCAGGTAGCTCTGGCACAAGAGAATGAGTCATCTGAACTTTAAGACTCTTAACAAGATAGCAAGGATGTCCCTGGTTGAGGGTCTCCCGAATGAGGTATTCTCTAAGAATCAGGCATGTGTCGCATGTCAGAAGGAAAAACAGGTTAAAGCCTCATTCAAGGGGATCCCAGGACCAGCATCCAGCAGAGTACTACAACTGCTCCATATGGATTTGTTTGGACCAGTTACACCACTTAGTCTTAGCGGACGCAAATACACTCTGCTAATCGTGGATGATTATTCCAACTTTACCTGGGTTGTATTCTTGTATAAGAAGAATGAGACTACAACAAAGATACCTGAGCTGCTCAAGAGATTGCAAAATGAGAAGGGTGTCAGTATTGTAAAAATCAGATCAGATAAAGTTACATAATTTTTGAACTCTTTTATTACTAATTTTTACACTAAGTTTGGAATACAGCATGAAACATCAGTTGCCAGAACACCACAACAGAATGGAGTAGCAGAACGAAGAAACAGAACACTCAAAAAAGGTTGCTCGCACAATGTTAGCTGAACATGCAACTCCAAACCGTTTATGGGCAGAAGCTATCAATACAGCATGTCATACTCAGAACAGATGTTCTCTGACTAAGATTCACTTCAAAACACCTTATGAACTGTGGAAGGGCAGAAAACCTCGCGTTTCTTACTTCCATGTTTTTGGGTGCAAGTGTTTCATACACAACAATGGGAAGAGTCAGTTGAAAACCTTTGAAGCCAAGTCAGATGAGGGTATATTCTTAGGATATTCCTCAACCAGCAAAGCTTTCAGGGTATTCAACAGACGAACTCTAGATGTGGAAGAAACACCTCATGTGTTCTTTGATGAGATATATTCTGAAGAAGAGAAATCTGTCTCAGAACAAGTAGTACCAGATCAACCGGTACCTAATGCTCAGAAATGGATCAGTTAAGTATCAAAGAAAAAGGATCAGATCACGTAACAGTGTATGTTCCAAAGTTTGATCTTAATGATTCACCAGGAGAATCAGACCCAAAGGTACGTACAACTGTCAATGAAGAAGCTGGTACAGCTGAGACAGTAACAACTGAACCATCTTGTTCAGGGGGAACAACTAATGTTCCGGCGGACAGACATCAGCATATGATGATTCCAACATCAGTTGAGACTTGTCCATGCCAAGTGGATCCTATTACTACACCATTCCCAACCACTAGTGACTCAATATCAGATGAGGATGACAATATCCAAACAGATATACATCAGAAAAGAAGGACTTGGTTGAATGACCATCCTACTGATCAGATAATTGGCAATCCTAATGCCCGAGTCCAAACTAGACATCAGGTTGGTGGAAGTACCATGTATTGTTGCTATCTGTCTTTAAAGGAACCAACCACTATAGAAGAAGCTCTACAAGATGCTAACTGGATTCTAGCCATGCAAGAAGAATTAGAGCAGTTTGAGAGAAATCAAGTTTGGAAACTGGTAGACAGACCAACTCATCAAGATGTGATAGGCACCAAGTGGGTATTCAAGAACAATGTCATAACTAGAAATAAGGCAAGACTTGTTGCTAAGGGGTATTCACAATCAGAAGGAATTGATTATGATGAGACCTTTGCATCAGTCGCTCGCCTAGAAGCCATTCGGTTGTTTCTGGCATATGCTGCCCACAGAGGATTTATCGTGTATCAGATGGATGTAAATAGTGCATTCTTAAACGGGGTACTAGCTGAGGAAGTTTATGTTGAACAACCTCCTGGCTTTGAAAAAAGCAACCAGGTGTACCGTTTAAGAAAAGCTCTTTATGGCCTGAAACAAGCTCCTCGAGCTTGGTATGATACACTATCTCAGTTCTTGATAGATAGTGGATTCACTAAAAGAGTAATAGACAGAACCTTATTCAGAATAGAAGATGGTGAAGATATTCTGATAGTTCAGATCTACGTGGACGATATCATCTTCGGATCTCCCAATAAAAGCTTATGTGACGGATTCAACAAACTGATGCAAGGGAAATTCGAGATGTCCATGATGGGTCAGATGAATTATTTTTCGGTCTTCAAGTTAAACAAAGTACATAAGGGATATTCATCTGTCAGGCAAAGTATAGTAGGAATTTGTTGGCTAAGTTTGGAATTCAGAACAGTAAGGAAGCCAAAATTCCTATGATGACTGGATTCAAGATGGATCCAGATGAGAATGGTCAGAAAACTAATCAGAAAGAATATAGAGCTCTCATTGGATCTTTACTATACCTGACTGCCAGCAGACCAGATATAACTTTTGCAGTAGGTGTATGTGCCAGATTTCAGGCAAATCCGATGCAAAGCCACCTGGAAGCAGCTAAGCGAATTCTTAAGTATCTGAAGGGGACAGTAAACCTTGGTTTATTCTACCCATCAGATGATAATCTAGAGCTTAGTGGGTATTCTGATTCTGATTATGGAGGTTGCAGAATAGACAAAAAATCAACCTCAGGTACATGTCAGTTCTTAGGAAGCAAACTGATCTCTTGGTTCTCAAAGAAGCAGACATTTGTTGCCACATCTACTACTGAAGCAGAATATATGGCCGCAGGAAGCTGTTGTTCCCAACTGCTTTGGCTTAGTCAGCAGTTGAGGGATTATAACATTGTAGCTACGAATGTGCCCATATTCTGTGACAGTAATAGTGTTATTGCAATCACTCAAACAGTTCTACATACAAGATGCAAGCATGTGGATGTCAGACATCATTTCATCAGAGATTATGTGGAAAAGAAGAATATCAGAATGAAAAAGATCCATACTGATAAGCAGAGAGCTGATATCTTAACCAAGCCTCTAGCTGAAGTCAAATTCAAAGAACTGTGCAATGAGCTAGGATTTCTGAATTTGGGAGAAAGTGCACCAGAAATCTTTGGTGGACTGGTCTCCAAGACCAGTTGGTTAAGAAACTGATCAGGAAAGAGGGTCAGATGAAGGGGGAACTTCATCTGATCAGAAAAGATCAGTTGGATGCTGATCAAAAAAAGTGAACAGTTGAAAAAGGAATTTCAACTATTTGGGTCAGATCAGAGGGAACCTGATCTGAGGGATAAAACGTTGTTGGAAAATTCGCTAAGGTCTAAACTAAATAGTAAGATTGACAACAAATTAGATCGGATCAAGTGGTAACTGATTGATTACGATATCAATCAGTCAGATACGTTTTTCTTATCTGCCTTATCTTATCTGAGTCATATTGTTTGTGTTTATCTATTTAATATTATTATTACTGTTGGTTTTACTTTATGACGTATGCACTGCAAAACATTAAATGCGGACGTGGGGAATATGTATTTAATGGCATTAATTGCAATTTTTCGCGTCCAAAATACGAGCGGGCTATTTTCTCAGCCTCACGATTAAAAATACTTTACGGTCGCTTAATCTCTGCCGTAAATTTCAAAACACTAATACTCAAGTATTTATGGGAAGTTGTGTAAAAAAATTTCCCTCGCATTATATATAACCCTAACTCAGTTTTCAAAAAACCTTTACACTTCTAAATTTACCAATGCCTTGAGAGAAAATTCTTCTGCGCACACAATATCAAACACTCAAACAATTGATTTAACCTTCAAATTTTCAATTCTTCGAATCAATACTTGGTAAATTTCTCAATGTGTTCTTGCTAAATATACTATTGGTTTCACTGTTTGTCAAAATTGCTTTTTTATGCTTACAAATTGTGTTACTGAATTTCTGGAGATAGATCCTGTTGCGATATTGTATTGTTCTTGACGTGTTCTAATGCATACATGTTTCTAATAATGAGTCTGTGCGTAATTTATTCGATTCAAAAATTATGGTTGTTGGTTTGACTATATGTATTGAAATAATCTACTCAAATTCATCCCTAAATTTGCCTGTATTTCACAAAAATGGCACAACTCATTGCCCGACAAGAACAAGACAAAAAGATCTGCAATTTCACATCAATGAAAAAGGACATCATTGATGAGAAATTTGTTATGTTCTCAGTCACCTCAGACCCCGAATCCTTAGAAATTCTGGAGTGTCTTCGTGCTTGTGGATTGGATCAATACTGTTATCGTCATCAAAACGTCGTGCACACTTATGAGGCCCTAGAATTTCTATACAATCTAAAGAAAGAGGAGGAGGATGATGAGAAACTAATCTCTTATGTCGGAGGAATGGAGGTAATTGTCACAGATAATGATTTACAGAGGATTTTTGGTCTCCGACAAGGAAGTATTGCTCCGAAATCTTTCACATCTGAAGTGGGAGAGAAAGAATTTCTTCAAGCCGAGTTGTTAAGACCAGCAAATAAAGAACAGACGGTGAATGTTCGTGCTCCATTTCTAAAGAGAAAATATCGCCTTCTTTTCGAGATTGTGTCAAAGGTGATTTTGTGCCTAACATACAGTCTTGATGTCGTCACTTCTCACAAATTCGGTGTCATGATTGCCATCATCTGTTGGGGAATAAGTTGCACAGATCTATTCGGGGTGAATATTTAAATACAAATTTAATTCTTATAATTATTACTAGCATGAATTAATCCTATATTAATTCAAATAATAATCCAACAACATATCATGCATATAATAATTCACGTAAAACCTACGCATGCGGAATTCTACGAGTTTACGTGAACGTACCTCTTAGGATGGCAACGGTGTGGCTGAATAAACTAACCGAAAGGACTTCCCAAGTATTCCCTTAACCCTCGTTCGACTATCCGGTGGAAGGACTCTTGTGAACGATTTAACAAAAGGAAAATAAATTATGTTGCACCACCTTTGTGGATTTTACTAATTTTTCCAGCACATGGAATTGTACTTGGGAATGAAATAATCATCCCCTATTTATAGAGACTAGGGTGTCGAAAATTGTGGTAAAATATAATGTGGAAAAATCTTTTTTTGATCTCCAAGAAATCTTGAATATATCTCCTATATTCTTTTTCCCATAATTATAACATTCCACAAAATCCCACCTTCTCTATTTGCTATGGACTTTTCGAAAATATAGGGTATCAAGATTCCAAGATTTGGATCTTCTTGAATTTATGAGATATTCTTGTACTTCAAGAAATACATATCTTCCATAATATCTTTTCAAGAAAATCAAGAAAATCTTTCTTGCCCTCTATTTTCAAAAATTTCAAAAATCTCCTTATAGATAATCAAGTGGGAGATTTCTTGAATTTAATGAGATAATCTTGTATTCCAAGAATACATATCTTCATTCCATAACAAAATTCAAAGAAAATCTTTCTCCCAACATATCTATAATTTTCGTAAATTTAGTAGGAAAAATAAGCAACAATATTTATTTTATTTTAATCACCTTTTTCAGTTAATGGACTATGTGTTGGGCTACTCAGGGGGCCTTTAGGAGAATTAAGATTGAACCTTCTAATGGACCTTGAATATCTAATATTGAGCCACAATATTATTCAAGCCCATAAATGTTAATTAATCCCACTACATAATTAATATTGCACTATCCATCTTAACCCATATTACAGTCAATATGGCTCCCGGTTATTATTTCCCGTGTTTAAGATTATCTAGCCCATTAATTAATTCTAGCCACTGAAATAGCTTTCCATTAATTAATATCTTTTGTCCTTGGTCAAGGAACGGTTCAACATTATTATCCATACCGGAAACAAATTCCACTTGCAAGATTTGGTATGATAAATCATATGAACCTCCCAAGGGGGCAAATCAAACGAGCGTACTCACACACGATTCTTTGTATTAAATCTTAGCAATCGCATGTGACCAGTAATATTGCCCAAGATATAAATTATTGAATCTCGTTGATTCTCTACCCGTCATAAGTCAAAACAATAATTACTAACCACACACGATCCTATTTAAGGGACGAAGATTAAGAAATAACGAACCACTGAGGTCTAATTCTTCCTTGTTCAGTTCTGAAGAATTTATCCTCCTGTAGGTCCTATTCAATTACATCGACCATGCACTAGTGTAATCTCTTGGTCAAGACAAGCCAATCTGAGCCTTACACTTCAACCTTTCACGATGGGTTGTTCATTTCCATCTAGGTCGTGAATGGCGTACTTTTAGTTACAAGGGACTGTTAATTTAATCTTCTGTGATCTGGTATCACTAAATTAACTACAATGTAACACGTACGACTTATTGAACAGTTATGCAGTAAATATATGTAACATTCGATAATATTTAAAGCATCAGTGATAAACAGTTTATTTCAGTAAATAAGTCTGAAAATTCAGTTTCGATTATACAAAGTAAAAGCATACTTTCTAGTATAATCCCAACATCATCAAGAAAGCACTGAATGTTGATTAGCTTGGAATGTTCAAGACCGGATTATTAAAGGAGACTGCGAAGTTTGATCTGAATGAGAGGAATGAAGTCAGATAGGCTTCAAAGTGCTCCTTCATCCACAAAGTTTCCATCATTGTTTCAGACAAGTTGCCTGACAACTTTGAGTGGAATGAGGATGGCAAGAAAGTGTACCTGGCAAAATTCAAGGCCATCTTGGGTAGAAATGAATCATTGCCTGGCCAATCTGATGATGATCCAGCTCCCTATGTGCCCAGACAGCGAGGCGAAGGGAAAGGCAAAGAAACCAAGACGACTGCGTCTTCTGTTCAGTCAGAAACACAGGTAAAGGCCGTTCCCAAGAAATGGCTGAAAAGGAAGGTTCTGGCCAAGAAACCAGAAGAGCCAGAAAAATGACAGAAGAGGATTACAACTCTTCTGAAGAAGGCCCACAGACCAGTTGGGGTCGTGGAAAGGGCGGAGGAGCTGATTTATATTGAATCAGAGGAGGAGGTTACTGTCAGTTCTGAAAAAACTACTAGTGCAGACAGTGAGGAACAGATGATGGAAGAAGAAGGAGAAGGGGAGGCTGAAGGAGTAGAAGTTGAGCCTACTGGGGAGCAATCACCATCTGATTATGTGCCCCTCAGTACCGTATTCAGAAAAGAAAGATCACCCACACCCACTTCCAACCCTCACCATTACCAACCAAATCATCATCTCCAACCCCAATCCTATCTACCCCCAAACCACAATCTGAACCTCTACCTAAGCCAACTCCCCAACCAAAACCCTCTTTACCCAGTGAACCACAAATTCCCACCCAGTCTTCAGACCAAACAGCCCAGGAACCAGAAATGGTAGAGGAACCGGTCGTTGAACATAGTATTCCCAGAGAAGATATGTATGTTTCTCTTACCCACAATCCATTCAACACTCGGATTGTTCTGGAATCTCCTGAATCAGACTCTGAGGATCCCACCCTGTTCATACTTAGGCAGCAAGTGGAGGCTTAGCTTCATAAACTCTGCCCAGACCTGATCAATCATCCTGGCTATCAGTCCAAGATCAAGGAGATTGTGTTCTGGAGGGACATAAGGTTGAAAGGTATTGAAGAATTCTTAATTCTAATGGAAGCTCTGGGAGGTGACTATTTTGTGGATCTGGAGACACATGTCTGGAAAACGCGGGTGTAAGCAGTGCAACTGAGTTAGCTACTGATGATGATATGAGGTGGTTAATTCATGAGAAATTTGGCATTGCTGAGGTTAACGAAGAGGAAGCTTACTGGGCTCAAGATATTGAGTAATCTGTCGATGAACCAGGCGTGGGTGTTGCAGATGTGACCCTTCCTGGTGAGGCTTCAACATCTGGCAGGGCAGTTACTTTAGATGCGGGAACCCTAGATCTTATCTCAAATACCATTCAAGATGGGGTGAAGTCATCTCTTGAAACTCAGTTCAACACTCTGACAACTGGCCTAATGAAGAGATTCAGAGAAGAGCAACATGCTCTTGTGGAAGCAGAGAGGAAAGCGACTGTGGACAGATTGCTACACTTACATGAAGTCATCACCGAATCTGTGATGAAACGTGTTGACCCAGTCACGGAGAAGCTAAGCCTGCACGGATCAATGCTTTTTGAACTAGGAAAGTTACTGGAGAGTGTCTGGTCCTCACTGGAAAGGACAAATACATGCTTAGACACCGGGTGGAAAAGGTTCGAAGCATCTGTTAAAAGGGCCGGAAAGTTCATTGAAGATGGTCTGAATAGACTGCTGGGCCCTGAGCCAACATCTTCCACGGTTCAGAGCACCCTGCTTGCAGTTGAGGAGCTAAAAGACGAAATGGTGCATCAGTTCAACACTCTTAACGTCAGATTGACGAAACTATTTGATGGGGGCAAGAAGAAAAGGAAAAACAAATGCAGATGATTGCCACTATGCCAGCTATTGGGACATCTGTTCCAACTCCTCCTTCACCATCTACTGCTGCCATGCCAGAAACCGTTGTATCAGTTGTTGATTTATCTGATACCAAACTGGTAAAAATCATTGAAACAGTTGAGAAGCATGGGGATGACTTACAAGCTCAAGGGAAGGTCATTTCTGAGCAGAAGATTATCCTATCTGATGTAGTTGCCAGAGTAGATAGGATAGAAGATTTCTCTTCTACAGTTCAAAAAGATATGAATCTGAAGATCAGGCCAAGAGCCTTGAGCTGGCTAAGCAACTACTGGAGGAAGATAAGGAAGCTGAGGAAGGCAAGAAAATGGAGAAAGGAAAGGGCAAGCAGGTTAAGATTCTCACTCAGACTCAAAAGCAGATTGAGACTAGGTCAAGGTCTCAGTCAACTCCAGCGCAAATAGAGGAGCAAAAAACCAGACAGAGAGTGATTGATGCCGCAATCAAGAAGAAAAAACTGGCTGAGTCAAAAGTTCTGCATATCAGATATGTCAGAAGAATGAGGAAGAAGGCTGCTACAGCTAAAGATGTTGCCTGGGAAGAAAAGGCCCTACCTGCTCCAGTAAAAGATATCCTGGTTTTGAAGAAGAATTGGTTGCCAGAATGGGATAAGATCAGAGGAGCCTGGCTAGTTGACGTCTACATCTTGGAGAAGATTCCAGTGTCTACTGATCAAGGTGAATTTAATGAAGAATTCAGAAACTGGCTTGAGATGAAGCATCCTCAATTCTTCGACGTGGTTATGCTAGAAGGTGAGGAGATGGGACTTATTCCTGAAGCACTTGAGAACATCTTGCCACCACTCAGACCAGATAAGTCTCTTGACCCCATTCGCTTCAAGAAGTTGTACTATGATTTTGCCAAGATGGGAGGAATTATATAGGATGAACATCTGGCTGCTCTAATGCAGAGAATGTACAAAGTGTTTGTTATTCCGGAAGAGCTGCAGAAGTTCAGATAATGCTGCAAATTTCAGAAGACTAGAATAAGATCAGAAGATAGGTATTCTCTGTACTTGTAAATCTTTCATCATTAATGAAGTACTCTATCTTTCTGATTCTAAGACAACATCTCATTGTCTTCTGAATTGTGCACTATCTTTATTATGTGTCTTTCATTCATGTCATCTGTTTTTCTGATTAACTGTTTTGGTTCCATCAAAAAGGAGGAAATTGTTGGGAAATTTGTAGTTAGTTTTGATGGAAGTTCCAAAACAGATTGTAATAGGACCAGTCAGACCTGTTAGCTGACTGATGATTTAAATATCAGATAGGATGACCAGCTAAGATGTATAGACAACTGATGTATTGGATAAGAATAGGACAAGTCTATGCAGAATATCAGATATGCAGAAGATCAGATATGTAGAAGATCAGAAGACCGACATCAGATAATCAATAGAATCGGTAAGTTGAGCTAGGACAACTTACATCAGAAGATTCAAATAGGTAGATAGATTAGTCGTTATCTGATCTGGTCAGTTTCATCAGGTAATCACTTCAAGTTACCTAGTACGAGCCAAGTCACTCAGACAAGAAGAATGTCAACCTTAGTTGGTAAAGCAAACACTGAACAAGTGTACTTGTTAACCAATGAGAACGAGACACGTATGTACGGAACTGACAATGCGGGATTCGACGTTGCACAGTCAAACGACTAGAAAGGACAAACATACATGCTTTCGACCATGCCATCCCTGAAGCACGTCACATCAAGCCTGCATGCTACCTAAAATAGTCTGAAATTCAAATTTCTCTCCAACGGCTCTTTGATTTCAAGGTCTATGAATATGGGATTAACCTTCATAGAAAGGTAACAGAAATTATCATCAAGCTCAAGCTATCTGCAATTTCCGCACGAAGAACACAAAATAAAGAATATTTTCTAAGTGTTCATCCCAATAGTTCTTAGCATAGAAATCTTATCCTTTAGCTTTAGGCTACTCACATACTAGGATAGATTTCCAGTTGGAACACAACAAATCTTATACCCAAACCAAAAGTTAGGTTAAGTTTGTTTTGCAAGATTTCAGACTAGGGTTTCTAGTTTCTGATTTCTGGGATTGGTTGAGTGAGAACTCTTTAAACATCTGTTGTACTGTGTTGGACTAACACATTAAACTAAGTCCAATTGGTTAAGTTGGTGCCCCTGCTGATAGGGAAGAGTGGACGTAGGACAGGTTGTCCGAACCACTATAAAATCTTGTGTGCATTATCTTATTTACCCGCTTTACACTTTGCACACTACCTGTTTCGATAGTACATGCATATTTTGAGTCTGGATCAGATTTGCATCAAGCAACTGATCTGATCAGCTTGACACTTTGTCATCTGATTTAAAACAGATAAGCAGAATTCTGATTTAACAAAACTGGTTTTTCACACGAGTTAAAACTTAGCTTCCGCACATTAGTTAAACTAATAGACACCGAACTGATCTGCCCTCAGACGATCAGTAAGTTGAATATCAGTCCAAACTGATTCACACGCACTCTGATCAGGCATATCTGCTCTTCACACCTGATCTCACAAAAAGTTTCAGAAGTCTATTCACCTCTCCCCTCTAGACTTCTGCCCTCACAAAAACCCGTTCGGGACCTACAAGAAAAAATTGAAGATACTTCTACAAGCTCAATAGCTTTGTCCCAATTGGTTAACTCAAATGATAATATCAATATTGATAAAAATCATCTATCTACCATTAATATGATTATATCTCAAAAATGGTATACAAACATTTATCTTCTTATTAATAATTCTTATAAAGAATATTTTATTGCTATGATTGATAGTGGTGCTGACTTAAGTGTCATTCAGATGGGAAGAATTTCCACTAAGTATTTTGAAAAGACTACACATTCTCTTTCCCATGCAGGAGGAGGATATCTAAAGATTAATTATAAGCTTAAAAATGTTTATATTTGTGTTGATGGTTGTTGTATTGCCAATGACTTTCTTATTGCAGAAGATATTACTAGTCAAATGATTATTGATCTTCCATTCTTTTTAAGATTTATCCTCTTACATTTATTAATGAAAGAGGAATTACATGTACGTATAATGATAAGCCTATTACTTTCAGGTTTATAACTGAACCTTTCCATAAGGTTCTTAATTTGATCCAAGACCAAATTGATTATAAAAATTATTAGATTAATTTCCTTAAAGAATAATTAAATTCTTTAACTATTGAAGATAGATTAAAAAATTCTAAGCTTCAAGATAAGATAAAACTTTTGTATAATAAGTTCTCTCTGGATATTTGCAATGAGTTTCCTAATGCTTTTTGGGATAGAAAGAAAAATATTGTTTCTCTTCCTTATGAGGAAGATTTTAAAGACAATAAAATCCCGACTAAGTCTAGGCCTTGTCAGATGAATTCTGAGTATTTAGAGTTATGTAAGAAGGAAATATTTTCCCTATTACAGAAGAAACTTATTACTCCTTCCAAGTCCTCCTGGTCTTGTACTGCCTTTTATGTTAATAAGCATTCTGAACAGGAGCTCGGAGTTCCTAAATTGGTTATTAACTATAAACCTCTTAATAAAATTCTAAAATGGATTAGGCACCCTATTCCTAATAAAAAATATCTTCTTGACAGATTAGTCAACGCTCTTGTTTTTTCAAAATTTGATTTAAAATCAGGATTTTGGCAAATACAGATCGATCAAGAAGACAGATATAAAATTGCTTTCAATGTTCCTTTCGGCCATTATGAATGGACTGTTATGCCTTTTGACTTAAAAAATACTCCTTCAGAATTTCAACAAATTATGAATGACATTTTTTATCCTTATAGTGATTTTATCATTGTTTATATTGATGATATTCTTGTGTTTTCTAAAGATTTAGAAATACATTTTAAACATCTTGATATGTTTAAAAATTTAATAATTAAAAATGATTTTGTTCCAAACCAAAGTAAAATTCTTATGTCATACAATTGAAAAAGGAAATATTATTCCTATTCAAAGAAGCATTGAGTTTGGTAATAACTTTCCTGATATAATTACTGATAAAACTCAGTTTCAAAGATTTTTAGGAAGTCTTAATTATGTATTTTCTTATATTAAAAATCTTGCTGAAGATTCTGCTATCTTATATGATAGATTTAAAAAGAATCATTCTCCTTGGAATGATAATCATACTAAGGTCGTTATTAATATTAAAGAAAAGGTTAAGAACATTCCTTGTCTTATGTTTGCTAAGCCCTTATGGGAAAAAAAACTATTGAAATTGATGCCTCAGAATTAGGGTATGGTGGTATCTTAAAACAAATTAACCCTGATAATAAAATCGAATATATTATTAGATTTTATTTTGGTAAATAGAATATTAATGCTCAAAAGAATTATTCTACTACGTCTAAAGAAATTTTGGCTATTGTTAAATGCGTACTTAAATTTCAGGATGATTTATACAATAATAAATTTACCATTAAAACTGATTGTAGAACTGCTACTTATGCTCTTTAAAGACTTTGAACATAATGTTTCTGAACAAATGTTTGCTCAATGGCAATCTCATCTTGCTTATTTGATTTTGATATTATCTATAAGCAGGGAAAAGATAATCATCTTCCAGATTTTTTAACTCGCGAGTTTATTTCCTCATGACAGAGATGAGCCAAGCTGGAAGAAATTCATATTCCTCTTATAGAGGAAAAGGAGGAAGAGGTCCTCCTATTATACAACAGGGGGGAAATCCCTTTACAACCAGAACATTTATGGTATTGGTTCTTCTTCAAAAGGAGAAAATGTTTAGAAGGAATTCCAGAATTTCCTTAGACAACGGGTAGAAATGTGCCAATTGAGGACAATTCCTCAAAACCTGATGATGAAGAATCATATTCTTCAGTTGCTCAAAAAGAATATAAATTCTTTGATTCTCCTAAGAAAGAATTGATTCTTATTATTGAAGATGACAAAAAAAAGTTCAAAGAGTCCCCATGGATTCTTATGGAAAAGTATTTTTCAAATTCAAATTGGAATATGGAGACTTATAAAACCAGAGGATTTTATGAGAACATTCTCATTAGTCTTGGAAGTGTTGAAATTCAGCATTTTCCTCCATTGAGTAAAGTTATTAATTACTCTAAATTTATTATTAAAAATATCATCTTCATCCAAGAATAGGGAACTTCACCTTTTGCAGAAAGGATTATGACTAATGAGGTCACACACACTACTTAATTACCAGTACAATTACTGGGATTACTTACAAAGTTTTTATAAGACTTTATTGTATCAGAATGCTAAGCATTCTCATACCTGGCTAATAAAAATTTGTGAAAATATTAGCAGGAATCAAATTCCTAATGGCAGATATTTTGCCTAAAGAGGTTAAAAATTTCTTAGAAGAATATTGTATTATTTCTTCAGACTTAAAGTGTCATAATACAAGTGGTAAAACTACTTGTATGTTTTTTGTTGATTCTGGAATCCCATGGGTTTGGAAATGGAAATCAGAGTTCGGTTATATTGAATATGGTACACATTGTTTATGGAGAATCCATACAACAAGATTTTGGAATAACTTAAATGTTATTACTCCTGGCTCCAATGAGTCACCATTGCAAGAAAATATTATAAGAATTAAATCCAAAATGGAGGAATACAGAAAGAATTATGTTGACAAAACTTCAAGTTCTCTTCCATTATTCTCTGAATATTCTAAGAAGTATTTTGGTATCTTTTCAAAGGAAAAAATTATGGATCTTTATATGGACCATATTAAAAATGATTTATTCAAGGATATTGATTTTTCTGATTCAAAATCAGATGCTTCTATGATTTCTGGTTCTGACCTCCAAGATGCTCAGCATCCAAATGAAGATGATCAAGACTTTTCTATTCAAGAAAGTTTTGACCTTTTGAAGAATTCTCTTAAAGGGAAATGAAAGAAAGAAAGAACTGATGGAAGATTGGGAATTCAATATTGTCCGTTTTCGATCAGCAAAGTCAGGATTTTATATCTGACAAGTTCCTTTTCATGTTCGTTTCGATGTAAATAATCATGAAATCCGAGATAAAAATTATCTTAAGATTCTTGAAAAGAAAATTAAAATCCTTGAAATAACCATTCATGTTCTAGAGAAGATAGGTTATAGACATGGAGAAGAAGAAAGGATGCATTATCCTCATTCGTTAGAAGGTTTTAAGAAGACTCTAAGACATCTGAAGAAACGAGCTTCTTTGATGGCGATCTAAAGAAAATTTAGACTTAGCGCATTTGCAAGATGCGACTACAATACTCGACAAAATTAAATTTTGTCATTGCTTACATCAACAGACAACAGACCAAGTACTGTTTATGAATAGTAAAAACACTATATATTCACATTTTTTACTATTCACCTTTATTTTATTTTTGAAATCCGGGGTTTTGATGTCTGGCACTTTCTCTTTATATATGTTTGTTTTCTTTGTTTTGAGGTATGCTCGAGTTTAGACTCGCCCCCTCTTTCTCTCTCTAAATTCCTCTCTTGTGTGCAACCTTGTAACTTTGTAATATTATTGTTCATAAACTTTTATGCTAGTGACTCATTAAGGTATATTATTTTTGTGTTTAAATTTTTGTATTTAAAATTTTATTTTATGATGATCGCCGCATCAATGGTCGGCTAGATTAATTGTATTGAATCATGACCTGACTTAACAATACTCTACTATCATGTGCATTTGCGAAATGTAAGATTTATTTTTACTTGATATATCGAATGTATTGTTTGGTTTAACCGGTAGGTATGAGTTTTCCAGTGATATTCATGAGTTAACCGTGTGGGCTTGCCCTTTTTGCCGTATTGCCGATGAATAGGAGCGCAGACGTTTGTGGGCGTTAAGCTTTTTCAGGTTAACTCATGGACTATGGAATTTCTCAGTAAATGACCCTATCTGTGTTTTGTAAAAGATCCAACAGGATACTATTGATATATCGATTACGATCTTGTCTTATATATATATATATATATATATATATATATATATATATAGTCATATTACATGTGGTTCAATTTCAATGCTCTTTGTCCCGTAAAAAAAAATATTCAATGCTCTTTGATTACATGAATTCATGACACCCATATATATATCTCATTATTCCAAATGCTTATAATCTACCTTTTCTAGAGCTTGAATAGTTGGGTGTAATTGCAACCAGGTACATATTTTTGAAGTGTACTTGCAATCAGGTACATTTTGATTGCACATATGTGGGTACAATTGCACTGAAAGTACCTAGGTGCAATTTTCCCAATAGTTGAATCACAAATGGTACCATGACTTTTGCCTCAAATAAATTTAGTCTCATAATTATTTTTATCGTCGATTTAGTCCCAATAATTTTGATAATGTCCAATTTTAATCTCAAATCAATCATAACAACGTTATTTTTTCGTTTTAATTTGGAGCTTTCCGGCAGGATATACGTGTATTTTTTAGGTTCCAGATTGTGTTAAATCAAAAAAAAGGGCACCTTACCGCGCGCGGTAATTCAGTAACTTTGTTAACATGTGAGTTAGAAAAGGTTGAAGTATGGGTGATGGAAAAGAATGGATGTTGGAATAGAGTTGCAACAGTTGGTCCTATTCAAGACATGCATAAGTCGGGTGGTTTGTTTATGGAAGAATAATGAGCTCTTATTACGATCCGACACTTCAATCTTGAGTCTATATAATATTTCTACCAAAAAAATAAGACATTCTTCTGATCTACTGAAACAGACCACTTCTTTACTATCTTGTGTTTTCTCTTACAAGGAAAGTCTTGTTTCAAACTTTCAATCAAAGGAGAGGGAGACAATTGCATGACGTGGGATGCTTCGAAGGATATATCGCGTATTAATCGGGCGAAATAGCATTAACATGCAATGTATGTAGACAGAGGCGGAGGCATGGATATGATTAGGGGGCCATGGCCCCCCACACCCCCAATTTATTTTTTAACTATATATATTTTATATATATATATATATATTAATTAGATCATTTTAGTAATAATAATTGGGTTTATTGGATTATTTATTGCAATGTGGTGGCCTGATGGTTCTCGACCCAATTTTAGTTGGTGGTTGATAATTCTTATTTTACTAAAACCCCAAACTTTGTCAAATTCATATTAAATTTTAAGTTCAAAATTTTGATAGTTTTTGGAATATTAATTTAAAATGGAATTACATCATTTGGATCATGTGCGAAAACTTTATGATTTTGAGACATTGACAATATTTTTTATTTATGTCAATGGTTAGTGAAGACTAGGAGATCAAACCACTACCCCTTGTTGTTTAGATTGATAACTCTTATTCTCACACTTCCAGTTTCTACGGCTATTACGGAGCTCTCGTTTTCTGCTATGAACTTAGTCAAGACTACACTTCGAAACAAAATGGAAGATGAATTTCTTACAAACTATCTTTTAGTGTATATTGAGAAGTAAATTGTAATTTTTTTTAACTCAATTATAAATGATTTTTGTGATATGCAAGAGAGACGTTCTAAATTTTAATAAAATAACATATTTATGTATTTTTAAATTATCTGAATTTTATTATTGAAATTTTATTAATTTTAGATTATATCATTGACCCCCTTCCCCTAAATCCTGCCTCCGCCCCTGTATGTGGGTTTATTTCATTTTATGCGTTATGTTTTTTATGAATCTCAACAAAATAATATGAGCTCTTAAATCATTTGAGATATTCTTGTCGAATTTTTTTCTCTAATTCACTCAAAATGGTAATCAGTTATTATAGTCGTGGGGCAGTTTAATTTATAATTCTTCATTAAATCATTTGTGCATGTTCGAACTCCACTCATAACTCAATCTCACATGTATATATATGTCACATATAACATATTAAGTAAATAAGATGCGGAAGCTGATAACAACTGCATTTTTTCCTGATCGATCTTTTAATTGTTCAACATAACGTCCCGATCAAAAAATAAAATAAAAAATTGTTCAACATAACCTGCTAGCTCTCCTAGCTAGAAGCATAAATTAATCCTAGCTAGAAGCGTGTAAAGGATTTCCCTAATTGATCAAGTTAGCTGCTTATAGCAAGAATTTAGTATAATACTCCTCCCTGTTAGATTTAAACTGCAATTTTAATGAAACTGATATAAATGAAATTAAATAATACAAATTTGGTTACCCTGTTCGTCAGGAATGACTACGTCTAGGGGCACCAAGATTTACTAATATTTTCAGTGATAACAAAAACAATGAATCAAATACGTATTTATAGGCGAAACTGGGTCAAAACCTTAAAGGTCCATTCTGATCGAACACTGCGAAAAAGGTCCCCCAAAAACTTATAATTATATTTAGGAATTTAAATAAATTACGTAATGAAAAATAAATTAAATATTTTGAAAATTTTACTGTGATTAACAGAGAATTCAATGAATGTATATTTTCTTTTCTTATTGTGATTTAAAGAATTTTAAATACTAAAATCTAAGAATATAGCCTAGTTTACCCATTTTTATTCAAATGATTAATATGCAAATCTTGTAAATTTCCTTTCAGATAGCATGTTATCGTATTATGACCATATTCATTAAAGTTCGTATATGTGTGTATATACATATACATCAATTTCCAACCTCAACATCAAAAAATACTCTAATATGTCAGAGTATACCATGATCTCGCTATTTTTCTTTATCATTTTGATTAATCCTCTCCAAGCCTGCAACTGGACTAAAGAAATAGAGGTTCGCATAATTAATAATCTCCCTAAAGAATCTCAATTTCCACTAAAGGTCCACTGTCGGTCCAAAGATGATGATCTTGGAAATCATACACTTAGCTTTGGTCAAGACTATAAGTGGGGCAATACAGTGTTCGGCTGCGATTTTGAGTGGGCTGAGCGTAGAATACATTATGATGTTTTCAATTCAAAAATCGGCCGTCAATGTTATAAATGTTTATGGGAAGAGTAGGTCTAGTGTGCAAATTTGTATAGATGAAAATCTATAAAATTATCCTAAATCAACCAACTACACCCTAAACACTAAATAATTAACCATAAATTATGACATATTTGAGCTGGGTGAACCATGAACTAGTCGGACCGAGTGAACCATAAATCACTCAGTTTTGTATTACATTCATCAATTATAGAATTTGATTGAAAAATAAAATTTTTGCATCTATACAAATTTGCATACTAGACTTTTTCTTCTGGGAAACAAGAGCTGGTGGTTTTTATTTGCAAGATAAATATGGAAACATACATACAAAATATAAGAGTTGGTGAAATTAGGTAGAATTTTTATTTTATAATTTGAAAAATTATAGTGTTTTACGAGCATATATATTGAACATTAACAAACTGTTCAAGGCAACTCATGATTTTTGAACTTATGTATACATTTTTGTTGTTTTCTGGTCAAGATATTGTTAAACAAAGCTTAATTTGATAATATATACTTCCTTAATCCTTAGTACTAGAAAAATAGTACATGTTTTTCCATTTTTATGATTTATCCCAAATTATAGTTCATTTCTTTTATTAAAAGTGCGAAGATTGTTTAAAATGTTCATATTTAATGTGTAATTGTATTAAATATTGTTGTTTTTATATTCAATAAAAAAGAAATATCAGTAAACTTTCTATGTAATATCAAAAAATCTAAGCACAATAATGATGATTAATTTATTTTGTGTGACAAATAAAAGTGGACTATATTTGTTGTGTGGAGAGAATAATATCTATTATTACATTAATTTAGATGACACTAATTAATATTAAGTGTGGATATTTAAATTGTTTATTCAATTAATTAATTTCACAGTGGAGTATGTCTCTAATTTTAACAGTTATTAATTATTAAACAAATTAAAGAAAATCACCATAAAAGTGGTTTCATAAAAACGGGAATGATATAGAGCCCACCGGTGGGCACTATATTTGTGGCCACCGCCTACGTGGTGCCTACGTGGCAATGCCACATAATAATTCAGATTTATTTTTCTTTATTGTCATATATATTTTTTAGATTTTATTTAATTTATCCAATTATAATATTTTATTTTCCAAATTTACAAAAATCTTCATCTCTTTCAAAATAATTTGCCGTCTTTTTATTTTTCTGCTCTAGCCTAGTTTCAACTACCAACGATGTTAATTCCTTCGTCGTCATCTCTAATACCTGTTGATTGATATTTACAGATTTCTTTCTACTAATGGCCAAGGATTGAGTTATTTCGATTGAATCCTATAAATGAGTGTTCATGTGAATTATCACTTTCATAATTCCATATTCACCCCAAAACAGAGCCTAATTCGATCGGTTGCAAAAAAATCTCAATTCAAATGAACAACTAAAATTTATAAATATTAATCAAGTAACCAAAAGGCATGAACAATGATTACAAAATATATGTCTTAGACAAAGCCGTACGTGGACCAGTATCCACCAAAAGAAAGTATTACTTCTCGCTTTAGCTCTGTTGTGTGCCAAATGATCTGAGATAATTATTTGGCTTTCTTATGTCAATAAGTCACAAATGGAGGGCTCATTAACCTCTATCAAAAATGAGATAGGGGGCGAATTGTCATGAGCCAAGGGCGAGCTCGCCCGGCCGAGTCCAAAGATGGTCGCCAGGACCGCATGATGGTCGCCAATGCTAGCCCACTAGTCGCCATGCTCGCCCACTAGTCGTCAAGCCCCCCCGATGGCCGCCCAACAAGCCATGGACGCCCGATGGTCGCCCTACGTGCCGTGGTCGCCTTACAAGCCATGGTCGCCCGATGGTCGCTAATGCTCACCCACTAGTCGTCATGCTCGTCCACTAGTTGTCATGCCTGCCCGATGGCCGCCCAACAAGCCATGGTCGCCCGTTGGCCGCCCTACACGTTGTGGTCACCTTACAAGCCATGGTTGCCCGATGGTCGCCAATGCTCGCCCACTAGTCGTCATGCCCGCCCGATGGCTGCCCAACAAGCCATGGACGCCCGATGGCCGCCCTACATGCCATGGTCGCCCTACAAGCCATGGTCGCCCGATGCTCGCACGCGCCCGTTGCTCGCCCGCGCCCGATGGCCGCCCTACACGCCATGGTCGCCCGATGCTCTCCCGCGTCCGATGGCTGCCCTACACGCCCCGCTAGTCGCCACTAAGGCGGGCGAGGCAACTCATACTCGAATCGTCCCATTCCAGCCAGCGACTCCCAAGGCATTTGCGTACATAAAAGAGGTAAATTATACTTAGCCAATTTTATGGAGTTCGTGGTCGAGGTAAGCAGGATAGAGAGATGTAAAAGTCAAAGTTTTTCACTTACCGAGACCTGATTTTGGATAACCTATACCAACATCAGGAATCTTACCCAAAATGGCCAAGCAAATTCTGAGGATATTGCTGGTTCTACCGCGGCGGACTCAAGAGGGAAAATCCTATACGCAAATCTCCGTGCTACCTGCAAACAGCCAATACAGAGGTGCAGGTGGCGTGTTTAGTTATGTGATACTAAGGGTTAGAGTATACAGTAGAGTCCAAAGTAGTTGTTACAATTAATGCTCGGTCTCGAGAGTTGTTGCGAGGCCAACTAGATGGCCATTTTGCATGTACTATAAATAGGAGAAATTAAAACTCATTAAGGGGTCGCAAAAATTTCACATTCAATACAACGGCTTTATCAGCCAACAAAAGAGGCCTTCGGCCCAAATCCTTGTGCATTTACTTTCTCGCATTTATTTCTCAGCTTTGAACTCTCATCATTAGCATTCAATGAGGAACATTCACTTGGTTCTTCATTGATTGCATCTCACTCTCATAAATACTTGTTTGTTATACCAATCCACATAGCCACATCATAAATCTCATTCCGTAAATTTTTGGTATACAACAATTGGCGCTAGAAGAAGGGTATTTCACTAGGAAGTTCCCAGGTTTCCTTTTGATTTATCCTTTCGAATCTTCAAATCTTCAAGAGTTCTTATCAAAACCCAGTTTCCGACATGGTTTCCGCTGGAATGAAAATGTCCGACCAACAGAGAGAGACCTCTTCATCCAGCGAAGGTCCACTCAAAAACCTCAATGACATCAAAACTCCGGAGGATCTCCGAGAGGCAATGAAAATACTCAAACGCCGTCAGCGCAACCTCGCCGGAGAACGAAGTGGACCACACCGGCGTGCTGAATCTCAACGGGCTTCAGCGTCCCGAGGGAAAAGAAAGATGGGGGAGGGCGCAGGGTCCGAAAACCGCCGACCTACTAAGACATGCAACACCGCCCGTGAATCTGGCAGACCCCATCAAAACCAAAATTGACGGGAAGAAGCTCGATCCCCCAGACGTGGGAGTTTTCACCAATCTCGCCAACCTGAGTCTGTATTTGACAGATTGGGAAAGAATGCCCAGTTGAGTCAAATGCAAGCTCATTCCCAGCTAGGAGAAACTTGGAGGCATCTTTTGAGGCTGAGAATGACGCTCGAGCTAAGGCTGAAGAGGGAACGAGAGTGTCTATGCACAGCCGTTTAGGCGCGCCAGCCCCTCTCTGGCCTCAGAATCTGGAAAATGAACAACTCGAGGCCATCAAACAAACCCTTAAGAGTTTGCAAGATCAAATGAATCGGCAGGGAGGACAGGCCGCTCCAACCGTACTGCCGATCTCACCACTAAATCCTTTAATCGTCCATGCTCCTGTTCAGATCAAGATCAATACGACTTCGATAAACCAGTATAATGGCGACTCCGACCCCAACACTCACATTGGGAAGTTCTCATCCCACATGACTTCGATGGGAGCTACTGATGAAACCTAATGTCGCTTGTTCCCACTCACACTTGGGGATCAGGCGAATAGATGGTTCAACTCGCTCGCCCTGGGCTCAATCGAATCTTTTCATCAATTGGCCAATCAATTCCTCAATCACTTCGTCACGATGGCACCAAGGCCGACCAGCAAACAATTTTTTGCAAATATTGAGCAGGGTCCAGCCGAGTTAGATTGGGACTATATCGAGCGGGTCGATAAGCTCATTATGGAAGGCGAGCCCATGGGAGATGAGGCCAAATTAATGGGAGCGGTTAGAGGCTTGCGATTGAATACTAAGTTATGGAAGTACGCTGACTTCCGATGGATGACGGGCAACCACATTAGCAAAGCTGAGATGATGGCCCTGCGTCTGGGCGGGCAAGTTACAAACAACAATGAAGCGGTGAAAAATCCAGAGCAGAAGCCCCAAAGCACGAACAGAAGAGGCGGGGGCCAACATAAGCCCGCAAATAACTTCAAGCCATTCAACAGCGAGATCGAGGTCAAGCTGTTAGAGGTCCTGAGTACCACGCCGAATGAGGTATTCCACCGGATCAAGGACAAAAAGCTCCTCAACCAGTAGAGAAAGATTGTCAAGGAAAACGACAAAATGAATCCAAACAAGTATTGTCATTACCACGAAAGTATTGGCCACAATACTAGTGATTGTCGAGATCTTCTAAAGCAACTATGGAATTTATACGAGGATGGAAAGTTGAATGAGTTTATCAAACCAAAGGCGCAAGGGAACGCCCAACCGCAGCCACAAGCCCGGCCACAAGCGAATCCCGCGGCGGCCGGCCAGCGACAAGTTCCTCCTATCCCAAACAATGTCGCAGGACGGGCAGTTCAAATGATCTCATCAATGGAGAGCACTGTGGGAGGGTTACTCCCCTCTTTCGGTTTATCACGTCGAAGACAGAAAGTTGAGCTCCGGGCAATGAACAATGTTCATCAAATTTGTCACCCAGTCAGCCACGTGGCCGAGAAGACCTATTCACTCGCCTTCTCAAACGAAGATAAGCATGGGGTCAAATACCCCAACAATGATCCCATCGTGATCTCGACAAAGATCATGGGAGTCCTAGTTCATCGCCTGCTGGTAGACAACGAATCCTTTTGCAACATATTGTTCAAAAAGATGCTTGACCAAATTGGAGACTACAAGGATTACATTGAGCCATTTGATATCATCATTAAAGGATTCAGCGATTCCTCGATAAAGCCCTATGGTATTATCCGGCTATCAGTGGAGCTAGTTTCAGACAGAGATCCAAAGGTCAAGTCAATGAGGCAACTCGACTTTGTTGTAATTGACCTCCCCTCAACCTACAATGGTTTCTTGGGGAGACCCTTCGAGCATGAGTTTGGCGCGGCGACATCGGCACATTACTATGGCATCAAGTTTCCCGCCCAAGGAGGAGTCGTGGGAACCGTGAAGGGAAATTAAGCCATGTCGAGGGGATGCATGCTACAGACTAACGTCGATCTGAATTCGACTAGTCCTTCTTGTGAAATGAGTGGTGTTTTGGTAGTATCGCAAGATCATTTGAACGATCAGATTTTACTACAAGATAACGAACCCAATAAGAAAATGCGAACCGACCAAGTCCTCCAAAAAGAGGAAGCTCAACCCGAGCAAGGAGTAGATCAAGTTATGGTCCCCGCCAAGCTACCACATTTGGAACCAAGGTTGGGGTATGAGCTAATAGATGATCCGAGATGGACTTGGGGGCAGCGAGCTACACTAGTGGAGGAACTTGAAAAAATTCTAGTTAATGCAGCGCAGCCCGAGATGGAAGTAATTATCAGTACGAAGATGGCGGCCGGCATGCGAGAGCAGATAATCCAATTTCTAAAAGCTAACTTAGATGTTTTTGCATGGTCACACGAGGATATGGTTGGCATCAACCCCAAAATTGCTTGCCACCGCCTAAACATTGATCCCACCCGGTAGCCAATCTCGCAGAAGAGAAGGAAGTTCGGACTAGAGAAGTACGTCGCTTTGGCTGAGGAAGTGAAGAAGCTGCTCGATAATAAGCTCATTCAGCAAGCCGATAAGCCACAGTGGGTGGCGAATGCTGTCTTGGTAAAAAAAGCTAACAACTCGTGGAGACTTTGCATCGACTTTACAGACTTGAATGAAGCTTGCCCAAAAGACTACTTTCCCATGCCCCACATTGACCATTTGATTGATAGTACGGCAGGACACGAGATGATGTCCTTTATGGATGCTTTTGTGGGATATCATCAGATCTCTATGCATGAAGATGATCAAAATCATACTTCTTTTCTCACGGAAAAGAATGTATATTGCTGGAAGCGAATGCCTTTTGGTCTTAAGAACGCCGGGGCGACTTACCAAAGGCTCGTAAATCATATGTTTGAGGATCATATTGGGAAGACCATGGAGGTCTATATAGACGACTTGGTGGTCAAGAGCGAGAAGAAAGAGGACCATCTGATGCATCTCGCACAGACTTTCGACAAACTGCGAAAGTACAACATGAGGCTCAATCCAAAAAAATGCAATTTTGGAGTTGAGTATGGGAAATTCTTGGGGCACAAGGTGAATCACCGTGGGATCGAGGCCAACCCGGCAAAGATTAAAGCCATTTTAGATATGAGCGCTCCTCGAAATATCAAAGAAGTTCAGCGGTTAACAGGGCGCTTAGCGGCACTTAACAGGTTTATCTCGCGCATGGGGGACAAATGCAAGCCCTTTTTTGAGGCAATCAAGAGAGGAAAATTCAAATGGACGACTCAAAGCCAACTCGCCTTTGAAGGCATCAAGGAGTATTTATCCAACACTCAGATCTTGGCAAAGCCCGTCCCGGGCGAGAAGCTCTATTTATACTTGGCTGCTTCAGAATTGTCTTTGAGTGTGGTATTGGTTAGGGAGGAAGGGCAAGCACACTTGTCGATATACTTTGTGAGTCAGACTTTGAACGATGCCGAGTTGTGGTATCCTCCTTTGGAAAAGCTCGTGTACACTTTGGTAATGAGTGTTAGAAAACTTCACCCCTATTTCTTTGATCACCACGTTGAAGTCCTAACCTCACTGCCACTACGCCGTATTCTACATCGACCCAACACGGCCGGCAGGTGTCTGAAGTGGTCAATTGAAATTGGGCAGTTTGGGATGACCTATGCTCCACGGACGGCGATTAAGGCGCAGGCCTTAGCAGATTTCATAGTGGAGCTAACTTTCCCTTCGGATCAAATGAAAACGGAGCGGGTTCCTTGGGAACTCTATGTCGACGGCTCATCGACCAATGAGAGAGCGGGGGCAGGAGTGGTGTTAATTAGCCCAGAAGGTAAATCATTCACAACTGCGATACGTTTCGACTTCCAGGCTACCAACAACGAAGCTGGATATGAGGCATTGATTAATGGCTTGGAGATGGCTATGGCCATAGGCGTTCAACGGCTAGAGATTTTTTGTGATTCCCAGTTAGTTGCCTTTCAAGTGTCGGGCGAGTATGAAGCCCGGAGCGAGCAAATGACCGCCTATCACAAAATTGCGACAAGCCTAATGGAGAAGTTCGAGCAAGTTTTTATTAGTCAGATCCCGAGGAAAGAAAACACTCAAGCTGATGCGCTGGCTCGGCTGGCAACCTCAGAGGGCGCGGCCGACATGTCCACATCACCATCATCAAGCTCCTCGCTCCATCTGGGAGCCAAGTCACGATCACAAACCTCAATCCGGAGGTGGATACTTGGATGACTCCAATAGTTAAATACATCAAGACCGGCGAGTTGCCAGAAGACAGAGTGGAAGCTCGTAGACTCCAGATGCGAGCCGCTAGGTACGTGATCATCAACGAGCAATTGTATAAGCGAGGCTTCTCACTACCATTGCTAAAGTGTGTGACCCCGGAGATGGGCAAGGAGATCATGAAGGATATCCACTAAGGAATTTGTGGAAATCATACAGGAGGGCAGTCTCTCGCCTATAAGATCATTCGTCAAGGTTATTTTTGGCTTACCCTCAATAAGGATGCATTAGAATATGCGAAGGCATGCATGAGATGCCAAGTCTACGCCCCAACGATCAAACTCGCTCCAGAAGAACTCGCCTCGATCTATAGCCCGTGGCCCTTTGATGGGGGATTGACCTAATTGGACCTTTGCCCACGGCCCCGGGCACCTTAAGATTCACGGTAGTGGCGGTGGACTATTTCACAAAGTGGGCCGAAGCGGAAGCACTAGGAAGCACGAATCAGGCGGCCATCATCTGGTTTATTTGGAAAAATATCATATGCAGATTCGGCCTCCCTCAAGCAATTGTATCCAACAATGGAAAGTAATTCGATGGATTGGAAATAGATGTTTTTTTCAATAAGTGGAAGATCACCAAATTGTTCTCCACTCCCTACCTTCCTCAATCCAATGGCCAAGTTGAGGCCGTCAACAAAATCATCAAACACACTCTGAAGACGAGGATTGAGGGGTCGAAAGGAACTTGGGCTAGCAAGTTGCCGGAAATACTTTGGTCATACAGGACCACATGCAGAAATTCAACTGGCGAAACTCCATTCGCACTCACGTTCGGATCAGAAGCAGTGATTCCAGCTGAAGTGAAATTCCCCACCTATCGAACATCGCAGGTCGTCAATGAGGAAAACGACTGAGCCCAGGATGTTGAGCTCGATTTACTTGAAGAAAAAAAAATCGACTCCAACATCCAAAATGCAACCTACAAGTAAAGGTCTGAAATGTACTACAATTCAAAGGTATGGGCTCGCCAATTCAAAAAAGGCGACCTCGTCCTGAAGAAAGTTTTGGGAGTTCACAAAGGCCCTTTTGGGCCGACTTGGGAGGGACCATTCAAGATCGCCAAAGTCTTACCAAATGGAGCTTACGAGCTCAAGGACATTGATGGAACTCAAGCACAGTACCCTTGGAATGCCACCTACCTCAAGAAATTCTATCAGTAAGAGAAGTTTTATATTTCAAATATGTAGTCGAGCTTTCCCTATAATCGAACTACATTGCCTTATATAATATAAGTTTGTCATTTTTATCTCATTACGAGTTACCAAAAGTTTAAGTTGTTTTAGAAGATGCACATAGGTTTTAGCGATCGGAAATTAGGGGCAGGTCTCGCTAAAATAAGATTACCCAAAAATCGCATAAAAATAAGACGATTAGGACATTTTGTGTCACGAACTAAGGGGCAGGTCGTCGATCTCCCAAGGAGGTCGATAGGCTAAAGTACCTAAAAAGTATAGTTCATAAGCATAAAATATTCATAACACTCTATTCGAGGCATTAAAAGGCATAAAAGTTGCGAAAAAGGTAAGACAACAAAGTCGCGTATAATTAAGAAGACTAGCCTGTTGCAAAATGATAGAGTTAAGTTGCATGATAATAAGACAACAATGTCGCACACAAGTAAGACGACTAACAAATGAAAGTTGCGGAAAAAGTTATAAGGCAACAAAGTCGCGTATAATTAAGACGACTATCTAATGGAAAAACGATAAAGCATCGAAGTTGCATAGCAATAAGACAACATAAATCGCCAAGCTATGTCAATCAAGTAAGCGACAAATACATAGATATGTAAATAAAGATCGAGTACAAAGTTTTTCCAATCCGAATCAAGCAAAATACAAGCGAAAAAGTGAAGCGCCACCAAAGGCTGAATATTAATCAGAGGTCGGCGGCCAAACAGAGTACTAAACAATGGAAATACAAGGAAACATAAATAGCCTAAATATCAGGAAGGAGGGGCAACACTTTCCCCATTAGAGCCGAGATCCTCAACAACCGGATCATCTCACCCAACATCAACAGCTGGGGCATCGCCTTCCTCTATCTCGGGAACCATCTCACCAACCTTCTCACTAACCGACCCGCCAAGGACATCTCCAACTTTCTCCATTTCTCCTCCACCGACGTTCTCGACACTCTTGCCAACACTCGCCTCCATAGCTTGGGTACCTCCCCCAACATCCTTCTCGCCTGCCACTATGACTCGACCAAACGGGGCAGAGGGCTCACCCATGTCTTTCTCTCCCACCAAAGTATCTAGCTCATCAATACGGGGTGCCCAGCTCGCGGCGAGACAGATCAGTGGCCGAATCCGCTGGGTACACAACTTTAATCCCATCGCCAAATGAGGAGAAGTCATAACCAAAATCACGGACGAGGTCCGCGATGGGCAAAGCATAATCCGGGCCAGGAGGATTCGACCTCAAAAAGTCTATGAGCTGATGCGAAGGGCAGCTTGAATGCCCAGAAGATCGTAATCAGGTGCATGGGCGGCTCAGATAGAATTGGCAAAGGCTAGGACATAAGTGAAATTGGTCAACTTGTCGGCCCCTTCATCATCATATAAGTCGGCCATCTGGGTCTCCAAGCTCGCGATCTTCCCAACCAACTTCTTATTTTACCCCTTCAACTTCGAATTCCCAGCCAAGGAAACCTCGAGATCGGCCCCCATCTTCTCTAAACCACTCTCCACCCGTTTGGCCACGTGAACCATATCTGCATATCTACATTTCTCTCGGTCAAGTTCCTTTTCCCTTTGGGAAAGGGCACCTTGAGCTTGAGCAAGATTAGTTTGAATCGACTCAATTTGAGAAGACATCTTCCCCTTTTCCTTTGTCCACTGACTCTGCGCTCTCTCCAAGGCTTCAATCTTCTCTTTTTATTGTCGCCAGATGAAAGAGGATTGCGCTAGGTCATGTTCTATCTTGGATGCCTGTTCCCTCGCCCGTTCTTGGAAAACATGAGCCCGTGCCATAAGAACAGAGGTTGTGGCAGCATTAGCCTCGAGGTCTTGCTCCTTGATGGTCCCGGTGGAAAACCCATTTTGCGCTTGCGGAAGCGAAAACATTAAATTCGATGCATATAAAACAGGGGTGAGGGCAGAGTGTTTCTAATTTTTATCTTTTTGAGCTCATGTGTGGTGTTTTGCTTATAACCAGATGCATATGACAAGTAAACATAAAGCAGTAAACAACACAGCAATATATAGTGGTTCGGACAACCAGTCCTACATCCACTCTCCCTCTCTAGGGAAATTCCTTCAACGGGACTTATCACCCTCCACGGGATTGCCTATAGATGTTTAACGAGTTCACACTCGAACTGGACTTACAACCCTCTCTCGGGTTCGCCTCGGGACTTATCACCCTCCACGGGATCGCCTACAGATGTTTAACGAGTTCACACTCCAACGGGACTTATCTCCCTCACGAGATTGCCTACCCTCCCTTTCGGGATTGCTAGATGTTTACCGAGTTCACACTCACCTACAAACTTATCCTATCAAACTGATTTGGGTAAGGTTTGTTTGGTTTCCCAACTAGGTTGAGATTTTCCCTTACATTTGTTTAGCCTCAATGCTAAGGATGGGAAAATCTCTCTAAGCTTAAGATACATCGTGGGTTGCTTAGGTTGGGTTCTAGAACACTCTTTGAATATATTTGTATATCTATAGACTTGTGTTCTAGGGTGGGAAAGCTTAACTCTCTTTGGCTCTGTAGCATCGTTGCTATCTTCTCATTTCCGCTTTTCACTTCCACACATGATAATGAAGGAAGAACTTGTATTTATAGTGTGGATTTGAATGTTACCGTTGGAGAGAATCACATTCAAATCCATACTATTCACTGTAGGTTCTGCAGCTTTTCCAGGCTGGTTGTCTTCCTCTCATTGGTCCACGTCAGCTGATTCAACGGCTATATTCCTCAGATTCCTCGCCTTGGAACCATTCAGGATCTCTGAGCCTCAGTGTCTTCAGAGACATACTGAGTCTTCAGTTCTTCATCTGAACCTTCAGATCTATCTGAGCCTTCAGGTCTGTCTGAGCCTTCAGCTGACTTCTCTTCAGCGGACCTTGTCTGATCAGGCATACTGACACTCAGGCTGACTGAGTTCAGTTCTCTGAATTCAGACATCCTGACCTTCAGGTTACTTTAACTCAGGCTATCTGATTTCTTCTTTGCCTGATCTGATCAGCTCGACTGATCAGATCAACATATCTTCAGATCAACAACTCAGGATAGCATCAGGTCAGTTCATTAGGTTTAGCATATCAGTTTAGCACATCTGATCTCAATCACGTCTGATCTTGATCATCTGCTCATCTTTATATCTGATCTCGATCACGTCTGATCTCGATCAGCCTCATCTGCTCCTTTTCTGATCTGCAACCTTCTCTTCTGATCTTCTGGTCAGTTTCTTTCTGATCAGCTCGACTGATCTTCTGATCATCTGATCTTCTGATCGGCTGGCTTAGCTTTTCTTCTCTTCTGATTTTGCACAGCTCATCGGTTGACTCGGAACTCATCTAACTCATCTGATCTCGATCATTCTCGTCTGCAGCCTCGTCTGATCTCGATCAGTTTATGTCTAATTCCGTGAGTTCCCCCTCAATTTGTTCTCTCGTTCCCCCTCAACCTGTTATCTGTAAATCAGCTTCAATAACACAGGTTGATAATGTTTTTGGCATAATTTATCAAAACTAAAATATCCCAACAATTTCCCCCTTTTTGATAATGACGCCAAAACATTAAAATATATGCATTTAAAGAAACGGGTTTTCTTTTAAAAGATCAGTTCAGGTGGTTACTTTGAAATCAGTGAACCGTTTGAACACCTGCTCTGATACCAATTGATGGTCCCGGTGGAAAACCCATTTTGCGCTTGCGGAAGCGAAAACATTAAATTCGATGCATATAAAACAGGGGTGAGGGCAGAGTGTTTCTAATTTTTATCTTTTTGAGCTCATGTGTGGTGTTTTGCTTATAACCAGATGCATATGACAAGTAAACATAAAGCAGTAAACAACACAGCAATATATAGTGGTTCGGACAACCAGTCCTACATCCACTCTCCCTCTCTAGGGAAATTCCTTCAACAAGACTTATCACCCTCCACGGGATTGCCTATAGATGTTTAACGAGTTCACACTCGAACTGGACTTACAACCCTCTCTCGGGTTCGCCTCGGGACTTATCACCCTCCACGGGATCGCCTACAGATGTTTAACGAGTTCACACTCCAACGGGACTTATCTCCCTCACGAGATTGCCTACCCTCCCTTTCGGGATTGCTAGATGTTTACCGAGTTCACACTCACCTACAAACTTATCCTATCAAACTGATTTGGGTAAGGTTTGTTTGGTTTCCAACTAGGTTGAGATTTTCCCTTACATTTGTTTAGCCTCAATGCTAAGGATGGGAAAATCTCTCTAAGCTTAAGATACATCGTGGGTTGCTTAGGTTGGGTTCTAGAACACTCTTTGAATATATTTGTATATCTATAGACTTGTGTTCTAGGGTGGGAAAGCTTAACTCTCTTTGGCTCTGTAGCATCGTTCCTATCTTCTCATTTCCGCTTTTCACTTCCACACTTGATAATGAAGGAAGAACTTGTATTTATAGTGTGGATTTGAATGTTACCGTTGGAGAGAATCACATTCAAATCCATACTATTCACTGTAGGTTCTGCAGCTTTTCCAGGCTGGTTGTCTTCCTCTCATTGGTCCACGTCAGCTGATTCAACGGCTATATTCCTCAGATTCCTCGCCTTGGAACCATTCAGGATCTCTGAGCCTCAGTGTCTTCAGAGACATACTGAGTCTTCAGTTCTTCATCTGAACCTTCAGATCTATCTGAGCCTTCAGGTCTGTCTGAGCCTTCAGCTGACTTCTCTTCAGCGGACCTTGTCTGATCAGGCATACTGACACTCAGGCTGACTGAGTTCAGTTCTCTGAATTCAGACATCCTGACCTTCAGGTTACTTTAACTCAGGCTATCTGATTTCTTCTTTGCCTGATCTGATCAGCTCGACTGATCAGATCAACATATCTTCAGATCAACAACTCAGGATAGCATCAGGTCAGTTCATTAGGTTTAGCATATCAGTTTAGCACATCTGATCTCAATCACGTCTGATCTTGATCATCTGCTCATCTTTATATCTGATCTCGATCACGTCTGATCTCGATCAGCCTCATCTGCTCCTTTTCTGATCTGCAACCTTCTCTTCTGATCTTCTGGTCAGTTTCTTTCTGATCAGCTCGACTGATCTTCTGATCATCTGATCTTCTGATCGGCTGGCTTAGCTTTTCTTCTCTTCTGATTTTGCACAGCTCATCGGTTTACTAAGAACTCATCTAACTCATCTGATCTCGATCATTCTCATCTGCAGCGTTGTCTGATCTCGATCAGTTTATGTCTGATTCCGTGAGTTCCCCCTCAATTTGTTCTCTCGTTCCCCCTCAACCTGTTATCTGTAAATCAGCTTCAATAACACAGGTTGATAATGTTTTTGGCATAATTCATCAAAACTAAAATATCCCAACACTCCTGAACATCCCGCTCATGTGTCTGAGTCCAGCATCGGAGAGTCATATCCCCCACCTTCCTAACGGATGAAGGAACGCGGTCGTCAGGCTTTGGCTTTCTTGACCGAAGATAGCTAAGGTATGGCTCGGAGCGATGTGTAGAATCACTATCATACCTAAAGACATTAAGAGAAACACAATCATCAAAGTAAACACGGATCCATTATAAGCATGGGATATGTAGATGGAAGTAAAGTTTACCTGAGGGTCGGTGCATCGCTCCAACCCAAATATGAATCATCTCCTTATGTTCTGGGGTGAGGAGGCAAAACCACGGTACGAATAACAGGAGGGGGGTCAACAGAGCTGGGTCGCCCAGTTCCATCCGAGTGGCGAGCGAATGTGGCCTGGACCCCTTCATGAGTGGTCTCCAATTCGACCCGTTAGCGAACGGACCGATGGGGTGCCTGGTCTTCCTGGACTGAGGCGCCATCGGAACGTCATCTCTTTTGACTTCCGGATTGGGTCCTAGTCGATTGGGCCATGGCTGGGCGAGATGGCTGGCGTGTCGGGCCATGGCTGGGCGAGATGGCTGGCGTGTCGGGCCTTGGCGAGCGGTAGAAGGAGCGGGTAGCGCCAAAGTAGCGGTCCCAACATTATCGGAAGGCGGATTTTCTTTCTGTTTGGTGATGGCCCTTTTGTTGTTCTTGGCAAGTAGAAAAGGGGTGGTTCGAACCATTGTTTAGCGAAACGGTGAGTCGATATGAGATATAGCAATGAGAAGTGGAACTGAAATAAAAAGCCAAGGGATCAGTAAAGCAAGTCATGCAACAAAAAACAACATAAAAAACTGAAGAAAGCAAAGGAAAACGATTTTGTACCAAGGACAATCCGATCTCTGACTTGATTCAGAGGAAGCACTAGCCCAATCTCCTTTCTAAAAGAATCGTGAGTCAGACGAGATACTGTTCGATTATCAAGGTCGACATAACTTATTTGAAATAGGCGGCCAGCAAAGTCCCTGCTCAGTTGCTTATCCTCGGGAGGGTCATGATCTGAAAGAAATGAAAGGAAGTTAGGTTAGTCAGAGATAAGTTCAATTTAAAACTAAAGGACTCACCATCTTTAATTCCATAATCACAAGGGACATCAAGACGGACATAGCTCCCAGATTCATCAGTCGGACTTCTCCAATCCCCGCCAACAAACCAAAATGAATCTTTCCAACGCTTAGCCTTATTGGGAACTTCCTCGATAATTTTCCAACCATTCCGAGCCCGAATAGCATAATAACCTTCCCCGTCACCTTTGGGTAGTTGAGTGAAATAGTGGAGCTCGGTGGGAGAAGAGAATGCCGAAGTTTGAATCTCGCCAAACAACCCCAATAATCCGAAAAATGTGCTCCACCCATTCGGAGTAATCTGAGTCAATGATAAGTTCCAATAGTCAAGAAATCGGCTAACAACGGGATGAAGAGGAAACCGGATTCTGACTTCCATTGCACCCATGTTCACTGCAATACAATTCGCCGGAGGCTGACTCGCCCGCTCTTTATGTGTCGGGGCATAGAGGTGGACATCATTAGGGATCTCGTACTTGGCCCGAAGGTTGGCGAGATCGTAATCTTTTACACAAGAAACAATCTCGGTCGCCGCAAAAATATCTTCTGTGAAGTCACGGCATGGCTGTGGAGGATTACTACGCATGAATTGCAACCGGTAAGCTCCGAAATTGAAGGCCGCAGGACGATCCCTAGACAAACTCATCTGGATCTGTGTCACCTCCTTTGCCTCACTGATTAGGCAATCAACCTCTGCATCATCCACAACGGTTTTCTTAGTTCTGCTCCGAACCCTGACCTGTTTGGACCCCCCACTGGGCTCAACTTCAACCACTTCTTCGTCCAACCCAATTTCATCGGCCCCATCGTCCAATTCGGCCTCCTCGGCCCCGTCGGCCTCCTCGGTCGATTCTTCTCTCATAACATCTCCAATACCATTCCCACCACTGTCACGGTTGGAAGCTAAAATGGTTTCAGGCACCTCCGAATGCCGGAAATTAATATGGTCGGAATCCGAAGAAGAAGTTGACGCTGTCGGGGTAAGCCCACAACCACTAGATTCCTCGGTATCAGAAATAGAGTAACGACGCCCATGATGCGTCTCCAAGTCACCATAATTAGACAATCCCTCGGAGTCAGAAGCACTACTAACTCCCGACATACCCACCTGGTCGAAATAAGGAGCCAAAAATTGGGATGAATCTTACCCTATATCACGATGCTGAGGAAGAATCAAGTCCACAAAAGAGAAGATCTCGAGAAAGGATCGAACCACCTGGGGACAACATAAAAGTTTAGGAAAACACGGATGGATAATTTTGGAGCAAATGATCGACAAGTTCAACTATCCACATCAACCATCAAGAAATTCAACAAGATCAACTATCAAAATTCGACCATAAGGTATCTACATACAATCGAGTACTTGTTGATTCCTACTTATCATGTCACGTGCATCACATCCCACACCAAAGTAAGCCAATTTCTACCAAAACCTTTGAAGTTGCGAAACCAAATGATCCAAAAGTTCATATTCATAGTCATGCTAGTATACTCATCACTCGAACACATATACATCCATTCTAGTAAAGAAAACTCATCCCACATTTCAACACCTCTAATCTTTCGGTCATATTGGATGAAGCATGAAAAAATATCCAAACTCATCACAATTCAAATATGCACATACATCACTCCACGCGAAATGTTCAACTTTACTACCCAAGCGCTATAGCCAGAAACTACATACAAATTCAAATTGAAGTCCCCAAATCTCCACTCCAATATGTACACAAACAAAAATCACTCATCTCTTCCCTAAACCAATGAGATAGCAAAATCTCATTTCTTTATCATCTATTTGAACAAGTCCACAAGTTGAATTTCAAGATTCCCAAATAATTACCACACATACATAAACCCAAAAAGAGCCAAGGGCGTAATCCTATATGGTCCTATATCCAAAATCAATTGCCATATTGGTATGCATTCACAGTTATACTCGCTTATGACAAGGAGAGATTTGATACGGGATATAAAAGGAAGGGAAGAGAGAAAGATAGGTACTGTCGCTGCTTCTGCCAACCATCGCCAAGTCGCCGAACGGACCGCCGTTCTTTCTTTGCCGAACTAACGACCCTTTATTGCTCTACCACGCACCAAATCGCCCCGCTTCCTGACCCCAAGCACCGCTCGCTACCCAAGTCGTTTCCTACTACCCAAGGGAAAAATCAGTTTCTCATCAAGAGAAGGGGGGCGACAAAAAAAATAGAGCAAACGTGTGCAAACCTGTGCAAACCTCCGTTGAACCGGCTGCTTTCCATTGCCCCTGATCGTATGAGTCGCGGCCGAGTATCACCAAAACCGTCCAAGTCACGAGTTTGGTAAAGTAAAAAAAAATCTTAGGAGAAAGTGAGAAGGGGGCGGCCGATTTGTGTAGAAGAAGAAGAAGGGAAGAATAAAGAATGAGTCTTCTATTTATAAAGGAGTTAGGGCTCCCTTCAAAGGCTAAGTCAAATTCAATTTTGAAATTCAAAATTCTCTAATTTTGGGGACTGGGGGTGTAGTCGATCCAATCAATTGATTTTTCCAAGGATGGAGCAAAGTCCACTCTTTACTTTTTCAATTTCCAAGTGAAAGTTATAAGAGTTGGTTAAAGTCCAATCAAATTGACCAAGAAATAAGGAAAGTTGGTAGCTTTTGTTTTTTCAACTTCCAACAAAAAGGTGGAGTCATCCAAATGTCAAGTCCCTAGCCGATTTTATAACTAGGTAAGTGGGACCGGTTTGAGTCGCCCGGCTCACCTCAAACTTGGCTGTAAACTCGCTCTCACTCAACTCGCCCAGAAAATAAAATAGTTTGCCCAAATATCAAAGAAAGATCTCAATCTCGGAATATCTATCAGGTCACTCCTCACAACATAACATAAAGTGAATAGCAACCTGAGGGGCAATTGTTCTGTGCCAAATGATCTGAGATAATTATTTGGCTTTTTTATGTCAATAAGTCACAAATGGAGGTCTCATTAACCTCTATCAAAAATGAGATAGGGGGCGAATTGTCATGAGCCAAGGGCGAGCTCGCCCGACCGAGTCCAAAGATGGTCGCCAGGACCGCATGATGGTCGCCATGCCCGCGAGGTGGTCGCCAATGCTCGCCCACTAGTCGCCATGCTCGCCCACTAGTCGTCATGCCCGCCCGATGGCCGCCCAACAAGCCATGGACGCCAGATGGTCGCCCTACGCGCCGTGGTCGCCTTACAAGCCATGGTCACCCGATGGTCGCCAATGCTCGCCCACTAGTTGCCATGCTCGCCCACTAGTCGTCATGCCCGCCCGATGGCCGCCCAACAAGCCATGGACGCCCGATGGCCTCCCTACACACCGTGGTCGCCTTACAAGCTATGGTCGCCCGATGGTCGCCAATGCTCGCCCACTAGTTATCATGCCCGCCCGATGGCTGCCCAACAAGCCATGGACGCCCGATGGCCGCCCTACATGCCATGGTCGCCCTACAAGCCATAGTCGCCAAATGCTCGCACGCGCCCGTTGCTCGCCCACGCCCGATGGCCGCCCTACACGCCATGGTCGCCATGCAAGCCATGTGTTGTACCCGGTTTGATTACCGGTGAACAAACAAAGTACTTGATAATGCTCTGATCAATATAACAGTGAAAGCGATAAGTAACACGCGATTTGATTACCCAGTTCGTCCATGGAATAGACTACATCTGGGGGCACCAAGCCAGGATATTTACTGTATTATTTATGCCTAGGATTCTAAGAGTTTGATCATTTACAATGTACATTACAAGTAATATTTATAGACACAGAACTAGGGTTACAGTCTTAATGGGCTTCTTCTTGTGGACCAACTAGGGTTACCTTTCTTGTCCCGCAAGTCGCGCTTACAGATACACATTCCCCGGATATATCCCGAGAAATCCGCCTCACTAACTACCCGAATATTTTCCATGTTTATCTTCAACTGAGCTCGGGACTTGGTCGGTCCAGACTTTTGGGTTCTATCAAGTCGCCCCGCGACCTCCCTGCTGCACCAAGCCGCCTCTGCGACCTGCGTGGCTTCACAAACTTCCAGCGACTTACCGACCTCCCGAAGTCGCTTCAAGTCTTGCTCCAGCTGGATAGAGTCGGATAATGTGTTAACTACAAGACGGTCCAATTCCTGGCTTCCACCAAGTCGGGTTATTTTCTCCCTACAACAATTGCCCCTCAAGATGAGGTCGCAAGCTTGCTCTGGGATCTTGTCTTGAACCGTTGACATTTGCCGACCTATGGAAAGTTGATCTCGAGACCTGTACTCGAGTCAAACCCTCATCCTTGGGGAGTCATACAGTCGCATCGGTTTCCTGAATCGGCGCAACAAGTGACAGAATTGCACTGATGATATGGCAGGCGGGTGAAATTTCAAGCCGTGAGTCCTCCGAACCAGCGATCGTGTGCTTCCTACGCACTGCCCATGTTGCCTTAATTTCCGCGGGGGGACCCCGAAAGTTTTAATTTACACTTTCGTCCCCACGCCCTTCTCTATAAATAGGCCTAGGGTTCCAACCTTTAAGCCCTTCCTCTTTCTTGCTTCTGAAACCTGCAACACCCGAGCCTCTGCATCTGCCTCTCCGGCTAGAATTCGGAGATCCCATCACTTTTCAGGTAATCGCTCTTTCTACTTCACACCAATGGCATCCGATTCTAAACCCGCTCCTACGCCCCCTCCGTTCATGATTTCAACGTCATCCGATGAAGACAACGCGGCGATCGCCGAGTTATACCGTCGCGACCAAGCAGAGACCGCCGCCCCCAATCCAGCCCCGCCTTCGACAACCAGTGCTTCCGGCGCCGATTGGGATGACGATGGGGATGATAACCAATTCTTGATGGAGTTGGATGAAATCATACACATTCCAGCCCTGGAACCGAGTTCCCTTCGTATGGCCGCACCGGCGAGGGAGGAGAGGGCTGGGTCTTCTAACCAGGCCCAGAAATATGGGTCCTACGAGCGGGCTTTTGACTATCACTCATACGCGGCCCAGGCCCCATACAAGAGACCGGCCAGCGACTTCCGGAAGTCGGTCAAGTCGAACTTCGTGGCATCACATGACAAGAACAGGTCGGTTCTCACCGACAGTTATGTGTAATCTCTCCGACGCCTTTACAAAGTCCCCCGGGATGTGCACTTTTATGGGGCGACCTCCGACGAGAGTGCCGACCAACCTCCGCCCGGGATGATCGTGGTCAACGAACAGACAATGGAGGCTGGGATCCGATTCCCGCTTCACCCGACAATCTCCTACCTACTGGCGGCTTGGAATCATAGTCTGACCCAGATCACTGCTAATGGATGGAGTTACATACTTTCTACAATGATCGTTCTCGGGCAGGCCGAGTTGCTTCGACTTCCAACTACAGGCGAGGTGGCATATGTGATGACGCCCATCCATCAGGCCGGAGGCTATAATGTCGTGCGGCTTCGTAGAGGTCAGGAGCTCGTGAGTGGAATCCCTAGTAAGATTGAGGGGTGGCACTATAAATGGTGGTTCGTCGGCGGGGCGTGGGAGTCTGTGGACCCTTCGAGCACACTGCCCATCATTGTCCCAACCGATTATGCCCATCGGGTCGACCACGGTGAGTTTCACCTTTTTTCAGACTTAGACACTCGTACTGATCTAATTCTCCTCTTCTTTTGCAGTTTTCACACCCACCACTGTCGACCTTTATTGGGACTTCAAAGAGGCATTTGACATCGTTCGCGACACTCCACCGAGCTGGCGGGACATGAACGCTTTGAACACCGAGCTTGATCGACTCAACGCCGGCATATATACTTATCCGCGTCATTTGAAAATCCCCTGTAAGTTCCCTTACTCCATGCTTATTACGTTTTTCAATATTGACCTAATTGGTTGGCTTCTCACATTTCTGCAGTTCCTAACACCCCTGTTTACCGCCGTAAGCCTCCTGCGGACGTCATGGCCTCCCGCAAGAAGTCTGTTTTGGGAAAAATGAGGCGACTAGTGGCCTCCGATGTCGCCCCTCCGAGGCCGCCCCCTGTCGAGGTCACCCCTCCAAGCTCGGCCCCTACTGGTCCCTCTGCTGCCGACAAAGGCAAGAGGAAGGCCCGAGCGACTCTGCCGACTTTCCCCGGCATGCTCGGGAAGAAAGTGAGGAGGAGATTTGAACTGGTCTGAAATCAAATCGAGGGGCACAGGAAAGAAAGACCGAGTTCGCCCCTGATCACAGTCGGCTACCTCGCCCCTGACCTCGCTGCCAGCCAGTTCACGGCCTGCCTCGCCAGCCCGGAGGAGAGGTCGGCATGACGATGATGACTCCTTCTTAGGCTAGGAGGAGGAGCGGTGAACGAGTAAGTCCTCACTATGATTTGCCTGACCTTTTTTCACATTAATCTTCATAGCTCTGATGGCTCGGCTCTTCTTTATAGCCCTGAACTAGGCCCCGCCGACTTTTGCCCAGAGGTGGTTAGCTTCCTCAGGAGTCCTCCCCTTACTTCGGCCGACCTCCCCAATAAGTGGTCGGGGTACATCTCCCATAGTGTGAACAACCTGCCCCGGGCGTGGACGCTTACTGATCATGATAATGCCCGTCGCCAGAAAATGATGGGCAACATGTACTCGGCCATGGTCCACACTCTCAAGGCGGCCTTTTATTTGGAGAGGACCGGCTCAAGCCGTCAAACCGAAACTCCGACATCTCCGTGTCCCAGCTCGTATCCGATCCGGTAGGAATGATCTTAGCCGGCAGACTCGAAGGGGTCAGAAAACCAATGCGGAGCATGTTTTGTGGATCTCAACCCTCGAGGGTCGCCCCGCCGAGCCGGGAGGGCGGCTTTGGGCCGAGAGAAGCTAAAGTCGGCCAGGCGTAGACCGGTGACCGACTACCGAGAAGCTGAAGACGATCCAAGCGGAAAGGAGGGCGGCCAAGGTGAAGGCTGGTCTGAGGGAGGAGCTGGCCAGAGCGAAAGGGGAGCTGGACACCAGGGAGGCCCAGTTCAAGGTCGCCGAAGAGATGAACGCTAATTTTGCGTATGTGATGGCCTTTGCGGGTGCCATCCGAATATGTCACCAGGCGAACCCTTCTGGTGATCTTACTGGGCTGGTCGCCGACCTCAGAGACTACGTCCGGGCCAACCCTCTAGCCCCCGATATTTTGCTGGATATCCAAGACCTGGAGGACATGGGCGTTGATCTCTCGTTTTTTCCAGACTCGCGGCAGATCGTGCGTCCTCTCCTCGATTCTCCGATAAGTATGCCCGACAAGCCCTTGGTGGAGGAGTTGGCGACCTCGGAGGTCGCTCCTCCCGCTATCGCCGAGCCCCTCGGGGAGGAAATCCCGAGGTCGGAGGTCGTTCCCCCGGCGGTCGATCCGGAGAGAATATGATTTCCGAGCCCATTGTGGAGAGAATATGATTTCTGAGCCCATTGTGGAGAGAATATCAAGCTCGTAGGTCAATCCGCCGGTGGTTACCCAGCAGGAGCCTCCTTTTGGGATGGTCAGCACCCCACCCCTAACTGCCCCGACCGAGATAGATTGAAGTTGTAGCCTTACTTTTATTTTTTCTTTTTATGATTGTACCGACCTTTGGGCTTTGAGCTGAGATGTACTACCCCCCGACCTTCGGGTCTTTTATCAATGAAGGTTGCCATTTTGTTTTTCGTCTCGTCTGGTGTTTATCTTATTGTAAAATAAAATTCCCATATTTCATCCCCCCCAAGTCGAGGTCTCAAGCTCGCCTTGGGGCCTTGACTTGAACTCGTACAACTTATCAACTTCTGGCAGGTCGGACTCGGGAAGTGTGCCTACGCCGCCATCTCCTCCTCGAGGAGGCAAAACGTGCCTCGATTCTCCGAATCGGTGTGACGGTTGACAGATCCGCAATGATGGCCTGGGTATTTGGTGGCGCCGGGTGTCGTAAATTAGGCCAACCAGAAGTCGCGTTCTGCCCACGCGCCGAACGTGCGGTGCCGGTTTCTTTATGGGGTCCTCGAGAGTTAGAATTTGCAACTTGACCCCCGCCTTCCATCTATAAGTAGGGCGCGACATTGAGGTGTAAAACATGCATTATCTCCTCTGACCTCTGTTGGGATTATACTGGAAAGTATGCTTTTACTTTGTATAATCAGACTGAATTTCGGACTTATTTACTGAAATAAATTGTTTATCACTGATGCTTTAAATATCATCGAATGTTACATATATTTACTGCATAACTGTTCAATAAATAGTACATGTTACATTGTAGTTAATTTAGTGATACCAGATCACAGAAGATTAAATTAACAGTTCCTTGTAACTAAAAGTACACCATTCACGACCTAGATGGAAATGAACAACCCATCGTGAAAGGTTGAAGTGTAAGGCTCAGATTGGTTTGTCTTGACCAAGAGATTACACTAGTGCATGTCTGATGCACTGAAGAGGACCTACAGGAGGATAAATTCTTCAGAACTGAACTAGGAAGAATTAGACCTCAGTGGTTAGTTATTTCTTAATCTTCGTCCCTTAAATAGGATTGCGTGTGGTTAGTAACTATTGCTTTGACTTATTACGGGAAGAAAATCAATGAGATTCAATACTCTATATCTTGGGTAATATTATTGGTCACATGCGATTGCTAAGATTTAATACGGAGAATCGTGTGCAAGTACGCTTGTTCGATTTGCCCCCTTGGGAGGTTCATAAGTTTTATCATACCAAATCTTGCAAGTGGAACTAGTTTCCGGTATGGATAATAATGTTGAACCGTTCCTTTACCAAGGATAAAAGATATTAATTAATAGAAAGCTATTTCAGTGGCTTAAATTAATTAATGGGCTAGATAATCTTAAACACGGGAAATAATAACCGGGAGCCATATTAACTGTAATATGGGTTAAGATGGATAGTGCAATATTATTTATGTAGTGGGATTAATTAATATTTATGGGCTTGAATAATACTGTGGCTCAATATTGATAATTCAAGGTCCATTGGAAGGTCCAATCTTAACTCTCATAAAGGCCCCCCAAGTAGCCCAACATAAAGTCCAATAACTGAAAAAGGTGTTTAAAAATAAAATAAATTTTGTTGCTTATTTTTCCTCATTTTTTCGAAAAATATGAATAAAAGGGGAGAAAGATTTTCTTTGAATTTTGTTATGGAATGAAGATATGTATTCTTGGAATACAAGATTATCTCATTAAATTCAAGAAATCTCCCACTTGGTTATTTATATTGTGATTTTCAAAATTTTTGAAATAAAAGGGAAAGAAAGATTTTCTTGATTTTCTTGAAAAGATATTATGGAAGATATGTATTTCTTGAAATACAAGTATATCTCATAAATTCAAGAAGATCCAAATCTTGGATTCTTTTCTCTTAATTTTCAAAAATACTCCATAACAAGATGAGGTGGGATTTTTGTGGAATATTTTAAATATGGAGAAAAGAATATATGAGATATATTCAAGATTTCTTGGAGATCAAGAAAATATTTTCCCACATTGGTTTTTCCTCAAAATTTCGACCACCACCCCATCTATAAATAGGGGATGATTCTTTCATTCCCAAGTACAATTCCATGTGCTGAAAAAATTAGTAAATCCACAAAGGTGGTGCAACAAATTTTATTTTCCCTTTTGTTAATTGTTCGCGAGCTTCCTTCCACCGGATTGTCGAGCAAGGACTAGGGAATACTTGGGAAGGTCTTTTGGTGTGTTTACATCGACGAGACCATTGTCATTCCAAGAGGTAAGTTCACGTAAACTTGTAGTAATTCCGCATGCGTAGGATTTACGTGAACTGTTTATATGCATGATTTGTTGTTGAATTATTATTTGAATTAATATAGGATTAATTCATGCTAGTAATAATTGTTAGAATTTAAATATTCATCCCGAATAGATCTGGGCAATTAAATTCCCCAACAACTGGTATCAGATCCTCGGTTTCGGGCTCTGAATTTTAAATTGTAATTTAATTCATTTTCATTAAATTTGAAATTGGATAGTAGAATTGCTAGATCTTTTTTTCAGGTATCCAATTGTCATGGAATTTAATGTGTTTATTTATGCATGCATATAAAGTGTGGTTTTTTAATTCGATTCGTTCGAATTCGTTTTGCCTCGTGAGAAAATCCACAAGTAGATTAGTATTTGTTTGATTTGATCAATGTAATAGACTAGTCTAGATCTAGTTTTATTTATTTTTGTAAATAAATTGTAACCGGATCGGAAATGGAGGTGGAGACGAAGAATTAAAAGACGGGATCCGGAACCGAGCGTAGGCAGCGTGCATCGCGTGAAACATGCCAAGGGAGGTACGCGCGTGACGCCGGGCGGATAGCGCGACGGCATGGGGCGAGGCCGAGGGCCGAGCGCTGGATCCGGCGTGGGCGACACGCGACCGAACGCGAACGCGGTGCGTCGCCGCGGTTGCCGAGAAGGCGCTGCGGCGACGCGATTGATGTGGGCGACGCCGGTGGTGATGCTGCGTCGCTGAGCGAAGCGACGGGGCGACGCCGTGAGGCGACGGGTGACACCGACGAGGGCGCGGCGGCGAAGCGAAGCGACGTCTTGGCCGGCGCTTTACATAGCAAGACGGACGCCACTCGACAAGGCCGGGGGAGTGCTAGGCGGGCACTCCGACCCGTGAGCTGGTCGATGACATGGCTTGACAAGGCGTTTTTGAAACGGTCAAGTGGGAGCTTTTCGAGACGAACGATGAAGGCTATGAAGACGATTTCTCAAGATCAAGACATGACAAAATTAACCATGACAATTGGATAAATGTGCCCAATATGTTTAATTTTTTTGTCTTGATGTTTATGCATTGTTTTATACTTATTTAAATTGTGTTTAAAATTGCGATGCATGAGAAAATGTTTTGAAAAATCTCACTTTCAAAAATTAATAAGTATGATTAAACAATTAATTGAAAATTTTATTCCGGATAATAAAATTGAATTAATTATTGACCTCCATGATTTATTTATTTGTGAATTCTTTTGGAGAAATTCCCCCCACGGGACGGTCAAAAGATAGCTTTCACATGAATAAATTTCAAACGGATGATTGTGGATTATTACTAGTGGAGATGATGACCCTCCCCACGAGGCTCGTTCAAAGCGAAATAATAATTTTGTATTTAATCATGGTTATTACTTAGGTATAAAATTGATATGCATATACTTCCCCGAAGTCCCTGTCAATTTTATATTGGTCAAGTGGGAGCCAACTATTAATCTGGATATTAAAGGTTTGTAACTGTTCTTGTTTGTAACCTGCTTGAATGTGTTTAAATAATGACCCACCCCACGTGGCTTATTTAAACTGTTTTGAGATGTTGGCTGATGCATGTTCATATTTTTTTTGAGATTTTATTTTGAAACATGTGATCTAATTTTGTGATACATTTGTGCTTATGCATATTATCATTTATTTCAGTTCATCATGTCGCAACCTTTTAATCCACTGTTCAATATACTTAAAGACAATTTGCTTCTTGGTGAAAAAACTTGTTGATTGGAGTCGTAAACTTACTATTGTCCTCGGTTGCACAAAGCCATAACCGGTTTCTCACTACACCTAAACCGTAAAAAGCCAAATGACGAAAGTTAACTAAATCGGTTAAAAAAGAGTATCTTGTTGGGAGCATTCCAACGAAATGGCAAAAGTGTACCATCTTGGCTTCAATGTCGATGTGTTGCAACACCAACACCGAGCGTTGAGACCGCTGCGGAGACATCATGACTAGTCTTAAAGCGATGTTTCAACATCAGAACCGTGTGGCTCGTCAGATCACCATAAGGGACTTGCTCTCTATGAAAATGGTGGAGGGAACGCCCGTAAGGGAGCATGTTCTCCAGATGATGGCTCACCTTAACAAACTTGAGGTACTTGACGCCGAATATGACATCGAGACCCAAATCGATTTCGTGCTCCATTCTCTGCCGAAAAGTTTTGAATAGTTCGAGTTGAACTATCGGATGAATAATCGGTTCTCGATGCGATCTATTGCAAGCTTTGGTCTCGGCAGAGGCGATATTGGGGCAAAAGAGCCAATCCTTGGTGGCAAATGGACCTTCTTCTTCTTCTAGGCCAAGGGGTGGTAAGAACAAGAAAAAGGACAAGAGCCACAAGCAAGTGAACTCAAGTGTTGCCAAAGGCAAAGAAAAGGTGAAGGGAGGTGGAGGAGTGAGCAAGCCATCTAAGGGGAGGTGCTTCAAGTGCGGTGAAAGAGGACATTGGAGGTCAGCCTGTTCCAATCCCAAAAGGAATGGAAAGAAAGATAATTCTCACGCACTAGTTGTTGACACTTGCTTAGCGGCGTATGCCTCCCATTTATGGGTGGTGGATACGGGATCCACTGATCATGTTTATTTCACTTTACAGGGGTTCAAACGGACCCAGCAACTTAGTGGGAGTGAGATCCTCATCACACTGGGTAATGCCACGAGAGTGGCAAATTTGAGCAAATGGGAGAAGTGCACACCGCCTTTTGAAGACGAGTTTTAATTTTAAGAGATGTACTTTACGTTCCGAATTTTAGAAAGAACTTGATTTCAGTTTCTAAACTTTACCTTGATGGATATTCGGTTACTTTTGATAAAGTTGTTACCATTTCTCTAAATGATAAATTTATCTCATCATGGAACGTTGTCAAGTAATCTCTATACAATTAATCATGCACACCACTCACGAAAATGCATCCTATAACACATCAATCAAGCTTTAGGTAAAAAGAAAACATTCATCGACGTGAACGAAACACTTCTATGGCATCTAAGATTGGGACATATTAATCCAAAAAATGATCCAAAGGTTGGTGAAAGACGGTTCACTAGAGTCTCTCCAAGTTGAACCAATTCCAACTGCGAATCATGTTTGGAGGGTAAAATGACCAAGAGGGCATTCGAGCCAAGGGAATAGAGCCAAAGAAGTGTTAGAAATCGCTTCACACGACGGCGTATGTGGTCCAATGTCAACCATGGCAAGAGGAGGTTACGATTATTTAAATCACTTTTATTGATGACTACTCGAGGTATGCGGTTATATTTTCCTTATGAAGCATAAATCTGAGACCTTTGAGAAATTCAAAGAATTTAAGGCTCAAGCAGAGAATCATAGGGAAAAATGTATCAAGTCTCTACGATCCGATCGTGGAGGCGAAGTACCTCAAATGATGAGTTTTTAAACTACATCGGATGAAGGGATTGCATCCCACCGATTTGCACCCTAACCCTCAACAAAACGGGGTTGCAGAGCGAAGAAACAAAACTCTTTTGGAAATGGTTAGATCAATGATGTGTTATGTGGATCTTCCCAAGTCGTTCTGGGGTCATGTCTTGGAAACAGCGGCTTACATTCTGAACTTGGTTCCATCCAAATCGGTTCCCAAAACTCCCAAAGAATTGTGGACCCAAGCAGTTTCCTAGTTTGAGACACATGAGAATTTGGGGGTGTCCGGCCTACGTGTTGGACAAGGAAGCCGGGAAATTGGATCCTCGATCAGAATTAAGGTTGTTTATAGGATACCCCGAGGGAACAAAAGGGTGTATGTTCTATTGTCCCAAAGATCAAAAGGTGGTAATAAGCACCCACTTTAGATTTTTGGAGGAAGACTATATGAACGAAAGAAGACCCAGAAGTGAGATAACCTTAAGTGAGCTAAGGGGGCTAACCTCATTGCCAACTGTACAAGATGATATACCAAATGACACACTTTCACAACCGGAACCTTGTCGTAGTGGGAGTGTTGTTAGACAGCCCGAGAGATTCATGGGGATAGGAGAGTCCTCGGACTTGATTCCCGGACAAGATGAATCAGACCCATGGACATATGATGAAGCAATCTAAGACAAGGATGCGGTTTCTTGGAAAAGGCAATGAAAGCATAAATGGGGTCTATGGATCATAACAGAGTGTGGGAGCTAGTCGAACCACTTAATGGGGTTAAACCCATTGGTTGCAAGTGGGTATACAAGAGAAAGAGGGGACCGGAAGGGAAGGTGGAAACCTTCAAGGCAAGGCTTGTGGCGAAAAGTTATACTCAGAAAGAAGGGATCGACTATGAGAAAACCTTTTCACCTGTAGCAATGCTCAAGTCCATCCGGATTCTCTTGTCAATAGCTGCTCATCTCGATTTTGAAATCTGGCAAATGGATGTCAAGACAGCTTTCCTTAACGGAAGTCTTGATGAGGAAATCTATATGCAACAACCCCAAGGCTTCATTGAAAAGGGCCAAGAACACCTAGTTTGTAAGCTCATGAATTCCATTTACGGACTCATACAGGCATCCAGGGCTTGGAACCAATGTTTTGATCATGTTATTAAGTCTTATGGGTTTGATCAAAACGAGTTCGAAAGTTGTGTGTACAAAAAGCGTGTCGGAACTGCATTGGAATTCTTAGTACTATACGTAGATGACATTCTGCTCATCGGGAACGATGTAAAGGTGTTATCAGACGTAAGGGCATGGCTTTCAAAACAGTTTGATATGAAGGACTTAGGGGAAGCCTGGCACATCCTTGGGATCAAGATCACTCGAGATCGCAAGAAAAGGATGATAGGCTTATCACAAGCTTCATACATAGACACTGTCTTGAAACGATTCAGCATGCAGGATTCCAAGAAAGGCTTCGTACCTTTCAGGCATGGAATCCATCTATCCAAGGAAATGTGCCCTAAGACACAAAAGAAGATAGATAACATGAAAGGCATTCCTTATGCTTCGGCTGTCGGAAGCCTTATGTATGCAATGCTGTGTACGAGACCGGATATCTGCTTTGTCGTTGGCATGGTGGCAAGATATCAGAGTAACCAGGGGAATGAACATTGGACGGCAGTTAAAAACATTCTGAAGTATCTGAAAGGAACTCGAGATAGAATGTTGGTTTATCAGTCAGATAGTCTAATCTCCATCGGCTACACGGACTCAGATTTTCAATCAGACTTAGATTCCAGAAAATCTACCTCCGGTAGTGTGTTTTGCATGGGGGGAGGAGCCACGACGTGGAGAAGCGTTAAGCAGAAATGCATCACAGATTCTACCATGGAAGCCGAATATGTAGCTGCTTGCGAGGCAACGAAAGAAGCGTTTTGGCTCAAGAACTTCCTAGTGGACTTGGATGTAGTTCCGAATTTGCCCAGCACAATCACTGTTTATTGTGACAATGCCGGAGCAGTTTGCAAATTCAAGGGAACCAAGAGCTCACAAGGCCAGCAAACACATTGAAAGGAAATACCATCTTATACGAGAAATCGTTAAGAGAGGAGATATAGAGGTGGCAAAGATCGCGTCAGAAGACAACCTAGCTGGTCCATTCACAAAGGGTCTGCCTCATAATACATTCGAGAGACATGTGAAAGGAATGGGTGTCAAGACCGTTGCCAATCTGCTTTGAGTATAAGTGGGAGACATTATTAGGTTCGTGTAGGTGACATTAGTTGTCACGTACTACACGAGACATGTTGTAGTATACTTAAAAGCAGACTTTGAGTATAAGTGGGAGATTGTTGGTATTATACTGGAAAATATGCTTTTACTTTGTATAATCAGACTGAATTTTGGACTTATTTACTGAAATAAATTGTTTATCACTGATGCTTTAAATATCATCGAATGTTACATATATTTACTGCATAACTGTTCAATAAATAGTACGTGTTACATTGTAGTTAATTTACTGATACCAGATCACAGAAGATTAAATTAACAGTTCCTTGTAACTAAAAGTACACCATTCACGACCTAGATGGAAATGAACAACCCATCGTGAAAGGTTGAAGTGTAAGGCTCAGATTGGTTTGTCTTGACCAAGAGATTACACTAGTGCATGTCTGATGCACTGAAGAGGACCTACAGGAGGATAAATTCTTCAGAACTGAACTAGGAAGAATTAGACCTTAGTGGTTAGTTATTTCTTAATCTTCTTCCCTTAAATAGGATTGTGTGTGGTTAGTAACTATTGCTTTGACTTATTACGGGAAGAGAATAAATGAGATTCAATACTCTATATCTTGGGCAATATTATTAGTCACATGCGATTGCTAAGATTTAATACGGAGAATCGTATGCAAGTACGCTTGTTCGATTTACCCCCTTGGGAGGTTCATAAGTTTTATCATACCAAATCTTGCAAGTGGAACTAGTTTCCGGTATGGATAATAATGTTGAACCGTTCCTTTACCAAGGATAAAAGATATTAATTAATGGAAAGCTATTTCAGTGGCTTGAATTAATTAATGGGCTAGATAATCTTAAACACGGGAAATAATAACCGGGAGCCATATTAACTGTAATATGGGTTAAGATGGATAGTGCAATATTAATTATGTAGTGGGATTAATTAATATTTATGGGCTTGAATAATATTGTGGCTCAATCTTGATAATTCAAGGTCCATTGGAAGGTCCAATCTTAATTCTCCTAAAGGCCCCCCAAGTAGCCCAACATAAAGTCCAATAACTGAAAAAGGTGTTTAAAAATAAAATAAATTTTGTTGCTTATTTTTCCTCATTTTTTCAAAAAATATGAATAAAATAGGAGAAAGATTTTCTTTGAATTTTGTTATGGAATGAAGATATGTATTCTTGGAATACAAGATTATCTCATTAAATTCAAGAAATCTCCCACTTGGTTATTTATATTGTGATTTTCGAAATTTTTGAAATAAAAGGGAAAGAAAGATTTTCTTGATTTTCTTGAAAAGATATTATGGAAGATATGTATTTCTTGAAATACAAGTATATCTCATAAATTCAAGAAGATCCAAATCTTGGATTCTTTTCTCTTAATTTTCGAAAATACTCCATAACAAGATGAGGTGGGATTTTTGTGGAATACTTTAATTATGGAGAAAAGAATATATGAGATATATTCAAGATTTCTTGGAGATCATGAAAAGATTTTTCCACATTGGTTTTTCCTCAAAATTTCGACCACCACCCCATCTATAAATAGGGGATGATTCTTTCATTCTCAAGTACAATTCCATGTGCTTGAAAAATTAGTAAATCCACAAAGGTGGTGCAACAAATTTTATTTTCCCTTTTGTTAATTGTTCGCGAGCTTCCTTCCACCGGATTGTCGAGCAAGGACTAGGGAATACTTGGGAAGGTCTTTTGGTGTGTTTTCATCGACGAGACCATTGCCATTCCAAGAGGTAAGTTCACGTAAACTCGTAGTAATTCCGCATGCGTAGGATTTACGTGAATTGTTTATATGCATGATTTGTTGTTGAATTATTATTTGAATTAATATAGGATTAATTCATGCTAGTAATAATTGTTAGAATTAAATTTGTATTTAAATATTCATCCCGAATAGATCCGGGCAATTAAATTCCCCAACAACCTCCCCACTCATCACCCCCAGACTTTGGTTATGGGCGATTCCGGCGAACCCCCTATTTTAGAACGTCCTCCAGCAACAAGCTTCTCATGCTCTACACTCGCGGCTTTCGGCATTCAGTCCATCCCTGAGTTCCCCCCGGTTCTGACCTTGTCCCCAACGGAGGATGACCGTATAGCCATTGCCAAGCTTTGCTACCACCCGGGTGGCGGACCTGCCGCCGCCGTGATGGAGGTGCCCTGGACCCTCTGTGCTTTGGGCGCCGATCGTGATGACGGGATTAGTGGGGATGGGCATTTTCCGATATGTAGGGATTTTGTATTGTATATGTGAATCCAATCAAGCCAAAATGCCCTTCACAATCCCTTGAATTTTTTGCACCACATGTATGACACTCGTGTTCATTTAACGCGGGAAGTCCCATTGCGGCATCTGACACTTCTTGGATATTTTTAAAACATCCTTTTCTGATAGTTTTGCAGCATCTTCCTCAGCGACCTCAGCGTCCGAGAGCTGCTACCCAAGTAGCAATGTAGTACATACCAAGTCGCTAGTTCGAGTAGCTCCATAGTATAGACCAAGTCGCTAGCTCGATTCCGAAAAATGTATTGTATTGGAATGCTCTTTTTACCGACCTCCGGGTCCATTGTAATGGGGTTCTCCCCGACCTCTGGGTCTTTATTAATGAAATTCTTCTTTTTAATTCCTCTTTGTGTTGACTTGATTTCCTTATGCGACTTTTGCTTAGTCCTTGTCGTCTTATTTTCTATGCGACTTGTTTCTTGGACATTTGCGTAATCGTCTTATAAAGTTGGGGGATGACCGCACATCAAAGGTGGTTATCTCGCCTCCAGTATCTCAAAAGTCACACTTCGGGTTCGCACGTTATCAGTCATGTCTTTCATGCGACCTGCATGTTATCGATCATATGTTTTTCGTGTGACCCGCTTGGTTTCTACACAGGGAATCTTTTCTTTTGAACAGAATAGAGAATTAATGTTACCAACATCATTTATTTACAACGATGTGATCAGTACAAAGGTGTAAATCTATTGATAATACTTCTTCAGATGAGTTGCATTCCATGGGTATTGGGCCTTGGTCCCAGCCACTTTCTCGAGCTCGTATGCCCCGTTTGGTAGGAATTTCGATATGCAGAATGGGCCCTCCCAGTTTGGACCGAGGGCACCTTTTGAGTCTCCGAGTATCTTTTTCAGCACTAGGTCTCAAACCTTGAAGCGTCGAAGTCGCACCTTAGAGCTGTAATACCTCTCTGACCTCTGCTTGTATCTGGCATTTCTCATGTTAGCCTCCAGTCGCTTTTCTTCAAGTAAGTCGAGGTTCCTTTCTAGGGCCTCATCGTTATGGTTGAAAGCGACCTGGCTGGTTCGGAAGGTCGGGAAGTCAACTTCCGTGGGCACAACTGCCTCAGTTTCGAAAGCTAGCGAGTAAGGGGTTTCACCCGTTGAATTTCTGCAGGTCATTCTGTATGACCACAGCACATCTGGGAGCTCGCTAGCCCATTTCCCTTTTCCCCCCTCGATCTTGGCCTTGAGTGTGTGCTTTATGATTTTGTTCACGGCCTCGACCTGACCGTTTGATTGAGGGTGGTATGGGGTAGAGAACAACTTTGTGATCTTTCACTTTTTGAAGAAGGCGTCAATCTTAATACCGTCGAACTACTTTCCATTGTCTGATATGATCGACTGAGGTAGCCCAAACCTGAAGATAATGTTTCGCCATATGAATCTGATGACATGATCTTGGTCTATGGTCGCCAATACCTTAGCCTCGGCCCATTTTGTGAAGTAATCCACCACTACCAGGGCATACTTGACTGATCCCGGGGCCGTTGGGAGTGGCCCGATGATGTCTATCCCCCACTTTGCAAAAGGCCAAGGACTGAGGATGCTTGTGAGCTCTTCTGGTGCGATCTTGATGGAGGTAGCAAAGATCTAACATTTGTGGCATTTGCGGGTGAAAATGATGGTGTCGGCCCTTAAGGTTGGCCAAAAATATCCCTGCCTTGTGGTCTTGTGGGCCAGTGACTCTCCCCCAGTGTCGTTTCCGCATGCCCCTTCGTGTATTTCTTGAAGAATGGTTTGACCTTGTTCAGGCATAATACATCGAAGTAGGGGCATGCAGAAGCCTCGCTTGTATAACTCCCCTCCGATCATTGTGTATCGTGCGGCCCGTATCTACAACTGCCGAGCCTGGACACGATCGGGTGGCAGGAGGCCGCTTATCAGATACTCCATGATGGGTGTCATCCAGGTCGACATCGGGGTTTCTAATGTTGTCACGGCTACTTGCGCGGTGGATGGGTGGGGAAGTGTCATTATGGTGACATCTTTCATGTCTGGTGATCCTTCAGAGGTCGCCAGCCGGGCCAGAGCATCAGCTCGTGAGTTCTGCTCTCTCGATATCAGCTTGGCATGGATCTGTGCGAACTTCAGGCACAGTGTCTTTACAATTTCCTGATAGGCTGCCATCCTATCGTCCCTAGCCTCGTACTCCCCCGAAACTTGGCAGGCCACGAGCTGGGAGTCGGTGTGGACCTGCAATCTCTTGATGCCCATGGCAGTTGCCATTTCTAAGCCGCTGATGAGTGCCTCATATTCGGCCTCATTATTCGTTGCGGGAAAATCAAAGGTGATGGCGTTCTGGAATGAGATCCCCTCAGGACTCATTAAGACTAGGCCGGCTCCCGATTTGTGAGATGTCGCTGACCCATCTACGAATAGCTCCCACGGTAAGCCGCTCGAATTCTCTGCTTCAGAAGGGAATGTAAGTTCCACTAAGAAATCGGCTAGAGCTTGGGCCTTAACTGCAGGTCGTGGTGCATAAGTCACACCATATTGCCCGACCTCGATGGCTCATTTGAGACATCGGCCTGAAGTGTCTGGTCGGTGGAGCACGTTTCGCAGTGGCAGGGAAGTGAGAACCTCGACCTGGTGATCGAAAAAGTAAGGCCTCAGTTTCCTCACACTCATGACTAATGAGTATGCCAGCTTTTCCAGCGATGGGTAGCGTTGCTCCGTCTTGTTCAAAGTGTGGCTGACAAAGTAAATGGGTAGGTGGATCTGGCCCTCGGCTCGGACTAATACTGCGCTCAAGGCGGTCTCCGAAGCCGCGAGATACAGGAACAACTTTTCTCCCGGGACAGGTTTGGATAGTATGCTCACATCCGCCAGGTACACTTTGATTTTTTCGAAGGCGTCCTGGCTTTTGGGTGTCCATTCGAACTTTTCTTTCCTACGGATCGTGTTGAACATCGGCTTGCATTTGTCCCCCATTCGGGAGATGAACCTGCTTAGTGCGGCCAGGCATCCCGTGAGTCTTTGAACCTCTTTCCCATTACGGGGTGCCCCCATATCCAATACGGCCTTGACCTTCCCTGGATTTGCCTCGATCCCCCGCTTACTGACTAGATGTCCCAAGAACTTCCCTGACTCCACTCCAAAGTTACACTTCTTGGGGTTGAGTCTCATATTGAACTTCCTGAGAATATCGAAGGTCTGTGCAAGGTGAAATAGGTGGTCCTCCCTTTTTAAGCTCTTGACGACAATATCATCGACGTACACTTCTACCAACTTTCCGATCTGATCAGCAAACATATGATTGACAAGTCTTTGGTAGGTTGCCCCGGCGTTCTTCAAGCCGAACGACATTCTCTTCCAGCAATATAAGTTTTTCTCGGTCATAAAAGAGGTGTGTTGTCGATCTGGTTCGTGCATGGCTATTTCGTGGTAACCCACGAAAGCGTCCATGAATGACATCATCTCGTGCCCGTCCGTGTTATCTCTCAGGTGGTCGATGTGCGACATGGGAAAGAAATCTTTCGGACAGGCCTCATTGAGGTCGGTAAAGTCGATGCACAACCGCCAGGTTCCGTTGGACTTTTTCACCAGCACTGCATTGACCACCCACTGCGGCTGGTCGGCCTGCATGATCAGGTCGTAATCCAGCAGCTTATTTACCTCTTCGGCTAAAGCGGCATATTTCTCGGGGCCGAATTTCCGCCTTTTCTGGGCAACCGGCCTCCGAGATGGGTCAATGTGAAGTCGGTGACACACGACTTCTGGATCTATTCCCACCATGTCCTTGTGCGACCAGGCAAATACATCCAAGTTCTTTTTGAGAAAGTCGATCACTTCCCCCTTCAGGTCGTTCGGTATCTTGGAGCCAATAATGACTTCTAGATCCGGGCTAGTTGGATCTATCTTGACTTTCTCGAGTTCTTCCCCCGGGATGGCCCTTGGGCCCCCTTGTCGGGGGTCATTGATCTCGGCCTCGATTAGGAATTCATCGGGCTCGTGCCCTATTCTTGGGTCGAGGTCGCTGTAGGTTCTTTTTTTACTAGCTCTTTCCTTATTTAATTCCTCATCTTGTTCATTGCTATCTATTACAAGTGTTTGTTGGATAGGTATTGGTGAGGAATTGAAAAGAGACGACGAGTAAATCAAACAACCTCTTGCATCGACTTGGTCGCCCTTGACGGTACCGACCAACCCACTCTTGGTGGGGAATTTTACATAAAAGTAAAAAGTTGAGGACGCAGCTTCGAATTCATGCTCAAAAGGCCTTCCCAGGAAACCATTATAGGAGCTGGGAAGGTCGACTACAAAAAATTCTAAAAGCCTAGTTGCCCTAACCTCCCTGTTCAGTGTAGAAACTAGCTCGACGGCCAGTCAAATCATCCCGGTGGGCCTCACAGTTGCGTCGCCAAACCCCTTCACTATGTGATCGCACAGGGTGATATAGGCATTATAGTCCCCGAGCTGATCCAGGGTTTTCTTGAAAAGGATGTTGCAGAAGGCACCCCCATCGACCAGAAGTCGGCACACTGTAGTCCCCATGATGTTGGCCCGGATCACCAGGGGATCGACATTGGGGTAGACTACCCCGGCCTTGTCCTGTTCCCCAAACTCGATAGTACTGGACTCTTCCCCCACAGCGAGGACAGGCAGCACCATCTTACTGACGTTCTCTATCTCTCTTATTTCGGCTTTCATCTTCCGCTTTGAGGAGCTGGAGGCTAGCCCCCCGACTGTCCCTAGGGGAGAGAGAGTGTGTATCACCCGATCCCCCTCATTTTCAGGCATAGGCAAGATAGGTCGTTCCCCCTGCCCCGCTCCCTGGTTGTTCCTGTGGGTGCGCTCTCATTGCTGGGGACCTCTCAGAGCCTGGTCGCCGTTCTTCTGAGGTCGCTTGACGAATTCGTCAAGCAGGCCGTCAACCTCCAGAGTTGGGGCAACAGATCCTTACACTCACTGGTATAGTGCCTGGTCTGCTCGTGAAAGTGGCAATACTTGTTGGGGTTCTGTTTGCCATTACTCTTTACTGGGCGAGGCGGGAGAAGCAGTTCCCGTTCTCGGATCTGGGTGAAAATGTGTCTGGGGGTCATGCCCAGAGCGTCCATCAGCTTCACCGGAATGCTTTCTTCAAAAGGTTTGAAACTCCCAGGTGGCTTGTACTGCGAGCCGGCCTTTTTAGAGCTTTTCTTGGGCTCCGCGACCTCCTTAGCCTCGGAGAGTTGGGATTCCAGGAGCTCCGTTGTATGTATCAGGTCGCTAGCCCGCCTTCGGAAGTCAGCGTAGCTAGTCGAGTATTCGGCCATCATGCGCCGCCAGAGTTTGGTCCCTTTTTTGAGGCCGGAGACAGCCCTCAGCAGTTTTGCTTCATCCCCAATGGGATCTCCTTCCAAAATCAGCTTATCAATCCTTTCGACGTAAGACCGATCAGACTCTGTGTCCCCCTGCTAGGTGTTCATCAGGCGCTGCCTGGTCATAGGTCGGGGCGCCAGGGCAGTGAAGTGAGTCAAGAACAGGCGAGCGAGCTGCTCGAAAGTGTCCACCGACAGGGGTGGCAGAGAGGTGAACCATTGGTGAGCCTGGTCGCTCAGGGTTAAAGAGAAAATCCTGCATTTGGTCGCATCAGTGGTGCCCATAAAGGCCATGTATGAGTTGTACTTCGCTACATGGACCCTTGGGTCCGTGTTCCCACTGTAGCGATCCAAGGCCGCGACATTAGTCTTCCTTTGGGTAGCCGCCAAGGTGACCAGAGTTCCAAGTGGGGAGTCCGGGACGGCGAGGAAAGGGTCTAACCTCGTTGGCCCGCTCTAATTCTCCATGTGCTCCATCAGTTGCTTGACCGTCCGGGTCAGTGCTGCGACCTGAGCATCGTGGTGGTCAGTGGCCGCCTTTGCCGCCATGAGGTCGCCGCGATGCATGGTCGATCCCCTGGGCAGGTCGTCGTGGTGGAGGTTCAATGCAAGGGCAAGGTCGCGCTCCACCTGATCAGCTCGACGAGGCTCGGATTGCGCCTCGTCTTCAAAAATCCATGGGGCTTTCTGGACCCCTAGGTCGCCAAGTTGGTCAAACAAGTTGTTCAACCCTGCCGGCCTTCTAAGGAGCTGGCGATTGCAGACCAAGGTGTGTCTAGCCAGATCGTAGGCCAGTTGGCCTGCCGAATGCCCCTTTCGGGCCCGTGCTTCCTTGTTTTTCGAGGGTCCGACCTCTTGGGTGGCCTTCTTGAGGGGAGGCTGCACGTCCTCGTCATCAAACGTGAGGCATTTTTTGTTGAGGACAGCCATCACGGCTTTTGCATCCTCCGGAGTCTGCACCAGGTTCCACCAGTCAGGGGTCACTATCGGGTCTTGCTGGCGATCGCGATGGGAGCCGGAGCGTTGAGAGCTCATAGAGGCCTCGCGCCCATCGCGGGCGTCCAGATCTTGCCCGTTCAGGTTGGCTTGCTTGCTCACCATCGATATTGATCAGAGATGAGATGGGTTTTCCTTCGAACGGAGTGATTTCATAGGAATTGTAGTTCCCACAGACGGCGCCAATTGTTGTACCTGATTTGATTACCGGTGAAGAAACAAAGTACCTGATAATGCTCTGATCAATATAACAGTGAAAGCGATAAGTAACACGCGATTTGATTACCCAGTTAGTCCGTGGAATAGACTAAGTCTGGGGGCACCAAGCCAGGATATTTACTGTATTATTTATGCCTAGGATTCTAAGAGTTCGATCCTTTACAATGTACATTACAAGTCATATTTATAGACACGGAACTAGGGTTACAGTCTTAATGGGCTTCTTTTCGTGGACCAACTAGGGTTTTCTTTCTTGTCCCGCAAGTCACGCTTACAGATACACATTCCCCGGTTATATCCCGAGAAATCCGCCTCACTAACTACCCGAATCTTTTCCATGTTTATCTTCAACTGAGCTCGGGACTCAGTCGGTCCCGACTTCCGGGTTCTATCAAGTCGCCTCGCGACCTCCCTGCTGCACCGAGCCACCTCCGTGACCTGCGTAGCTTCACAAACTTCCAGCGACTTACCGACCTCCCGAAGTCGCCTCAAGTCTTGCTCCAGCTGGATAGAGTCGGATAATGTGTTAACTACAAGACGGTCCAATTCCTGGCTTCCACCAAGTTGGGTTATTTTCTCCCTACAACACCATGGTCGCCCAATGCTCGCCCGCGCCCGATGGCCGCCCTACACGCCCAGCTAGTCGCCACTAACGCGGGTGAGGCAACTCATACTCAAATCGTCCCGTTCTAGCCAGCGACTCCCAAGGCATTTGCGTACATAAAAGAGATAAACTATACTTAGCTAATTTTATGGAGTTCGTGGTCGAGGTAAGCAGGATAGAGAGATGTAAAAGTCAAAGTTTTTCACTTACCGAGACTTGATTTTTGATAACCTATCACGCAAACAACCAACATCAGATATCTTACCTAAAATGGCCGAGAAAATTCTGAGGATATTGCTGGTTCTGCCGCGATGGACTCAAGAGGGAAAATCCTAGGCGCAAATCTCTGTGCTACCTGCAAACCGCCAATACAGAGGTGCAGGTGGCATGTTTAGTTATGTGAGACTAAGGGTTAGAGTATACATTAGAGTCCAAAGTAGCTGTTACAATTAATGCTCGGTCTCTAGAGTTGTAGCGAGGCCAACTAGATGGCCATTTTGCATGTACTATAAATAGGGAAAAATTAAGACTCATTAAGGGGTCGCAAAAATTTCACATTTAATACAACGGCTTTATCAGCCAACAAAAGAGGCCTTCGGCCCAAATCCTCGCGCATTTACTTTCTCACATTTATTTCCCAGCTTTGAACTCTCATCATTAACATTCAATGAGGAACATTCACTTGGTTCTTCATTGATTGCATCTCACTCTCATAAATACTTGTTTGTTATACCAATCCACATAGCCACATCATAAATCTCCTTCCGTAAATTTTTGGTATACAACAAGCTCGACACTCATTCACTTCTCTCAAATAAATTTCTCTTGAACCGCTTGTGAAAGGGTTTGTCTCCGGCGAGTTTAGAAAAGTCATCCCGGTGAATTCAAAAAACATCGTCAGTTGTTGAAACTAAGCGAGAGCAGAAAAAAAAAAGATGCTGATTATTTTAAAAGAGATGAAGATTCCTGTAAATTTGGAAAATAAAATATTATAATTGTGGTATAAAATTTAAAGGATAAAATCAAATATAAAAAATGTATATGGCAATAAAGAAAAATAAATTTGAATTATTATGTGGCATTGTGACGTAGGCACCACGTAGGCGGTGGGCATAAATATAGTGCCCACCGGTGGGCTCTATATCATTCTCGTCCACAAAAAATCAAAGAGAATGGTTGTCGCCTAGGTCACGATTATAATCCTTCTACCATATTCATCGTCGAAAGAATAATATTTGCCACAAGTCAGGCTTAAATTCCATAATTTCCATTTATACAACCAAAAAAAAATTTATCGGAAAAAATTCCATTTATACAAGCAGAGACGGAGCCAAGATATGTGATCGAGGGGGGCCAATTGATAAATAAAGGAAGTGTCACTTTACTAATAAATCATGTTATAAATAATAGATCTCCTGTGAACCCGAGTTAACGGTAACTCTATCATTGTTATAAATATATACTATAAATGTTATGTTTATGCACTATTACTGTTTAAAAAATATTTATTTTTTAAACAGTGATAATGCATAAATATAACAGTGATAGTGAGTATATGTTGTAGCACAAATTATCCTGAATATGTGCCCAAATCTGACACGTCAGTAGGGCCCACCTAATCGACCCGACCCGACAGGAGATCAAGTACCCAAAAATACGTGGATCCGACAAGATCAAGAGTCAATGCCAACTTTACGAGACAAGACAAGAGCATTTAATGTAAAATAGATTTAGTTTTAATGTTTTGATCCACGGTTGTAATAAAACCCTATAATAAAGGGTCAAGATGAATTAATAGTATTTTAGCTTTTAGGGTTGGTCCTCTATAAATAGAGGACAACACCCCTCATTGTAAGGGAGGCTCCCACTCTCACTCTCATCGAATCTTGCTCTCATTTCTGTTAGGGTTATACGTGAAAGTATGATTTTACGTATGAACAACAGACTAATGTACTCTTATTTACTGAGAATAAATCTTTTATCGCAGTTGCTTTAAATATGAATGAATATTATTTATTTATTGCAAATCGTTCAATATTAGTACATATTGCATTGTAGTTAATGTGGTGATACCCGATCACAGAAGATCACATTAACAGTCCCTTGTAAATAAGTACATCTTCACAACCTAGATGGAATTGAACACTCTTTTGGTATAGGTTGATGTGTAAATCTCAGATTGACTTATCTTGACCAAGGGATTACACTAGTGCATTGTGATGCGCTGAAATGGACCTACAGAGAGGATAAATTCTTCTGTACTGACTTACGGGATGAAGAATTAGACCTCAGTGTTTGTTCATTTCTTAATCTCTGACCCTTAAATAGGATTGTCTGTGATTAATATTTATTGCTTTGATCTATGTTGGGTTTAGAATCAGATTGCAATTTTATACTTTATATTTTAAGCAATATTATTAATTACATGACAATTGCTAAGATTTAACACAGAGAAACGTGTGCGAGGAGAGTCTCGTTTGATTTGTCCCCTTGGTGGGCTCAGAAGTTTTATCATACTAAATCTTGCAAGTCGAATTTATTTCCGGTATGGATAATAATGTTGAGCTGACCTTACACCAAGGAAAAATATATTAATTAATTTAAAGTGTTCAATGGCTTAATTAATTAATGGACAAAATAATCTTAAACACGGGAAATAATAACCGGGAGCCATATTATCGTAATATGGATTAAGATGGATAGTGCAATATTAATTTTATAGTGGAATAAATTAATATTAATGGGCTGAATAATATTGTGGCTCAATATTGAAATTCAGAGTCCATTAGAAGGTACAATCTTAATTCTCCTAAAGGCTCATCTAGTAGCCAAACATGAGTCCATTAATGAGAAAGGTGATTAAAATAAAAGAAATAATTTGTTGCCTTATTTATCCTATTATTTTCAAAAAATACAAGAAAAGAAAGAAAAATATTTTCTTGGAAAGATTTTATGAAAGATGAGTATTCTTGAAATACAAGATTATCTCATAAATTTAAAAATCTTTGACTTTGACTTTTTGGGGGTAATTTTTGAAAAAGGGGGAAAGAAAATATAGGGAAGATTTTTGAGGAAGTTATCTATGAAAAATAGATTATATAAGATATATTCTAGATTGTATCTTGGAGAAGATACAAGGAAATTTTCATATCCCAAAAAGATCATATTTTCGCCCACCCCTTAGTTATAAATAGGGGATGATTTTTTCATCCCCAACATAATTCCAGTCTTGGAAAAATTAGAAATCCACAAAGGTGGTGCAACATTTTTTTTTTTTACTCCTTTATTAAAATTGTTCGTGAGCACCATTCCACCAAATAGTCGAACAAGGACTCGGGGAATATTTGAGAAGGTGTTTTGGGTTGATCTTGTTGGGGTTATACGTGAAAGTATGTTTTTACTTTGTATAATCTATGTATTAAACACTTATTTACTTAAATAAATTATTTATCACTGTTGCTTTAAATATGATTGAATGTTATATATATTTATTGCAAACCATTCATAGAATAACACGTGTTACATTGTAGTTAACGTGGTGATACCAGATCACAGAAGATCACGTTAACAGTCCCTTGTAAACAAGTGTGTGTTTCACAACTTAGATAGATCTGAACAATCTATTGGTAGAAGTTGATGTGTAAGGCTCAGATTGGCTTGTCTTGACCGAGAGATTACACTAGTGCATTTGATGTGCTGAAGCGGACCTACAGAGAGGATAAACTCATTCGCACTGACTTATGGGATGAAGAGTTAGACCTCAATGGTTGTTGATTTCATAATCTCTGTCACTTAATAAGGACTGTGTGCGATTAGTAATTGTTGCTTTGACTTATAATGAGAAGAGAATCACTGCGACTTCGATACCCTATATTTTGGGCAATAATATTAATTACATGATAGTTGCTAAATTAATACAGAGAATCGTGTGCTTGGAGAGTCTTGCATGATTAGTCCCCTTGGTGGGCTCAGAACCTTTATCATATCAAATCTTGCAAGTGGAATTAATTTTCCTGTATGGATAATAATGTTGAGTTGTCCTTACTCCAAGGATAAAGATATTAATTAATATAAAGCTTTTCAGTGGCTTAATTAATTAATGGACAAAATAATCTTAAACACGGGAAATAATAACCGGGAGCCATATTACCGTAATATGGGTTGAGATGGATAGTGCAATATTAATTATTTAGTAATGGGCTGAATTATATTGTGGCTCAATATTGAAGTTCAGAAGCCCATTGGGAGGTCCATCTTAATTCTCCTAAAGACCGCTCAAGTAGCCCAAATTAAAGTCCATTAAATGAAAAGGTGTTTAAAATAAATTAAATATTTTGTTGCATATTTTTCCTTAATTTCAAAATTATTAAAGAAAAAGAAGGAGAAAGATTTTCTTGGAAAGATTTTATGAAAAGGAGATAAGTATTCTTGGAATACAAGATTATCTCATAAATTCAAGAAATCTCCCACTTGGTTTCTTTAAGGGTAATTTTCAAAAAATAGAGAATAAGAAGGAAGAAAAGATTTTCTTGATTTTCTTGGAAATATTTTTATGGAGAAAGATATGTATTCTTGGAATACATGACTATCTCATAAATTCAAGAAAGATCCAATGTTGCAAATCTCCTACATATTTTCGAAAATAATGGCTAAATAAGGGTGTGAGACTTTTGTGAAAAATTACACATGGAAAGAAAAATATATGGGATATATTCAAGATTTCTTGGAGATCAAGAAAAGATCTTTCCTAACCCTAATTAGGCCCTAATTTTCGACCAACCCTCTATTATAAATAGGGGATGAATTTTTCATCCCCAAGACAATTCCATGTGTTGGAAAAATTAGAAATCCACAAAGGTGGTGCAACAATTTATTTATTTTTCCTTTGTTTTATAATTGTTCATTGGAGAACCTTCCACCAAGGTTGTTGAGCAAGGACTTGGGAATACTTGAGAAGGACTTTTGGTTGGTAGTCAGATACTTGATCCTGTCTGTCTCAGATTGTCTCTCCAACGGGTATGTTTACGTAAACTCCTAGAAATTCCGCTTGTTACGATCTTTTACGTGGATTATTGTTTGCATGTTGTTGTTATATTGATTATTATATAAATTCACGTAGGTTAATTAATGCTAGTAATAACCGGTAATTTAAATTTGTGTTTATGAGGTCATCTCGATAGATCCTGGCATAACGTATTCCAACAGATTCATCGTCTCAATGGTTGTCTCTTCAAGAGGTACGTTTTACGTAAACTTCTAGTTCCGCGTGTGTAGGACTTTACGTGAAATTACTTATATGCATGTTGTTGTTGTGATTATTATTTGAATTAATAGGATTAATTCGTGCTAATAATAATTATTGATTTAAATTTGTATTTAAATTACACCTCAAATATATCCGGGCACACAATTTCCCAGCAAATTCATCATCTATACCAAAGCCAAATTTAAGGGAAGAACTCCCGCAGTGTTCTTGTTCATTTATTACTTGTTTGTGTTATCAAAATTATAAGCCACATTACATTATTCTAATCTCGATATTTTGGTACACAACAGTATATATAATTGTGATATTTGAAAAAAAATAGAGCTCATCGTGAACTCGAGTTCACACAAATTTTTATCGTGAAAAAATGTAGAACTTAATAAATATTCATTTCACTTTATTTATATAAATAATATTAATTATATAAAATATATTAGCAATAACGATCAAATAATAAATAACTAATCAAGTAACTTCACCAAATGAAAATTTTATTGTGGAAGTTATTAACATGTAAATGATTATTAATGATCGATTAAAGGGTGAAAGAAAAGAGAATGTCTTGTGCGAAATATTGCACACTAGTGTTATGTGCAATACAAAATAAATAAGGCAAAGATTGACCAAAAATTGCGGGTCAGTGCAGGGGGGCGGGCGGGCGGGTTGGGCGCGGGCAGGGCGGGCATGGGTTGTGAGCTGACTGAGTTCAGCTCTTCTGACTTCAGACATCCTGACCCTCAGGTCACTAGCACTCAGGCTAACTGATCATCAGTAGTGTTCTGATTCTCAGTGAACATGACTTCAGATGACTTCTCTTCTGATTTCTTCTCGCCTGATCTAGTATGTAGATTTCTGGTTTTCTGATATCTGATTTCTTCTCGCCTAATCTGATCAGCTCACATGATCAGATCAGTATAGCATCAGGTCAGCATATCAGTTTATCTACATCAGATTAGCATATTAGGTTAGCATATCAGGTTAGCACATTTGATCTCAATCACGTCTGATCTTGATCATCTGCTCATCTTCATATCTGATCTCGATCACGTCTGATCTCGATCAGTCTCATCTGCTCCTCTTCTGATCTGCAACCTTCTCTTCTGATCTTCTGGTCAGTTTCTTTCTGATCAGCTTGTCTGCTCTTCTGATTACCATATCAGCTCGACTGATCTTCTGATCATCTGATCAGGTCTGTTCTGGTCTTTTGATCAGGTCATCTGGTCATCTGATCTGGTCTTCTGATCAGGTCTGTTCTGGTTATCTGATCTTTTGACCTTCTGATTCTTCTGATCAGTTGGCTTAGCTTATCTTTTCCTCTGATTTTGCTCAGCTCATCAGTTGACTCCGGAACTCTTCTTACTCATCTGATCTCGATCAGTCTCGTCTGCAGCCTCGCCTGATCTCGATCATCTTCGTCTGATTTTCGTGAGTTCCCCCTCAATTTGTTCTCTCGTTCCCCCTCAACTTGTTATCTGTAGATTAGCTTCAAAAACACAAGTTGATAATGTTTTGGCATAATTCATCAAAACTAAAATATCCCAACACACATATATATTTATAGAATGATATATTTATCAAATATGTGTTTTAGCGTAGTGGTTCAAGCCTTTTATTAATGTATGTGGTCGCAGGTTCGATTTCTATTGAGCACATAATTTTTAAAATATTTTTTTTATGTGTTACTACATGAAAAAAAATGTGATACTTATAGAAACGAAATGTGTTGCTACGTGGAATAAAAATTACATTATCATTTTTTTTAAATATATTATTATATGGTAACACATTGGTTTTCATATGGTAATACATGAATATTCATTTAGCATCACGACGACATGTGTACAGTGTTACATATTATTAAAAAAATATGTGTTACTACATGAACAAAAAGTGTTACCCTATGAAGAAAAACGTGTTACCACATGAACAAAACCAGTACAAGCGCGAAAAGAAAACCTAAATGTCCAAAATTACAGATTTAAAGAACAACTTGATGTGTTACTACATGAACAAAAGAGTGTTACCCTATGAACAAAAGAGTGTTATTACATTAACAAAAACCAGTACAAGCGCGAAAAAAAATCTTCAGTCCAAAATTACAGATTTAAAGAACAACTTGATGTGTTGCTACGTGAACAAAAGAGTGTTACCCTATTAGCAAAAGAGTGTTACTACATGAACAAAAACCAGTACAAACGCGGAAAAAAAATCCCAAAGCAACGTGAAAAGAATGCAGAAGGATCTGAATTTCAACACAAACTTTATGTTGAGGTGTAATCTAACATCACACACATATTCTCCCTTCTTCTCACAGAATCCACACTTTCATCCAACAATCGGAGCGAATCGAAAAAAATTAAATTGGACAAGAAATTAGGGCACGACCGACGGACATATTCTCTGCCTACAAAAAATGAAGAGGAAAGTGGCAGCGGTATGGAGCGGCTGAAGAGGGGATGAAGAAGAAAGCCCATGAGATCCGCCGTCAATCTGAAGAGAAGAGGAAGAAGAAGAAATCTGTCTCGCGCGCGACGTGAAAAAAAGAAGAAAACTCATTCACTCCGCCAGCATTCTGCCCTAACCCGACCCGGCAAAGTCTGACCCGCGAGAAAATGTAAAAAAAAGCCCAATTGATTTGTTGGGATATTTTAGTTTTGATGAATTGTGCCAAAACATTATCAACTTGTGTTATTGAAGCTAATTTATATATAACAAGTTGAGGGGGAACGAAAGAACAAGTTGAGGGGGAACTCACGAAATCAGAAGAAGATGATCGAGATCAGACGAGACTGATCGAGATCAGATGAGTTAGATGAGTTCGGAGTTAACTGATGAGCTGTGCAAATCAGAATGAGAAGAAAAGCTAAAGACAACAAATTAGAAGAGAAGGTTGCAAATCAGAAGAGGAGCAGATGAGACTGATCAAGATCAGACGTGATCGAGATCAGATATGAAGATGAGCAGATGAGACTGATCGAGATCAGACGTGATCGAGATCAGATATGATAACCTGATATGCTAAACTGATATGATGACCTGATGCTATCGTGATATGTTGATCTGAAGATGTGTTGATCTGATCAGTGGAGCTGGTCAGATCAGACAAAGAAGAAATCAGATAGCCTGAGTAAAAGTGATCTGAGACTCAGTAAGTAAAGTGATCTGAGGCTCATTAAGTTAAAGCGATCTGAGGGTCAGGATGTCTGAAGTCAGAAGAACTAAACTCAGTCAGCCTGAGTGTCAGTATACCTGATCAGACAAGGTCCGCTGAAGAGAAGTCTGCTGAATCAAGAACCCTGAGTAACCTGAGACTCAGAGAAACCTGAAGGCTCAGAAGGCTCAGATAGACCTGAAGGCTCAGATAGACCTGAAGGCTCGGATAAACCTGAAGGCTTAGATAAACCTGAAGGCTCAGATAGAACTGAAGATCCTGAGACTCAGAAGAATCTGAAGATTATAGTCGTTAGAATTCAGCTGACGTGGACCAATGAGAGGAAGACAACAAGCCTGAAAAAGCTGCAGAACTTACAAAGAATAGTACGGATTTGAATTTGATTCTCTCCAACGGTAACATTCAAATCCACATTATAAATACAAGATCTTCCATCAAATTAATGGTGGAGAATGTAGCAAACGATGCTACAGAGCTAAGAGGACATGTACTCAAGCATTCCCACCATAGAACACAAGTCTGTAGATATACAAATATATTCAAAGAGTGTTCTAGAACCCAATCTAAGCAACTCACGATGTATCCTAAGCTTAGAGAGATTTTCCCAACTTAGCATTGAGGCTAAACCAAATGTAAGGGAAAATCTCAACCTAGTTGGAGACAACACCAAACCCAAACCCCATTCTCGTAAGAGATAACTAGTGGTGAAGTGAGGTAGTTGGTAGGCAATCCCGAGAGGGTGATAAGTCCCGTTGGAGTGTGAACTCGGTAAACATCTGTAGGCAATCCCGTGGACGGTGATAAGTCCCGAGGCGAGCCCGAGAGGGTGATAAGTCCAGTTTGAGTGAGAGCTCGTTAAATATCTAGAGGCGAGCCCGAGAGGGTGATAAGTCCCGTTGGTTAAGGAATTTCCCTAGGAACAGGGAAAGTGGATGTAGGAGCTTGAGTCTCCGAACCACTATACTTTGTTGTGCTCTTTATTGATTTACGTTATTATCTTGTCATATGCATTCATGTATAAGCAAAACACAACACATGGACTTAAAAAGCAAAAATCTGGAATCACTTTGCCCTCACCCCTGTTTTTATATGTATTTCATGATTTTTCCGCATTTCATGGGTTTTTCACCAGGCCTACCCAATTTATCTATAATTGTACATATCACTTGTATGCAATATTGCATACAGTTTTTGTGGAAAGAAAATGATCCTAACATATATAAATAATTAAATAATTCATTTAAAATAATAACTGATACTTGACTAACATAAAAGACAAAAATTTGTATAAATCTGGTTCATGCTATGAACCTTGTTTTTAATTCATGACATATAACCCTACCCAGAGTATAATATGGGTCAAGTTTAGTGATTTAGAAAAATGTATTAAAAATAAATGAAAATTGGTCAAATAATTCGAAATATAAATGCACAGAAAACAATATAATAAAAAAGTGAAAGAAGTGTAATAAGTGCTTGGATATATCGTGGGTGTGAAATTATGCAAGGACTTAATTCATACATAGGAATATATAATGATATTGACAGGCAGGGTTGGGGGTGCCGGGGGAGGCATGGCCCCCCAACCTTTAAGGTGGCTCCGCCCCCGTATACAAGTGAGTGTGAGTTGGGTAGGGTTGAGTGATTAAATTCTACGCAAATATCTTCATCCAAAAAAATCCTATATAAATGTTTGAATAAAGCAAAATATAATATTAATAGTGTTAGGAAAATTAAATAAATTAATTAATTTCACACCTTTTTACAAGTTTTGACTTTTAAATGAGACGAAATTCTTTCATGATATTAGAGCCTTCGGGCTCACATCCACGTCACGTACTGGGTTCGATTCCCGCTAAAACAACTCCTCTCACATTAAATTATCTATTGGATGAGTCTCCTTCCAATAATGGAGTCAGACTACGAATGAGGGGGGTGTTAGAAAAATTAAATAAATTAATTAATTTTACACATCTCTAAAAGTTCAGACTTTTAGATGAGACGAAATTCTTTCAACTAGGATGTAAAAACAAATCAAAACTATTAAATTTTTATTTTCTAAATTGTCAAGAAGAATTTATTAGATCAATTGAAAAACTTATTTTAAATTGGAAATTAATTATTGCATGTGATTCGACATAATCTATCACCATGGATTAATCCCAGCATTTCGACAATAAATATACTGTACATAAATCAGAATAATGTGTTTTCCGATTAGAGAGAAAATAAACATGATGTTTCATTTTAGTCTCCCATAAGCCCTAAATACCCATCAATTACGGGCTCGACCATGTGACCCATTCCGTACATGCATGTATGACTACATTCTTTCCCTTTAATCAGCATTTATATTACGATCCGTATTCGTCCCATAATTGTCCGGAATATATATCCTAAATTCTTTCCTGGATTACCAATTAAACTATTTCACGGATATATTATGCATTGTATTAGCGTTACAGATTCTCAAATAATGCACTGCATGATACTCAATATCCACTCTAATCATATTTCCTTAATTTAAGTCATATGGATGAATATTTTCATAAAGATTACGCCTACCATAAAATTTGTTCATAATATGAAATTTATATTATTATATTTATAAATTAATGTCACTATAATCAATATATATATATATATATATATATCAACTAATATCATTATACCAATAAACTAAAATCATAGTATCAAATGCTATTGATATTAATTTATAAAAATAGTATCAATTTATAATTAGTTTAATGATATAAATCTCATACTATGAATAAATTTCACAATAGAGTTTGTGTTAAATAAATAGTACTTTTAAATAAATAAAAAGTACTCCCTATCATTTATTGTTTGCACGAGATTTAATAAATGAATTATGAGGCACACTTGCATGAGATCATTTTATGGTGAGACGAGACATAAGTTGATCATTGACGCTTTAATATTTTGGAAATGGTGAATGTTATTTGTGTTAGGTTGTATCCCACTCATGCATGAGACCGTCTCATATGAGTGTTTGTCAAGAATTATTTATTAATATTTGAAAGGATAAAGTGACTTTCAATTCAATTTAAGAGAATGAGATAAAATAAAGATGTTTTTGTGTTTAATTATTAATGGCATGACATATAATTTTTGAACGGATTTGATCATATGCTCGCAGGTGGGCACAAACTTATATGCCCACCGCTTATGTGGCGCGCCATATGCAAGGTCCCACCATCATTTAATTAATTTCTTTAATTAATTCAATTTTCTCATTAATTATATAAACCTGAATCATAAACTATGAACCCTAAATCATGAACCATTCGGGCCGGGTGAACCATGAACCATTCGGGCCAGGTGAACCATGAACCACTCGAGCCGGGTTTGGGTTCGGGTTCGGGCTCGGGCTGGGTTGGGTCCGGGTCGGGTAAAAAAATTTAATGTAATTAATGAAATTAATTATATAAACCTAAACCCTAAACCATGAACCATTCGGGCCGGGTGAACCATGAACCACTCGGGCCGGGTTCGAATTTGGGTCGGGTAAATTTTTTTTAATATAATTAATGAAATTGGGTAAAATATGGAATATATATAAATGAGAAGATTGAATTACTTAAAGAAACTAATTAAATGATGATGGAGACCTTTCATATGTGGCGCGCCACATAAGTGGTTGGTATATAAGTTTGTGTCCACCTGCGGGCATATGATCAAATTCGAATTTTTAAAATATTGGAAGGGGATATATAGTTTGAAAAAACTGCTATTTTTTAGATGTATAATTTAGTATGTGACAGGACCTTTTTTGATAAATGAAAATTAAATTGAGTATGGAAGGGAGGGAATAGTATTTTGAAGGTAAGTAATTAATGAAGCTTATGTTTTTATTATAAATCTTGTATGAGATAGTCTCATATATGCATGAGACAGATCTTTATTTTATTACTAACATGTAACCCTGCGGGATTTAAAATAATTTTTCTTATTAATTTTAACTGAAATATTTTAAATATTTAATTAATTTAATTACAGGTATAATTTTTATATTTTAATATTATTTGTGCATATTTTCATTCATTTATTATTCTAAATTACTTCCTCCCAGTAAAATTAGATGTTATACTCGTTTCAGTCTTATATATTATTTACATAATATATGTCGTTTTGATATTTTCATCCATCATTATATCATATATACCCTTAATGTTACTTTTCATGGTCATTAAATTTTTTAAATTTTCTACAAATACGTTGTCCTTCTGTCAATCATATATCAGGTTTCGATTTTTGTTGGTCACATTTTTGTTCATTTTTTCTTTACCTTTCTTTAAGTATTACTCCCTCCGTCTCAATCTTTATGGTAAAGTACCCATTTTTTTTGTCTCAATCTTTATGGTAAAGTTACTTACACACTTTATTACTTTATCACTTTATCACATAAAATATTAATAAACAACACTTTCTACCCCCAATTACTCATCACTTTATCACTTTATCATATAAAATACTAATAAACAATTCTTCCTACCCCATCACTTTATCACTTTATCACTATTACACTAAATGCTTATGAATAGTCACAATCCCACGAAGATTGGGACGGAGGGAGTACAAATTATTTGGGGCTTGGTGTTGAAGGCTCTTCCTCTAATCATAAACCGAGTAGTGGTCGATTTTGGTCACACTTATTGTTGGAACCATAATTATTAATAATTTAATTTTAGATGCATTTTATGAATAATATTTATTAAATTTTCATCCTTTTATCTAATGATTGAATAATAAGATCAATAGTATTTTGAATATTTTGATGTAATTATATTAATTAAATAAATTTTAATGTAATAAAATTAATTTTATATTTTATCAAAATTGATTATAATACATAATATTATTTTTAAATATTTTTCAATTTTTATTTTTTCTATTAAGTTGAGCCCCTTAATTGAAATTTCTTGCTCCAATCACTATATAGATGGACAAACTTACATAATGAAGAAATTGGATCACCTACTATACGGCACGGTGTTGTGCACCTATTTCCATAATCCTAATTCATTACTTTAATTTCTGGAATTGATATTATCATTCAATCTAATACATATAATTAATATTTGGCCACTTGAAAACTTGTTATGGCCCGCCACTTCTATATGTTATTCGGTTTAAAAGAGATCGAAAAAGAATATACTTTCAATTGCATTTTCCTACTTCAGATAATTAATCAACTAGAAGTCTTTCATTTGTGACAAAATGTTCATTTAGTGGCTTTGCTATTGAATGTGACAAAAATATTAAGCAATAGCTTTCCTTCATCTAATTGCAATGCTAAATTGCCAATATAATACAAAAATTTTGATGATCATGAATTTTTCTATACAATTTCAAATTTCAATGATCAGTAACAACATTAAGAAGTGCAACTCTACTTCTCAACAATTGCCTAAACAATCTCTCCACACCTCCCTCAATTCCTTGTACACAAGATTCAAGATTTTGTAAACTCATTTCCACCATTTGTCTATCCACACTCCTGGAATCACTTCTGCCAAGACTCCTTTGAACACCATTTAGAGCCAAATCCACACACCCCACCTCTGTAATAACGCCCTGTTCCTTTCCAGATTTTGTAACCATCATCTTTGAGACCAGATTCCATCCATTAGACTTGACGACGGACGATAAGAAAAAGACCAAAATGCCCTTGAAGATGTCAACTGTAAGCCCAGTAACTGAAAGATTGTTGCTTTCAAGATTCTTGAGTGTTTTGAGGCTTTTTGATATAGACTTGTTCATCTTTTTTCTAATGCATAAGTATGAATGTATGTCATTCTTGAGGGTAGAATCGGAATTTAGACCCTTGCGGCGGAGGGCAGAATGCAGGGCTTGAACAGATTCCCTTAGCATCTGGACTAATTCTCTGATTGTGTTGCAAGAATCCAGGAGCTCGACTGAGTTTTCGAGCGAATTTTCGACTGATTTTGCATCTTGATGATGGAGGGATTGTGTTTGTGTTAGAGAATTGTAGATGTCAGCAAGTGCAAGAAGGCCAGATTGAATGGAATCTGAGGTGATTGGAGAATTTTTTGAAATGGAAGAAATCTGCAAAGGTTTGAGCTTTTCTAACTCTGCTTCAAATGTGGAATTTGTTGGGTCATGTAATCTTGAAGGGAGACTTATGGATCTAAAGTGGACTTGTGAAACTGCCATTTTCTTGAATTTCTTGATTTTGACTTTTGCAAGGATGAAAAGAGATGGTTGATATTGTTGATGGAATGATGAGGAAATGATATGATGATTGTATTTATAGTGAGACAAACATGATTGTGCATGTGATTATGAAGAGTCTGGCCATAATTTTTTTAATAAATTTGTTGTAGTTTTCACTATCAAACTAACCATCACATATATTTTAAAATATTAATTATAAATTTATAAATGTATTAATAAATTGTTTTAGGCTAAAAGGTTAATGGCAAGAGGAGAGATAAACGTTTAATGTTTATCATGTGTGTAGCAGTCATGTATATGCATTGAATATTGACCAAGACTGTAGTAGAATTTGTTCTTGTCCCTCTGCCTCCCTAATCATTGGTGGGATTCATTCAACCAAACTTAATAACGGAGTTTTTTATTATTATGTGATCCTTTGAATATGAGTGGCTGCTTGTGGTTATGGAGCAAAGAACCTAGTCACCTAATTAGTGTTAATTATTAATACACAAAACTATTATTATATTTTAGAGAAAGTGGGTTTTTATTAATGTTTTACAATTCTCTTTCTGGCTAGTAAAATGACATTTGACACAGGCATAAATATTTGATATTTGAACACCAATCCTCTAATTTATATTAGTATGATTTAAAAAGATGCAATTTTCGAGGGGAGCGATAATAAAGTATTAAATAGAAAGATAATGTTGCTAGGTGAGGGTTGGTGTTTTGGTGAAATGCAGGAATTAGATTAGATCCAAATATCAAAACATAGAAAATTGGCTGGCAAGATAGACTGTGTTGGGCAGACAAGGAAGCACTCGGAATATATGCAATTGGATTTAATTCAAATCTTTCGTTTTTTTTTCTTTGTTTATGAATTATAATAATTCAAATATTTCTCATTCCTTGGAAATTGGTACTTTTTCTTGAATTATTTAGCAATAATCATGAGAAGATTGGGTGTGGTGGGCAAGAGCGGTGGGTAGCCGTACGGTTGTAGCAAACCAACCCAAAAAATAAAACAAGATCTACTAAAACGCTCAAGTCTTTGTTTAAAGGAATATTAGGATATTTAATGGGAAAAGAAAATGAAATTGGGGGTATAGCCGTATAGGCCACTTTTCATGCTTGAAATTAAATTATACTTTTGTTCTGCTCCATGTTTTTACTTTTTATTGAAATGTTTTATTGGTAAAACTCAAATCTGCTTGCAGCTCTTCTCTAAAAAAAATTATTCCATCCAATAATTTTGATGTTGTATTTTCAAATTGCACCAAAAAGTTGTGAAGTGTTCTTGATGTTATAAGTGTTTCCTTCCTCGTAATTAGTTCCAACGGTACTGTATCATTCTCGTTGTCATTCTCCACATTATTATCGATGATGATCTCTTTTAAACTCACACAACATTTTACGAGTTTTATCCGTCATTATTGCTTTTGGGACACCTTTTAGATGAGAAGTCATTGTCTTGTATGATTTTTATAAATTTGTATGAGAAGTCATTGTCTTTTATAATGGATATGATACATCAATTAATATTAAATGCATTCACTTAGTTCTTTACCAATTATTGTACATTGAACACATTTAGCTCTTTTATTTTGTTGTATATGAACACATGGTTGCAAGTGAATTGTATTCACTTTATACATTGATTTTATTTGCGATCAAAGTTCTGGCATTATATATTTGATTATTATGATCAATATAATTATTACATTAGTTCAATGAATATATAATAATTAGATGCACTCACCTTTATGAAAATAAAATTTATTCACTGTATCGAAAAAACTCTTTAAATTAACAAATTATTAATTTATAGATAAATTAAGGGTAGGTCTTCGGTGAAACTTGTTCATAGTATGAAATTTATACTACTACACTTACAAACTAATATCACTACATTTATCAATTGATATCATTACACTTATAAAATGATATTATAGTATTAAATGCTACAAGGTATCCTTTTATAAGTGTAATGGTATGAGTTTCATATTATAAATAAGTTTTATAGGAGAGTTTGTGATAAATTCAGGGATGGATCTAGGGGTGGCGCCCCTTTGGGATTGAAATTTTTTATACTATATACGTCGAAATTTAATATTTATGCCTTAAAATCGTTAAATTTTGTCATTTCGCCCCCGTTGGCATTCTAAAATTCCGCCGCCCTTACCCAATGAAAAATTCCGTCCCCTTGGAACGAAATCCTGGATCCATCCCTTTAATATCTCTTTAAAATAATAAATTCTTTCGATTCCAACAGTATTAATTTATAGAAGTTTTACTTTATACATGTATTAAGGTATATTTAAATTATCATATTAAAAAATCAATAAAAATGTAGCGGAGCAAAATTTTCAGTTAAAGCATAAAAAATGGCATTTACCCAATTCCCCATAAGACTATCTTTATCCATCAACCCAACCCAACTCAATCCACTAATAAATAATTCATTTCTCTCTCCTCCACATATACAATATTCAACCCAATCCAATCTTCTCATTTTTCATACTTTATCAACAACCCAACCCAATCCAAAATAATTTCTCTTTTTCTATTATTTAATAATTATATTCATCCATAATAAATTTTTATTATATTAATAAGATGATATATTAAATTATTTAATATTCAAAATTCGTTATTTTAATAAATTTAATTACTATGCACTTAAAATAAATTGTAATTTTAATATCAAAATTTAAATTACAAAAATTAGAATACAAAATGGTACAAAATATATCAAATTACATATAGATACGTAAAATACAACAATGCAGAAAATAAAATTACACATTTAATCATCGGTACTGAATTTTTGCCATACATGCTCAATCAAATCATTTTTAAGAGCACTATGAGTTTCTCTATTGCGAAGTTGTTCCCTATTAGTCATGTAAGTGGATAGGCTTGCAATGCGTCCAGTTGAACATTCAAAATCTTGATCATCATTCACGGGATCATCCACAAAAAATTCTGCGGGATCATAATAAGTTAGGTATGTGTCTCGTTCGTCCTCCACTGTCATATTGTGCATGATGATACAAGCCATCATAATTTTTCCCATCAAAACCTTATCCCAAACAAGACATGGGCGTCGAAGAAATGCAAAACGAGCTTGTAGAACTCCAATTGCTCGTTCGACATCTTTTCGCACAGCCTCCTGATGTTGAGCAAACAACTTGTGCTTTCTGGTCTGTGGAGCCGTAATTGATTTAACAAATGCATCCCATGAATGATATATGACATCAGTTAGATAATATGCTCTATTATATTCCCTACCATTCACGACATAACTAACCTTTGGTGCTAGACCTTCCAAGACATCATTAAAAACTAGAGATCGGTGCAGTACGTTAATATCATTCAGCGTACCTGGTGTTCCAAAGAAATCATGCCATATCCATAAGTCATATGATGCAACAGCTTCCAAAATAATTGTTGGTTTTCCACTTCTCCCTGCATATTGAGCCAGCCTTTTGATTTTTTCCACATATCTTATCTTCACTAACGTGAATCCAAGAAGACATAAGGACTACATCTTCTTTTACAGACCAATTTTTCGGAGTTGAATTGGTTTTTTTTTTTTGATGGTTGGATTGGTTTAGAATTAGGATTTTGGTTCAAATTTGGAGAAAATTGAGAATTTTCTCCATGTTGAGAGGATAGATAATCTTCTGGGCTCATAAAAGATTCAAAATTTTGATAATTTTGAGTGTTTGGATTATTTGGAGAGTTGGAAAAATAATTTGGGTACACTGGATTCATGATAGAAATTTGGAAAGATAATAAAATGGGAAGAGAAATGAGATAATATGAATTGTGATTCAAAATATATCAATATTGGTGTCTATTTATAGAGAAAAAAAATTACGAATTTTGGTATATATATATATATATTTTTTATAAATAATATCAGGATAATAAAAATCTAAATATTATCCAACAAAAATATTACGTTGCCAGCCTATCCGATCCCAGAAGAGGACAAAAAAAAATTAAAATTGTTAATGCACTAGTTATTCCAAACGGCCAACCATACCAATTTGGGTGTGGTATTCAAGGCAAGTTAATGGCCACATGTCTCATTTTCATTGGGTAGTAATATTTTTGTTGGATAATATTTAGATTTTCATTATCCTGATTGTTGGTCCCGGTGCAAACGAGTCTTACACGTGTATGGGGGGGGGAATACACGTGTTCAGTGTTTTTAAAACTTTTTCTTACTGAGGTCAGCTTGGGTCAGATAATCCTGAAGATTAGGTCCTGAGAAGCACAAATCACTCTGAGTCAAAGTCTCTTTCGAGACAAAGATCATGAAATTTTTCGAAACCCTCGGATAATCCCAACCGAGTCCTCGAGTTTCAGAGATCCTCGAGTTGCTTGGATCGGATAACTAACTTCTTGAACCCTCAAAAGAGTAAGTTCGGTTTGGTAACTATCTCGTTCTAGCTTTCGGATGTCTCGAAATGGTTGGCCCTTTAGTTTATACTCGTTTTAAGCTTTCTTTGAAAAACCTTCCTTTAATGGAATAGTGATTAGGCTGTGATTCAATTACATGAAACTTCCAGTGGATTGATTCCAACTGAAATATCAGTGAAAATATGCTTTCAAACTCAGTGATGCAATAGTTAAGCACAGATAAAGAAAGCAATAAACAACATAGCAGTTTATAGTGGTTCAGAGACTCAAGCTCCTACGTCCACTCTCTCTGATCCTCAGAGAAATTCACTAATCACTTCGAGCTTTACGACTACCTCGCGTAGTTTACTTACTCAACTCGCCCCGAGCTTTACGACTACTCCACGTAGTTTACTTACTCAACCCGACCTTGAGCTTTCTGACTACCTCCGTAGTTTACTTACTCAAACACAAACAAGCTTTCAGACTACCTCTGTAGCTTACTAACTTCACCTCTAGAGCTTTCTGACTACTCTGCGTAGTTTACTAACTCTTTACAACTCTTCTCACCAACAAACACACTCCAACTACCTTCTCAAGGGTTTTGGGGTTTCTCGGTTGGTTTCAACTAGGATGAGATATCCTTTACAATGAAGTACAATGCAAAGGGGTTAGGATATCTCGACTAAGCTTCGGATATGTCTTATCAAGCTAGGCTTAGTTTAGTGAGCTCTCTTTCAATATAAAAGCACTTGGGAAATTCTAAGTTTTTCGAGTGCTTTAACTTTATGATAATAAGTTTGAGCTTCTTGAGTTGCTTATAAATTTCCGTAACCTTACAATGTAGAGGGTCACAAGTATTTATAGGCATACACCAAGGTCACTCTTGAAAAACTATCCGTTGGAGGAGATAGCCGTGAGTTTCCTCTTATGGTGTGTGAGAACAATTATATTTAGGGTTTGAAAACTCCCTAACACGTTTTAGGCAATAGCCTTTCATGTAGCCGGTCTTCACTTTTTGCAGTCTGGAACTTTGTACTTTTGACATCTTTTTTTGACAATCCTTGTCACCGCTGTCGATGGGTACGTGTTGTCTTCCTTTTTTGACTTTTGTCTCCGTTAAAGGTAGACACCTTCAACGGCTCTTTTGGTTACAAACTCGAGTTGATATAACCTTAACAACACTCGACTTAGTTCCTTTTATGCGCATTTGAATGTCTAGGCAAATATCTATTTCTCTAAGGAATCGCGATTTTCTCGATGTTGCATCCTTGGATAGATATTCTCAGTGCCTCGGAACATTCAGGTTTATACTGAGCATTTAGTATATTCTTGAGTCATCGATAATTCTTGTGCCTTTCGATTATTCTTGATCTTGATTCTTGATCTTACATCTTGAGTCTTGAGCCTTGAGTCTTGAGGTCTTCGAGTCTTCGAGTCTTACGAGTCTTTAGAAATATCTGGTGATATCTTGAATCTTCATCTTTGAGTCTTGATTCCTCGATTTCATCTTGAGTCTTGATATCTCGATTTCTGCTTTAGTCTTTTCAGATTCTCGATTTCTCCTTTGAGTCTTTCAGATTCTCGATTTTCTCTTTGAGTCTTGATTCTCGATTTCTCGAAGTCTTGATTCTCGGTTTCCTCTTGAGTCTTGAACACTTGATTTTTATCTTTGAAACTTAGGTTTCTTCAAAACATATTGAGTTCTTCGAGTCTTGAAACCTATCCCGATCTATATCTGCTGACTATACATTTTGCAGATAACATCCTGAATACTCTAAAACTGAATCCTGACTCAACTATCAAGATTATTCTGAACATGTCATACTCAGGGGTTTTGGGATCTTAATCAAAATCATATATCTTTTATTAAATTCATCTCCCAACACTGATATTATTTATAAAATATATATATATATATATATACCAAAATTTGTAAAAAAAATTCTCTATAAATAGACACCAATATTGATATATTTTGAATCACAATTCATATTCTCTCATTTCTCTTCCCATTTTATTATCTTTCCAAATTTCTATCATGGATCCAATGTACCCAAATTATTTTTCCAACTCTCCAAATAATCCAAACACTCAAAATTATCAAAATTTTGAATCTTTTTTGAGCCCAGGAGATTATCTATCCTCTCAACATGGAGAAAATTCTCAATTTTCTCCAAATTTGAACCAAAATCCTATTTCTGAACCAATCCAAACATAAAAAAAAAAAAACAATTCAACTCCGGAAAATTGGTCTGTAAAAGAAGATGTAGTCCTTATGTCTTCTTGGATTCAACGTTAGTGAAGATAAGATATGTGGAAAAAATCAAAGGGTTGGCTCAATGTGGGTAAGAGTACATAAATTGTACGAAGAAGCTCGAAAAGAAAATCCACATGTTATACATGAAAGAAATTGAGATTCATTAAAGAGTCGTTATCAACAAATATGTATCTCTGTCAACAAGTGGATTGCCGCTTACAGAGAAGCATATGGCCGAAAAAGAAGCGGAATGAGTCAACAAGATATTGTAATAGAAGCTCATACCATCTATGCAGCAGATGGCAAAACATTTACGAACGAGTACGTATATAATGAGGTTATGTGTAAACATCCCAAGTGGAAAATGAATTTAGGCCAGTGGACACGTTCTCATGCTGAAGATGACGAGGGTAATGAAGAAAGTGGTGGTAGCTCGAAGAGATCAAGGAGCAGTGAAGATGGAGCATATTCCATCCCAACTAATCCAGAAACTCCGGGCAGTGGCGATTCATCTATTTCACGTCCTACGGGTAGAGATAAGGCGAAAAAAAAGGAAAAGCAAGGCATCACAATCTCAAGCTGATAACTCAGAAATTGTTGAAGAAATTCGTGCATTGAGACTCACTAAAGTTGCTGAGGTTGAAGCGATAAAGGATCTGGGAAAGGAGAAATTGAATATGGAGAATAAAAAAATGCAACAAAGACTTTTGTTGGCATTGATGCAAAAGGATCACTTAACCCCACAAGAAGAAGAGATGAAATTCCATTTAATGTCAAAGTTTATGTAATTTTATTTTATGTGTTTTAGCTATTGTCTTGCAAGCTTTTCTATTTGTGTGATTTTAGTTAATTATGAAGTCTGATGTTATGAAGCTTTTCTATTTGTGTTCACATGTACTTGTCTGGTATTATTTTGCTCCTTCTTTATTGAATTTCACATGCATCTATCTAATAGTTCTGATGAGTCTAAATTATGATGAGTCCCACCACTACCTTTCTTCACATGGACCTGTCTAATAATTCTGACAGTCTCACCACTACCTTTATTCACATGCTCTTGTCCAAATTATGATGAGTCCCACCACTACCTTTCTTCACATGGACCTGACTAATAATTATGACGAATCCCGCCACTACCTTTCTTCACATGGACCTGACTAATAATTATGACAAATCTCACCACTACCTTTCTTCACATGGACCTGTCTAATAATTATGACGAATTTCACCACTACCTTTATTCACATGGACCTATCTAATAATTATGACGAATCCCACCACTACCTTTCTTCACTATCTTTTGTCCATTGAATCAAACCCCACTCCAAATAGTAATTAACATTATTGAAATTGTGTCTCCACTCTTCTTTTCCTATATATATCCTCTCAAACCACATTAAACTTACACTAAATCCCTATCTTCTTCTCATACTTTCTCTCAAACATAATTTCTACCAAATAGTTTTATTAGTTCCACTTTCCAAATGTCTCTCAATGAAAATCAATCAATAGATAGCGATCTGAGTTCTGATTCTTTTAATTTCATCGAATTTGATGAATGGGAAGAACGAGTTACTCATCAAAATCGTCAAATAGATCGCATCATAGAGGATCTCCTCTTAAGTAATCTTAATCTGAATGAAGGAGATTCCACTACTAGAGCTAGAAGAAGGCATTGTGAAAGGCAACGCGAGTTGGGTGAGCAACGCTTGATGAACGACTACTTTGTTGACAGTCCGACGTATACTCCTGAAATCTTTCGACGTAGATTTCGTATGCGAAAAGACTTATTCCTTCGTATAGTTGGTCAAGTTACTGCCAATGATGCATATTTTCAACAAAGACCTGACGCCACAGGTAGACAATGTCTTTCATCATTACAAAAATGTACTGGAGCTATGAGGGTATTGGCGTATGGGACAACAACTGATGTCGTTGATGAATATTTGCGAATGAGTGCAGCTGTGACAAGGAAATCTCTCATGAAGTTCGTAGAAGGCGTCATCTCCTGCTTTGGTGGTGATTACCTCAGAAGGCCCAATGAACAAGATTTAGCAAGACTACTCCATGTCGGGGAACAACGTGGATTCCCCGGTATGATAGGTAGTATTGACTGCATGCATTGGGAATGGAAAAATTGTCCTATTGCATGGGCTGGACAATATGCAGGGAGAAGTGGAAAACCAACAATTATTTTGGAACCTGTTGCATCATATGACTTATGGATATGGCATGCTTTCTTTGGAACACCAGGTACGCTGAATGATATTAACGTACTGCACCGATCTCCAGTTTTTAATGATGTCTTGGAAGGTCGAGCACCAAAGGTTAGTTATGTCGTGAATGGTAGGGAATATAATAGAGCATATTATCTAACTGATGACATATATCCTTCATGGGCTGCATTTGTTAAATCAATTACGGCTCCACAGACCAGAAAGCACAAGTTGTTCGCTCAACATCAGGAGACTGTGCGAAAAGATGTCGAACGAGCATTTGGAGTTCTACAAGCTCATTTTGCATTTCTTCGACGCCCATGTCTTGTTTGGGATAAGGTTTTGATGGGAAAAATTATGATGGCTTGTATCATCATGCACAATATGATAGTGGAGGACGAACGAGACACATACCTAACTTATATGATCCCACATAATTTTTTGTGGATGATCCCGTGAATGATGATCAAGATTTTGAATGTTCAACTGGATGCATTGCAAGCCTATCCACTTATATGACTAATAGGGAACAACTTCGCAATAGAGAAGCTCACAGTGCTCTTAAAAATGATTTGATTGAGCATGTATGGCAAAAATTCAGTACCGATGATTAAATGTGTAATTTTATTTTCTGCATTGTTGTATTTTACGCATCTATATGTAATTTGATATATTTTGTAACGTTTTGTATTCTAATTTTTGTAATTTAAATTTTATTATTAAAATTACAATTTATTTTAAGTGCATAGTAATTAAATTTATTAAAATAACGAATTTTGAATATTAAATAATTTAATATATCATCTTATTAATATAATAAAATTTTATTATGGATGAATATAATTATTAAATAATAGAAAATGAGAAATTATTTTGGATTGGGTTGGGTTGTTGATAAAGTATGACAAATGAGAAGATTGGATTGGATTGGATATTGTATATGTGGAGGAGAGAAATGAATTATTTTTTAGTGGATTGAGTTGGGTTGGTGGATAAAGATAGTCTAAGATAATCAAGAAAAAATATAATAAATGTAGAATTTTGAAGACAAAAAATCTTTACCACCAACGGAGATCAGAATTGTCAGAAAGGTTCGAAAGGCCTGAGACATTGGCATGTGTTAGAGGTTCAGAATGAATCAAATGTTTGGGTAAAAATAGGCAAAGCCATTTATTTTCTTAAAGAGTAGAATCTTCTTTTTTACAAAGAAGTGAATAGTAGTAAGATGGACATGGACATCGTCACTCCTATGTTCAGAAGGGTCGGCGCAGGAAAATATAATAATTTGGCCTTGGTATCAGTGACCACCACCTCTGCCTTTTAACATGAATTTTGAATTTATGACTATAATCAATGTTAAATACTACTCCCTCACCCATCATTTTGTACCCTTCCTTGGACACACATTTTAAGAAAAATTATTTTTTATGTATTTTATTGACTTTTCAAAGGGGATGAATGGTGGAGATTGTGAGATTCTTTTTCATATTTGTGGTGTGCAAAATGATGGGGGACGGAGGGAGTAATATATAACGAAATGTGCAAAGTGAGAGGAGGAGCCACCCACAACTAGGGTTTAAAACAAGCTGAGTCAAGTAGTGATGAGCTCGAACTCAATTTTATTGGTATACTCAAAGTTCGAAACTCATCTCAATTCGTCTGAGCCCAAATTTTTAAATTCGAGCTCAGCTCGACAAGAAACTTAATAGACTCGAGCTTGACTCGACTCGAATACCTACACAATTTTACAAAATTAAATGTAAAACGTATTTTTAAATTGTAAGTATATATGTTTAATAAAATAAGTGACATAATAATAATTATTGTGCAAGTTGATTAGGCTCGCAAGCCTCTCGAGCTAAGTATTGATGAACTATAGCTACTCAAGTTGATTGTCTATTTTTTAGTCGAGCACGAGTAACTCGTAAGTTAGCTTGACTCACTCGCACCCCTTGCCACAACTCACTTACATGGTAGAGATGTTGTCAGACCTTGTTAAAACGTTACTCCAAAAAGTTCCACGAGAAAAAACGGAACAAGGAGAAATACGAACAGCCCAAAAAGCTGTAAGAAAGAAGGCTCAGAATACAAGACTTGACCCAAAAAATAAAAGAAAAGGCCCAAACAGAACATGAGTAAAACAGAAAAAAATGTAATCAGCCTATTTACCCAAATATAAAAAAACTAGCCCAAATCAGAATAACTTTGGGCTCTATTTGGATGGATGGATTTGAAATCCATGAATTTCACACACAAATCATCACTCTCCAATGAATTTATAAATATTTAAATTTAAGAAACTAGTTTAAAATGGAGGGATTGCAAATCCTCATCAAAACATAATCATTTGTGAAATCCCCTCATCTCTACCCCTTCCCCCTCTCCCCCTTCACTCTCTTCCCTAAACTCTCACATCTAAGTATTTGTAAATCCATTGGAGAGTATGATTTATGCGTGAAATTGAAAATTCACCCATCTAAATGGAGTCTTGGTATGTTGGCGTGTTGATATACAACCCAGGAATTAAACTATACATTAAAAAAAATGAAGATCAACATCAACAGAAAGAGAATAAAAAGACAAAATATAATTGAGCTTGCTTCTTGATAATCATCCATTCTCGTATTAGTATATAGTAGTAAACACAGAGTTATCTCTTAGCCTACGAAAAAAATAAAAAAAATAACCACAGTTTAAATCTTGTAGAAAATATAAAGAAGAATGATAGATTTTATTCATGGCATTACTAATCTTAATCTGCATCATCTGCAGACCTACCCCAACACCCAAATATATATCTTACAACCTTCATCTTCACTTGAAAGGCCACCTGACCATAGTTCTTTATGGCGCAAGGCGCACCGAGGAAAAAGGTTTGCGCCTTTTGATCAAAATGGCTAAAACTAATATTAACTTAACTTAAACATATTTGCATCTAAATAACTAATAGATTGAAGTTCAAAATCAAAAGCACATAAATTACACAAATTTAAAAAAAAAAAAAAAAAAAAAAATGTACATACTAACCAAAAAACTTAAATAAGGGAAAAAGAAGAAGTGAGTGTGAGCAGCAAGAGGGGTGCTGTAATTTTTCTCTCAGTCTTAGAAGGTAAAAACCCTAGTTTTACACTTCTACTTATAGCTAAAAACGTGTGTGTACTATTCTGAACCTTAGAAATAGGTTTTTCTTTGCTAAACTTTGAAAAAAAATGTTTTTTAGACCTACGCCCACCTCACCCATGGAGAGGCGTAGGCCCATGCACCCCGGTGCGCCTTGCGCCTCAGGCACGCCTTTAACAACTATGCACCTCACTATTCATGATATACGCTAAAGATGGCGCGAACAAGGAATTGAAACTGAATCTCAAGTTGCAATAAGGGCCCTGAAATCACACATGAACCTTTTTGTGAACTATAGGCAGGGCATGCAAACAATTTACCAGCCAAAGTAGAAGACAATGTGCAAATATTTAAGAACCCAATTTGCTTCTGCATGTAGCTATTGATTTTATGTCAATTTTCCTGTTTTTCATTTTTGTTCAGTACAATATTCTAAGAATATACATAATTTTATTATTAACCCTCTTGGACAACTTCTTTTACTCTTTCATCTGTTATTCTGATAAGCACACAAAAAGTAAGGCCATGTGTTATTCTTTCATCTGTTATTCTGTATGAGATTTGAATCAAATGACAGTGCTAATTGTAGTTGAAACACCATATGCAAAGTTCAAAATAGTAAAGCAAGATGGATGATAGACAAGCCTCATTCTAAAGGATACTTCAATATCAATACCCGAATGCAAACACAACTGTGTCTATTTCTACCAACAATAAAAGCACATATACTTCTCTAAAGCATTTCTCTATACGGTTGTTTAATGATATGGACATCTTCTTTTTTGTGCAGCCACCCCAGAATTTCCCCACCAGGAAAGGATTCATCCTTAGTTCTACCAAAATACCGAAGTAATGATTCTGGCAAAGCTTTTTCCTAGAGTTTTGAGTGATTTTGACAAATCAAGAAAAACAAAACCAGTTCTTTGAGTACCTGCCTAGTCAACTCCGAACAATATTATCAAACTTACATTCACACGAGACATCTCACTTAAGCCGTCCACAACTATTAGTATCTACAATAACATAATCAAATTATAATAAGGTCAAAACTGTTGATATCCCATCAAATAGTAAAGCAGATGAGTCATATTGTCTGCTCTATTGTTCAACTAACTTCTAGCTAACACCAATGAGAATAATTAGATGAATAGAGAATGCCCCTTCCTTAATCCATATCACACAATTCCAAAAGTATAACCTGCTTCTATAGCTATTAAAAATTCAAGCAAAGGCCATCACTACAAAACGCAATAACCAGTTTCTGGTTCAGGAAAATAAGATAACACGGAATGCGAATTAATTAAAGCAAATTTATCGTTCATGAGTCAGCAAATCCACTAACTTTCATAAGCCTGAGAATTAAGAAGTACCAGAAGCTTGTCTCAAACAACGAGGCCTTGCTCTCTAGCTTTCTTCAGCCACTTAAGAGTACTTTCCAAAGTCGAATAAGCAGCAATATCTTGTAAGCTCTTGCTCTCAACTGCATAATCGAAAACCTCATAAGCTTCAGCAACTCTTCCCTTCCTACACAAAGCCCTCAAAAATGTTCCGTAAGACCCCGTTTCCAGCTTTATATCCCCTTTCTTAATCACTTGATACAACTCAATTCCTTTATCCAACAGCCTAGCCTTGCACAATCCAAGAAGCAGAGTATTATACGTACACGAATTTGGACTACACCCCTTTCGTTCCATTTCCTCAAGCAATGATAACGCTCCCAACGCATCTCCTTCCCTACACATCCCATTCATTAACGAAGTATAAGTAACCGCATCTGGGGAATGACCCTTTTCAGTCATAACTCTCAGAAACTTCTTAGCATCCTTAACCTTACCCGATTTAGCTAATCCAAATATCAAAGTATTATAAGTATAATGATCCGGTTCAATCCCTTCATCCAGCATTCTCTGATACATACTCAACACATCGCCCCCCCTGAGACAACGTACAATACCCCTTCATAATCGTGTTGTACACATAGCTATCAGGCTTGTACCCTTCCTCACTCAACACCCCCAACAGCCGCATCGCTTCCCTCAAATTCTTGGTATTGCAGACATTATCAATCATGATAGTGTAAGTCACTAAATCAGGCTTTATACCAAAGTCCCTCATATCTTTTATAAATGAATTCACAGAATCTATAGACCTATTCTTGATTAAATGCCTCACCAGAAAGTTGTAAGTATACGTATCTGGATGCAAATTTCGCGACGAAAGCTCCTTAACAAGCTCGATTGCGTGTTCTTCCCTACCGCAGCCACAGAGGGCACTAACCGCAACATCTCTTGACACTTGATTTGGTTGAAAACCGCTGTTGGACATTAGGTTGAGCACATTGTGGACACTTGAGAGAGATTCTTCATCAGGTTGGGAACAGGATTGCGTGAGAAGTATATGGTAGGTGAATCGATTGGGGCAAAAGGGAGGGTGTTTCTTGACCATGTGATTGAGGAAGAAGATCGAATTCTGCAGAGACGAAACAGAGGAAAACGACTGCAGAATCGAGTTGTAGAAACTGGGCTCTGAAGGGGTGGTTTTGGTGGAGGAAATGAACGAATTGAAAAGGGATTTGGCGTCTGAGAGATTCGGGGAGTCAATGATGATTGCCGGAGCGGTTGTTCTTGTTGTTGCATCATTAATTGTGAATGGTTTTTGCTTGGGGGAATTCTTCTGCTTTTGCCAAAAAGGAATTTGTGATGGGGTTTGTTCTTGCAAAGAAGAAGAGATGGGGGGTCGAGTGAGAGAGGAAGGGGAAGGAATTGCTCCGCTTCTGAAAGAATGGGGAATTTTTCCCATTTCTGGTTTCTAATTACAGTTGCTGAATTTTGATTTAGGAAAATTTTGAATTAGGGTTTTAGGGGTTTATCGATGGGGGAAATGCGAAGAGGTTACAGCTTCTAGCTGGATATCGGGTCCTGGGTATTTGGAGCGGCCTAAAAATACCCGCACTTGGTTTTTTTTTAAATAAAATATAAATAGAATTTAAAAGTTTCAATTATTTTAAGGATTTAGCCTTATTTTAAATAAATACCTCATATGAATATCAAATTAGTGATCGTACAGAAAGTTATTAAAATTTGAAATTTTAGAGTAAATTATAAAAAAAAGAAAAGAATAAATAAAATTGGCACCTTAATTTTCTGTAAACCTTCCGTATATACTACCTCCGTCCCGAAATAGTGTGCATCATGCGTTGGACACATATTAAGAAAGAGTAGTAATTAGTAGAAAATAAGGGGTTAATTTTGCATAAAGTAAAGAAAGAAGTTGAATTGTGTATATGTGGGTTAAAAATAATGGCATTTTCTGTAATATTGTGCAAATCGTGAGGATAAAGTTTATGGAGAAATTTCTATTTTTTAAGTGTGCATATTATTATAGGACGAACCAAAAAAAAAAATATGCATATTATTACGGGATGGAGAGAGTATAATTATGTGTCACGTGAACCACATTGGGCGGACAATTGGTGGAGTAATATAGAAAACAAGTATATTGTGTATATTGCTTCTGTTATCTAAATCAAGTCCTAGCATATGTTATATTGAATCAATGACTCTGAGGTACCAAAAATAGGGAGCAGTGATTCTAAAGTACAAATGCAATTTTTTGTAATTCTAAGGTAAAAAAAAAATTGCACTTTGTTTGAAAAAAAAATTATAGTTTATACCTGAGAGTCACAAAAAAATTGTATTTGTACCTTAGAGCTTTTTCCCTTTCCACTTTGTACCTTAGATCTTTTGCCCCATATATATTTTAGGTCACAAGCTTTCTTTTAGATAGAAGTAATACTTTTCAGTTCATTAGGTGATACCTCTCAACTTGTATATATGGGAGGGTATCTTTTCCCATTTCACTTATCTAGTGAAATTTCAAATTAGAGTTAGTTGTGTAACAAACTTCATAACCGTCTTCATTCATCTTCTTCTTCTTCAAGATGATTTCCATCTATATAAATGTGAATGTTTACACAAAGCTTGGCTTGGATCACTTGTATAGCACCGTTTTGTGCAGAACACATGATCCAAATCACAAATCCAACGAGGCATAATCAAAATTCCAATTTGTTTCAAATTTCTTGTGGTAACCCTTTTGCCAAACTAAAATGTCATATCGATCCCCTAACATGTTAATTATTGTGAATCTGTGATCAATCTGGGTTTCTAAAAATGAAAAACTTTCATTGTTCAGTGTATAATTTGGACTCTATTGTGTATTCATCATTCTCATCTCGATTATTTTTTTTAATTATTTACCAATCCCATCATCAATATCTTCCTGCATACAATATGAAAATGAATCATGGAAAATCCAGTTTTCATAACATTTATATATCTACACATTAATATGTAACAAAATTATTATTTTAATTATTATATATGCACAGCAGGATCACACTAGTCCTTCAAGACAGTGAATCCAGTAGACGCCCCGGTGAAGTAACTAATCGGGGAATCCTTCGACCCCTTAAACGCTCCAAAATGCCTTAACCGATACACCCCACCCATCGTCCCCTGTGCCACTTCCCACTCAATCGTAGCAAGTCCATAATAAGTATCTCTTGCATTATAAATCGGGCCGTCCCACTTGAAATAAACGCAGAAATCGTCGTCGTCGTACGCAGGTACCCATTGGTCCCCCTGCTGCATCTCCACCACAGCAAATGTGCCTTCGGTCAGCAGATCGTACCTCGGGTTTGCACTCCAGAAAGTGGCGTTTAGCCTCTGCCCTTGTTTGAAAGGGCCGTTTTTTACGTCCTGTTTTATGTCGCCGAATTTTACGCCTGGTGGGGGAGCGTCGCCTGGTGGGTCGAGTAGGAAGGTGAGCTGGTGGGACGAGAGGTCGGGAGGCGACGGGCCTCTTGCGAGGTTGTTGTGTCCTGTTGCTAGTGATTGTGCTAGCTTCTTGAATTCTTGGATGTATGCTGATAGTGTGTGAGGCCCGTAGAGTGTTGATGCTGCCTGTTTTAAGTTCGTTTTTATGTGTTAGTAGGTTATATGCATGCGTTTAGGGTGCATTCGACCAAAATGGTAACCAGAATAAGGGATGTTCGGTTCAAATTCTTTACTGAAAATGATAATGTACATCATTGAATAACACATTACAATGGTGATATTGTTAGTGCTTTTTTGTAGTCCTAATATATGTGGATGTAAAAAAATTTGTTAGGTTGAGGAATGGTGGAATGATTGAGGAGAAATACTAATAGAAAGGGAGATAGTTAATCAAAATGTTGATTTTGAGATTCATTCTGTGTATGAAATATGATGAAGGTGAAGTGAGCACATATAATTCTCATTTATAACCAACCACAATTACCCCATAAAGAGATAATTGATTCACCTTCATCGTACTTCACACGGATAATGAGATTCAAAATAAGTTATTTTTACAATTGGTTTTCCTCAACCATTCGATTATTTTTCAACCAACAATCCTTTTTTATCCCCATTTATTTCTAGATTAGAGCAATATACAACAATTATGTATTCGTCATTCTCATTGTAATTCGCTCATTCACACCGTCATTTTCATTGATAATTTTGAATCAACTGTCCTATTACTTTGCACTAGAAGCTAGTATTTTCACGCTTTATGATTTTAAGTGCCTATTCTAATCTCTTTTGAGAAGGGAGAAGCACTTTTTTTTTAAAAAAAATTGAGCCTAACAGCTTCAAAAGTAAGTGTTTCTTCACAATTTTTTAGAGATTGCAAACACACACTAAAATTAGCTCACCTCATAGCGTTGCTGCTCATATTCTTCAAACGTAGCTACATACTGAGAGTAGGTGTTTGTTAGGCCTGCTATGACGATTTGTGTCTCATTATTGAATTCTTCATTACCAGAGTTGATCAGTGTTTCTTTGACAGCCTCTCTTAGTCTCCTCCCAGCCATAGTTGTCAACTCTGCATATAAATTACAATATGTACTCACAACTTAGGCTTATTTGGAGCTCAATTAAGCAATTCTTAACTACAAGTAAAATTCCAGAATTTTCAAAGAATTAAATGTGACAAACCTCCTGGTACAGATAGTATGACCAATTTCCCCAGCCTGAGAATTTGAAGTGGCAAAATTGCTGGCTGCAGATTCACAAACTAGATATTGTAAAATATCATCAATTCAATAAGCAATTTGCACACTATGATAAGTAATTACAAACCCTTAGTACTAAATGACATCTTTTGTATTCACGTGTCATGTATTAAATCCGTTAAAAATTCCAATACGAAACTACATAAATTCGACCAAAATTTTACGTAAATAAAGTAGGTTACCGCCCAATCATATGGCCAAAACATTTCTCCGGTGTCAAGAAGAACAGTCTTTGGTTTTTGGCAGTCCACTTGGTATTGGCTGGGCTCTTTGATGGCATCCCTCACTCTCTTCCAAAATTCATTAATCTGCACTATCAACAACAGAAAAACTTATTTTCTTAAATTCAAAATTCCAATTTATTCTCGCAACATACTATAAATAGGCCATGGAATAGAGTAAAAATGCAAATTCAGGTTCATAACATTTCAAGTAGCATAATTCAAACCTCAGTATCCCCTTGCTGAAAACCGAAAGCACCCGGCCCGTCAGTAGTGCCAGCAGCAAAGCCCGGCCCTAGAGCAGCAGGGCATGTTTTCACCACCCGGTTTCCATCCAACACGACGTCTATATCCGTAAAGTTAAGGTACACAAGCCGATAATCAATTTTTCCGGTGATTTCGTCCTCAGCGGACGTAAATAAATCGACGCCTTTCTGGAACTGCCTCTGCCCTATGATCTTAGTGCTCAAGATTTCATCTGGATATCTGCACTCACAAGTTTATACTCACATACAACCATCAAGTAAATTACTAATAAATATATAATGATATTAGCAAAATGACAAATAATTAAAAACACTTTTGAATAGAATCAGACAAATAATTACAAGATTATGTAAAATCATTAATAGCACGTACCCTGGACCACGACCAACGCAAAGCTGGTCGTTCCCATGGCAGGACGAGTGATTAAAGTCACACGGCTTTCCGCTGTCTAAGCAAAAAGCTCCCAACACATTGGGGCTCACATCTCCAACATTTGATTGACAAAATGCCCCTACAAACCGCGATCCATCGTTCTTCCTCACCTTAGACCTTTGGCTGTCAGTTTTCGAGCATTCTTGACCTCCTGTGGCCTTAATTCTCGATTCTTGCTTCAACAATGAACCTTAAATATTTAACAAACAAAATCGATCAACATAACTTAGTTCTTTAAGTTACTTTCCATTCAATAAAATGCAGGAAACTTAGTTTCTTCGGTCGCATTTTTTATCTTGTCAACTTTTACGAATTGAATTTGGACATTTAGTCCAATAATTAACGGTAGCAGGTGAAACATCTGGCTGACAAGTCAAACTCTGTCACACGGACAAATCAAAATCTGGCACATTAGTATCAACCAGATGTTTCACCTCGTACAATTAACCGGGTATCGGACTAAAATGTCAAACAATTGAAAACCATGGAACTATTTTCAATTTGTAAAAGTCGACAGCCAAAAACGTGACAACGTACGCGAAGCCTTGAGTCTTCTATGGCTAAAAGATGATTTGTTGTTGCTATTACTAGAGAACCAATCTTCAAAGAACCTAGCCGCGGCCCCTTTGTTATCTCCACTTATAAGCTTGTTATCTCTACTCATAGACGTTCCGTGCGTAGCATACCAGCTAAACGCCCCAATGCTTTTCCCACTTGTGTCATCGACAAACTTCAAAAGTGTCATTAGCGTATCGACATTTGTTGGGTACTTAGCCCTTTCCTCTGGAGGGTTAAACAAATACGCGCTCGGACTTCTGTTTATCCCTGCATTCTCTACATTCTCTGCAAAGCATCAATCCTAAAACGATCATATATTTGAAACATGTTCAAGATTATTATAGTAACAAGTTTTCTTGATTCGTTACCTGCATTGATAAAAATTGAACCGGGCTTGATATTTTCATGAGCCTGGACGATGCTAAGCTCGACTGCAGACACGAGGGCATCAAAAGATTGTGGAACGAAACCTAGAGAAGTTACCGAATAAGTTACGTACTGCAAATACCCCCCCGGACCAGCATGAGTGTGTGTACCACTTATTGCAACATTTTCTTCATTGTACAACTCTCCATACCTAAGTAAACATAAGTGTTAATTATCACTTTTTAGCAAAACAACTAATACTTTTGAATGAAACAACTAATACTGTTTAGAAAATACACATAAAACGCAACCAGTCGCACCGTAAAACTAGAATTTGCATAAAATTATACTTAGCTACCTTGATTTTAGCCTTTCAAGCACTTTAATAGTGACAAGCTGTGAAGCCATCCCAGCATCAAGGTTCACAAAGGCTATCCTGGCGCCATCTATGCTCTCTGCAACGATGAATGCGCGTGCCCTGAGTCGAAAATGTATGCCACCTGTCACCTGTTGGAAGTTTGCGTATCCCATCATGTTCACACCGGCCGCTGGACCGGTCATGTCGTAGCTCCCCAACCCGACTAAGTAGTCTCCATTAGCAACGGCGATTAAGCTTACAAACAAAAACAGAGACATCACTAAACATAGAGGTTGCATTGTGTCGCTACATTAATTTTTCCTTGTAGATCCATTGACATTATATATAGATTATAGAGTGAGGGTGTTAGTAGGAAAGTATTAAATATGTTATTAATCTTAGTACTACTATTGGAATTGTTGGCACAAGGGCATATATTCCTAGGCTTCTCCGAACTAGATTGCGATTTTTATTGATTTTTGTCTAGCGTTGTAGGAAGAAATGCAATTTGGGCGGCATGTGCATGTAATTTACACAATTTATGAGTATTTTTGGTTTGTATTCACACTTTTGTATATCCTCTTCACGGCTATGATTTTGTAACACAATAAGTCAGTTATCACGCCTTCGATCTCTGGTTACACAATTGTTTAACATCTAAAAAAAAAAAAGTCTAACCTATTTAAGTAAATAAGTTTTTAAAAATATTTGAGTCTGACTTGTTTATTAAACGAGTCAAACTTTAGTAGGCCGGGTCGTGGGCCCCTGTCGGGTAGCCTGACCTATTCCCACCCCTAGCTGTATTTTAAATTCTTTGGATTTTTATGAGAAGTTATTTATGTTATTATTAATAATATAATTTTTAATCTCTAATATTAATTTTTCTAATTTAATCTATGTCATTCAATCTTGAGAAAGTCTTGTGTGAAATATTGCGACGCTAAATAGTGTATGTGTCAATCTACATAAATAAGACAAAAAGTTGTCCTAAATTTGTCGGGGACGTTTGGGTCGGGGCCTTGGCGAGGTGTATGCGCAGGCGGTGGGTTCGAGTTTACATAACAACTTGATGTGTTATTACATGAACAAAAGAGTGTTACCCTATGAGCAAAATAGTGTTACTACATGAACAAAAATCAGTACAAACGCATAAACAAAATCGTAACAAAACGGAAAAAAAATTCTCAATTCAAAATTATAGATTTACATAACAACTTGATGTGTTACTACATGAACAAAAGAGTGTTACCCTATGAGCAAAAAGAGTGTTACTACATGAACAAAAACCAAGACAAACAAACAAAAAAATATCAAAAAAGAGTGTTACTAATGAACAAAAATCGAGACAAACGCATAAACAAAACCGTAACAAACGGAAAAGAAATTCCCAATCTAAAATTATAGATTTACATAACAACTTGATGTGTTACTACATGAACAAAAGAGTGTTACCCTATGAGCAAAAAGAGTGTTCTTCATTAACAAAACCCGAACAAAATCCAAAAAACAAGACAAAACACGAAAAATATCATCAAGAAAAAAAAGTGTTACTACATGAACAAAAAAATCAAGACAAACGCATAAACAAAACCCGTAACAAACGGAAAAGAAATTCCCAATCTAAAATTACAGATTTACATAACAACTTGATGTGTTACTACATGAACAAAAGAGTGTTACCCTATGAGCAAAATAGTGTTACTACATAAACAAAACCAGTACAAACGCGAAAAAAAATCATCAGTCTAAAATTACAGATATACAGAACAACGTGAAAAGAGTGCAGAAAGATCTGAATTTCAGCACACACTTTGTGTTGAGGTGTAATCCAAACACCACACACATATTTTCTCTTCTTCTCTCATCTTTCTCTTTCCAACATCTTTGAAATCCTTGAATTTGATGAGGAATACAAGTTTTCATTTCTTTTCTCTGTTTCTCGATGCTTTGTATATTACTCCAACATTTAGACAAAAGCTTACTTGAATTTTTTGGATGATATAACACTAACAAATCGGAAAATTATGCAGTGGTTGATCATTCGATAAATCTAATGGAGGATTCCTCATCTTCTCCACCCACTTCAACAAAACAGATTGCGACGCCAACATCGATCTCTCCCTCCGGCGGTGGATTCAATGATGGAGGCAGAGGTAAGAGGTTGATCTGTGATTTGGGGGCTGGGGATGGGGCTAGGGTTGGCGTTGAATATTCAAGAAGAACAAAATACAAAAAATTTATTTTTTATATAATTATAAAAACGGGTAGGGTATGGGCAAATTGCACGGATCTTATATCCGTGCAATATTGTATACAAGTTTTTGCCTTCAATCTTTTACAGAATAGAGTTAATATAAATATTCTAATTCTTATCTTTTATCTTTTTTTTTAATCATGTATGTCTAAAGACTTTCTTTGTCTGTATCCAATTTTTTTTTTCGCCTCATTTTTTTCTGAAGACATTTATTGGAAGATTAGTAGATGTTTCTAAAGCAATTCATTTTTAAATATCATTCCATAATTTATTAATTTATAATCACTCTTATTCTTTTTAAATATCACTAGTGTGTAACCTAGCATACTAAGTGAGATTGAAAATAGTTTTTATATCATTAATTTTAAATTAAATACTTCAAATATTTAATTAGTTTGATTAATTCAATTATTGACAAACTTTATTTCCTAATATTGAATGTGTGTATTTTTTCATTTTTTTTTTAATTCGAGAGGGTACTGTGCATATATATATATATATATTATTAACTGAAGAAATGTTTTAATAATATTGAAATAAAACAAAATTTTAAAAAAAAATCTTCTTTTTTAGGAACAAAGTTCGGGTTTAATTATTGGACTTTGTAGATAAGAAAGTAAAGCTAGCAAACTAGGAATTTCCAACTCCCAATTTTTCGTTTTTAAACGTCTGCAGGTGGGTAAAATTCCACTAATACATGCTACTTTTAAATATTTTAAAGTTTTAATTTAATCATTGCACTTTTCTTACTTCTGCTATTTTTCTTCCTCCGGGCGGCGATTGAGGTTAAGTCTTGTATGTATTTAGGTGTCATTGTGTATTCAAAATGCATTTTAAAATTGTGTATTTTATTATATTAAAATATACAATTTATTTATATTAAATTATGCAATTATTAATATAAAAAAATTATTATATAATTTATTATAAATAAATTATATCTTTTAATATAATAAATCGTATAATTTTAAACACTATGAATATATAGTGCATCCGAATATACGTATATGAGACCCACTAGGCGATTTAAGAATTCTGGTGGGTCCGTGTATGGTGCCAATTTAGGGTTACAGTCGTTATCAAAAGAGGTTTAATTTCATTTTTTTAAATGATTTTATTTGTTAATATTAGTACATAACCACGTCATTTAATTATTTAATTGGTGCCAAAAAATAGACAGATGCATAGAATTTTGCAACCTGATTTAAAATTAAAGAAAATATCGGTAGCTAGCATGCATTATTGAAATCGTGAAACTGAAAAGGAAATGGTATAGCCATACATTATTTTGTTCCATTATCCTAAGCATCATTTTCTACACCGAAAACGCTTGTCTTTTTCAATCACAACGAACAGAAAAATTGATAATAATTAAATTCTTCTTTTTTATTTATTTCATCTCGTATATCTTACATATCTACGTAATCCATTTATATAAAATACTGTTAGTTTGATTGTAAAACAAATTATCTATCTTTTACACTATCAATCTTGTATATATTATATATATTGATAAAATAAAATACTATACATTTAATTTAACGCAATGTATGTACAGTAACATCCACTCTTTCATTGACTAAAAATCTTGATGCATCCAAATTAATAAAATGACTATCGTGCGTTCATAATCGTTTTATAATAATCACGATTTATTATTTATATATATATATATATATATATATATATATATATTATAATATGTAATTTATGTCTAATTTGACCGCAAGAACTTATTAATATAAAAATTAAATGCATGATTATTTCGCAAACAAATCAGATTTTTTCAGATAAAGAAATGCATATAATAGAAACTCTATAAATTAATATTCATGGGACCATCAAAATTTATTAATTAAAAAGTCATTAATTAATCAATAAATTAATAATTATTAATTTATATATTAATTAATATTTTATTAATTTATGATGTAATACTCAATTTACATGCAAACACCTTTCAAACGTCCACGTAATTATTGTACAATGCATGTACGTATATCAAATGAAGGGTCCAATTTGAAAGAACCCTTCAATCTCCCACATTTTTATGTTTTTTTGTGTTCAATGTATCATTTTATGGACATTAAAAAATATTTTCTATATAAATACAAGATCAAAATATGCTAACACAACAAATCATACTCACAAGTCACAACATTGTTTTCCATCTTAAAGGTGTGAAAAAAACAACAATAATCAACGAGATTAGTTATGAGAAACCACACCATAAGTTCTTACATTTATAAGAAAAATTAGAAACGAGATTCAAGATGAAATTGATTTCAACAAAAAACAAAAGACAATTGAGTCATTTTTCAAGAAACCTTCATAAATCAATCATGTAATATGTAGTATATAAGAAATTATTAATTTATACTACTATTTTATATGGAGTCTATAGAAATTATAAAAAAATATATTATTTTATAATTTTAGCAAATTATTAATTTAACACTCTATCTCCGAGTCAGGACCGACCAAAAATATTATCTTAGAGAATTTATTAAATAATCAAGTATTAATTTATCAAATTTTTACTGTAATTCTAAAATGCATTATTATTAAACGGTGCACCTAGATGCACATGTGATTCACGTTTCATTTATATATAATAAAACCTGATCCTTGGCCGTTGTGGAAAGTCAAGAATCCACAAAATTGAAGTCTTGACGAAAGGTACAAATCAATTTACAAACAAAAGCAATAAATTCATATTAATACACAGCTGTGCAGCTTACATGTAACGACAACTTGAGGCCCATAAATCATAATCAAAACATCTCAAAAGGCCCCAAACAAACTATATATATATATATATATATAAGCACATAAAAAGCACTTACATACATTACAATTTTAAACCCAAATAAAAAATATAAAAGGAAATATTCAAAGAAAAAGCAGATGAAACCCCATCAACAAACATCATAACACCACTCTAAAAAAAAGCACAAATTATCAAAAGCAAATTAAACCAAACATTTGCTTTCTTTAGTGGCAGTCCTTTTCCTTTTCCTTCTCCTTCTCTTTTTCCTCCTCACCCTTTGAATGATATCCGGGCAGCTTCTCCTTGATCTTATCCAAGAACCCCTTCTTTTCCTTCCCCTCCTCCGGCGTGGAGGCGTAATCCACCGCCACCACCTCCTCCGGCTTCTTTCCGTACTCCTCTTCGGTCTTTTTCCCGCCCGGAAGTTTGTCCTTTATCTTTTCTAGGAAGCCTTTCTTCTCTTCGTGCTCGTGAGTCGGGGCATCTTCGTACTTGTCGATTGGCACGGACGTGTCTTCGCACTTCTCCATCGGATCCGTCGTCTCTACTTCCTTCTTTTCGTCTCCGTGTATTTTTTCCTTGATCCTTCCCATCAATCCCTTCTTTTTCTTCTTCAATCCGTCTTCGCCGATCTCTTCCTCGTCGCTCGACTGCAATATTCACCCATTAACGCGTTCAATAACCGTAATTAACATTGAAAATCAAATTAAGTTATTCCATACTTATCGTTCGATAAAAGTTCATTTAAACTCAGTTCAACTTCGTATAGACTTTTATGATCAATTAAAATATAAATGTCAAACTACTCTAGCTCGATCCGATCAATTGTTAATAACGTTTCAGACAAATTTGAACAAAGTTCGACTTGATTGATTAATTAATTTATAGCACTAAATTAAAATGATCACTGCATCCGATTCTGAAATACATATAGAAGATCTTAAATTGCGATTGTGATCAAACCAAGAAAATATTAAATAAAGAGCTAACCTCATGTAAAACAATTAATACCTTTTAATGAAACAACTAATACCATCTAATGAAACAACTAATACTTTTCAAAAACACACACAAAAGGCAAACCGGCAGCTTGATAAATCCTGTTCTTACATGAGTACTTTGCATTTAATCAATACTCCATAGTTTAGTGAAGAGAACTAATACCTTTTAGTTAGACTACTAATACCATTTAAAAAAGCAATTTGCATAAAACAAATTTGAATAACTGGACTCATCTAATTAACCATTGTAAGCTCAGTCCGATGTAAATAAAAAAATTGAATACATAAGTAGAATTAAGATAAGGTGCAATAAACTTACAGAGCTGCTGGAGCTGTTACTTCTGTGTAGTTTTTCAGCCAAAGACTCGTGCTTCTTTTCCTCCTCCTTATACTCTTGTTTCTTTTCCTGCTCATAGTAGTCTGGTTTCTTTTCAAAATACTCTGGCTTCTTCTCCTCCTCTTCGCAAACCTCAACTTTCTGTTCAAATTCGTGGGCGATCACTTCTTCCTCGCACTTGCCCTCCCCTTTTTTCTTTCCCAAGAAATCGAACAGCCCGCGATCGGTGCTCTCCACCGCCGTCGGCTCCTCAATCTTGACAACGGCGGGCTCGCATGGCTCGTCGACCTTGCTTTCGTGGTGGTGGTAATTATCAGCCATTTTTGGCAACTGTTTCTGTTGAAATGTGTGTGTCAAAGATTTACGTTTAAGGTGGTGAGATGAATGGTTAAAGGGTGGAAGGGGGAGGTTTATATACAAGGAATGACGCGGAATGGACGCGATTAAGCTTAATATTTATTAAATTTTTTTGATTCTTCTCTTCAAATTTTCGTATTTCATTGGTGTATTATTTTACTGGATTTTTAATCGGCTCGATTCCCCTATTTCAATTTTTGTATTTCATTAGTGTTTCACCCTTCTTAATTTTTAGCACATGAACTCAGAGTATGGTGGTTCGTTGAATATTTTTGTTATTCCACTTGACATCGATATATATTAAGGAATACAAAGTGGAACACCAATTATGGAATAGGTGATCTCATTTTATTTTTAATACATGGATCTAAAATATGATAATTCATTGTATATTTTTTATCATTTCACATGTTTTACATCTATATTATGAAATATAATGTAACGCCAATAATAAAACATATGATCTCATTCTGTTATTAAAAGGAAAAAAAAATTCTAGTCTTATAATCATTTAGTAAATACTTCCTCTGTCCCTTACCATTTTACACACTTTCTATTTTGGTATGTCCCTTACTATTTTGCACACCCTTAAAATGGAAAAGAATATCACAATTTCCGTCCTCCATCCTCTTTGAAAAGTCAACAAAACATAAAAAATGATTTTTTTCTTAAAATGTGTGCACAAGTGGGGGTGCAAAATGATGGGGGACGGAGGGAGTAAAAAATTTAATTGTCTAGTTTTGGTCTCATAATTATCTCAATTGTCCAATTTTGACCCATTTTTATCGGAAAACATAAACTTTTATCTTTTTCGATTATGTTCAAGTCACATGCCGGTTAAAATTCGGAGTTTCGTGGACGCTAACTGTTAGATACAATTTCATTTTTTCTGTAATTAAAGAGGAATTTTTTGCTTTTTTAATTTTTTTTTTTAAAATGTAGTTTATTTTTAAATGTAATTTTTTTTTAAACACGATAAAATTTTATATTTTCAATAAAAATAGGATTAAAATTGAAGAATTAAGATATTTATAGAATCAAACTTAAATAGTTAAATTTTTTGAGAAAAAAAATAAATTCTTGAAAAATTATAATACCAAAACACTTTTTATTTCTTATTAAAAGTATTAGTCGGTTCAAAAAAGCAGATGGAATTAAGCCAAAGGTTAAGGCTACAGATCACCAACTGCTCCATATGTCACGCTCGGCCGACGTGCTCTATTGGCTGTTCTGACGTGGCAACTTTTATTATTGCTTCAACTACTCCTCTAAATATATACCGACATGGAGCATTTAAAATTGTATTTTGTTATTGTAAGAATAAGATATACAAATCAATTTATATTTCTTGACAAGAAAATTCCAATTGTTATTCTATAATCTATAGTATACGTGTACTAGATAAACTCGAGTCTCGTCGTAATAATCTGTTAAATGATATAAGCGAGCTAATTAAATTAAACACATTAATCAAATTGTGTGTGACAAGTTTTACAAAGAATAATTATTATATTTAAAAGACGTTAAACATATGACCTGTGATCGCGATGCTCATCATCATACCTCCACCAAGTCCAACATTTGTAGGATCATATCACATATTCTCACCTTTTAACAGCAAAGCAATTGAGATGGTACATGTTGATTATTATAGAGTATATTGAGGAAGTTTATGGAAATTTGAATGGGTAATTTTTGGATGTATTCAGATGCATTGTGCACTCGTAATGTATTTTAAAATAATATAACTTGTTATATTGAAAGATGTAATTTGTTTATATTGAACTGTGCAATTATTAATATGAAAAAATAGTTGCATGATTTAGTATAAACAAATTGAATCTTTTAATATAAGAAGTTGTTTGTTCTAAAATGCATAATAAGTGTGCATGATGCATTCGGATGCACATGAGACCCACTCAGTTTATATATACATGAGATTATATAAATACTTTTGTGCAAATTTGTCTAAATTTTAATCGAGTAATTATATTTAATTCAATTGTTCTCCTTTATCACGATTCGATTAAAAATGGATTGTCTGAATCTTTAATTTGTCTATCTTTTTTTTGTTTGGTCAGGAATTTACGAATTTGCATAAGAAATTAATTTACTCATAAAATTAATATCTACACTTTTAAATAATCTTATTTCAATTTTGAATCTATTAAGACATGTATATAAATATATAGACTATATTTTGTGCCATGAACTAAAGAATAATACTTTTAGAATTTAGAAATTACTAATTAACTTAAAAAATTAGTGTTCTAGTTCGTTGAAACTTTAATTTCATATAAATTTTAATATAAATATATACTTGATTAAACTTGTAACTTCAATTACCATAGTTCAAATTTAAAAAGTCAAATAATTAAATTTAAAACATATTTTTTAATTTTTATCAAGTCTATAACACATATTTTTTTTCTCTCCAAATTTAATACATATTTTCACCTAAACCTTAGAAATATCCCAAGACTCCATTTTTGGCAAGGTTCCGTTTAATGTGGTCATTGGTATTCAGTTGTCTTGTTGATGTATAAAATTTTTTTAAAAAAAAAAGAATATTACCACCTAAAATAAAAAAATAGTGATCGAGAATGTTTTTATATCCCATATTTTTTAATGGTAATATTTTTTATTTTTTTATTTTAATATTTACACGTCAACAAGACAGATGGACTCCGACAAACACATTAGACAAATGGTGATTCAAGATATTTTTAAGAATTATGTGAAAATATGTATTAAATTTGGAGAGAGAAAAATATGTGTTAAAATTGATGAAAAAACATGGATCAGATTTGATTATTTGACAAAAATAAAGTATACATTATACAATGAGTTATTATTTAAATAATATGATAAATAATTTTTCAGACTTAATTCAAGAAAATAGATAAAATTTCTTCACGATTTTCTTGTATTATGTTTAAGAAGAAACAAGAATTGGAATGATTAGAAAATCCAAACAAACTTTGAAATATGAGGACGAAATTAGAAGAATAAATTAAAGTGACTATTAATGCATGTAATGCGTCCATTGTTTTCATATTGCATTGATTAAAGTTGAAACTGATACTCCAAAAATGAATTATTGCAACAACTAAATTATTATTAGGATAAACTCGATAATACTTCAATAATAATAATAAATAATAATAATACAATGGATCTGTTGAAATTTCATAAATATATATATATATATAAACACCAGTGCAATTTAAATTTTAAAAAAAAGTACTAATATTAGCTTTTAGTTACAAAATATTCGAGAACCAACTAGACCATGGGTTATTTGTAAAAAATTATAAGTGATTATAATCTTTTAAAATTATGTGTAAAAATAATTTGGAGTGTTTTATTTTTCTTTTAATAGGTTAAATAAGCTCTCATAAGATATAAGTTTTTTAATATGTTATAAGTATTTTTTAAAAACCTTTTAACTTTTTTTTTGCAAATACTATTAACATTTTTTTTAGATTTTTTTATAAATTTTGCAGTGGTTTTGGTGGATATTTGGTTTTCATGAGAGAGAAAGAGAGATGGGTGTACACTGTTTTTTTCATACTCCCATCATGGTTGCTACTTTTTCAACCCATATCTGAGTGATGATTATTATCCTTATACGATTACTTGAGGGATGTTGTAGAGTTGTAGAAGCACCAGAAATCAGGATTTTGAGTGAGTTAGGAAGAAGATAGATGAGAGGATTTTCTTTTCTCAAGTCGGGAATATACATACGGCTCACTAGTTATGAATTTAGGAGAGATACCGGACCAAACAACGATACAATAGGGACACTCCTGAATCCTGATGACTGATTTCACGTTATTTAGTTATAGTGCTATTAATTAAGGTATGTACTTCGTCAGCATATCGTCTTTGAAGGTGAGTTATCGACTTCTTTAATTATCTCCTTGCTTTGAGTCAATTTAAATTTTAAATATACGAGTTCCCTAGTATCAAAGTTGTGTTAGTATTTTTTGATAAAAAGATTGACAGACTCTTTTTCTTATATATTTTCAGTATGTGTCTGTCCTGATAGGATAGTAGGTTATAATTTGTTTATGTGAGATATCTAATATGTTTGGAAATAATTTCCTTCAGAATTTTACGAGAATTGGTGTTGTGATACTAAAGGCAATATTGAAGGTTTACAAATTTGATGGGTTGATAATGAACTTGTGAAGTTTATTATGTCACAAATTATATTTTCTGATAATGGTTTTGTTCTGAACTGCAATGGTTACAGATTATTGAGATATCATTTTGATGAAATCCTAGTAACCCTAAGATGAACTCAAATGACATCAGCTTAATTCGTTGTAATTTCTTGAACTAAAAAATATATTTCTCTGCATAAGAACTAAATGATACATTGTGTATTTTTAAATACAGATTCTAGACTCTAGCCTTATGGGCTTTTCCTAAAATACCTCCTAAATTATCTCAATCAAATTAAAGATAATTAAATCTCCATTTGGATGGATGAATTTGAAATTCATGTATTTCACACATATATCATCACTCTCCAATGGATTTACAAATACTTAGATTTGATAATCTATTTTAAAATGGAGGGATTGCAAATTCTTATCAAAACCTAGTCATTTGGAAAATCCCCCATCTCTACCCTTCCCCCTCTCCTCCTTCACTCTCTTACCTAAACTCTCAAATTTAAGTTTTTGTAAATCCATCGAAGAGTTTGTGTGTGAAATCCATGGATTTCATCCATCCAAATGGAGCCTAAAGATATTTACAAATTATATCAATTCAGGCCCTGTTTGATAGTCCTGTTTAGTAATCTTAGTGATTGGACCGATAATTTAGCATGCCCAGATTACATGATGCCATGATTATTAGTAAGTTGTTTGGTAGGAAAAATGGACCACAAGACTAAGCTCTGTATCACCTGTCCTTTTAATTGAGAATGACTTCATTACCCTTAAACTATTTATTATATTACAAATGCATACTCACATTATTCCTATCCAAACTTGAAGCATACATTCACGAAGCATCTTCATCATAAACATCATCCTGTCCAGAAACTCGTCTTCTTCCATTTTTTTCCAACCCATTGCAACTTTCGCAAGAATATTTCTGAGGTAATGTCATTGCCTTTGGATGTGTGAGTTCCATAATGCCTGTGAAAAAAATTAAATAATTAGAGAAGACATCGTGTTCCAAATAAGAATCTATCATCAATAAACATCAATCATCTTTTTCACCGAAAAAAAAAACTCTGTTCTTAAATTTTAGAATTCATGCATACAGGATACGGATAACAACCTGAAATTCATTCAGCTCTTCATCATTCAGAGCACCATCCATCAAGATCACAAAGAATGAAGACTTTCTTTAGCGCTCTAATGCATTTTAAAATTCTAGTAGCAGAACAAACTACAATAAAGGAACAAAAAAAGGAAAAAAAAAAAAAAACCACTCCAAATAACTCAACTATGCACCACATCAAAAAAAAAAAAAAAAGCAAAAATCAGAAAGAAAAAAAAAACGCAAACTTCATAGAAACCCCACTTGAAATACCACAAAATTTATCAAGAAAACAAGAGGGTTTCACCAATTCAGAAAACCCATAACTTCAGAAAACAAGAGGGTTTCACCACTTGAAATACCACAAAATTTATCAAGAAATTGGTGCGGATTTCGGGGGAAACTGTAGAAAATTCCTCATGTGAGGTAAATTTTGGAGCTGATTTGGGGGAGAGTGGCGGCGATCGGAGATCTGACGATTCCGGTTAGGCTATGGAGGATCTCGAGAAAAATTGGTCATCTTGAGAAAAACCAAAAGAGAAAAAACCCAGCTCATTAGAAAACACCATCCCAAATCCTCAACAAATAATCTGTAATCCAAAAAATCGTAAAACCCATATCAAATTAACCCTAATCTGTAATCCCCAAGCATTGAGTTCAAATTAAAAAAAACCTAAATTTTCAACAACAATTATAAGCAGTACCAGTTTCGGGAGAATGAAAAAATGTAGATAATACCATGTTGCGGGTCGTTTCGTGCAATTACTGTGACGATTTCGTTGGGGGATTTTGATACAGCTTGACGAGGGATTTTGTTTTCTCTCAAAATGGAAATCTGGATGAAAGTGGGAGATCTGGAATGAAAGGGGTCGTACGACTTTATATATGCAAGGGTATTTTTGGTACATCACATAAATGTCCGTGTTATTGTTCACTTACGATTTCATATCACACCACATTCCGAAGAGTAATAGTGTTTTGACGCGGACTTTAGAATTATCTTGGGTTTTCATGATATTTAAATATATCTACCAAACTCTAAAAAGGCCCACGATTAAGAATTGATAACTAGAAAATCAGGCCTATCAAACGGGCCCTCAAGAGATTAGTCTTAATCTCTAATTCCCCTTTCTTCTCCTTGATATATGTTGTCATTTTATATTTGGAGACAAATTTGAATCAGACGGTTTGCACGGTGAGATAGACCTTAAGTTGGACATTGACGTTTTAACACTTTGGGAGGAGTGAATGTAATTTATACTAAATTGTACTCTGTCTCATGCATGAAACCATTTCATATGATTTTTTGTCTTATTCCAGTATATTTGGTATGCTTGGTAAGTTTCCATCACATTTCCTGGTAATAAATTAGAGTGCTTGTTTCTCTCCTTTCCTGCATTTTAGTCCGTATGCGACATAGTGTTCTAGCAGGTGAAGTTTTTTCCTGTTGATACAGCTTCTCATGTGGTTTTTACAGTCTTTTGATGGATCATCTGGCTTTAGTTTGTGCTTCATCTTGAATATTTCTGAATTTTTTTTTTCTATTACATTGAACATCTGTTGGGACTATTTCAGTCACAGGGTCTCTGACTTCCTTAACATTGTGATGCTTTCTCCCTTTTCATCTTTATTATCTTTTGCTCAAGGTTTCCTCATAGGAGAAGGAGATCGATTTCCCAGTTTTCTTAATTGCACAAGATCTCGCTTCCCTTCTGAATACTACATGAGGGCAGCAGCATATGTGGTTGGTCCACTCATCCCTTTTCATTACCGGCACATAATTTGTTCAGTTTAACCACCGCATAATGGAAATGGTGGAGTGGTGGAGGCTAAGATATATTGGGTAGCCTCGTCGGAGAAGATAAACGGCGCCACCGCACGAGGGTAGTGGCGAGAGATGGAGGCGATGATACATTGGGTAACCTCGCCGGCGAAGATTAACGGCGCCACTGCATGAAGGGAAGTGGTGGTGCAGGGTTCTTCAATTACCCACTCAAAGACGATAAGGATTATGCAGACAGAGTGATTCAATTATAGAATAATTTGAAAGTTTAATTTAGTTTTTTTTTTCTTTTTCTATTTGTAATTTTATTTCTAAAATTTTATTTGTTATCATAATTATATGAATTATGAGTATTAAATTATGGTTTAATTCTATGAACTTGAATTATTTGATCAATTTTACTGTCCTCAAATGGGTAACCTAAACTGTCTCTCTGTGCGGCTAATGTGGAGACAACTTCCCACCTTATTTTTGAATGCGGTAAGACATTCGATATTTGGTACGCATGTTATAATTGGCTTGGTATTTCCTTGGCATATCAAAATAAGATTTCTCTTCATTTTGAGGCTCATCTGTGTATTTTCGAAGGAAAGAAAGACAGTTTATTATCAAATTGGTCTATGGATATGTGTTTGAATAATTTGGAAGAATATGAATAAACAGATTTTTGAAGGCGTAAATTTTGAACAGGAGAACACCGTTGAAGAAATTAAGGAAGACTTTAGAATTGGCTATTGACGAAATCTTCATTCGTATGTAATGTCACTTATGTTGATTGGTTAACAAATCCTAGGAAAATTCTTGAACAATAGGAATTTTGTACAACATACATCTCTGTACAGGTATTTTATACATTTACATTTTATAATGAAATTTCCCTTATCAAAAAAAAAAAAATTGACCAATTTTATTTATTTTTAACATATTTTTATAACCCACTAAACTTGATCAGTATTATACATTGAATAGATTCAAACTCCATGAATTAAAAATAAAATTTATAACATGAACCAGGTCTATACACGTTTTTGTTCTTGCTTTTACGGGGCCTTGTCCAATTATGTCAACCTTACATTTCGAGTATAGGTCGTTATTCTCGTCTCCCTATTAAAAAAATTCCTCCTCCTTGATGAATTTTGGTTGCCTTTTGACTTGAATAACAAAAATTACATGCAAAAACAATATGGGGTAAAATTTTATGTAAACCTATTTTACCGTCCAATTAATTTGCATTTTGTACGTATCACATACCAAATATAAGTTGATTTATTAAATGATATTAGTTCTTTTACATTGGATCTACTGTGCATCAAATGTATGGTGCAACTTAAATGTATTTTAAACATACAATTTATATCAATATAAATAAATTATATAATAAAAAATGCACTTGAGTTCCACAGTAAATAAATACATTGCATACAAGACTTGCCCGCAAGAAAATGACTTATTGCCTTTTCAGTACCATCTCACTAAACCAAAACATTGGTTTGAGACTGAAAACATCTAAATTCGGGTTACATTATTGGTGAATTTGAATTCAACCATCAATGCTTAGATGCTAAAATTTGATGATAAAAAAAAAAAAATCATCGTTGTAAATCTTTTTTGATAAGAAACAAAAAAAAATTACTGCAAAGGGATGAGATTTCATTGTGAGCAAATGCAAATATTAATTCAAAACACTGAATAATCATAAGCGACTAATCGATGTGACGACAGGGCAGGCAGATATATATGCGCCTAATCATGAGATGTTAGAACATAAATATGAAGAATCGTGTGATAGAACAAAAAGGTCGCTCACACACACACCTAATAAGTCAGTCAGAAGAATATAAAGAGTTGGCAGAGGTGCATCGAAAGTCTGGTAAAATTGCCTTGGCAAATGGCAACAACATTAATAATCGGACATTATTGATTAGGAATAACTCCTGAAAACACAGAAACAAACACCTTGTCTTTGATAAGATCAATAGCACCAATCGAACCGTGAAGCCCCTTCAGGTATCGAAGTCCCACTAATGAGATAGGGATGTAATCGGACAATTCTCCGTATCCTCCTCATTCACTCGAAAAGCTTCCGAAGCCATGGTAATTCTTCGGGAACTGGCGGATAAAAACTATTGAAATCAAACAAATATCCTTCTTCTTCCCACGCATACCTACGCATCCATCAAACCTAAACGATATGGAGCACATTCTACCACACGTGGCCAATCATTTTCCATCACATCTCAGAGATCTGCGCTCAATGAAATTAAAACAAATAAAAATTACTTGTATGATTTTGGAAATTTTCCGAATGTAAATCATTAAGACTTGTGAAAGTATAGCAACCAACTCCACGAATCAAGAATTAAATCGGATTTATTGACCAACCTAAACTACGGCGGAATAATGCCATCAAATGATATTAAAAATTCCATATCAGAATTCATATATGTATATCTACCGATTAAACTATCCCCATTTTGTAAGAGAGAAATAAATTACCTGATAATTTTTCAGCGGGGCGTGAACCGTTAGAGCAACTGACGAGGAAGGAATGAAACCCCACTAGAAACAAAATCTTAAAATTTTATGTAGTTGGTGTTGTAAAATATGAGTATGACGATAAAAGGAGAATGGAAGAATACAAATTTGTTTACCTAATTTGTCACGAAAGATTACATTTGGGGGCGACCAAACCAGAAGGATTTTTCGTTCTTCTCTGTAAATATATGTGTGACGGTACAATAGAATATACCTATATATACTGGGAATTGGACTTTTAAACTCTAAAAGCCATAAATACCAAGTCCATCACAATGTCCACTAATATTATTATATTTATTACCATAACTCATCAGGCCCATCTCCGGAAAACTGAAGCAGCCAAGCAGGTCCTAGTATTGGGCTTTTTGAGAAGAAAATAAAAAAGGGTCCGGTTATCTACACCCATCCAAATATATCATCTCCTAAAGAATACTTCCTCCATTCTCTGTATTCATATCATCATATGGACGTTTATTGTAAATATGTTATTTAATGTATGAATTATTTATTAATATTTTTTTTAATAAAGTGATAAAATGTTAATACTATAAATAATAATTCTACTATATTGAATGCAATTTATTGCATTAAAACTTGTGATTCATTACACTGAAACGTGTAATTTGTATTCGTAAAATATACTTGCATGTTTCAATATAAAAGGTAAAAAATTATTACACAATAAGTTATAAAATTTTAAAATATATTTTAAAGTGCACGTTACAATTAAGACAAATTCTCCTATGAATCACATGCACCAATAAAATTGGTGCAATTTAATTTTAAAATCTATTTTTCTAAATTTTTTTAGTTTTAACTTTTTTTTCTTTTTTCAATTTCGGTTTTCTTTTAACTTTAATTTCAGTTTTAGATGTTTTTTTTTAAATTTTTTAATACCCGACCCGATCCCAAACTCGGTCCGAGTGGTTTATGGTTCACTCGGCCCAAGTGGTTTATGGTTCACCCTGTCCAAATGGTTCAAATATGATTTAGGATTCACTATTTAGGGGTTAGGGTTTAGAGTGCACTATTTTTTATTGGTGCATGTGGTGCACAGAAGATGGTGTATGTGGTGACTCTACAACTAATGGATACAAAAAGCTAGCAAAAACCTAAGTAGGAAAAAAAAGAAAGGAAAATTTGCGTTGTTCCCAAATTGAAATACAAAATTTCCAATTAAAAATTGGCGTTGTCCTTTTCTCCGCCTGCGAGCTCTACGGTTTGTGTAATTCCGATATACTTACAGAGGCGGAGGAATACCTAGCCGCGGCGGAGCAAAAGAGAGGATGATAACGCGATCGAAGTTGGCGGAGCAGTTGAGGGAGTATCAGATTCGATCCAAATATGATTGGGCTTCATTTTCTTTATTCTCCTCCACCGGCTCCAATATCGTCTCTTCTAGGTATTCATTTTTTTGTTTAAATTATAACTATGATCGTATATCTATGTTAATTTATTGTATTCTCTGAGTTCAGCTTAACCATTTACTCCTCTGTAGAAATTATTCTTTTTATTGATGTGATGGAGATTTTTGGGGATTTTATAGCTAAAATTAGATTATATCGAGGTTATGCATATAGGTATCGTTGACATTCAAATATTTTGTGAACTTATTTCTTCTGAAACGGATTTTAACTAGATTGTCTCTTTTGGAGGTATCTGGAAATGTTAATTTTAGGAGATTTCTGAAACGTGGAGAGATTGTTTGGTTATTAGATTCATTCATGATGATTTTAAGGCTTTTGTTAATGGATGAATCATTATGCATTCCAAATATGTCTTTTAAGAAGTGCTTCAGTAACTTCATGGTTCATGTATAAAAGTAAAAGAGGCTTAAAATGCTATTCTGTTTATTCAAAAAGTGCTTCAGTAAATGGCTGGGATGAACGATGTTGTAGTTGTTACAAGTCCTTGCAGATTCATGAATTAGGATACTACTGAATCTCTATTATTCAACTATGTCTTTTATATTGATCTATTCAAAAGCAACAATTTTTTCTTTCTTTCTCTGGCTTATAATAGTTTCGTTCTTTTACTTGTGTTGTTTAAACAGAACTGTAGGAGACCTATCATTGATTTAACAATGCACTGAAATTAATGATGTCAATTAAGTAATTCTAAGGCCACAATCACTGTTCCGGTTATTACTAGAACTATCTGAAATTGAAAAAACATCTACTGTTATATGTTCTTAGATGATTGATTAATTAATATGTTATGCTGGTAGAAGAATCATACTTTCCATTTCTTTAGCAAGCAGAAATAAACTAATGGGTGTTTGTGTTGCTTGATTGTAACATTTTTACATCCACAAGAGAGGTGAGTGACTCCACTATAAGTGTAACAATAATTAAGAGATACATCAAGTAGAGAATGAGTTTTCTAACTGAGAGATAGTACGTAATAGATCTTGAGATCAGTAAACATTAAATAACCCACTTCCAGTGAGATAAATTGCGTATAGTGTATATATTTATTTCCCCATTAAGCTGCATCTAACATTTATCTGCTGGACTGGTAGTTTTTTGCTGTTGCAGCATTGTAATTTCGTAATAAGTTAACTTTTTATGTATGAATGCGTATTGGTTTGCTTGTTATCATGGTCAGAATTTGTCACCAGTGCTTTATATCTAAAGAATTTTCCCTGCTAAACTTTATGGTTTTCTTTCCACTAAGTTTCTTCATTTAACAATAAAATAAGTCAAATGGTTTTGTGTCATATGCAATTGCTCTCAGTATCTTCTGATTTTGTGATTTTTTTCTTCTGTATTGTTGCAGGGTTGATGTTGCTATCTTTTTCATATGGGAGCTTGTCATTTTAGCATTCTTTGTCTTCTCAGCCGTTTCATTATATTTAAGGCATTTAAGGCTTGCTATCCTTTTGTTATGTATTATGCTGCTATTGCTTTTAAGTATGAGAATTATAAAGCAAGTAAAACTGGCTAGGAAGAAGCAGCAAAGGATGCTTCTCCCATTATCTATGTAGATATCAAAACTTGTTCACAATGAATCAACTCTTCATTTAGATTTGAGAGTTCATGTCCTTTGCTTTTGGACCATATCTTTACTTTGATTTGTGTCAAATTTTATTGCACTTATTCATTGCTGATTATAAAATGTATGAAGTCTACTCCTCTGCAAAATAATCGAGCTTGGTAATTCATATTGTCTGACTCGTCCAACATTTTGTTTGATAGGATCATTACCTCTAAGCTTGTTTCTTCTTTGCACGTCTCCGTTTTTCCTCGATTATTGCTGAATTAGTCTGGCCAGGGATGTAATAACCTGTATAGTTTGGGAAATACTTCTATGCACCAGTTGCACCATGCATTTTTAAATGGTGTTAGTTGTTTTACTAAGAGGTATTAGTTGATCAGTATTAGCTGTTTTCACTGAATAGTATTAGTTGTTTTCATTAAATAGTATTAAATGTGCACTAGTTTCACGGTGCAACTTGTGCACCCAAGTGTCACTCGTATAGTTTTACTTATCTGTCCTTTTTTATTGTACAAGAGATAGCGGAAATCTCCCTATTACTCATCCCAATATCTCAGGAACCAATCATAATAATTTTCGAATCAAATATGCACTTTCATTTCATTCTATTTGGTACATAGGCAAATATATTTCTCAGGAATCCTGTTTGGCTTATTCGGGCTTGAAGAAATGGATCGTGATTCCTTGTGTTCCGATAGTCCATATTGCTCCAAAGACTAGCAAAACACTCAACACCATTCCCAGCAATCCAAGTGACCAATTGAGCCACCACATTGCACTATACTTGTGTGGTTTCTTTAGCATAATCCACATCAAGCAGGGATATGCTAGAGTCACAGGCAAGGCGATACCTCCAAGCAACCCAGCGAGACTTTTCAAGAACGGGAGTGCAATAGAGATGAAGAAGGCAAGGCAGCCAAAAAATACTCGTAGCGCTATTCTCAGCCACCACGGGCATGGCTCGTTCTTGTTGCTCGTGTATCTGAACTCCAGATTGTCGAAGACTGGCATAGCGTATATTTGGAATGAGGTAAGGCTGTTGATCACAACAAATAGACTTATTAACCCCAGAATCACCTTTGATGTGTCGTTTCTGTGGTATTTGTCCAGTGCACTCAGCATCCCTTCATTAGTGGGTATCTGCAAGAATTTAATTGTGATTAGAGTTGCAGAATTCTTGATTGATATTGTCTTCAATGATTGTCAATCAGGAATGGTTTTTGTTCTGTTTTAAGCTGATTGAAGCAGAGGAAATTACAAATTGTCGGTTGAATTATGTTAAATTTTCAGACTTTGCCTACTGAACTTAATTATCATTAATACTTTTTACTGTTATATTGTCATTTAAATGTCACATATTTTTTGGTCTAGATATCATGTCCTCTGCATTTTCTCTATGTTAATTTCTTGTAAATTTAGAGAGAAAGATACATGAAGAGAAATTTTGTGGATGAACAAGTCTTGTATGAAATGAAACAATGTCGCAGGTGGGTTCTGTGATGGGAAAAAAAAAGGAAATATTTTTGAAGTAAAAGATAATATTTCGAGGGCAAAAAGTGACATCTCAACTATAAAATATTGCTCCCTCCATCTCAATCTTAACAACATGTTTACTGTGTGTTCGGAGTTTAAGAAAAAATTGTTTATTAGTACTTTAGGTGATAAAGTAATAAAGTGTTGGGAGTAAAAAGGGGAATTCAACTTTATTTAAGAGTATAATAATATTTATTAAAGGTAATAAAATGTTGAGGGTATGAGAGAGTAAAATATGGTAAATATGTGAGTGTTTAAAGGGTGTGAGTGAAAATGAGTATTTTCATATAAGGAAATGTGCAGTTAAGATTGAGACAGATGAAGATGAAGTAAAATTTTAGTTTAAAATTTTATGTTTTTTTTCTCGCAATTTTATTTTATTTATTTTCTAATTATGGTCTCATGTAAGTCTTCTGTGTTATTTGATTCTTAATTTTAATAGGAACTTACCCAAGTTATGTAGTGGATCTATATAAGTGGGTGCTTTTGGTTTTTGTATATAATTAAACTTTAGCTTTAACAAAAGAGTTTGCAACTCCATTGAGTGGACTCACCAAATTCCCATATGCCCAGTAACCCCCTATTGCCATTGGAAACAAACAGAATGCAATAATCACATAAGAAAACTTCACTCCTTTCCACATTGGCACACTTGATGGCTTCTTCTCACAAGAAGGCATACTTCCCTGCAAACACAAAAACACCTCAAAAATCAAACACCATTCAAACAAATAATCTTTTGCTTTACAATAAACAATTCATTCCTACCTACCTGAATCTCCAAAACAAGGTTATGGCCCCTGAAAGCAAATGCAATAACCCCAAGAGCATTCAACACGCCCGAAACATTCCCGATTCCAGATTCCGTCCTCACTGGCTCATACGACACGCCCAACGGCCTCGTTTTGGAGACCGATAGCACCCATGTTATGGTACAGTAAGTCACGGCTGTGATGGCGCCGATTAAAGAAACTCCGGCTATGGAGTTGAGATTCGGCAGCTGGGACAAAAGCACAGCTGAGGTAACAAACACAAGGTACCACTCTACAGTCGATAGAGTATTACTTGTACTGCAGCTTGTACCGCACACTGTGTGGAAGAAGATCTTGAGTGTGCTACCTCCCATCATTATTAGACTCACGCAGGTCCCTCCTGCTAGATACAGAGTCGGAAACAGAGCAAGTATCTTTCCCCTGTTTTCCCCTGCAATTTTTTTTTAAAAAAAATACAATTAAAATCATGATATGTTTTCATGCACCGGTTGTTTCGTTAGGCTGAGGATGATTACCGAAAGCAGCGATGGAGAGACGGAGGTAGCGGCTGTATCGCGTGCTGGGAACAGATTCGTGGAGTTGAATTAGTAACCATAAGGTGTACAATTGCCACACAAAGATCAAACACAAGCTTATAACTCCCCATACCCTGAATATGAATATATAAACTCTTATTAAATTCTTGAACATAACATATTGTAAAAGGAACAGTTAGGCGCACCAGTCGCACCGTGAAATTGGTGCAATTTTGATCGAATCTTTAAACCAAAATGAACTTTCATATTTTATTGCAAATTATAGAAAAAAAATGGTCGAAAGGTATTAGTTCATGTGATGAAAAGTATTACTTCATGTGGTGAAAAGTATTAGTTCATGATGAAAAATATTGGCCATATATTGAAAAAGCACTAATACAGTTCAGCCTACAAACTAATGCTTTCCTTTTGCTATAAACTATTAATACTTCTCATTACACATTCCAGTGTTTTTTGTGAACGAGTCAAGATTGTGTCAACATTGCACCAGTTGCACCGAACAACTGACGTATAAAAGTTCTCATTTTGTATTGTTTGTGAAGGCAAAAGGTTTTTTAGTTGAGTACGTTTGTCCATTTTTACTTTCAAGATTGAATTTCCAACATTTTAGTTCTTTGATCGACTAAAATAAACTTTTTCCCGATTTGTAAATTGACTATATATAACAAATTAATAACACTTACCAACCAAGTGTGGTGAAAGCCAGAGGAAGAAGAAGGGACTGGAATCCGATTCCGGAGCTGAGGGTGTGGAATGCAGCGTAATACGCATTCCCATTCCTCGACTCCGTGATGGGAAGCCATGAATCCTGGGGATCAAGCTTGGTGAGATGCCCCACTTCTTCAAGGTACGTTTGCATGCTTGCTATTGCCTTCTTCATCGGGCTGGCTAGCGGGCTCATCATGCGGCCCGCGCTCGAAAACGGGCTTTTCATGTAATCATGATATGGTGATGATGATGGAGTTGGAGTTGGGATTGTTAATCCCGGGCTTGACCTTATCTCGGTCATCATTAATTGGAGATGGAATCAGTTTTTTTTTCACACACACTGCGTGTGTTTTTAGTCTATTTTCTCACTCCCTTTTGGTGTTATTCTTCAGCTTTAACTGATAATGATGAGGTTTATATAGGAGTTGCTTCGTATTTAATTTATTTATTTTATTTCTCTGTCTGGGCCATTTTAGTTTATGAATAAAATATTAATTGGATCGGGTACGGATATTGTTGTACACTTTTTTATTGTGGGGGTATGCTGTTAGAGGAACGAATGGAAATTTTGGACCGAATTAAAAGTTGCTTCAATTTAATCAATTGATATAAAGTAAGTGTTGATTAATGTTGACCGACCTAATTAATATTTTGAGGTTGTGTATGTTAGGGAAGTGATTAGCGCAATCAAACAATAATGAAGGATGTAAATTGTTTGATTGGAATACGAATGTGGAGATTCGAGGTGAATAATATTAGAAAAATTAAATAAACGAATTAATTCTACATGTCTTTACAAGTTTCGATTTTTAGATAAAATGCAATTATTTTATGGTATCAGAGCCTTTAGACTCACGCCCACGTCATGAGCTCGATTCCCGCTGAAAGTAATTCCATCATATTAAATTATCCATTCGATGAACCTTCTTCCAATGAAAAAGTAAGAGAATTCAAGTTAAGAGTGGGAGGAATATTAGGAAAATTAATTAGTTGAGGCTTGATCGAGCTGAGCTGCTTCATTTTGTGTGTAACTTGTTCCACAACGAACTGATCACTTATAAATCTAATAATATATAAGGTGAATTTATCATCATTTCACACTTATTAACTTATAAATACAATGTATTTTGATGTATTGTAAACCTCTTGATTGAATGAAACAAAACAAATAACATAAAGAAATCGGCGTAACAAACTGCAGCAGCTAAAACGTGAATTCCTCGTGAGTAATGATTTGTGTGTATCGGTGCATGTGAGATGACAACACCAGATTGCACGTGTGTTTGGGAATTAATAAACTCCCTCCATCCTGGAATAAGCTTAAGCACACATATTAAAAAAAGTATAGTAATAAGTGGGGTTTTGAGGGGTAAAAAAATTGTGTATAAAAAATTGATTGAATTGTGTATATCAAATCTCTCTGCTACTTTGAAATTTTAGGTTGTATGAAATTCTTTCAGGAAGATCACATGAGGTAGAATAAGGGTAGATTCTTTATAGAAATGTAGATATAATACCAACTATGTTTGTAATAATTTGGTGCAATTAATGGTAATTATGGTAGAGTTAATGCTCAATTTTCTAAACATCCCGTGTTCGATCCCTTGTTTCTGCAGCCAAAACTAACTTGTTTTCAATTTCAAAGCTAAATTTTTGCACCCAACTTTAACTTTTAATATTTTCCTTCAATTCTAATTAATATTTATTATCCTTTTTTTTATACTAATATTTTATTTCAATTTCAAAGCAAGCTAATATTAAAAGTTGCTGCACCCATATTTAACTTTTGATATTTTCCTTCAATTTTTATTTTTATTTATCTTTTGTACATATACTTAGGTTTATTTATTATGAAATCTGACAAGAGATATATAATTGTTATTGAGATTAATGTTCCACATGTTTTTTTATTTATTTTGCATCAAATTATATAACTTTTTAAGTACTAAATAATATTTTATTAATTACTTTCGTACATCAAATTAAAAATTTTTGGTATAGGAAAGCTTGTGAGGATGACGTCATAATTAGAGGGCGCTTTAATAAAGAGGTATTTTACCAACCCCACTGTGGCTGCTGGTTTTGAAGACGCAGTGCATGACACGTAGAAAATATTTGTTTGCGGAGAGCCGGAGACCATGCAAATTAAAGACTCTGCTTAATTTCAAATAATAATGTTAGTATTTAGCAATTTTGTTAAGAATTTTATAACGTAACGATCTTTGATAATGTATTTAAGAGAAAGGGCACTGTAGGTGTGAAAATGGATTAGTGCTCCTTTACACCAGGCCTTATTTTTAGTAGAAAAATAATTGCTTTATTCGAGAAGTGCAAAGAAATTTCTCATGTCCAAGGCAACTTTATACGAGTGATATATGTGCAATATATTAATATTAAATGTTGAATATTCTCCCAAAATGGCCTTTGCCTTTTTCCCTTTCCTAGCTAGGAAAGTGAATAGAGCTTTCTTTGCTATGGTACAAGAATAGTCCCCCCTTTAGTGCTCTTAGAATATTAAAATTTTGTCGTTCTTACTCAAACGAAAATTTCGCTCCCCTTGAAATGAATTCTAGATCTATCTTTATTTACATTCAAGTTCAAATATATGTAAACACTTATTTTTTGGACAAATTAACTCGTACGTACGATTATATTACATGGGGAACTTTCCTGTGAAACATTTCACCGTGAAATATTAACTAAAATCTGAAGGGGTTGAAAATTTGTGGATTCTACGCGAGTTGAATCGGGTCAAATGGAAATTTCCTCAAATTCGTGTAAAGTCAAAACAGAAAAACCCGCTCTCTGTCTGTGTTACTATAAATACAAGTATGTGTTACTATAAATGTAATTATGTGCTACTACGTGATGATAGGGAAAAGAAGAAGACATTTTTACTAATTTAATAGTGTAATATGGTGGTTTAAGCCTTTATCTAAGGCAGTTGGTCATATGTCAAAAGGAGATGCAGATAAAAAAACAGATGGGAAAACATATGAAAATAGAGGGAGCATCGTTTTGTCTTTATACTAACACATACATATACTTACAGTAATACGTGTTTGTCCTTATAGTAACATAGATCTTAGAGCGAGTTCTGTTGTTTTGCTTTTACACGAATTTTATAGATAAAATTCGTTTGACCCAGTTCGACCCGCATAAAATTTGTGAATTTTTCCCTCTTTGTTTATGCACTGCTATTATGACTTAAGGGTCATGATTCACAGATCATTTCTTACATTAATACATATATGTAATCACAATAATACATGTTTGATCTTATAGTAACACAAACGTCGGAGCGAGTTATGCTATTATGCATTTGCGCGAATTTTAAAGAAATATCAGCTTGACCCTATTCGATGCGCCCAAGATCCGTAAATTTTTTATTCTGTTTTATGCACTTCTCATTCTGATCCGTTAATTATATTTCACGGATCCTACATTTATGAAATATTTCATATAAAAGTTTGTCATCTTATATGGTTTGTAAGTTATTGCAAAAAAGAGAATTTTTTTTTTTCAAATTGTGAATCACTCGTGCCTCTCTAAATTGCTATATTGCAAAACACTCAGTTTACATACAATGATTTATTTATGGTAATTTATATTATTTAATTTATAATCTAAATTGTTAAATTTTATATGGGCACCATTTGAAGTCGGATCAAAATTTTATATGAGCCGAGTCGTCTCAAAAATAAAATTGACTGCACTGGTCCATTTTAAAAATTGATCGCACTTTGTAGTTTGAAACTAAAATATAAAGAGAAGTATATTTATAAAAAAAAGAAGTATATTTATAAGTCTCAAACCTACACCAACGTCATTAGACCACCCCTTTATTAATTGAGTAGAGGGTGAAAAAGAAAAAAATAAAAATGAAAATGCGTAGGATAAAAGTTAATTCAGGATCGATCTAGTTAAAATATTTAAATATAAGTAGCAAAATGTGAAATATTAAATGTATGTAGCAAAATCGATGATATAAAATATATAAAGTTTTCGAATTATATTTTCGAGAGGCGCTTTGTTTTTTGTTTCTCAAGCTACTATTTGATTTTTGAAGCTTTAAGATGATGTTGTCCTATCTGGCGGCTCGACGTTCGCATGATATCATTTGATGACATCATGGACGAACTCATGTTAAAAAACCATTTTTTTACGCACACATGCATGAAATCTCACAATGAGACGTGTATAATTTGGACAATATTTTAAAAAAAATGAGGTGTAATTTGTGTTAAGGGTTATTTGTTTAAATTTATTTTAAACATCTTATAAGCTATAACATTTTATAAGTTATTTTAAGAGCTTATAAAATGTAATTTTTAAGTAGCTTATAAGTTGTTAAAGTGTTTGACTAATACAATTTATAAGTTCTTTAATAAAATTTTAAAAATAAATATTTTTTAATTATATAATATAATTAATTTTAAATAAAAAAATTCAAAAATTATATTTTCTTCTGAATTTTTTTTTCGAAAATATTTTTAGAAAATAAATTTTTTTTCAAAAACATTTTTTTTTTCTGAAAATAAATTTTTTTCTGAATTTTTTTTTTGGAAAATATTTTTTTCTGAACATAATTTTTTTTCTGAAAATAATTTTTTTTCCGAAAATAAATTTTTTATTTTCTAATTTTTTTCGCAAAAAACGGGACGGGCTGGGTTGAATTCGGACCGGGTTTGAACCGGGGTGTGTTGAGATAGGGTTGAGCTTATATTACTTTTGTAAAATAAGTTGGGATATAAAATAAGTTGGGATATCCCAACTTATTTTTTTAGAGATTATAAGCTCTAAATAGCTTTTTTTGAAATCTTATAAGAGGCTAAACTTCTTATTTTGTCAAACAAAATTAAGGAGCTTATAAGCTCTTAAACAACTTATAAGCTGTTTTAAAGAGCTTATAAGATGTGCCAAATGGCCCCTAAATTGTACCCCGTCTCATATGAGTTTGTCTTTTTTCTATGCTACTCTGTGGAGTTCTACTTTAGCATCTTGTACCAAATGTTTATAAACATGCATGTTAAACTAGTGAGTACTGATCAGTAGTATACACCACAAAATACATCAAATTTAAAGAGGGCTTTAAAGAGGGTTTTAACGAGGGAAATGAGTTTAGGGAGGGTTTTAACTAGAGAAAAAATCACTCGTTAAAATGCTCGTCGGTAGTTATTTAACGAGGGAAAAAAAATCTCTCGCCAAATAGCTAGGGCTTTGGCGAGGGCCTGACATGTATCAAGTTTACCGAGGGGCCGCTGCCCTCGCTAATTTCCCGACCAAATTTCCCTCGCGAAAACCCTCTTTCAATTTAACGAGGGCCAGCCGACCCTCGCCTTCTGACACCACAGGTTTAGCGAGGGGGACGTGGCCCTCACCAATTTGGCGAGCTCTTTGCCGAGAGATGTTGCCCTCGCGAATTTAATTCAAGTATTAAAAATATTGCGGCCAGGTTTCGAGCTCGGGCTGGAGGGGCAAAACACATATATATCATATAAGATATAAAGAGAGAGAGGACGGCATATATATATCTACTATTGGAGAGAAAGAAGGAGGACAACTATTATTTCTGGCAGAAGCATCGAAGACGAGAAGAAGTTTATCAAAGTTTGTTTCGTTGTTTTCTTATTTTCTTTGGAATTAAATTTTGCGTACGATAATTATGTTATTTAGAGGCTAAACACTTTTATCCCAACTCCGGTAATTTCTGAACCTATGTTTTAATGTGATTATTTAATTTGAGACGTTTACGATATTCGTGTTTTTGAGATTGTTTAATTTATTTACTTTAATTTCTTGCGTGTTTAAATTAATTAGTTTAAACTGGTCATCTAGGTTAATTGTTTAAATATGTCTGTTAAGTCTGAGCATGTAATCCGTGTAATTGTTATATGTGGAGACTCTTAGTAACAATTAGTGAAATCACTAGGGTGAATTAGACCAGATTCTTACGGGTCGTGCTAAGTGTACTTGAGAATTTGTTTCCTCTCTATCCTAGGGATTAATGCTTTTAACTGGGTTAAATCTACAGACTAACCTAGACTGCTTAGTTAAAAATATTTTCTTGAAGGGGCATCTTTTCATTTAAATAAACTTAAGGGATAGGACCGAAATCGAAGCGCTTTTGATTCCTGAGGGGCATTAATCTTGAAATCGAATAAAGTAAACGTTGAGGTTAAATTAGTCGTGTTAACATGGGGGATGAATGAACCGTGAGTTGGGGTATTTAATTTTCATTGATCTCGTCCATTAATCTTTAGTGCTATTATTTTTAATTGTTTCATCTTATTTAATTAGTTGGCTATTTTATTTTTATCTTAGTTTTAAAAATCCAAACCAACCCCCCCCCCCCTTGTGTGTTGTCTCAATAATTCATCAATTGGCATAATTATAATAATCCGTGCTCCCTGTGGATCGACCTCATACTTATCGCTTCTACAAGTTAGTAGGATAGTCCGGGTAATTATAATTTATTTTTGTCGCACCTCGACAGTGCGGTCAAGGGGTGGTCAAAATATTGGGCACTTTTAGGGCTAGGAAAGATCTTTTCTCGATCTCCAAGAAATCTTGAATATATCCAATATATTCTTCTTTCCATGAGTATTTTTCTACAAAAATCTCACACCATTATTTAGCCTATTTTTTTCAAAAATTTCAAGAAGAATTTCAAGATTGGATCTTTCTTGAATTTATGAGATATTCTTGTATTCAAAGAATACATATTTTCCATAAAATATTTCCAAGAAAATCAAGAAAATCTTTCTTCCTTTTCTTACACTTAATTTTCGAAAGATCCCAATTAAAGAGGCCAAGTGGGAGTTTTCTTGAATTTATGGGATAATTTTGTATTCCAATAATACATTATCTTCTTTCCATAAAATCTTTTCAAGAAAATTCTTCTCCCTCTTTTCTTTATAGAGGAAATATTGCAACAATAATTTATTTTATTTTAAGCACCTTTTATTTATTGGACTATAATTTGGGCTATTTGAGTGGCCTTTAGGAGAATGAAAATGGACCTTCCAATGGATTTCTGAATTTCAATATTGAGCCACAATATAATTCACCTATTAATATAAATTAATACCACTATATAATTAATATTGCACTATCCAATCTTAACCCATATTACGGTAATATGGCTCCCGGTTATTATTTCCCGTGTTTAAGATTCTTTAGTCCATTAATTAATTAAGCCACTGAAAAGCTTTATATTAATTAACATATTTATCCTTGGAGTAAGGACAACCCAACTTTATTATCCATACCGAAAAATTAATTCCACTTGCAAGATTTGGTATGATAAAGGTTTCGGGCCCACCAAGGGGACCAATCAAGCAAGACATAGAAGGCACACGATTCTCTGTATTAATTTAGCAACCGTCATGTAATTAATATTATTGCCCAAGATATAGGGTATCGAAGTCGCAATGATTCTCATCCCATTTATAAGTCAAAGCAATAACTACTAATCACACACAGTCCTTATTAAGTGACAGAAATTAAGAAATCAACAACCACTGAGGTCTAACTCTTCATCCCTTAAGTCAATGCGAATGAGTTTATCCTCTCTGTAGGTCCGCTTCAACACATCAAATGCATTAGTGTAATCTCTTGGTCAAGATAGGTCAATCTGAGACTTACACATCAACTTCTATCAATAGATTGTTCGGATCTATCTAAGTTGTGAAACACGCACTCGTTTACAAGGAACTGTTAACATGATCTTCTGTGATCTAGTATCACCACGTTAACTACAATGTAACGCGTGCTACGAAAGGTTTGCAATAAATATATATAACATTCAATCATATTTAAAGCAACAATGATAAATAATTTATTTCAGTAAATAAGTGTTTAATACATATGTTATACAAAGTAAAAGCATACTTTCACGTATAACCCAACAATCTCCCACTTATACTCAAAGTCTGCTTTTAAGTATACCACAACATGTCTGATGTATTATCTGGTGACATCTAATGTCACCTACATCAACCTAATAACAGATTGGCAACGCTCTTGACACTCATTCCTTCCACATGTCTCTCGAATGTTAACTGAGGCAGACCCTTTGTGAATGGATCAGCTAGGTTGTCTTCCGACGCGATCTTTTCCACCTCTATATCTCCTCACTTAACGATTTCTCGTATAAGATGGTATTTCCTTTCAATGTGTTTGCTGGCCTTGTGGGCTCTCGGTTCTCTTGAATTTGCAACTGCTCCAGCATTAGCACAAAAGATCGTGATTGTGCTGGGCAAATTCGAAACAACGTCTAAGTCCACTAGAAAGTTCTTGAGCCACACCGCTTCTTTCGCTGCTTCACAAACAGCTACATATTCGGCTTCCATGGTAGAATCAGCGATGCATTTCTGCTTAACGCTTCTCCCTGTTATAGCTCCCCCCCCCTATACAAACACACTACCAGAGGTAGATTTTCTGGAATCTAGGTCTGATTGGAAATCTGAGTCCGTGTATCCCACTGGAAGTAAACCGTCTGACTGATAAACCAACATTCTATCTCGAGTTCTTTTCAGATACTTCAGAACGTTCTTAACAGCAGTCCAATGTTGATTTCCGGGATTACTTTGATATTCCGCTACCATGCCTACGGCGTAGCAGATATCCGGTTTCGTACACAACATTGCATACATGAGACTTCCTACTGCTGACGCATACGAAATGCCTCTCATGTCATCTATCTCCCTTTGTGTCTTAGGGCACATGTCTTTCGATAGATGGATTCCGTGCCTGAAAGGTACAAAACCCTTCTTGGAATCTTGCATGTTGAAACGCTTCAAAACGGTATCTATGTATGAAGCTTGCGATAAGCCGATCATTCTTTTCTTTCGATCTCGAGTGATCTTGATCCCAAGAATATGACTGGCTTCCCCTAAGTCCTTCATATCAAACTGTTTTGACAGTCCTTCATATCACCACGTTAACTACAATGTAACGCGTGCTACGAACGGTTTGCAATAAATATATATATCATTCAATCATATTTAAAGCAACAGTGATAAATAATTTATTTCAGTAAATAAGTGTTTAATACATAGGTTATACAAAGTAAAAACATACTTTCATGTATAACCCTAACATGGGACACGCGAGCCCCTCTACTGTAGTAGCATATATGGGCGAAATTCGCCCCCCATGTGATTCGAACACGCGACCTCCCGGTATGTGGAGGCTTTGTTATTTGTTAGGTTTGTATTTTTAATTGTATATGTATTATATATTGTGTTTTTACATTTTTTTTCTTCTATCATTTATTTTAATTGTTTGTCATGCATATATATGTTTTGATTAAGTTAAAATATTTATAATAAAATTGTGAAATAAATAATTTATATTCTTATGCATTATTTATTATTATGTATATATTTATATATATACTTTTATTAATTATTTTTATAAAATATTATTAATAAAATTTTAAATAATTAGTTTTATATTCTTATTAACTATTTATTATTATGAATACATTTATATATATATATATATATATATTTATATTTATATTAATTATTTTTACTAAAATATTTTCAAATAATTATTTTAATACTCTTTTTCACTAAAAGTAATCCTAATATGTTTGAATTAAATTATTTTAAGGGAAAAAAATTTAAATAATCATATTTACGTATGTAATATTTACTAACAAATATACATATTGATCATTATTTTTTAAATATTTTCAATAAAATTGCAAAATTATTACTTTTATATTAATTTTCAGTATTTAATATATAACACGTGTACATATATATATATATATATACATGCACCTATAACAATTTTTTTTAAATAAAATTTTAAAGCATTCTCATAAATTAATAGTAGAAATTAATCAACAAATAAACATAAAACACACATGCATGTGGCGTTCAAATATTCTAATTAAAACATATCAAAATATGTGGTGTTCAAAATTAACATACAACATAACAAAATTAATATTCAGTCAAATGTTTAATGCACACACACACAAATGTTTAATTCATCACATGATCATCACCATCACCATCATCATTGTTGTGTTCGATATAATAAATCAGAATTAATCGAACATCAAAGAGTGACACGTGTAATGTTTGAATATAATAATCATGCCCGGTGGATGAGTTACTTTTTGTTAATGGCGATCGAAATTGCTCGGCCACCCTACCGAACAAACATAACCCGGTCGGTATGTTCGAACTCAAATCTCTGAAAGAAGCTGTCTTAAAAAGCGGCGAAACGAAAAGTCAACCGAACAAAAAAGATTAATTAAAAAGCGATTGGCGACGTTTGCTCGAAGATCAATCTAGAAGATGAAGTCGAAAAGCGTGGCAACACCACGGAGTTCTTGCATGATCCAAAGAATCCGGCACATGCTTTACCAATCCATTCATGCTTGACGAAATCGATAAATGGAAGAAAAAAAAAAAAAAGAAAAAGGGTGGTTCAAAAAATAATCCCGGAAAATAGCCTACAAAAAATCCCGCGAGAGGTGAGGAATAGAAAAATTAGAGTGTTCATCCACATATATGAAAAACCCAAGAACTCATTCGATAACTTTGTGTCGATTCATCTTAAATAAGATGTATCAAGAAGCTATGCGTGTAAAGCTCATAATACTACATCACGGCTTGGTATGCCCCCGGAGTAGTCATATATTAATGAACCGGGTCAACAAATTCATCTTATTCTTTTGTTTATTTTACATTATATGTTTTTGTTTGTGAGTTGTAATTAAATTAGCCACATAATATTCATCAATAAAAAGCGACTCGCGACAATTGGTATTTAGAAGGAGGGTAATTTTGAATCGGATCAAAAAACCAACCCATACACAAACCCCTAGTTAGCCGAAATGAAAAAAAAAATATAATGCCTCAATCTAGGAACACCCAAAGCGGAGAGGTCGGAACAAAGCCGACCATATGACCCGAAAAAAAGGCCCGTGTCGACCTCATAAAATCGGCGATGGAAACTATTAATCTTGAGGATATAGCCAATAATCCGTGACCACTTTACAAAAAGCAATCACTTTCTTTTCTGAGCCGAAAAGAGAGGCGAAAAAAAAAATTAAGAAGTTAGAGGCTCAAAAGCGGGGAAGAACAACACTCACATACACCCGACACAAGCAAGCTAAAAAAAAAAAAAGCAAAAAGGACTAGTAAAAAAAAGCGATGATATGTCGGATGACGAAACGACCTCAAGGGTCTAGACCATCGGCGTTTGGGCGTTTGAGGCTCTCCGCCAAAGACCGAATCGGCAATAATAGGCGGCAGGATCCGGGAAAAGACATCGAATAGAGGTGCCCGCGCATTCGGATCTTCAAAAGCATCCGTACACCGAACAAATATCGGCGGGAACAAAGTTGTCTATCCATCACCGATTGGGTAGTCAGGAGGACAAACTTGGAGAGGGGGGCGCCCCATCACGAGCATGATCCACGAGATCCTCATGATGGGAAACAGCCCCCAATCTAAGTCTATCGATCCGCGAAATTTGCGAAAAATGCAAAAAAAAACATCGTGGAATTACAAGCCCGTCGGCGCGACTAAAAACTACCCTCGAGCGAGCACCGTACCTTGTTAGCCATTATCTCCGGCGATCATGGCGGCGAAGTCAAAGAAAAATCGCAAAGACCCGACCACCAATTCCTATTTTTCGATGAGTTGAGGATCCTCATGTCCATCTCGGCAAATTTTGGACTTTATGATCGCGATGGGGAATTTCTGAGGCCGAACGATGATGCCGATCATTCCCCATGACTTTGGGTGATCGAGCACATAGGTGGTTTACCACTTTACCCGCTGCATCCATCACATCTTTTCGCTGGCCCCGGGATGGCAATTTTTGTCCCATTTCTCGTCCATGTGTGCTTTCTGCCTGCTTGCCAAAACAAAGGTTGGCGCATTTTTCCCCCATTTAAAAAGGTGAGTCGATCGATCATACATAGAAAGATTTGATAAATGTTTATATGATGGAGCCCGATTGAAGAGGATGCTAAGATCCTCGCGGTGGTCGGAGGCGACTTTAAATCTGAGACATGTGGAAGGCCATGCATCAAGATTGGCGAACTTCGTACTCGAGTTTAGAAAGCGGCGGCTAAAATTATAGCCATGCAAGATTTGCTCGCACAATCACAATTGAGACGAGAAGCTATCGCTAGGAAAGCTTTTCGAAAAACAACAATGAATGAAGAAGTGCGGATCCCGCCTCTTTCAAACCTTTTGAACAAAGAAGCGAAATGCCCTACGAAGTCTTTTGGGCGTTTAAACTATCTTTAATCAAATCAAAGATCGGGACATGTTGGACGGGCCAGAAGAATTGTAATGGATAAGCGTCGACTCAACGCTTCCAAATCTTGTAATTATCATGAGTACATCGGGCTGTCTGAAAAATTGTCGCGATTTACTCATGACTTTGGAAGCTATATGAAGAAAATCGTCTTTCCGTTCTTAGAAAAGCCCGGTGACGGGGATTCGAGCGAGCGAAAGAAAGAAGAAGCCAGAAGGGAAGCGAAAAGGCGAACAAACATTTGTGATGATCCCGAAGAATCACGAAAAGAGATCTGAAAACGACCAAAAAGGGGGCCTCTCTTTGTGGGAAGAGGTCGAGAAAGTCAAAAAATCAAATGATTAAATCACGAATATGGTCACGTGGGTGGATGTTACGGGCACCAACGTTATCTAACGAGCGTAAAAAGATGGAGATCGTGCCATCGCGAGAACATCCATCGAGTAAAGGTGGCGAGCACATCATCCGGTTCCCCACCTACACACCAAATCATTTTCTCGGAGGGCGATCTCGGCGGGATTATAACTCCCCATAACGACTCCTTAACCATCGATTGCTTTCGTCTCCTTGGTTGAAGGTACATCGCCTCTTAGTTGATCTTTGGGGCTTATGCAAACATTTTGTTCGTTAATACCCCCGCCCGGATGGAAAAACAAGTTGGGGATTTGGCGGTTATATTGAACCATGTAATCATACTATAATGGGTTTTGGGGAATCAAACCCCGACCACATGGTATGATTAGGTTAGGAAATCGAACTAGAATCAACTTTGAATCCGGACATTAGGCGAACTAGAATGTTAGATTTTGTAATCGTCGATGTTCGATCCACTTATAACGGGTTTCTAGGTCGCCCGTTTATTCGAGAATTCAAAGCGGCTTTTTCATGTATTACTATTGTGTTAAATTTCCGACCTGAAGATGGAGCAGGGGAGTGTAAAAGGAGATCAAAAAGAAGGCTCGAGATTGTTTGCTATCGTGCGTGCGGAAAAACAAAATATCGTCAATATGATGGAGCGAACACGGGAGATTGATAAGCTGGCCGGAGCAAATATCTCACCAAAAGATCTTCAAGCGAACATAAGTTAAACGAGCATAACCGATTCGTCTTGAAAGCGAAGAGCCGCGAACATAAACTTCGGGGAGACAACTAATTCCCCGATCTCCTAGATCAAATGAATATTGATCGGCCGAGCGAGCAATCGGACCTAGAGCCTCGCATAGGTTTTGAACCCATGGAGGTTGATGATGAGCCCCGGGATCCATTCAAGACCCTCGGTGGAAGCAAAAAAAAAAAAAAAGCGACTCTGTTGAGCAATTGGAACCAATCGATGTCGACCGAAACGGACTGAGTTAGAAGTGTTCGTTGGTTCGAAATTACGAACCGATCCGAGCGAAATAATTACTTTCCTTCAAGCAAATTTAGATGTGTTCGCATGGTCACCAGAGGACATGGTTGGAATAGATCGAGCATGCTGCCTCCCTCAACCTTGATCAATACAAGCTCCGTTGTCCAAAAAGCGTAGAAAATTTAGTCAGGAAAAATATCGCGGCGATGAATAGTGAAATCAAAAATTTGCTCGACAACAAAGCGATCAGGAGGTAAAATGCCCAAGATGGCTTGCGAACCACATGCTGGTTCGCCAAACCAAATGGATCTTGGAGATTGTGTATCGATTTCAATTGATTTGAATAAGGCATGTCAAAAGATAATTTTCCGATGCCCCATTGATTATTTGGTTGATAATCTGGCGGGCCATGAACTCATGACATTTATGGATCGTTATTTGGTTATCACCAAATACCAATGCATCCGGACGATCAAAAGAATCTGACGTTCTGCGATGAAAAAGAACATGTCTTTGTTGTGCGCGCATGCCATTCGGATTAAAGAATGCGGAACAGCGTATCAGCGTTTGGTGAACAAGATGTTAAACGAACACATCGGCCGAACAATCGAGGTATATATCGATGATATTGTGGTAAAGAAGCGAACATAAGGAAGACCACATCACCCACCTCGCCTGAAAGCGATTGATATATTGAGGAAGTATAATATGAAGTTAAATCCCAAAAAATGCGGTTTGGGATTCATTCGGAAAAATTCCTCGGACATATGGTTAGTCAGCGGGGGATTGATGCAAACCCATCAAAGATTCAAGCAATGCTCGATATCAAGCCCCGAAAAATGTGAAAGAGGTCAAAAGTTAACGGACGATTAGCTTCCGTAAGCGTTTATATCACGAAATGGGGACAAATGTAAACCTTTCTTTGATGCATTAAAGAAGGGGAAATTTGATGGACCGAGCATTGCGAAAATGCATTTGAATCATTAAAAGCAATACCTTGCGGATACTTCGAACATTTATCTAAGCCTATCGAGGAACAACTCTATTGTATCTTCTTTGCATCCCGAACATCACGATCGATCTTTGTGCTCGTCTGAGCGAAAGAGACAACACATTTACCCATTTATTATGTTAGCCAAGTCTTTAAAAAAGCCGAAACTCCGGTATCCTCCGTTGGAAAAATTAGCATCGCCCTCGTAATGAGTGTCGCGAAAATTGCGACCATATTTTTTCGACCACTCGGTTGAAGGTATTATTGCGCGTTTCCATTGCGCCAAGTCCTCCACCGACCCGAATACTTGGGCGGTTGCTCAAATGGGCGGTGGAGTTAGGGCGATTCGGCATTACTTTTCGCTCCTGAACAACAATGAAGGGGCAAGCTATGGCGATTTCATGGTTGAGTTGACATATCCACAAATTCTGACGAAATTGTCGATCAACCATGGCACATGTATGTTGATGGATCATCAACAAGTTCAAGAGCCGGGAAGCGGCGTAGTTCTCATCGGCCCAACTAAATGACGTTTACAACGACCATTCGATTTGATTTTCCGGCTACAAATAATGAAATTTGAATATGAAGCTTTGATCATTTGGACTACGGATGGCAATGACAATGGGAATTCAAAGTGATGATCTATAGCGATTCTCGGTGTCGTTTATCAAATAACAAAGATATGAGGCCCGAGGCGAACAAATGGCACAATATCAACAACTAGCAAAAAGAGTTGCTCGAGCATTTTGACCAAGTTTTCATTGAACAATTACCCGCGATTGGGTAATTAGTTCGCCCGATGCTTTACGCGCTGCTGGCAGCAGCCCGAAGGAGTGACGAACACAAGCGAACATTGTGATCGTCACGACTATCATCCATCGAGTTCGAGTTGCGATCGCCGGATAACAAGCGAACAAAAAACTTGGATGACTCGATAATGAGTTATTTACAAAAGGGACTTCTCCACGAAAATAAAGCACAAAACTACTACGCCTCGAGATTCTGATGCGCTTTCGATATCTTATTATAGGCGAGCATTTGTACAAAAAAAGCTTCTCACTTCCACTTTTGAAGTGTGTTACTCTGAAGAGGGGCGGTATACGCAACAAATCCATGATGGAGTGTCGCGGAAATCATACGAGTGGGCTCGTCTGGCACATAAAATAATCGAGCAAGGTTATTATTGGCCAACCCTTAGAAAAGGATTAAACTTGCATATGCTCGTGCATGTTATCAGTGCCGGTACATGCTCCACTCATTCATAGCCCACCTTGAAGAATTAGTATCAGTTTATAGTCCATGGCCATTTGCTAAATGGGGGATCGATTTAATCGGCCCATTTCCTACTGGCACATCAGGAGTTAGATATGCTGTGGTAGCCGTTGATTATTATACTAAATGGGCGAAAGCGAGGCAATTGTTAAAATCACCGAACAAAGGATGTGGAACTTTGTTTGGAAAAACATCATCTGTCGATTTGGGCTTCCCCAATCATTGGTCACGGATAACGGCAAACAATTCGATGGAAGTGAATTTAGACAAAATTGTGCTCGCTGGGGGATAAAAAAGCACTACTCAACTCCGTATTATCCCCAGTCAAATGGTCAAGTCGAAGCCGTCAATAAAATTATCAAGCATACCCTTTAGACTTGATAATTCGAGGAGGATGAATTTGAAGAATTGCACTGAAATATTGTGGGCTTACCGAACAACTTTGAACATCAAGCTGCGAGACCCTTTTGCTTTAGCATTTGGTGCGGAGGTTGTTATACCCTGAAAATCAAAGTTCAAGTCATCGAACAATGACTTTTGGAAACATATTAATGACCGGTATTTCGCTCTGAATTGAGACTGTTGGAAGAAAGAAGGACGGAGGTGATTTCAAAAATGCTATGTACAAAAAGAGATCGGAGAAGTTTTATAATTCCAAAGTCGAATCTTGCGAGTTCAATGTGGGCGATTTGGTTTTAAAAGCGTCGATGGGGGTACCCGGTGGTGTGTTCGATCGAGCATGGGAAGGTCCTTTCGAGTCCGCGAGCGTTTACCAAAGCGGGGCATATGACTTGGAGGACTGAATGGAATCCCATTGTCTTACTCGTGGAGCAGCGTCAAATTTGAAAAAATATTATCAATAAAAGGCGAGCATATTTGTTGACCGAACCACAATCAACCATTCGGTTCAAGCGAGTAAGATGATCATAAAAAGAATAATATATTATTTTTTTTCGATACTTATCTTCAAGAAAAATCTTTGGGCAACACTATTGTGGACACAAAAGACATGTCTGCGAGTTGTCAATAGAAGATACGTGTCGAGGCGAGTTGACAAGTGGTGGCGACCATGCGAGGATAAGTTAATTTTTTTTGAGCAAGAGGCATCAAAAAAAGCGAAACGGATGTCAAAAGGAGAGCAAAAATAAGAGAGCTAGCACCGATTTATCTATGCGGCACTAGGTTGGGGCGGTTCTATAAATAGGGGCATACTTATACTTAAGCGGGGAAAAAAAAAAAAAAAGATGAAAAAAAAAAAAAAAAAAAAAATCTTTGCGATTCTCGGAAGGAAGGCGGTTTAGTATGCCCCCAGGGCGTAGAAGAATCCGGCTCTCGATTCGTGATCAATTAAATTTGAATTGAGCATCTGTCGGATCTGAGCTTTTACCTCACATTAGTTGCGAGCACGAGGTTGAAGCCCGTTCCGGACTCAAGATGCTTTCGGAAGAGTCATAGTTGCCACTCCGCGTTACTTCTTTTTCTTCTGTGATAATAAGCCATGAGTCCCCTATGAATCCCCAAAATCTCCTCTGAAGGGGAGGGATGTCATAGAGTCCACCCAAAATAAGATCTTAGATCTTGATGCTCGGGCATCTCTTGGAAGGGGCGGAATGGTGCGGTGAAAGTTTTGCTCGCGCTTTATTTTAAGCGGCGAGGAATCGCGCCACATGCTCATGCCCGCGACGCCAGCATAACCACAACTTGTCGGGGAGGGACAAAAGTTTATCTTCTTCTTTGCTTGAGCATGTTACAAAAAAAAGGGTAAACGACTGATGTGCCCACATCCTTGTCAACATCAATTCCGCCCGGACAAGGTGAGGCCGGTTAAATGTCTACTCAAGGCGAGGATTTAAATTCAAAACCACAGTGCGATAACAATAGTTGTGTAATAGATAGTCTTCTTCAGCTATGAGCGATGTAATAGAATACAAAGTGTTGCAAAAAAGAAAAAGAATGATATATGTACTTTTGTTTAGCTAAAGATTTTCTAGTTCGAGGCTATTTGAGGTCGCACCTAAGCGGACGACCGAACAAAAACCGAAACGAGCCCAGTCTATGTTCACTGACGAGCAATTAAATGATTCGATTCCCGACAAAAAAGAGTAATGGATGCAGCGATCGGTCGCGTAAAGCCGACTAGTACTTCTGGATACCCGTAAGCGGCGGGGTGACGAAATCGTGGTCGCGACTAAATAAGGCGGCCCGAGTGTCTGAAGTGATCGCACCTAAATAAGGCGATCGCGCACCAAGAAAGGGGGTTCATAAAGTAACCCATCGGTCGCACCCTAAATAAGGCGATCAACCGATTACAGCGTCGATAAGACAATCAAAACCGAAAAAAAAGTCGGGGGCGGGCATAAAGCCAACCCAATGTTGAATTCATTCGAGAAGAAAAAAAGGCAAAAAGCGAAAAGCAATAAAGGCGAGCGTAAAATGCAAAAAAAAATATCGTGCAACACAAGTATCAACGTTCATCCTCAACAAAGCGGGTTAGAGAAACAATTCAATATGAAATTCATTTGTTCAATTGACGAAATATTGGGACAAAAGAAGAAGTATCAACAAGAAAGCGACTAAAGATATATTGTTGAATTAAAAAGTGAAGAAGACAAAAAATTACACAAGTCTTGCAAAAAAAAAAAAAAAATCAAGGCATAAAGTCAAAATTAGGGGTAGATGGAAGAAAATGTCGAACACATTATGTTCGGTCCCCTCAAGCAACCGGGATGTCCGGGTATCGGATGCTTTCATTTGGGGGCGCATTTTGCTCGATTCTGGGAGGTTCTTGCTCAAATCTGTACTTGATTGATCCCGGATCGATATGAAGATTTTGATCGGCAACCTCGATAGCAATAATGTCGAGTTCTCCTCTTCATCCGGAATTGGATCGTCGATTTTGATCCGCCGGGAAAAAACGAAAAAGTCACCTGAGACCATTCAAATCGACATTGGGAGGTTGCGATCTGGAGGGTTATCAACCAGTCTTCTTTGAAAGTCGGATATGAGGGGGGCAATTTGCTCATTTGTTGAGTGTGTGGCGAAACGGTCGAGCGACATCGGCAAAAAGCGCAAATATCTGAAAATTAGACATGGAGTCAATGTATTAAATCGTCATGCGACTTAGAGTTTTCAAGGCCTAAGCGAGTGTTAGTCTCTTGACAATGATGAAATTTTTGGCCAAGTTAAATCCCTCTCACTTTCCATTTTTTTCAACACCGGCCGAAGTTCTGGCTCAACATTCATTTCTTCTTGAGCCCTTCCGTATATTGATCACCTCCTCCTCGCGAGGCCCGATTCGATTGCCTCTCTTGTGTGACGAGCATCCTCTTGAGCTAAGCGAGCATTCTCTTGAAAATTGGCGAGCATCCTCCCCGAGCAGATTGGGCGCCCGGCTTGTCTTGAAAGCAGTTTGATCTGAGCGATTTCGATTCATCACGACCCTGTTCATTTCGATCACTTTGTCTTGAAGTTCTAATCAAAGCGAAATAATTGGCTTGGATGTTAGCGGTGAGCATAAGCTTTCTCAAGAAGCGACCAAAAGGCCCCACTGAAGCACCGACCCCAAACGCATAGTTTCAAAGGGGTGGGACCCGTCGTAGACTCCTCCGGATCGATAGTCCACGCTCGAGCGAAGTCGACAAGCTTTTTGAACATGCTCCGACGCGCTGGAACTTTTTGAACACTTTCGGCGAGCAAAAGTAATTCTTTAGGTCGGGCATTAAGAGGCGACAACTGCTCAACCTCAATATACACATATTTGACTAAGTGAGAATAGAGATATCGACCCGAAACCAAAGCGGTCTGAGCGAGCAAAATGTACACCCAGCGGCCGGATCCCATCCCAGAATGACTTATCTTGGAGATCGTGGCTCGGAGTCTATTGGAGTCCAAGATCGAGGTCCGGTGGAGGAGGAAGAAGATGTGCCAACTTCCATTTCGACAATCTGCGAAATGGGACCAACAACGAAGCGGCCGCTCGATCGCCTCGATGGTAGGGGTCGAAAGTCGACTGGCGGCATCGGTCTTGTTTGAGTTTGCTCGGTTGGCCCTGTTCGATCGGCCCTTGTTCGCTCGGGCCTGTTAAGCAGCCCCCGTTCGCGATCTCCACCCTTGGTCTTTTTCGTTGGTGGGTTTGTTCGCCCGACCCCATGCTTTCGGCCGAGCAGGGAGCCCCTCTGTGCTCGACTTGATTCTCGGGGACGGATGAGGTCGTTTGGCCTGCTTTCGCCTCCCCTCTACACCTTTCGTTGAGCTTCTCGCTCGGCTTGAATCGAGCAAGTTCACTGTGGCCTTTTTCTTGAGCCATCTCGGTGTGTTCGAGCGTACTCACGGCGATAGTCCGCAGTTTGGAAAAAGCTATAGATAAAAGCGAAATCGAGAATCAACGAGTGACGGCGAACAAAAAAAAGACCTGAAGACTTATACAAAAACAAAAGATAATCCTTCTGGGAAGGATCAGCGGCAACAAGATGGTGAGGAGGCACGAACAAACCTCCTTTTCTTTCTTTGTTGGCGGTGTTCAAAGTTATCACGGATCTTTACGAGCGAGGTTCTAGATCGATCGCCAAACGCATTTCTTTGAAATAGCCGTCGTTTGTCTCCTTATCCGTCGCAATGGTGGAATCCACGAAATAAAAAGTGAGTTAAAATCGGTTCAAATTGAAGAATGAAAGTTCTGAAATCACTTACTTGGTACACTCCGAAGTCGGTTGGGGATATCAAACGAGCATTTGGCTCGCTTCCGGAGGCGGGCTTTTCAATCGCCCCTACGAACGAAATTTCTCTTTCCGATCCTTTTAATTTTGTTAAAGCACATCCTCGATAATTTTGCACTTGGCGTTAGCTTGCATAAACAACCACCCATGTTAGCCCCTCGGACGAGTCAAGTGCACTAACCGAGCAAGTTCAATTTTGCCGAAGGATAATACCTTGGTTTCATTTTGCGAACAACGTCAAAAAACTCATGACCATATGCCATCCATTCGGTTTGAGTTGTGTAATGGAGATATTCCATTCCACGAGCAAGCGGGTAATTGCGGATGGAGAGGAAATCGAAGTCCGGCCTCCATGGTGTCCAAATTCACGGCAACACAACCCTCGGGGGTTGGTCGGCTCGCTTCATCGGGGCCGGGTGCCCGAAAAAAAGACATCCTTAGGGGTTTCATAAATTCTATGTCACGGTGGCGAGCATATCTACATCAATTATGCTTTCGCCATTTTTGCTCATTTGGTACTCGTTCTCTACACTAATCCTATGAGGTTGTTAAGGCAAGCCAAAATTATAACGAGCATTATACTCGCTATATGTTGGTTTGAGGAACACCAACAATTATACCAAGTTAGGAGTTTTGCCCACCATCTACACCTATGTTCGATTCGACTAAATTTGCGATTCTAAAATTTCCCCCCCTCCGCAGTGATATTATTTTTCTATCTACATCAACATTATCAATAGCCATAGACCTAATTTGAATTTGGGGCGAAGAATTATAATCGAGAATCGTCCGAAGCCGAATCATTACGGGACAAACCCTATCCGACTCGTTTGGGCTTTATCGGTCGGAAGAAAAAAAAATGGTAAAGGTTGCGAAATTGCCAACGGAATCCGAATTGAGGCATTTGCCTCCGATGTACTTACATTATTACGGGAGATTCTACTAATGGGGGGGGAAGCGAAGGGAACTATAATGGTCGGATTGAGCGAGAGGAATTGAGCAAGAGGCCATGATTATAAAGTAGAAGAAGAATCTGGCGATTACGAATGATTTTCTTCGGAACAATGAATCCTTGCCGGAAACTTTTCGAATCGGGAAGGCGATAGAAAAGTAGAGGAAAAAGGAAAAATTTTTAAAGTGGAGAAATATGATTTAAATAGACACTTGGGTACTAATTGAAGTTTATTTGCGAATTGACGATGCAAACATTGCCCAATCAGATTTTAACAGTAGGGCCCAATGTAGAATACAAAAGCGACCGGTTGGGGGTATTGTTGTGTTCGATATAATAAATCGAGTGTCGAACATCAAAAAGTGACACGTGTAATGTTTGAATATAATAATCATGCGGTGGATGAGTTACTTTTTGTTAATGGCGATCGAAATTGCTCGGCCAGACCTACCGAACAAACATAACCCGGTCGGTATGTTCGAACTCAAATCTCTGAAGAACTGTCTTTAAAAAGCGACGAGCGAAAAGTCAAACCGAACAAAAAGATTAATTACGACGATTGGCGGCGTTTGCTCGAAGATCAATCTAGAAGATGAAGTCGAAAGCGTTAGCAACACCACGGAGTTCTTGCATGATCCAAAGAATCCGGCACATGCTTTACCAATCCAAAATTTCATGCTTGAAGAAATGATAAATGGAAGAAAAAAAAAAAGAAAAAAAGGGTTGGTTCATAAAATAATCCCGGAAAATAGCCTACAAAAAATCCCCGAGAGGTGAGGAATAGAAAAAATTAGAGTGTTCATCCACATATATGAAAAACCCTAGAACTCATTCGATAAACTTTGTATCGATTCATCTTAAATAAGATGTATCAAGAAGCTGTGCGTGTAAAGCTCATAATACTACATCTGGCTTGGTATGCCCCCAAATATCTCATATATATATGTTTTTGTTTGGTCAACAAATTCATCTTATTCTTGTTTATTTTACAATCATCATATGTTTTGTTTGTGAGTTGTAATTAAAGTTTATCCTTCTAGTACTTTGGATGGTTTTTTATTTTGGCCCAAACTCTGTATTTCCGTGTAGAATCACGACATCCTTGCGGGGGGCTCGTGCTAAATGCATCCTGGGGAACTTCGATCCGTCCGCGCCTCCACTTCTCGGCGACATACAAATATTTTGACATTTAAAATTAGATATACTATTAATTAACTAAGTTATATACTGAATAAACAACGTTACTTCAAGCACTTACAATTATGGATTCCATCTTAGCATACGTGGAAGCTTTATTGTGAAAATTATTCGCGAGTTCCAACGCCGTTGGGAGGCGTCCATTTTTTTGGTACTGACAATTTTGTATAGTTTTGTTAATTACTATTAATTATTATGATAAAGTAATAAAAATATCGATTTGTGGTGGTGCAAAAACTACTTACAAAGTCATACGCAAAATGAGTCGCTCCTTTTGATCCTCCATGATGTGTAGATTTTTTGGAGGCCCAGTTTTTGCAGCACTAATCGCTTTTAGCTATGACTTCAGGTCGGATCCAGTAATCTTTCAATGCCCTCCACACATCATCATCCCATGGGGGCACCTTTCCCTTCTTACGGTGTATCGTCTTCCAGTTATTGAGAAGATCAACATACCGGATGCTAGCCCTCCGCATAAATAGATCTTTGATCTGTCTTCTTGTTGGTCCCGGTGCTAACGAGTCTCACACGTGTATGGGGGGGGAATACACGTGCTCAGTGATTTTTAAAACTTTTCTTTCATTGAGGTCAGATGGGTCAGGTTATCCTGATACTTTTACCCTGAGAAGCACATATTGCCCTAAGTCAAAGTCTACTGAGACAATGATCCTGAGCTGCTTTCAGAAGCTTCAGATTAACCCAACTGATCCTGAATTTGTTAGAGATCCTAAGGAGCTTGGATCAGATAATTATCTTATTGAACACTCAGTAGAGTTAGTTCAATTTGGTAATTATCTGTTCTAGCTACTCAAGTGTGCAGAATGATTGGCCCTAAGTTTATACTCGTTTTAGCTTTGCTGAAAATCTTCCCTTTAATAAAACAGTGATTAAGGATGTGATCAATTTGATGCAAGTTTAGTGGATTGATTCCAACTGAATATCAGTAAAGTCAACTTTCAGTGAAAAACATGCAACAGATAAAATGCAGTACAGAAAGCACACAACACAACAATTTATAGTGGTTCAGAGACTCAAGCTCCTACGTCCACTCTCTCTGATCTTCAGAGAAATCCCTTAACCATTTCCTAAAGCTTTCAGGCTAACTCACTGTAGCTTACTCACTTTTCTACCTTGAGTTTTCTGGCTGACTCACTGCAGCTTACTAACTCAACACACACAAGTTTTCAGACTACCACAAATAGCTTACTAACTTTTTCTCTAGAGTTTTCTGGCTGACTCACTGCAGCTTACTCACTCTTTACAGCTCTAACTCACCAACAAATCACACACAAACTACCTTAACAAAGGGTTTTGGTTTTGGGTTGGTTTCCAACTGGGGTGAGATATCATTTACAATAAGAACAAATGCAAAGGTTAGAATATCTCTTCTAAGCTTAGGATATAACTTATTTAATCTAGGCTTAGTAAATAAACTCTCTCTGATGTGAAACACTTGGGAAATTCTAGGGTTTTCGAGTGTTTCAATTTGCAAGAATACGAATGAGCTCCTGAGTTGCTTTGAAATTTCCCGTAACCTTTCAATGTAGAAGGTCACTGGTATTTATAGGCAACATCTCCAAAGATTACTCTTGAAAAAACTATCTGTTGGAAGATATAGCATCAAGGGTTTCCTCTTCTGGTTATTGATGAACGACTATTTTTAGGGTTTGAACACTCTCTTACATATTTTAGGAAATATGCAGCCAAGTAGCCAATCACCAATTACGTGAATCGAAGATATCGGACCGACATTCTTGTAGAAATGTCATTTTACGTATCAATACAAAGACATTGTTGTTGCCTCCTTATCGGTTGAAATCTTTGTTTAAGCAGAGACAAACAAACGGCTCTTTGTTCTTGATCTGATATGTTCCTTATGTTGGGGATTATACTGAAAAGTATGCTTTTTACTTTGTATAATCGAAACTGAATTTCCAGACTTATTTACTGAAATAAATTGTTTATCACTGATGCTTTAAATATGATTGAATGTTATATATATTTACTTTGCATAATCTGTTCAATAATTAAATGCGTGTTACATCAGTAGTTAATTTAGTGATACCCGATCACGGAAGATTAAATTAACAATCCTTTAAAACTATAAGTACGCCATTCACGACCTAGATGGAAATGAACAACCATCGCGAAAGGTTGAGGTGTAAGGCTCGATTGGTTTGTCTTGACCAAGAGATTACACTAGTGCATGACCGATCTTGTTGAATAGGACCCTCTGGGAGGATAAATTCTTAAGAACTGAACAAGGAAGAATTAGACCTCAGTGGTTCGTTATTTCTTAACCTTCGTCCCTTAAATAGGATCACGTGGGATCGGTAACTATTGCTTTGACTTATCATGGGTAGCGAATCAGAGAGAGATTCAATACGTACTTTATCTTGGGCAATATTATTGGTCACATGTGATTGCTAAGTGTTGTGTTCGATATAATAAATCAGAATTAATCGAACATCAAAGAGTGACACGTGTAATGTTTGAATATAAAAATCATGCCCGGTGGATGAGTTACTTTTTGTTCGCCAACTGATCAGAATTGCTCGGCCAGCCTACCGAACAAACATAACCAGGTCAGTATGTTCGAACTCAAATCTCCTGAAGAACTGTCTTAAAAGCGACGAACAGAAAGTCCAACCGAACAAAAGATTAATTCTGACGATTGACGGCGTTTGCTCAAAGATCAATCTAGAAGATGAAGTCGAAACGTGGCAACACCACGGAGTTCTTGCATGATCCAAAGAATCCAAAGACATGCTTTACCAATCCAAATTCATGCTTGCTTGAATCACGATAAATGGAAGAAAAAAGAAGAAGAAAGAGGTTGGTTCACAAAATAATCCCAGAAAGATAGCCTACAAAAATCCCCTGAGAGGTGAGGAACAGAAAAATTAGAGTGTTCATCCACATATATGAAAAACCCTAGAACTCATTCGATAACTCGATTCATCTTCGTAAGATATATCAAGAACTGTCGTGTGTAAAGCTCATAATACTACATCTCGGCTTGGTATGCCCCAGAGTAGTCATATATTAATAACCGGGTCAACAAATTCATCTTATTTACTATTTATTTTACACGATATGTTTTGTTTGTGAGTTGTAATTAAATTAGCCACATAATATTCATCAACGAAACGACTTCGACAATTGGGCGCTTAGAAGGAGGGGTGAATCTTCGAATCCGGATCCAAAAACCAACCCATACACAAACCCCTAGTTAGCCGAGGCGAAAAAAAAATATAATGCCTCAATCTAGAACACCCAAACGGAGAGGTCGGAACAAAGCCGACCATATGACCGAAAAAAGAGGCCGGCCTCCTTCATAAAGACCAAAGTGGAACTATTAATCTTGAGGATATAGCCAATAATCATGGCCACTACAAAAGCAATCACTTTCTTTGCTACGAAAGCACGAAAGAGAGGGCGAAAAAAGAATTATGGTTAGAGGCTCAAAAGCGGAAGAGCAACACTCACATACACCCGGCAAAGAAGCAAGCTAAAAAGAAAAAAGCGCAGCGGACTAATAAAAAGCCGATGATATGTCGGATGACGAAACGACCTCAAGGGTCTAGACCATTGGCGTTTGGACGTTTGAGGCTCTCCGCCAAAGACCGAATCGGCAATAATAAGCGGCGGGGATCAAGGAAAGAGACATCAATAGAGGTGCCCGCAAGATTCGGATCTTCAAAAGCATCCATACACCGAACAAATATCGGCGGGAACAAAGTTGTCTATCCATCACCGATTGGGTAGTCAAGGACAAACTTGGAGAGGGGGACTGCCCCATCACGAGCATGATCCACGAGATCCTCATGATGGGAAACAGCCCCAATCTAAGTCTATCAGTCCCGCGAAATTTGCAGAAATGCAAAAAGCCATCGTGGAATTACAAGCCGATCTGGCCGCGACTAAGAGCTACCCTCGAACGAGCACCGTACCTTGTTCGCCATTATCTCCAGCGATCATGGCGGCCGAAGTCCAAGAGAAAGTCGCAAAAAAACCCGCCACCAATTCCTATTTTCGACAATGAGTCGGATCCTCATGTCCATCTCGGCAAATTTTCGGACTTTATGATCGCGATGGGGGGGGCTCTGACGCGACGGCAGCGGTGCGATCATTCCCCATGACTTTGGGAGATCGAGCACATAGGTGGTTTACCACTTTACCCGCAGCATCCATCACATCTTTCGCACAACTGGGACGGCAATTTTTGTCCCATTTCTCGTCCATGTGTGCTCGCCCTGCGCCGAAACAAAGGTTGGCGCATTTTTCCCAATTAAAAGGTGAGTCTGATCGATCATACATAGAAAGATTTGATAAATGTTTATATGATGGAGCCCCAGTTGAAGAGGATGCTAAGATCCTCGCGGTGGTGGAGGCCCGACTTTAAATACCAGACATGTGGAAGGCCATGCATCAAGATTGACCGAACTTCGTTTTCGAGTTTAGAGAATGAAAGCAGCTAAAATTATAGCCATGCAAGATTTGCTCGCACAATCACAATTGAGACATGAGCCTATCGCTAGGAAAGCTTTGAAAAAAAACAATGAATGAAGAAGGGGCTGATCCCGGCCTCTTTCAAACCTTTTGAACAAAGAGCAGAAGCAAATGCCCTACGAAGTCTTTTGGGCGTTTCGGCAGAAACTATCTTTAATCAAATCAAAGATCGGGACATGTTGGACAGGCCAAGAAGAATTGTAATGGATAAGCGTCGACTCAACGCTTCCAAATACTGTAATTATCATGAGTACATCGGGCATAATCTGAGAAAATTGCGCGATTTGCTCCGCCAACTTTGGAAGCTATATGAAGAAAATCGTCTTTCCGGCTCTTAGAAAAAAGCCAAATGAATAGGGATTCGCGAACGAAAGGACAAAAGACCGAAGGGGAAAAGCGAAAAGCGAACAAACATTTGACAAAGGATCCCGAAGAATCACGAAAAGAGATCTGAAAACGACCAAAAAGGGGGCCTCTACCATGGGAAGAGGTCGAGAAAGTCAAGAAATCCAAATGATTAAATCCCCGAATATGGTCCCGGGTGGATGTTACCAGCACCAACGTTATCTAACAGACGTAAAAAGATGGAGATGCGTGCCATGCAGAACATCCATCAGGTAAAGGTGGCGAGCACATTATCCAGTTCCCCACATACACACCAAATCATTTTCTTGGAGGACGATCTCGACGGGATTATAACTCCCCACAACGACTCCTTAACCATCAGTGCTCGTCTCCTTGGGTTGAAGGTACATCGCCTCTTAGTTGATCTTTGGGGCTTATGCAAACATTTTGTTCGTTAATACCCTTCGCCAGATGGAAAAACAAGTTGGGGATTTGAGCAGTTATATTGAACCATGTAATCATACTATAATGGGTTTTGGGGAATCTGTAACCCGACCCTATGGTATGATTAGGTTAGGAGTCGAGCTAGAATCAACTTTGAATCCGGACATTAGACGAACTAGAATGTTAGATTTTGTAATCGTCGATGTTCAGTCCACTTATAACGGGTTTCTAGGTCGCCCGTTTATTCAGGAATTCAAAGCGGCCTGTTCCACGTATTACTATTGTGTTAAATTTCCGACACAAGATGGAACAGGGTGTAAAAAGGAGATCAAAAAGAAGGCTCGAGATTGTTTGCTATCGTGCGTGCGGAAAAGACAAAGTATCGTCAATATGATGGAGCGAACACGGAGATTGATAAGCCTAACCCGGCGAGCAAATATCTCACAGAAAGATCTTCCCAGCGAACATAAGTTCGGACGAAAGCATAACCATTCGTGCGAGCACGTAAAGCCGAACATAAACTTCGGGAGATAACTAATTCCCCCGATCTCCTAGATCAAATGAATATTGATCGGCCCGGACCTAGAGCCTCGCATAGGTTTTGAACCCATGGAGGTTGATGATGAGCCCCGGGATCCATTCAAGACCCTCGGAAGCAAAAAAAAAGCGGCGACTCTGTTGAGCAATTGGAACCTATCGATGTCGACCGAACAGGACTGAGTTAGAAGTGTTCGTTGGTTGAAATTACCCGAACCAATCCGAATGAAATAATTACTTTCCTTCAAGCAAATTTAGATGTGTTCGCATGGTCACACGAGGACATGGTTGGAATAGATCCGAGCATGTCCGCCACTCCCTCAACCTTGATCCAATACAAGCTCCGGTTGTCCAAAAACGTAGAAAATTTAGTCCTAAAAATATCACGGCGATGAATAGTGAAATCAAAAAGTTCGCCGACAACAAACCGATCCGAGAGGTAAAATGCCCAAGATGGCTTGCGAACCCTGTACTCGTTCGCAAACCAAATGGATCTTGGAGACTGTGTATCGATTTCACTGATTTGAATAAGGCATGTCCAAAAGATAATTTTCCGATGCCCCACATTGATTATTTGGTTGATAATACAGCGGGCCATGAACTCATGACATTTATGGATGAGTTCGCTGGTTATCACCAAATACCAATGCATCCGGACGATCAAAAGAATACAAAGATTCTGCAAAGAAAAGAACATGTCTTTGTTGGCAACGCATGCCATTCGGATTAAAGAATGCCGGAGCAACGTATCAACGTTTGGTGAACAAGATGTTCGACGAACACATCGGCCGAACAATCGAGGTATATATCGATGATATTGTGGTAAAGAGCGAACATAAGGAAGACCACATCACCCACCTCGCACAAACGATTGATATATTGAGGAAGTATAATATGAAGTTAAATCCCAAGAAATGCAGTTTTGGGATTCATTCAGGAAAATTCCTCGGACATATGGTTAGTCAACGGGGGATTGATGCAAACCCATCAAAGATTCAAGCAATGCTCGATATGCAAGCCCCCTTAAATGTGAAAGAGGTCAAAAGTTAACCTGACGATTAGCTTAAAGTCGGTTTATATCACGAAATGGGGACAAATGTAAACCTTTCTTTGATGCATTAAAGAAGGGGAAATTTCAGTGGACCGAGCATTGCCAGAATGCATTTGAATCATTAAAGCAATACCTTGCAGATACTCAGACACTGTCTAAGCCTATCCCAGGCGAACAACTCTATTTGTATCTTCTTTTGCATCCCCAACATCGCGATCGATCTTTGTGCTCGTCACTGGCGAAGAGACAATACATTTACCCATTTATTATGTTAGCCAAGTGCTAAAAGAAGCCGAGCTCCGGTATCCTCCGTTGGAAAAATTAGCATACGCCCTCGTAATGAGTGTGCGAAAATTGCGACCATATTTTTTCGACCACTCGATTGAGGTATTGATTTGCGTTTCCATTGCGCCCGAAGTCCTCCAATTGACCGAATACTTGAGGCGGTTGCTCAAATGGGCGGTGGAGTTAGAGCGGATTCGGCATTACTTTCGCTCCCACGAAACAAGAATGAAGGGCCAAGCTATGGCGATTTCATGGTTGAGTTGACATATCCACAAATTCTCGATTTAAATTGTCGATCAACCATGGCACATGTATGTTGATGGATCATCAACAAGTTCAAGAGCCGAGAGCGCGTGTTCTCATCAAATTTCAACTAGGCAAACGTTTACAACACCAATCAATTTGATTTTCCAAATACAAATAATGAGGATGAATATGAAGCTTTGATCATTTGGACTCACGGATGATGGCAATGACAATGGGAATTCAGAGGTCGATGATCTATAGCGATTCTCAAGTAATCGTTTATCAAGTAACAAAGTAGTATGAGGCGGAGGCTAACAAATGGCACAATATCAACAACTAGCAAAAGAGTGCTCGAGCATTTTGACCAAGTTTTCATTGAACAATTACCACGATTGGGTAATTAGTTTACGATGCTTTGGCACGTCAACGGCCAGAAGGAGTGACGAACACAACGGAACATTGTGATCGTCACGGCCTATCACGCCATCGGTTCGAGTTGCGATCGCCACGGATAACAAGCGAACAAGAAACTTGGATGACTCCAATAATGAGTTATTTACAAAAGGGACTTCTCCACGAAAATAAAGCACAAAATACTCGCCTCGAGTTACTGATCTACTCGATATACTATTATAGACGAGCATTTGTACAAAAAGAAGCTTCTCACTTCCACTTTTGAAGTGTGTTACTCTGAAGAGGACGTAGTACTTCCGCAAACAAATCCATGATGGAGTGTCGGGAAATCATGCGGTGGGCTCGTCTGGCACATAAAATAATCAGCGAGGTTATTATTGGCCAACCCTTAGAAAGGATTAAGCTTGCATATGCTCGTGCATGTTATCGATGCAGTACATGCTCCACTCATTCATAGCCCACCAAGAATTAGTATCGGTTTATAGTCCATGGCCATTTGCTAAATGGGGATCGATTTAATCGGCCCATTTCCTCTTGGCACATCGGAGTTAGATATCTTTGTGGTAGCCGTTGATTATTATACTAAATGGGCGTAAGCCGAAAGCAATTGTTAAAATCACCGAACAAAGGATGTGGAACTTTGTTTGGAAAAACATCATCTGTCGATTTGGGCTTCCCTAATCGTTGGTCACGGATAACGGCAAACAATTCGATGGAAGTGAATTTAGACAAAATTGTGCTTTCATTTGGGGATAAAAAAGCACTACTCAACTCCGATTATCCCCATCAAATGGTCAAGTCGGTTGTCAATAAAATTATCAAGCATACCCTCAAGGCTAGACTTGATAATTCGAGGAGGATGGGTTTTGAAGAATTGCCTGAAATATTGTGGGCTTACCGAACAACTTTCAGAACATCAACTGCAGAGACCCCTTTTGCTTTATCATTTGGTGCGGAGGCTGTTATACCCGCATAAATCAAAGTTCCAAGTCATCGAACAATGACTTTTGGAGAGCATATTAATGACCGGTAACGCTTCTCAATTCGGACTGTTGGAAGAAAGAAGGACGGAGGTGATTTCAAGAATGCTATGTACAAAAAGAGATCGAGAAGTTTTATAATTCCAAAGTCCTAATCTTGCGGGTTCAATGTGGGAAATTTGGTTTTAAAAGCGATCGATGGGGTACCCAATGGTGTGTTCGGTCGAGCATGGGAAGGTCCTTTCAGAGTCACAGAACGTTTACCAAACGGGGCATATGACTTGGAGGACCTGAATGGAGTCCCATTGTCTTACTCGTGGAACGCGTCAAATTTGAAAAAATATTATCAATAAAGGCGAGCATATTGTTGACCGAACACAATCAACCATTCAGTTCAAACGAGTAAGATGATCATAAAAGAAGAATATATTATTTTCGATACTTATCTTCAAGAAAAATGCTGGACAACACTATTGACAGACAAAGAAGACATGTCACAACGAGTTGTCAATAGAAGATACGTGTCGGGGAGAGTTGACAAGTGGTGGCGACCATGCGAGGATAAGTTAATTTTTTGAGCAAGAGTCATCAAAAAGCCGAAATGGATGTCAAAAGGAGAGCAAAAATAAGAGAGCTAACACCGATTATCTATGCGGCACTAGGTTGGGGCGGTTCTATAAATAGGGGCATACTTATACTTAAAAAGCGAGAAAAAAAGAAAGAAAGAAGATGAAAAAAAAAAAAAAAAAATCTTGCGATTCTCGGAAGGAAGGCGGTTTAGTATGCCCCCGGGCGTAGAAGAATCCGGCTCTCGATTCAAAGATCAATTAGCTGAATTGAGCATCTGTCGGGATCTGCAGCTTTTTACCTCACATTCGTTCTTGAGCAGTTGAAGCCCGCTCCCGGACTCAAGATGCTCGGAAGAGTCATGGTTGCCACTCCGCGTTACTTATCGCTTACGATGATAAGCCCATGAGTCCCCTATGAATCCCCAAAATCTCCTCTGAAGGGAGGGATGTCATAGAGTCCGCCCAAAATAAGATGCCGATCTTTGATGCTCGGCATCTAATGAGGGGACGAAATGGTGCGAAATGAAAGTTTTGTTTCAAGACCTATTTTGCGCGAAAGGAATCATGGCGCCACATGCTCATGCTCATGACGCCCGGCATAACCACAACTTGTCCGGGAGGGACAAAAGCTTATCTTCTTCTTTGCTTGAGCATGTTACAAAAGAAGAAAGGTAGTAGATACCGATGTGCCACATCCTTGTCAACATCAATTCCATGCGGACAAGGTGAGGCCGGTTAAGTGTCTACTCAAGACAGATTTAAATTCAAAACCACGGTCCGATAACAATAGTTGTGTAATAGATAGTCTTCTTCACTATGAACGATGTAATAGAATACAAAGTGTTGCAAAAAGAAAAAGAATGATATATGTACTTTTGTTCGCTAAAGATTTTTTCTAGTTCAGGCTATTTGAGGTCGCACCTAAGCCGGACGAATTTAACAAAGACGAACGAGCCAGTCTATGTTCACCGACGAACGAATTAGATTCGATTCCCCGCAAAAAAAAAAGCGAGTAATGGGTACGCTATGATCATGATAAGCCGACTAGTACTTACAGATACCAGAAGACGAAATGGTGACGAAATACGTGGTCGCAGCTTAAATAAGACGCCCCGAGTAATGGCGTGATCGCACCTAAATAAGACGATCGCGCAAGACTAAGAAAGGGGGTTCATAAAGTAACCCATCCGGTCGCACCTAAATAAGACGATCAACCGATTGCAACGTCAATAAGACAATCAAAACGAAAAAGAAGTCAGAGCGGCATAGGCAACCCAATGTTCAATTCATTCAGAAGAAAAGAGGCAAAAACTGGAAAGCAATAAAGCGAACGTAAAGCAGCAAAGAAAATATCGTGCAACACAAGTATCAACATTCATCCTCAACAAACAGGTTAGAGGAAATTCATTTGTTCAATTGACGAAATATTCGGACAAAAAGAAGAAGTATCAACAAGAAAACAATAAAAGATATATTGTTCAATTAAAAAGTGAAGAAGACAAAAAATTACACAAGTCTTGCAAAGAAAAAAGACATCAAGGCATAAAATCAAAATTAGGGGTAGATGGAAGAGAAATGTCGAACACATTATGTTCGGTCCCCTCAACAGCTTCAGGATGTCCGGGTATCAGATGCTCGCTGGGAGGCGCACTTTGCTCGGTTACAGGAGGTTCTTGCTCGTCTTGTACCTGATTGATCCCAGATTCAGTGTGAAGATTTTGATCGGCAACCTCAGTAGCAATAACGTCTGAGTTCTCTTCATCCGGAATTGATCGTCAATTTTGATCCCTTCAGGAAGAACGGAAAAGTCACACAGACCATTCAAATCTGACATTGGGAGGTTGCGATCTGGAGGGTTATCAACCAGGTACTGCTGAAAGTCGGATATGAGGGGGGCAATTTGCTCGCTGTTGAGTGTGTGGCGAACAGATCGAACAGCATCGGCAAAAGCGCAAATATACGAGAAATTAGACATGGAGTCAATGTATTCGTCGTCATGCAGCTTAGAGTTTTCAAGGCCTAAACGAGTGTTAGTCTCTTCAGCAACGATGAGCTGTTGGCCAAGTTCGTCCCTCTCACTTTCCATTTTTTCAACACCAGCCCGAAGTTTACGAAGCTCAGCATTCATTTCTTCTTGAGCCCTTCGTATATTGATCACCTCCTCCTGAGACTGATTCAGTGCCTCTCTTGTGTGACGAGCATCCTCTTGAGCTAGGCGAGCATCCTCTTGAAATTGGCGAGCATCCTCCTGAGCCTTCTTTGGCGCCCGAACTTGTCAAAAGCAGTTTGCTCTGAGCGATTTCATTCATCCTGGACCTGCTCATTTCGATCACTTTGTCTTCGAAGTTCCTAATCAAAGCCAAATAATTGGCTTGGATGTTAGCGGACTGAGCATAAGCTTTCTCAAGAGCGACCAAAGACTGACCCTGAAGCACCAGCCCCAAACGCATAGTTTCCAAGGGGGTGGGACCCGTCGTAGACTCCTCCAGATCAGTAGTCCACGCTCGAACAGGAGTCTGACAAGCTTTTTGAACATGCTCCGGCACGCCTGGAACTTTGCGAACACTCGGCGAGCAAAAGTAATTCTTTAGGTCGGGCATTATGGCATAAACCTGCTCAACCTACAGTATACACATATTTGACCAAGTGAGAATAGAGATATCGACCAGAAACCAAAGCAGGTACAGAGCGAGCAAAATGTACCTGCCCACGCGAGCCGGATCCCATCCCAGGAATGACTTATCTTCGGGAGATCGTAGCTCGGAGTCTATTGGAGTCCAAGATCGAGGTCCAGCTGGAGGAGGAGAAGATGTGCCAACTTCCATTTCGACAATCTGCGAAATGGGACCAACAACAGAAGCGGCCGCTCTGATCGCCTCGACGGTAGGGGTCCGAGTCGACCTGACGGCATCAGTGCTTGTTTGAGTTTGCTCGGTTGGCCCCTGTTCGATCAGCCCTTGTTCGCTCGGGCCCTGTTCGCTTGGCCCCTGTTCGCCGATCTCCACCCTTGGTCTTTTCGGTGGTGGAGTTTGTTCGCCAGCCCCATGCTCAGCCGAACGGGAGCCCCTCTGTGCTCGACTTGATTCTCCAGGACTGGATGAGGGTCGTTTGGCCTGCTTTCGCCTCCCTCTACACTGCATTCACTTTGAGCTTCTCGCTCAGCTTGAATCGAAACAAGTTCTGTGGACTTTTTTCTTGAGCCATCTCAGTGTGTTCGGACGTACTCACAAATGATGGTCACAGCTGGAAAAGCTATAGATAAAGCGAAATCAGAATCAACGAGTGACAAAAACAAAAAAGACACAAGACTTGTACAAAAACAAAAGATAATCCTTCTGGAAGGATCAACAAACAACAAGATGGTGAGGAGGCACGAACAAACCTCCTTTTCTTTCTCTGTTTCAGCCGTTGTTCAAAGTTATCATGGATCTTTCTCGAGCGGGGTTCTAGATCGATCCGCCAAATTTCTTTGAAATAGCCGTCGTTTGTCTCCTTATCCGTCAATGGTGGAATCCACTGAAATAAAAAGTGAGTTAAAATCGTTCAAATTGAAGAATGAAAGTTACGAAATCACTTACTTGGTACACTCCGAAGTCGGTGGGGATATCAAACGAGCATTTGGCTCCGCTTCGAGGCCGGGCTTTTCCAATCGCCCCTACGAACCAAAATTTCTCTTTCCAATCACTAATTTTGTTCGGCACATCCTCGATAATTTTGCACTTGGCGTTAGCTTGCATAAACAACCACCCATGTTCGCCCCTCGGGACGAGTCAAGTGCACTAACCGAGCAAGTTCAATTTGCCGAAGGATAATACCTTGGTTTCATTTTTGCGAACAACGTCAAAAAACTCATGACCATATGCCATCCATTCGGTTTGAGTTGTGTAATGGAGATATTCCATTCCACGAGCAAAACGGGTAATTGCTTGGATGGAGAGGAAATCGAAGTCCAGCCTCCATGGTGTCCAAATTCACGGCAACACAACCCTCAGGGGGTTGGTCGGCTCGCTCATCAGGACCGGGTGCCCAGAAAAAGACATCCTTAGGGGTTTCATAAATTCTATGCAAATGAAATGAGCATATCTACATCAATTATGCTCGCCATTTTGCTCATTTGGGTACTCGTTCTCTACACTAATCCTATGAGGTTGTTAAGGCAAGCCAAAATTATAACGAGCATTATACTATATATGTTGGATTTGTGAGGAACACCAACAGTATACCAAGTTAGGAGTTTTGCCCACCATCTACACCTATGTTCGATTCGACTAAATTTGCGTTGCTAAAAATTTCCCCCCCTCAATGATATTATTTCTATCTACATCAACATTATTAATAGCCATAGACCTAATTTGAATTTGGGGCGAAGAATTATAATCGAGAATCGTCAAGCGAATCATTACGGGACAAACCCCCCTATCCGACTCGTTTGGGCTTTATCGGTCGGAAGAAAGAAACGGTAAAAGGTTGCGAAATTGCCAATGGAATCCTTTAATTGAGGCATTTGCCTCCGATGTACTTACATTATAACGGGGGATTCTACTAATGGGGGAAGGCGAAGGGGAACTATAATGGTCGGATTGAACAGAGGAATTCGAGCAAGAGGCCATGATTATAAAGTAGAAGAAGAATCGGCAAGAAGATTACGAATGATTTTCTTCGCCGGAACAATGAATCCTTCGCCGGAAACTTTCGAATGCGGAAGACGATAGAAGAGTAGAGGAAAAAGGAAAAATTTTTAAAGTGGAGAAATATGATTTAAATAGACACCGGGTACTAATTCGAAGTTTCAGCGCGGAATTCGAAGCGATGCCAAACATGGCCCAATCAGTTTTTTAACAGTAAATGCCCAATGTAGAATACAAAGCGACCCGGGGGGTATTGTTGTGTTCGATATAATAAATCAGAATTAATCGAACATCAAAGAGTGACACGTGTAATGTTTGAATATAAAAATCATGCCCGGTGGATGAGTTACTTTTTGTTCGCCAACTGATCAGAATTGCTCGGCCAGCCTACCGAACAAACATAACCAGGTCAGTATGTTCGAACTCAAATCTCCTGAAGAACTGTCTTAAAAGCGACGAACAGAAAGTCCAACCGAACAAAAGATTAATTCTGACGATTGACGACGTTTGCTCAAAGATCAATCTAGAAGATGAAGTCAGAAACGTGGCAACACCACCGGAGTTCTTGCATGATCCAAAGAATCCAGCACATGCTTTACCAATCCAGCTCATGCTTGACGAAGTACGATAAATGGAAGAAAAAAGAAGAAGAAAGAGGTTGGTTCACAAAATAATCCCAGAAAGATAGCCTACAAAAAATCCGCGAGAGGTGAGGAAATGAAAAAATTAGAGTGTTCATCCACATATATGAAAAACCCTAGAACTCATTCGATAACTCAGACGATTCATCTTAAATAAGATATATCAAGAACTGTGCGTGTAAAGCTCATAATACTACATCCTCGGCTTGGTATGCCCCCGGAGTAGTCATATATTATTGAACCGGGTCAACAAATTCATCTTATTTACTGTTTATTTTACACGTATATGTTTTGTTTGTGAGTTGTAATTAAATTAGCCACATAATATTCATCAACCGAAACGACTCGCGACACTAAGATTTAATACGAAGAATCGTGTGCAAGTACGCTTGCTTGATTTGCCCCCTTGGGAGGTTCATAAGCTTTATCATACTAAATCTTGCAAGTGGAATTTGTTTCCGGTATGGATAATAATGTTGAACCGTTCCTTGACCAAGGACAAAAGATATTAATTAACGGAAAGCTATTTCAGTGGCTTGAATTAATTAATGGGCTAGATAATCTTAAACACGGGAAATAATGACCGGGAGCCATATTGACTGTAATATGGGTTAAGATGGATAGTGCAATATTAATTATGTAGTGGGATTAATTAATATTTATGGGCTTGAATTATATTGTGGCTCAATATTAGATATTCAAGATCCATTAGAAGGTCCAATCTTAATTCTCCTAAAGGCCCCCGAGTAGCCCAACAAATAGTCCAATAACCTAAAAGGTGATTAAAATAAAATAAATATTGTTGCTTATATTTCCTCTTAATTTTTTAAAAAATTATGGATAAAAGAGAGGAGAAAGATTTTCTTTGAATTTTGTTATGGAATGAAGATATGTATTCTTGGAATACAAGATTATCTCATTAAATTCAAGAAATCTCCCACTTGGTTATTCATTGAGAATTTTCGAAAATTTTGAAATATTATGGGTAGGAAAGATTTTCTTGATTTTCTTGAAAAGATATTATGGAAGATATGTATTTCTTGAAATACAAGAATATCTCATAAATTCAAGAAGATCCAAATCTTGGTTTCTTGTGCTAATATTTTCGAAAATTACCCTTAATAGAGGAGGTGGGATTTTTGTGGAATATTTTAATTATGGGAAAAAGAATATATGGGATATATTCAAGATTTCTTGGTGACCAAGAAAAGTCTTTTCCCACATTGAAAATTCATCAAAATTTCGTGCCCCCCCTCTCCTATAAATAGGGGATGATTAGTTCATTCCCAAGTACAATTCCATGTGCTGGAAATATTAGCAAATCCACATACGTGGTGCAACAAAGTTTATTTTTCCTTTTGTTAATTGTTCGCGAGTATCCTTCCACCGGATTGTCGAGCAAGGGCTAAGGGAATACTTGGGAAGTCCTTTTGGTTAGTCCGTCCGACCAAAGCCACTGCCATCCCGAGAGGTACGTTCACGTAAACCCGTAGATTCCGCATGCGTAGGTTTTACGTGGCTTTTTATATGCATGATATGTTGTTGCAATTATTATTTGAATTAATATATGATTAATTCATGCTAGTAATAATTAATGAATTAAATTTGTATTTAAATATTCACCCCGAATAGATTTGTGCGAATCATTCCCCAACACCTTAATGTCCAAAAATGTCTAACATTCTGTTTGTTTGTACTAGGAATGAACATAACACTATTTCATAAAAAATAGCTTGTTCAGTATCCTTTTAATCAGTACACAAACAGTCTTCAGGATCTTTGGGTCTTCAGGATATTTTCAATCCTCAGGATACTTCTGCGTCTTCAGATTCTTCAGTGACTTCTGATTTTTTCAGAGTATACTAATCTGGTTCATCTGATCAGTTCTTCTGATATGTATTTCTGATCAGGTCTTCTGGGTCTTCAGTTATACTAAAAACCTGATCTATATCTGCTGACTATACATGGTGCAGATAATCCTGATCCCTAGCATCTATTAGAAACCTGATCCTGATTCTATTCTATCAAGATGTCCTGATACATGTCATACTCAGGGGTTTTGAGATCTAATCAAAATCTTTTATTAAATTCATCTCCCAACAATTTACCCCTTTTTGATGATGCCAAAACCATCTTGTTACAAATATGCGAACACAATAGAAATAAACCTATCACCTAATCAGGTTTCAATTCCTATACAAGATAAGATATTAAAGGCAACCATTAATCATGAATCAGTAAGATAATGAGATATTATCTTTTCACAACAAAAACATCAGTAGAGTTTTCATTAATCAGAAAGTGTAAGTCAGGGATACAAAAGTTGATCATACTCTACTGGAAACAAAACAAACAAACAAAAGATACATCATTCTTCATCAGATTCAATCTCATCAGTAGGAGGGTCGAGTTTGAACATTCCATAGTATCTTTTCTTCAGCTCTTCTCTCTCCTGAATGGTCCTTGCATCATTTCCTGTCAGCTCCAAATAGTTGGCTTGATCCACAAAATCTGCATGGATGAAGTCGAAGTTGATCATCCCATTCTTGAACTTGGGTGGAGGGTACTTCATCTGTCCTGGAGCTTTTAACTGATATCCCATTAGTGTCAAAAAAGATTGAACCATTTAAACCACATATCGCTGAAATTCCTCGAAAGATATCTGAATAAATGCATCATCTCTGTCGAAATAGGAGATTGAGGCCAAACTTGTAGCACATCATAGTTGAACACAAATTCTCTCTTGGCAAGTTCCCATCTATCATTCATCTCAATAGGCATCCATGTTGGGGATTATACTGAAAAGTATGCTTTTTACTTTGTATAATCGAAACTGAATTTCCAGACTTATTTACTGAAATAAATTGTTTATCACTGATGCTTTAAATATGATTGAATGTTATATATATTTCTTTGCATAATCTGTTCAATAATTAAATCGTGTTACAATTGTAGTTAATTTAGTGATACCCGATCACGGAAGATTAAATTAACGATCCCTTGTAACTATAAATGCACGCCATTCACGACCTAGATGGAAATGAACAACCATCACGAAAGGTTGAGGTGTAAGGCTCGATTGGTTTGTCTTGACCAAGAGATTACACTAGTGCATGATCTGTTGAATAGGACCTCTGGGAGGATAAATTCTTGAGAATCGAAACAAGGAAGAATTAGACCTCGAAGGATCGTTGTTTCTTAACCTTCGTCCCCTTAAATAGGATCACGTGGGATCGGTAACTATTGCTTTGACTTATCATGGGTAGCGAATCGGAGAGATTCAATACGTACTTTATCTTGGGCAATATTATTGGTCACATGTGATTGCTAAGATTTAATCTGAAGAATCGTGTGCAATCACGCTTTCTTGATTTGCCCCTTGGGAGGTTCATAAGCTTTATCATACTAAATCTTGCAAGTGGAATTTGTTTCCTGTATGGATAATAATGTTGAACCGGATTCCTCGACCAAGGACAAAAGATATTAATTAATGAAAAGCTATTTCAAAGGCTTGAATTAATTAATGGGCTAGATAATCTTAAACACGGGAAATAATGACCGGGGAGCCATATTGATTTAATATGGGTTAAGATGGATAGTCTGATATTAATTATGTAGTGGGATTAATTAATATTTATGGGCTTGAATTATATTGTGGCTCAATATTAGATATTCAAGATCCATTAGAAGGTCCAATCTTAATTCTCCTAAAGGCCCCCTGAGTAGCCCAACAAATAGTCCAATAACTGAAAAGGTGATTAAAATAAAATAAATATTGTTGCTTATATTTCCTCTTAATTTTCGAAAATTATGGATAAAAGAGGGAGAAAGATTTTCTTTGAATTTTGTTATGGAATGAAGATATGTATTCTTGGAATACAAGATTATCTCATTAAATTCAAGAAATCTCCCACTTGGTTATTCATGGTGAGATTTTCGAAATTTTTGAATATTATGGGCAAGAAAGATTTTCTTGAAAAGATATTATGGAAGATATGTATTTCTTGAAATACAAGAATATCTCATAAATTCAAGAAGATCCAAATCTTGGATTCTTGCTTAAGTAATTTTCGAAAATTATACCATAAAATAGAGGATGTGGATTTTTGTGGAATATTTTAATTATGGGAAAAAGAATATATGGGATATATTCAAGATTTCTTGGTGACCAAGAAAAGTCTTTTCCCACATTGAAAAACCACCAAAATTTCGTGCCCCTCCTCTCCTATAAATAGGGGATGATTAGTTCATTCCCAAGTACAATTTCATGTGCTGGAAATATTAGCAAATCCACATAAGTGGTGCAACAAAGTTTATTTTTTCCTTTTGTTAATTGTTCGCGAGTATCCTTCCACCGGATTGTCGAGCAAGGGCTAAGGGAATACTTGGGAAGTCCTTTTGGTTAGTCCGTCCGACCGAAGTCACTGCCATCCCGAGAGGTACGTTCACGTAAACCCGTAGATTCCGCATGCGTAGGTTTTACGTGGCTTTTTATATGCATGATATGTTGTTGCAATTATTATTTGAATTAATATAGGATTAATTCATGCTAGTAATAATTAATGAATTAAATTTGTATTTAAATATTCACCCCGAATAGATTTGTGCGAATCATTCCCCAACACCTTAATGTCCAAAAATGTCTAACATTCTGTTTGTTTGTACTAGGAATGAACATAACACTATTTCATAAAAAAATAGCTTGTTCAGTATCCTTTTAATCAGTACACAAACAGTCTTCAGGATCTTTGGGTCTTCAGGATATTTTCAATCCTCAGGATACTTCTGCGTCTTCAGATTCTTCAGTGACTTCTGATTTTTTCAGAGTATACTAATCTGGTTCATCTGATCAGTTCTTCTGATATGTATTTCTGATCAGGTCTTCTGGGTCTTCAGTTATACTAAAAACCTGATCTATATCTGCTGACTATACATGGTGCAGATAATCCTGATCCCTAGCATCTATTAGAAACCTGATCCTGATTCTATTCTATCAAGATGTCCTGATACATGTCATACTCAGGGGTTTTGAGATCTAATCAAAATCTTTTATTAAATTCATCTCCCAACAATTTACCCCTTTTTGATGATGCCAAAACCATCTTGTTACAAATATGCGAACACAATAGAAATAAACCTATCACCTAATCAGGTTTCAATTCCTATACAAGATAAGATATTAAAGGCAACCATTAATCATGAATCAGTAAGATAATGAGATATTATCTTTTCACAACAAAAACATCAGTAGAGTTTTCATTAATCAGAAAGTGTAAGTACAGGATACAAAGTTGATCATACTCTACTGGAAACAAAACAAACAAACAAAAGATACATCATTCTTCATCAGATTCAATCTCATCAGTAGGAGGGTCGAGTTTGAACATTCCATAGTATCTTTTCTTCAGCTCTTCTCTCTCCTGAATGGTCCTTGCATCATTTCCTGTCAGCTCCAAATAGTTGGCTTGATCCACAAAATCTGCATGGATGAAGTCGAAGTTGATCATCCCATTCTTGAACTTGGGTGGAGGGTACTTCATCTGTCCTGGAGCTTTTAACTGATATCCCAGTGTGTCAAACAGATTGAACCATTTCTGACACATATCAGTGAAATTCCTCAGAAGATATGCAATAAATGCATCATCTCTGTCAGCAATAGGACGAGGCCAAACTTGTAGCACATCATAGTTGAACACAAATTCTCTCTTGGCAAGTTCCCATCTATCATTCATCTCAATAGGCATCCATGTTGGGGATTATACTGAAAAGTATGCTTTTTACTTTGTATAATCGAAATCCTAATTTCGGACTTATTTATTTGAAATAAATTGTTTATCAATGATGCTTTAAATATGATTGAATGTTATATATATTTCTTGCATAACTGTTCAATAATTAAATGCGTGTTACATCAGTAGTTAATTTAGTGATACCCGATCACGAAAGATTAAATTAACATTCCCTTGTAACTATAAGTATGCCATTCACGACCTAGATGGAAATGAACAACCATCACGAAAGGTTGAGGTGTAAGGCTCAGATTGGTTTGTCTTGACCAAGAGATTACACTAGTGCATGACCGATCTTATTTGAATAGGACCTCTGAGGAGGATAAATTCTTGAATCGAACAAGGAAGAATTAGACCTCGATGGATCGTTGTTTCTTAACCTTCGTCCCTTAAATAGGATCACGTGGGATCGGTAACTATTGCTTTGACTTATCATGGGTAGCGAATCAGAGAGAGATTCAATACGTACTTTATCTTGGGCAATATTATTGGTCACATGTGATTGCTAAGATTTAATACGAAGAATCGTAATGCAAAATACGCTTGCTTGATTTGCCCCTTAGGAGGTTCATAAGCTTTATCATACTAAATCTTGCAAGTGGAATTTGTTTCCGGTATGGATAATAATGTTGAACCGTTCCTCGACCAAGGACAAAAGATATTAATTAATGAAAAGCTATTTCAGTTGCTTGAATTAATTAATGGGCTAGATAATCTTAAACACGGGGAAATAATGACCGAGCCATATTGACTGTAATATGGGTTAAGATGGATAGTGCAATATTAATTATGTAGTGGGATTAATTAATATTTATGGGCTTGAATTATATTGTGGCTCAATATTAGATATTCAAGATCCATTAGAAGGTCCAATCTTAATTCTCCTAAAGGCCCCCTGAGTAGCCCAACATATAGTCCAATAACTGAAAAGGTGATTAAAATAAAATAAATATTGTTGCTTATATTTCCCCATTATTTTCGAAAATTATGAATAAAAGAGGGAGAAAGATTTTCTTTGAATTTTGTTATGGAATGAAGATATGTATTCTTGGAATACAAGATTATCTCATTAAATTCAAGAAATCTCCCACTTGGTTATTCATGGTGAGATTTTCGAAATTTTTGAATATTATGGGCAAGAAAGATTTTCTTGAAAAGATATTATGGAAGATATGTATTTCTTGAAATACAAGAATATCTCATAAATTCAAGAAGATCCAAATCTTGGATTCTTGCTTAAGTAATTTTCGAAAATTATACCATAAAATAGAGGATGTGGATTTTTGTGGAATATTTTAATTATGGGAAAAAGAATATATGGGATATATTCAAGATTTCTTGGTGACCAAGAAAAGTCTTTTCCCACATTGAAAAACCACCAAAATTTCGTGCCCCTCCTCTCCTATAAATAGGGGATGATTAGTTCATTCCCAAGTACAATTTCATGTGCTGGAAATATTAGCAAATCCACATAAGTGGTGCAACAAAGTTTATTTTTTCCTTTTGTTAATTGTTCAAAGTATCCTTCCACGGGATTGTCGAGCAAGGGCTAAGGGAATACTTGGGAAGTCCTTTTGGTTAGTCCGTCCGACCAAAGTCACCGCCATCCCGTCAGGAGAATGCGTTCACGTAAACCCGTAGATTCCGCATCGTGGGTTTTACGTGGCTTTTTATATGCATGATATGTTGTTGCAATTATTATTTGAATTAATATAGGATTAATTCATGCTAGTAATAATTAATGAATTAAATTTGTATTTAAATATTCACCCCGAATAGATCTGTGCGAATCATTCCCCAACAATCCATTTATCAGTATGGGGCCATTGCCTCTTCCTTTGTTTTGTGCCTCTCCTCCTTAGGACAAATCTCTGGAATCCTCCTCTGATCCTCTTCGCATCTTCTCGGCTTTTACGGTCATCTCCGATCCCTACCACGAAACCGCAAACTTTCCTCTTCTTCTCGGCTTCAATCATCTTTCTGAGTTGTGCGATCTAATTCGGTCTCTTGGAGGCCACATCATATTCACCAAATCCCTCCTTGAAGAGTTCATCTGTTTCAGATTCTTCACTTCTATGTGCCTCAACCTCAGAGAACTCTCCTGACAGTCTCCTTCTGATTGGCTTATCAATAGCAAGTACCATCTGGGATTTTTCAGGAATAGGGTTCAGGACACCATGAGCCTCTCCCATCTTACTTGACTCATGAGCCCTTTGTCTTTTTTTCGCGTTCTGAATAACCCAATGAGCCACCTCATGATGTATAGAAATTTCAGCCTGTTTCCTCTTCCCTTTGGATATGATGACTTCTTCTCTTGTCAGTAATCTCCCTTCAATTGCTGGCAACTGTGTGAGCATATCATAACTTTCCCCCTTTTTGGCATCATAGTTGGCGATATCTCGAAAGTGTCCTCAATCCATGTGTAGTCGCTCACGTCCAACCTGATTTGTTCTCGCAGCAATATGTAAATTCTCATCCTTTTTTAGTCTCTGCGGTACATTCAGCTCCTGTTGTTGTATCCTCGGCAAGACCACCATACATAAATCGTGCATCTTGGTCATGAAATGTGATGAACTCATTTCCTCAACAAAAGATTGATTACGATTAATTCCTCGGTTCTTGCTTTCATTAAATCCTCCAACATCTTAGTTCTGAGCACAAATTTCTTTTCCATCTCCTCCAACACACCCTTAGATACATTTTCTATGCTAGCATTCATCGCATTAAGCTTATTATCAATGGACGTAGATAATGAAGTTACCTGATCAACATTCACCATGGATGTGTTAAGCATTTTAACCATCTTGCCTTGAGAAGTTTGTGCTTCAGCAATCTTTGACACTTCGTCCACCAGAGGCTCGAGCTTAGCAATCCGATCAACAATAGGCTCTAGCTTGATTAACTTCTCTAGGACCAATGTCAGATCAACAGTTGTTGGAATGAGAATTTCAGCATCTGTTTGTACCCCTGAATCAGTCATTTCAACAATCTCCACAGCTGGCTCCAATGGGTACTGGATAGTCTGACCGAAAGTGACAATCTGCAAGGGTGGAACATCCTGAGTTTGTTCCCCCTAAAGTGTAGCTTCGACACTTGATTCAGCTGGTTGCTTCTTCTTTTCAGGAACATCTTTTTTTTGATTTTGTCCTCGATCCTCGATCTTTATCTGATCATCTTTATCGACTTGCTCCACCTCCTTTTTATGATCGAAATTTTTGGCTTTCTCTCGGCTATCTTCTTCAGCACGAGTTGATCAAAATCTGCTGGCTTTATCCTGAGCCTTTTCTTCCCCAGCCCTGAGAAGGCATCCTACTCTGCCACCTCCTCAGCCCAAAATTATTCTCCCCCGAATTTGCCAATCCTGAGCATCATTGCAAATGATTGATTGACAATCAGCATAGCGGTCTTTAGTCTGAAGAACATATCCTGAAGGTCAGGGTATTTCTCCAACACTGGATATTTATCCATCACAAATCTTTCCGCTTTTAGTCTCCACTCTTTTTCTTCAGCCTCACCTTTCCTGAGTTCAGGACCAGGTGCCTTCTCTTCAGAGCTAGAATGAGCCTCTAAAGGAATGAAAATATATGGCTCTGAGGGTTGTATGGGTGGGATTGTAGTTTGGCTTTCTTCAACAGGTTTTGGAGAACCTGTGAAGATCTCTTGGGTTATACGATCATCGCCAATACTGGTACCTAGTACCTCAGTAAAGACGTCCTCTTCACCACCTTCAGTACTCTCCTGAACATTTTCTGCCGCAGTTGCCTGAGAAACAACTTTGGCAAGGGTATCAAGAGGGGATTTTACTCCTGAATCTTGTTCCCTGATGGTTCTGAGCTTCTTTTTCTTCCTTTTCTTTTTCTCTTCCTGAGCCTTCTTCGCTTCACCAGTCTCTATTTTTATCCGAAGAAGATCAAGTGACTTCTTCCTCCTTTCTTCAGTTCCTGATGCCTCAGTTGGTTTTACTAATGTTGTCCTGTCAGGTTTTTGGACAACATTAGCAATAACCATGTCATCCTGATCTGAGCTCGAATCATCATGTTCTTCAGGTTCCTCCTGAATCATCGAGCCTTGACTTCCTGAAAGAACTGACCTTTTCCTTTGAGGTTTGCTTTTCCTGAACATAACTCTATTCCAGGAAAACTCAACTCCAGTTATCAAGAACATGTTATCTCTGGGCAAGGTTTCTATCAAGAAACTTATCTTCGTCCCGAATAGGACTTTCCCACTCTTGGTGAATGCACCCTTTTCAAACTTTAACTTCTGATTCTGGTGAAGAATGCAATCCACCAAGAACTTCAACCAATTGAAGTCCATAGAGGCTGAATCCTCTATTGCAGCCATGAGCCTCAACTTGTTCCGGCTCACCTACTCTAGACTCCCAGAAGTGCTCATCAAACACTTCGCTACAATGTCAATCAACACCCGATACTTCGGTTTCAAACACCGCTTGTGCAGAGCTCCCTTCAACTCCACTTTTGATTCTACAAATCGGTCAAGAATTTCCTGCTCTCTTCTGGACATGTATTGAGCTAAATCTTCTCCTCGGCTATTATGCTCGAAAATAACATTGATATCATCAAGAGATAATTTCACCTCTTTGGTGCAAATTGCCTCTGCCTTGGATTTCACATACGATCCAAAACTTAATTGCGACACGAGTGAACCTCTTTCACCTTCTCCCTGATTCACAACAAATTGTAATACTTCTAATGAAAGTTCATTTTCTGGCATATTGCTTACCAGATGAGATAACTTAGCCATTCGCAGCATATTGAGTGCCTCTTCCTCAATCTGCGTAGCTTTGTTTTCGATCATCGCCACCACATGCTCGAAGTACGGCTTTTCCGTCTCCGCAAGATTCTTGATCATGGCATAGCTTGAAAATTCCATTTTCAAGATAATTTCTGGGTAGAGTTTTTGAGAGTTTTGAATCTTGAGGATTTGAAGATTTGAAGGTTTAAGGGTTTTGGGAATTTTGATCGTTTAAATGTGAGAAATAAACGATTGAAGTCTCAAGTCTTGGCTTATATATGATCTGTGAAATAAAGATCAACGGTTGTGATTAAATCTCGAAAATATGATGAATGGTTGAGATTTAACCGGATTTTGAGGAAAATTTTGAGAGTATGGCTATATTTGGCTAAATTTCTGGACAATAGGCAAGTAGCAGTTTATAGGTTGACAAATGGACAATTCTCGAAATCGAGGCGACTGTTCGTCTTTTCAAGTCAAAACATTCCCGCTTTAAAAGTTCAGGTCTTTGGTCATTCATTCCAAATGATTATTGAGTAATCCTTTGCATAATAAATGCTACTGAATTTAATGCATGTATCAATATAACTTCAGGATTATTTGAATACATAAACCTTACTGAATATTGATCCTGACAAAATTTCGTCCTGAGTCTCAGTTTCCATCCTGAGAAAATTTTGTCCTGAGTTATTTCCCTGAATAACTACATGCACCTGAAGGACTTCTCCCTTCAGTGAAATTCATTCACCTGGATCCAACATCTCTAATTCTACTGATAGTTCCTGAAATCTTGATTCAGCCAAAGGTTTAGTCAAGATATCAGCCCTTTGTTTATCAGTATGAATTTTCTCCATTCTGATATCCTTCTTCTCAACATGATCTCTAATGAAGTGATGTTTGATATCAACATGCTTACATCTGGTGTGCAATACTGGATTTTGTGTAATAACAATTGCACTATTATTATCACAAAATATAGGTACTTCATTGGCTATAATCTTATAATCCCTCAATTGTTGTCTCGAGCGAAAGAATCTGTGCACAACAACTTCCTGCGACCATGTATTAAAATAAAATTCATGTATTGGTTGCTCTCTTTGAGGTGTCTGTTTCTTTTGAAAACCATGATATCGGTTTACTTCCAAGAAATTGACAAGTTCTGTGGTAGACTTCATGTCAATTCTACATCATCTATAATCGACATCTGAATAATCGGTTAATTCAGGTTATCATCACCGGATACCATAATCCTCTATTCACGCCTCTTGTGCCTTTAAGATATTTGAGAATCTTCTTGGCGACCTCCATGTAGTAGCCTTAGGATTAGCTTGGTATCTTGCACATATCCCAACAAAAATGTTATATCGGGTCTACTTGCGGTTGAGATATAGCAATGATCCAATGATCCTCTATAATCGGTGTGATTTCTTGATTTGCCTTGAGATCGGGATCCATCTTGTAGTTAGTATTCATGGGAATTCTAATCAATTCGATTGCAATCTTGTTGACACCATACTTTGCAATCAAATCTACGGTGTATTTTGCTTGGTTGATGAAAATTTCTTCCTTAGTTTGTTTCACGAAGTCGAAAAAGAAATTCATCTCCCCATCATAGACATCTCAAACTTTCCTTTCATCAGGGTATAAAACTTCTCACACAACTGATGATTTGGAGATCCAAATATGATGTCATCCACATAAATCTGAACAAGTAAAATATCCTTCCCATCTTCTATCCTGAACAAGGTCCTATCAACAGTTCCTTTGATAAAACCATGGTCAGTAAGAAACTGAGAAAGGGTATCATACCATGCTCTGGGTGCTTGCTTAAGACCATACAAGGCTTTCCTGAGCCTGTAAACTTGGTCATTCTATCTGAAACCAGGAGGTTGTTCCACATAAACCTCTTCCTTAAGCACACCATTCAGAAATGCACTTTTCACATCCATCTGATAGACTGTGAATTTCATGTGGGCAACATATGCAAGAAACAATCTGATGGCTTCAAGTCTTGCAACAGGTGCAAAGGTTTCATCATAATCCAAGCCTTCTACTTGGGAATAACCTTGTGCAACTAGCCTTGCCTTGTTTCTCACAATGTTGTTGTTTTCATCTCTCTTATTCTTGAACACCCACTTAGTACCAATCACATTGTGTCTCTGGGGTTTGTCCACTAGCTCCCAAATTTCATTTCTTGTGAACTGATTCATCTATTCTTGCATATCAACAATCCAGTTTGAATCTTGAAGAGCTTCTTCATTCTCAGTTGGTTCCTTTTCAGATAGGAAGCAGCAGAACAAAGCACTTTCTCTATGGAACCTTCTGATAGATCACTCACAATTTGACTTTTAGGATGACTATCCAACCATTTTCTCCTGGAGGTTCCCCCTTCAGTAGTATCCTCAACATTAGAAATGTTAGGTTCAGACAGTTCATCAAATTCAGGAAACACCAGAAAATGAGAAAGAGAATCATCTTCCTCAGGGGAAATTCTATTCAGAACATTGTCAGAGACATTTGTTCCCCCTTGGTTGATAGATTCAGAGTTTGCCTCAGCTGTGACCACATCTTCATCGGCATTACATACCTGAGTCTGAACTGGTGTATGTTCAGATTGGTCAGCTTCAGTGTGTTGGCTTTCCTTCAGTGGAGAATCTCCATCCTGAGTCTCACCTTCTTGAGTTTTTCCATCCTGAACTTCTTTGTCTGAGTCTGATTCACTCCATTCATAGAAAGTGACTGACTTCTTCTTTTCAGGTTCAGAGGATGTTTTATCATTCTTTTTCAGGCTAAGTCTGGTGATTCTCTTGGTCAGTTCTCCTGAGTCTTGTTCCTGTTTCTTCTTAACACAAGTAGACTCATTATAAACAACATGAGGTGTTTCTTCCACAATAAGAGTCCTACAGTTGTAAACTCTGAAGGCTTTACTGACTTCAGAATATCCTAAGAATATTCCTTCATCAGCTTTGCTATCAAAGGTTTTCAACTGATCTTTACCATTATTGTGTATGAAACACTTGCAACCAAACACTTGAAAGAAAGAAACAAGAGTCTTCCTTTCATTCCACAACTCATATGGAGTTTTTCCTTGATTCTTGGTCAGCATGGATCTGTTATGAGAGTAGCATACAGTGTTGATAGCTTCAGCCCAAAATCTCTTAGGAATATTAGCTTCAACAATCATGGTTCTTGCAGCTTCTTTCAGAGTCCTGTTTCTTCTTTCAGCAACACCATTCTGTTGTGGGGTCCTTGCAGCTGATGTTTCATGAGCTATTCCATTTGCTGCACAATAAACAGATATAATATGATTGATAAATTAAGTTCCTTTATCTGATCTGATTTTGACCACACTCAGATTCTTTTCAGTACTGAGTCTTTTAAGTAGTTCAGGCAGTTTTGTCTGAGTCTCCTTCTTACTGAGTAAGAATATGTGTTGGGGAATAAGTTGCACAGATCTATTCGGGGTGAATATTTAAATACAAATTTAATTCTTATAATTATTACTAGTATGAATTAATCCTATATTAATTCAAATAATAATCCAACAACATATCATGCATATAATAATTCACGTAAAACCTACGCATGCGGAATTCTACGAGTTTACGTGAATGTACCTCTTGGGATGGCAGTGATCTGGCAGATTAGACTAACCAAAAGAACTTCCCAAGTATTCTCTTAGCCATCGTTCGACTATCTGGTGGAAGGACTCTTGTGAACGATTTAAGAAAAGGAAAATAAATTATGTTGCACCACCTTTGTGGATTTACTAATTTTTCCAGCACATGGAATTGTACTTGGGAATGAAAGAATCATCCCCTATTTATAGAGTCCAAAGGGTCGAAATTTTGTGCCCAAAAATAATGTGGAAAAATCTTTTCTTGATCTCCAAGAAATCTTGAATATATCTCCTATATTCTTTTTCCCATAATTATAATATTCCACAAAATCCCACCTACTCTATCTTTATGGTAATTTTCGAAAATATAAGGGATCAAGAATCCAAGATTTGGATCTTCTTGAATTTATGAGATATTCTTGTATTTCAAGAAATACATATCTTCCATAATATCTTTTCAAGAAAATCAAGAAAATCTTTCTTGCCCTTTATTTTCAAATATTTTGAAATTCCTATTATAGATAACCAAGTGGGAGATTTCTTGAATTTAATGAGATAATCTTGTATTCCAAGAATACATATCTTCATTCCATAACAAAATTCAAAGAAAATCTTTCTCCCAACTTATCCATAATTTTCGAAAATTTACTTGGAAAAATAAGCAACAATATTTATTTTATTTTAATCACTTTTTTCAGTTATTGGACTATATGTTGGGCTACTCAGGGGGCCTTTAGGAGAATTAAGATTGGACCTTCTAATGGACCTTGAATATCTAATATTGAGCCACAATACTATTAAAGCCCATAAATATTAATTAATCTCACTACATAATTAATATTGCACTATCCATCTTAACCCATATTACAGTCAATATGGCTCCCGGTTATTATTTCCCGTGTTTAAGATTATCTAGCCCATTAATTAATTCAAGCCACTGAAATAGCTTTCCATTAATTAATATCTTTTGTCTTTGGTCAAGGAACGGTTCAACATTATTATCCATACAGGAAACTAATTCCACTTGCAAGATTTGGTATGATAAAGCTTATGAACCTCCCAAGGGGCAAATCAAACAAAGCGTGCTTACTTACGATTCTTCAGTATTAAATCTTAGCAATCACATGTGACTAATAATATTGCCCAAGATAAAAAGTATTGAATCTCGTTGATTCGCTACCCATGATAAGTCAAAGCAATAGTTACCAATCCCACGCAATCCTATTTAAGGGACGAAGGTTAAGAAATAACGAACCACTGAGGTCTAATTCTTCCTTGTTCGATTAAAGAGAATTTATCCTCCAAGTGGGTCCTATTCAGTTGCATCTGTCATGCACTAGTGTAATCTCTTGGTCAAGACAAGCCAATCTGAGCCTTACACTTCAACCTTTCACGATGGGTTGTTCATTTCCATCTAGGTCATGAATGGCGTACTTTTAATTACAAGGGACTGTTAATTTAATCTTCTGTGATCTGGTATCACTAAATTAACTACAATGTAACATGTACGACTTATTGAACAGTTATGCAGTAAATATATGTAACATTCGATAATATTTAAAGCATCAGTGATAAACAATTTATTTCAGTAAATAAGTCCGAAATTCAGTTTTGATTATACAAAGTAAAAAACATACTTTCCAGTATAATCCCAACAATCTCCCACTTATACTCAAAGTTTGCTTTTAAGTATACTACAACATATCTCGTGTAGTCTGTGACATCTAATGTCACCTACACGAACCTAATAATTTCTCCCACTTATACTCAAAGCAGATTGACAACGGTCTTGACACCAATTCCTTCCACACGTCTCTCAAATGTATTCAGAGGCAGACTCTTTGTGAATGGATCTGCTAGGTTATCTTTTCGGCGATCTATGCCAATTTATATCTCTCTCTCTTAACGATTTCTAGTATAAGATGTCTTTCCTTCAGTGTGCTTGTTTGACTCGTGGACTCTTGGTTCCCTTGAAGTTGCAACTGCCCTAGCAAATATTGCTAGACAAATTCGGAACTCCATCCAAGTCCACTAAGAAGGTCTAGAGCCAAATCGGTTCTTTCACTGCTTCTGGCAACTACTTTACCCGACTTCCATGGTTGAGTCGGGTGATGCATTTACCTTCACACTTTCGTCCATTTGATGGCTACACTTCCCAAATGGAAACACACTAACTAAATGATATAATTTTAATCTAAGTCTGATTGGAAATCCGAGTCCGTGTAGCCGATGGGGATTGGACTATCTGAATGATAAATCAACATTCTATCCCGAGTTCTTTTCAGATACTTCAGAATGTTTTTAACTGTCGTCCAATGCTCTTTCCCGGGTTACTTTGATGTCTCGCCACCATGCCAATGGCAAAGCAGATATCCGGTCTCGTACACAGCATTGCATACATAAGGCTTCCGACAGCCGAAGCATAAGGAATGCCTTTCATGTCATCTATCTCCTTTTGCGTCTTAGGGGACATTTTCTTGGATAGATGGATTCCATGTCTGAAAGGTATGAAGTCTTTCTTGGAATCTTGCATGCTGAATCGTTTCAAGACAGTCTCTATGTATGAAGCTTGCGATAAGCCGATCATCCTTTTCTTGCAATCTCGAGTGATCTTGATCCCAAGGATGTGTCCGGCTTCCCCTAAGTCTTTCATATCAAACTATTTTGAAAGCCATGCCCTTACGTCTGATAACACCTTTACATTGTTCCCGATGATCAGAATGTCATCTACGTATAGTACTAAGAATACCAATGCAGTTTCGACACGCTTTTATACACACAACTTTTGAACTCATTTTGATCGAACCCATAAGACTTTATAACATGATCAAAACATTGGTTCCAAGCTCTGGATGCCCATTTCAGTCCGTAAATGGACTTCATGAGCTTACAAACTAGGTGTTCTTGGCCCTTTTCAATGAAGCCTTGGGGTTGTTGCATATAGATCTCTTCATCAAGACTTCCGTTAAGGAAAGCTGTCTTGACATCCATTTGCCAGATTTCAAAGTCGAAATGTGCAGCAATCGATAAGAGAATACGGATAGACTTAAGCATGGCTACGGGCGAAAAAGTTTCCTCATAATCGATCCCTTCTTTCTGAGTATAACCTTTCGCCACTAGTCTTGCTTTGAAGGTTTCAACCTTCCCATCCAGTCCTCCTTTTCTCTTGTACACCCACTTGCAACCAATGAGTTTGACCCCATTAAGTGGTTCGACTAGCTCCCACACTCTGTTATGAAACATAGAACCCATTTCGGCTTTCATTGTTGTTTGCCAAGAAACTGCATCCTTGTCTTGGAGTGCCTCGTCATATGTCCATGGGTCTGATTTGTCTTGTCCGGGAATCAAGTCCGAGGACTCTCCTATTCCCATGAATCTCTCGGGCTGTCTAACAACCCTCCCACTTTGACGAGGTTCCAGTTGTGAAAGTGTGTTGTTTGGTATATCGTCTAGTACAGTTGGCATCGAGGTTTGCCCTCTTAGCTCATTTAAGGTAATCTCACTTCTGGTTTTTCTTTCGTTCATATAGTCTTCTTCCAAAAATCTAAAGTGAGTGCTGATGACCACCTTTTGATCTTTGGGACCATAGAACATACACCCTTTTGTTCCCTCGGGGTATCCTACAAACAACTTTAATTTTGATCGAGGATCCAATTTACCGGCTTCCTTGTCCAATACGTAGGCCGGACACCCCCAAATTCTAATGTGTCTCATACTAGGCTTGCGCCCGGTCCACAATTCTTTGGGAGTTTTGGGAACCGATTTGGATGGCACCAAGTTCAGAATGTAAGCTGTTGTTTCCAAGGCATGACCCCAGAACGACTTGGGAAGATCCGCATAACTCATCATAGATCTAACCATTTCCAAAAGAGTTCTGTTTCTTCGCTCTGCAACCCCGTTTTGTTGAGGGGTTCCGGGTGCAGTGAGCTGGGATGCACTCCCTTCATCAGATAAGTAGTTAAAAAACTCATCGCTGAGGTATTCACCTCCACGATCAGATCGTAGAGACTTAATATGTTTTTCCCTATGATTCTAAGCTTGAGCCTTAAATTCTTTGAATTTCTCAAAGGTCTCAGATTTATGCTTCATAAGGAAAATGTAACTGTACCTTGAGTAATCATCAATAAAAGTGACAAAATACTCATAACCTCCTCTTGCTTTGGTTGACATTGGACCACATACATCTGTGTGAACGATCTCTAACACTTCTTTGGCTCTAGTCCCCTTGGCTCCAATTGCCCTCTTGGTCATTTTACCCTCCAAACATGATTCGCAGGTTGGAATTCGTTCAACTTGGAGAAACTCCAGTGAACCGTCTTTCACCAACCTTTGGATCCTCTTTGGATTTATATGACCCAATCTTAGATGCCAAAGAAGTGTCTCGCTCACGCGTTTTCTTTTATCGAAAATAGTTGATGTGTTATAGGATGCATTTAAGTGAGTGGTGTGCACATTAATTGTATAGAGATTTTCCATCAATGTCCCGTATCAATAGATACACTCATCATTTCAAGAAATGATGTCATTCTTATTAGAAGAAACTTAGTGTCCTTTAATCGAATTTTAGAAACTGAAAGTGAATTCTTTCTAAAACTGGGAACATAAAGATAATCTCAAAAAAACTTTATCTTCAAAAGATAGGTGCACTTCTCCCACTTCTTTAACTACTACTCATGTAGCATTGCAATGTTCGCTACTTGCAAGATATTAAATAGTCGTTACTATCGTAGCATTGCATTATCTCCGCCACTTACGTAGCATTGCAATAATTGCTACTTTAAATAACGTCGATTGATGAGGATCTCACTCCCACTAAATTGCACGGATCGGTTTGAACCCGTGAAGCAAACATGATTAGTTGATCTCATATCAACCACCCACGAATGAATGAGAAGTATACCGCTAAACAAGTTTCAACAACTAGTGCGTGAGAATTACCTTTCTTTCCGTCCCTTTTGGGGTTGGAACAGTAAAACCTCCATTGTCCTCTCTCACCGCAGCTTAAGCACTTCCTTTTGGATTTTCCTTGACATAACAAGCATTCCTCATCTTACCATTGCCCTTGGCAATGATTAAGTTTTATTGCTTATGGCTTTTGGTCCTCTTCTTTATCTTGCCTTCCCTTGGCCTAGAAGATGAAGACGGGACCACTTGTCCGTCAAAGCTTGAGTTTGGTGCCTTATCAACATTTACGCCGAGACCAAAAGCTTGCAACAAATTAGCTAGCGAGGCCAAAATGCTCAAAATCTTTTTGGGCGGTGAAGTACCAAATTCATCCGAGTCTCCGGATCATAATCTGCACTCGAGAATCTCAAGTTTGTTCAGATGGGCCATCTATTTTGAGGACATAATCCTTACGGGTTTGCCCTCCACCATTTTCGGCGACGACATCTCTCGCAAAGGTGATCCGATGAGTCCCGCATGTTTTGACTTCGTCGGTTGGCTCATCCGATTTTGGTGTGTCAAAAATCCACTTGTACTTTTGTGCGCTTAGGACAATTATAATTTTCCAATCAATATAGTTTCCATATTGTATTGACTTTAAAGTATAATAACAATGGATTAAAAGGTAACGATATCTTTGAACCGAAATAAATAACTATATGCATAAGCACAAGTATATCACAAGATTTGATCACATGCATCATATTTAAAATCTAAAAAAAAAATATGAACTTGCATCGACCAACATCTCAAAAAAAATGTTTAAAATAAGCCCACGTGGGGGGGTCATTATTTAAACACATTCAAGCAAATTTACAAACAAGAACAAGCTAAACCTTTAATATCCAGATTAATAGTTGGCTCTCACTTGACCAATATAAAATTAGCCCGGGACTTCGGGAAGTATATGCATATCAATTTTATACCTAAGTAATAATCATGATTAAATACATGATTATTATTTAGATTTTGAAACGAGCCTCGTGGGGAGGTCATCGCCGCCACTAGTAATAACCCACAATCATCCATTTGGAATTCATTCATGTGAAAGCTATCTTTTGACCGTCCCGGGGAATTTCTCCAAAAGAATTCACAAATAAATAAATCATGGAGGTCAAAAATTAATTCAATTTTATTATCCTAATAAAATTGTCAATTAATTATTTAAACATACTTAGTAATTTTGAAGGTGAGATTTTTCATTGGGCAACTCTCATACAAACACATTTAAACAAATTAAATAAAGCATAAGATAGCACAAAATAAATCAAGCAAAAAAACCAGAAAAATAAACATATTGGGCACAAATTATCCAATTGTCATGGTTTGATTTTTCTTGGCTTGATCTTGAAGAAACACCGTCTTGAATTTCTCCCACTTCGATCGTCTCGAAAAATATACTCCTTCTCGGCCACGCCAAGCCATGCGCAATGGATGCACGCGGGGGATTCGCCGCCCCTTGGCGAAAAACCACTTTCATGCGCTTTGGCAGTGCCGCCGCGCCCCGCGCCAGATTTTTTCGCCTTGCTTAAGCGCCGATTCGCCCGCCCGGAGCCCGTGTCGCCCGCTAAGGGACGCCCGTGCGCACCGCTTAAGTACAGACGCGCGGTGCCCGTGTCGCCCATCCCCTGTCGCGTCTGCCGCCCGTGCGCCAGACGCCGCCAGCGTCTGCTCCATCTCACGCCCGCACATCGCCATCGCCATCATCGTCGCTTCTTGGCGTTCTAAGCGTTCCGCTTTACTGCTCTTGCCCGCGTTTGCCCGTTGGATCCCGCGTGTGCTCGGCCCCTCCAGCCTCGCCCTACGCCCGTGCACGCCCACAAGCATCAGCGTCGCGCGTGTGCCTCACTTGGCACGTTTCGCGCGACACACGCTGCCTACGCCCGGTTTCGGATCCCGTCTTTTAATTCTTCGTCTCCGCCTCCGTTTCCGATTCGGTTACAATTTATTTATAAAATAAATAACCTAGATCTAGACTAGTCTATTACATTGATCAAATCAAACAAATACTAAACTACTCGTGAATTTTCTCACGAGGCAAAACGAATCCGAACGAATCGAATTAAAAACCACAATTTATATGCATGCATAAATAAGCACATTAAATTCCATGACAATTGGATACCTGGAAAACAGATCTAGCAATTCTACTATCCAATTTCAAATTTAATGTCAACGAATTAAATTACAATTTAAAAAATTCAGAGCCCGAAACCGTGGCTCTGATACCAGTTGTTGGGGAATAAGTTGCACAGATCTATTCGGGGTGAATATTTAAATACAAATTTAATTCTTATAATTATTACTAGCATGAATTAATCCTATATTAATTCAAGTAATAATCCAACAACATATCATGCATATAATAATTCACGTAAAACCTATGCATGCGGAATTCTACGAGTTTATGTGAACGTACCTCTTGGGATGACAGTGATCTGGCAGATTAGACTAACCAAAAGAACTTCCCAAGTATTCCCTTAGCCCTCGTTCGACTATCCGGTGGAAGAACTCTTGTAAACGATTTAACAAAAGGAAAATAAATTATGTTGCACCACCTTTGTGAATTTACTAATTTTTCCATCACATGGAATTGTACTTGGGAATGAAAGAATCATCCTCTATTTATAGGGCCCAAAGTGGTCGAAATTTTGTGCCCAAAAATAATGTGGAAATTTTTTTTCTTGATCTCCAAGAAATCTTGAATATATCTCCTATATTCTTTTTCTCATAATTATAATATTCCACAAAATCCCACACTCTATCTTTATGGTAATTTTCGAAAATATAAGGGATCAAGAATCCAAGATTTGGATCTTCTTGAATTTATGAGATATTCTTGTATTTCAAGAAATACATATCTTCCATAATATTTTTCAAGAAAATCAAGAAAATCTTTCTTGCCCTTTATTTTCAAATATTTCGAAATTCCTATTATAGATAACCAAGTGGGAGATTTCTTGAATTTAATGAGATAATCTTGTATTCCAAGAATACATATCTTCATTCCATAACAAAATTCAAAGAAAATCTTTCTCCCAACTTATCCATAATTTTCGAAAATTTACTTGGAAAAATAAGCAACAATATTTATTTTATTTTAATCACTTTTTTCAGTTATTGGACTATATGTTGGTCTACTCAGGGGGCCTTTAGGAGAATTAAGATTGGACATTCTAATGGACCTTGAATATCTAATATTGAGCCACAATATTATTCAAGCCCATAAATATTAATTAATCCTACTACATAATTAATATTGCACTATCCATCTTAACCCATATTACAGTCAATATGGCTCCCGATTATTATTTCCCGTGTTTAAGATTATATAGCCCATTAATTAATTCAAGCCACTGGAATAGCTTTCCATTAATTAATATCTTTTGTCATTGGTCAAGGAACTGTTCAACATTATTATCCATACCGAAAACTAATTCCACTTGCAAGATTTGGTATGATAAAGCTTATGAACCTCCCAAGGGGGCAAATCAAACAAGCGTACTTGCACACGATTCTTCGTATTAAATCTTAGCAATCACATGTGACTAATAATATTGCCCAAGATAAAAAGTATTGAATCTCGTTGATTCGCTACCCATGATAAGTCAAAGCAATAGTTACCAATCCCACGTGATCCTATCTAAGGGACGAAGGTTAAGAAATAACGAACCACTGAGGTCTAATTCTTCCTTGTTCAGTTCTGAAGAATTTATCCTCCTGTAGGTCCTATTCAGTGCATCAGTCATGCACTAGTGTAATCTCTTGGTCAAGACAAGCCAATCTGAGCCTTACACTTCAACCTTTCACGATGGGTTGTTCATTTCCATCTAGGTCGTGAATGGCGTACTTTTAGTTACAAGAGACTGTTAATTTAATCTTCTGTGATCTGGTATCACTAAATTAACTACAATGTAACACGTACGACTTATTGAACAGTTATGCAGTAAATATATGTAACATTCGATAATATTTAAAGCATCAATGATAAACAATTTATTTCAATAAATAAGTCCGAAATTCAGTTTTGATTATACAAAGTAAAAAGCATACTTTCCAGTATAATCCCAACAATATGACCCATGTGTATCTAGAGTAGTCATTAACTACCACAAGTGTGTATTTCCTGCCATTAGTGCTCACAAGTGTTACTGGACCAAAGAGATCCATATGTAACAGTTGCAGTATTCTGTCAGTAGAAACATCTACTTTGCTTTTGAAAGATGCTCTGATTTGCTTTCCTTTCTGACAGGCATCACATATACGATCTTTACTGAACACTTCATTTGGTAACTCCCTCACAAGTGCTAATCTTGCAAGTTTGTTCAGGGTTTTGAAGTTTAAGTGATTCAGCCTTTTGTGCCACAACCAACTGGTATCAGTGGAACTTTTTGCAACCAAACATGTATCTTTAGGAGTTGAACTCCAATCAGCAAGATACACATTTCCTTTTCTAGTACCAGTTAGTAGAATTTTCTGTGAAGCATTGTCTTTCACATAACATAAGTTCTTTGAGAACTCAACACTGAATCCTTTGTCACATAATTGACTGATAGAAAGCAAGTTATGCTTTAAACCAGACACATATGAAACACCATGGATATGAACAGAATCAACTTCAAGAGTTCCATATCCTTCATCCGTCCTTTGAATTGTCTCCAAAAGTGATCCGAGGGCCTTTTTGCTCAACATAGTCGGTCTTGAACATAGTTGCTTATATCATTTTCACTCATCGGGGGCTATGTTATCATATGTCTTGAACATCCAACGGTCCCGGTTTTGGAACCATTACTTTAGAGAGTCAATTCATTTTCACATACATTCACCACCCTAGGTGCTATGTTATCTTCATTCATGAGCCTTAGAGTTCTTCTTTGTTCATCTTTGGTCTTGGTGGTCTCTGTAAAATGGTTCGACGGCTTCTTAGGTACCCATTTGGTGTAGGGTCCTACTTTTCAAAGTTAATCGCCCTTTTGGAACTCAAATTCTTAGCGAGGCTTTGAAGTAACAACTCTAATTACTTTAGATTTTCTGATTTATCTTCCATAAACATCTACATACACATTCACCAAAACTCCTAGGTTTCTTTGATTAGATGTCATTGGTGTAACAAAGATCATGTGCTATTAGAGTGTTCGAAGACTTTATATCCCAATCAAGCCTGAACATGAGCCTTTGATAACTCAATTTCATATATTACTTTAGATCACGAGAATTGAGCTAACTTTTTTCAAGGAGTTCTTCTTTTCTTTAGAGTTCTTGCTTTTTTGTTCAAGTGCCTTGGCTTTGGTTTCTCTAATTTTTCATTGGTCTCTCATCTTCTCTTTGTGACTTGGGTTTGGACACCTTTATCCCCATCAATTGGCAAGTGGGGTTTAGGTTTTCCACTTGACTCGTGTCGGTTTTGAAATTTTAGTGGGTCTTTCCTTCATAAGATTCTCAGGACTTGGTCTTTTTCAGTTGAGAATATCTCTGCTTAGGAGTGTTTCTCTTCTAAAATTCCTCTCCGATGGTTCAAATCAACAATCATCCTTCTTCGGAGATCTTCCCCCCTCTCTTGGCTTGGTATTCTTTCTTTAATTTTCGAGGCTTTATTAAAGTGACCTTTCTTCCCCGATTGTAGCATTTGTTGGAAAATTTCCCTTTCCTCCTTGGTCTTGGAGTGTTCTTTTTTGGATGAGGATCCTTCGGTTTTGTCCTCCTTCCTTTCACGAGGTTTGGGCTTTCTTCCCTGAACCTTCTTATATTTCCCATATCTCCATAGGTCCTTACCCTTCCTTTATCCTCCACTCATCCACGATTTTTAGCAAGTGAGTAAAACTTCTCTTTGGCATTAAAAGCCACATTCTTGTTAGATGAAAGAATCATTAGATGTCTTAGTTTTCTTGTCAATCACAAACTCAATATTTTTGGTGTAACAAAGACATGTATATCCCATTTCTTAGTAATCTACTAGAATTTCGACATGTGGGTATCTTTTTCCCAAGAGCATTCGGATCATTCATAATGAGGTTTCCCCAAGTTTGTCAATGGATTATAAAAGCTATCAAACTTTCCAATAAAGAACATCAAGCCTTAATATGATCTCGTGCGGTCTTGGTAATTATTTCACAATGAGAGATCATCCCCATAACACCATCATCAATAGTACTATCGAGTATCTTTAGCAATGTAGTCCGGATTGACTAATGGTTGGCCCTAGTTTATACTTCGTTTTCATCTTTCATTTCTCTCAAGATCGATTTACGAAAATCTTCCCTTTAATAAAAATAAAGGATTAAGGTTGTGATCAATTTGATGCAAGTTTCTTAGAAGGCATGGATTGATTCAACAATAAGAATATCGATGAAACCAAAGTTTTTTCAAAAAGATCAGACCATGGCTACCAAAGAAAAAACCATGCAACCATTTTGTTGGTCCCGGTAAAGTCTCACACGTGTATGGGGAGAATACACGTGTTCGAAAAACTTTTCACAGGTCAAATTTTGCCTTTGAGAAACACAAATAGTGGTTCTATCGAGACAATGATCAAGCTTTTCAAAAGCTTGATTAGCCCAACTTATCCCGAATTTGTGATCTTTGGATCGATAAATTCCTTAACCACTTCCTAAAGTTCGATTTGGTAATTATCCGTTCTAACTCATTAATGGTTGGCCCTAAGTTTATACTTTACTTTTCTTCCTTTAATAAAAACAAAGAAGGTTTTCAATTTGATGCAAGTTCATGGATTGATTCCAACCGAATATCGATAAAAGTCACTTTCGAAAAAACATGCAATGTATAAAATGCGTTTACATAAATCACACAACCAAGTTTATAGTGGTTCGAGAGACTCACCCTACGCCCACTCTCTATGATCTTGAAGAAATTCCTTAACCACTTCCTAAAGCTTTCAGCTAACTTCTTCTTACTCACTTTTCTACCTTGAGTTTTCTCACGCAGCCGACTTACTAACTCAACACACACAAGTTTTTAGACTACCACAAGTAGCTTACTAACTTCTTCTCTAGACTCACTCTTTTTACAACTCTAACTCACCAACAAATCACACACAAACTACCTTAACAAAGGGTTTTGGTTTTGGGTTGGTTTCCAACTAGGGTGAGATATGCTTTACAATAAGAACAAATGCAAAGGTTAGGATATCTCTTCTAAGCTTAGGATATAACTTATTTAATCTAGGCTTAGTAAATAAGTTCTCTCCAATGTGAAACACTTGGGAAATTCTAGGGTTTTCGAGTGCTTCAATTTGCAAGAATACGAATGAGCTCTTGAGTTGCTTTGAAATTTCCCGTAACCTTTCAATGTAGAGGTCACTGGTATTTATAGGCAACATCTCCAAAGGTTACTCTTGAAAAAACTATCTGTTGGAAGAGATAGCATCAAGGGTTTCCTCTTCTGGTTATTGATGAACGACTATTTTTAGGGTTTGAACACTCTCTTGCATGTTTTAGGAAATATGCAGCCAAGTAGCCAATCACCAATTTCTGTGAACTGGAAGATATCAGACCTGACATTCTTCAGAGAAATGTCATTTTTTGTGTCAGTACAGTACAGTGTTGTTGCCTCCTTATTGGTTGAAATCTTTGTTTAAGCAGAGACATACAAACGGCTCTTTTTTCTTGATCTGATATGTTCTTTAATGTCCACAAATGTCTAACATTCTGTTTGTTTGTACTAGGAATGAACATAACACTATTTCATAAAAAATAGCTTGTTCAGGATCCTTTTAATCAGTACACAAACAGTCTTCAGGATCTTTGGGTCTTCAGGATATTTTCAATACTCAGGATACTTCTGCGTCTTCAGATTCTTCAGTGACTTCTGATTTCTTCAGAGTATACTAATCTGGTTCATCTGATCATTTCTTCTGATATGTATTTCTGATCAGGTCTTCTGGCTCTTCAATTATACTAAAAACCTGATCTATATCTGCTGACTATACATGGTGCAGATAATCCTGATCCCTAACATCTATTTGAAACATGATCCTGATTCTATTCTATCAAGATGTCCTGATACATGTCATACTCAGAGGTTTTGGGCTCTAATCAAAATCTTTTATTAAATTCATCTCCCAACACTTGTGTCCTCCCGTCTTTGATCCCAAGTGACATCCCTCTAATAAAAAAATGAACGTTAAACGTAGATCGGCGTATAAGTAACAATATAATGAACAAGCTACTTAAATTAATCAAACGAATGCATACCTGGAATGCCTTCCACCACCTATTTTTCCGATTTTCAGAAACCAATGTCCATGTGTACCCGCCCAACTCCATATCTCGGGACATGATGTTCCTGATGATCCTCGAACATTTATTCGAGGGATACAACCTATAAAATTAAAAGAGTGTTACACACATATATATTATATGATATATAAATTAAAAGATATAGTGGTATAACATACTTCCCACTCCACACTTGTATAGGTAATCGAATCTGTGGTGGATCAGGATTTGCGAGTTCCTCCTCGTCAATCTCCTGAGACCTAGATGAATCATCATCACCACCTTCAGTTGATTCATCACGATGGTCATCTTCAGTAGTACTTGTCCTCTCGACATCGGGTATCAGTACCCGATTCTGCTCTTCCTCTTTATTATTTTCATGGGAATTCTACCCTGATCCACTGGATCTCCTGAATAGACGTCTGTTGAGCGTCTTTCGTATACCTCTGCCGCCGGTTATCTGTAACATTGGTTAAATAAATTAAATATTATAATATGGATAATTAAAACAAGTACATACATCATCTATACATTAATTAAAACAACTAATTTCACAACATATATATATATATCATCTTCATCAATATCAATAATTAAAAACAAGCGTACATAACAAATATATTAATTAGTTTCATCAATTATCTTCTGAATCCGAATTATGATCTCTATCTTCATCTTCATCTTCCTCTTCCTCGTCCCCTTCATCATCATCATCATCTTCTCCTCTTCCTCTTCTTCTTCCTCAAGTACTGCACCGTTCAAATATACCAAAACGACAGGATCATCATCTATTTGCACATTCATTTGGGATGCTATGTCATCCTCTTGGAGTGGGGGAAGCTCTGGTGCGGTATTTCTATCGATTTCCACTAAGGATCTCGGTTTTGTGGTGCAAACAGCCCACCAATCTCGACCCCGCACAGATCCGGGGTACTTCCAATAATAAACTTGACTGACTTAACTTGCTAGCACAAATGGATCAAAACGACTGTATCGTTCTCTCGGATTAACGTCCACGAACTTATAATTGGGATGTATTCTTGTTCCCACTGGCACAGTTGGATCAAACCACTCACAGTTGAACAAAACTATTTTTCTTTCGGTAAGTCCGGGATATTCCAACACCACTACCTCCTCGAGCATCCCGTAGAAATCATTTTCATTTGAATCATAGTTTGTTCCCTTAATACAAACTCCACAGTTCATAGTGGCCTTAGATGCGTCATAGCTCATGTGTGAAATTTGAATCCATTAACGTAATATCCAGGGTACGTGGTGACACTACTAAGAGGACTGCCCGAAAGATTGCATATAGACTCATCCTAAATACGATGTATCCTCACCTATATATTATTGACGAAATACTTAATTATTAGAATACTATACTATATATATATATATATATATTAATTGAAGTTAACCACTGGCTAGATCACTTACAAGTTGATCAAACCACAATGCGAATTGTTGTTGAAGAAATTCATCTTTTTCAGCATTCGATAGATTCAGTTGAACTGTATGTAGTTGCTCGAAAAACACACTACAATTGTAAATTTCGATGAGAAATTGCGGTTGTAATTTAGTAGCACGTACGTAATATACGGTTGCACCTCGTTGCAATTTAGTTAATATAGGATTAATTCACTTACTTAATATACGGTTGCACCTCGTTGTAATTTAGTAGCACGTACGTATGAGCTATTCGCTTCTCCAAGTCTACAATTAGTCTTCTACCCTTCTTTCCAAGTGTACTGCCAGGAGGCACAAATATCGAGAGTTTACCTCCCACTGATAGTGGTACTTCACGAGGTATATTGTGAGGTCTATTGTGTTTCCTCGTCAGCACATGTTCCTCAAAGTAATGGGAACAAAAAATTGATGCTTCTTTTGTTAAATAGGCATTTGCAATTGAAGCTTCCACATGTGCCTCATTACCCACACTTAACTTTAAGTTGTGAAGATACCTAATTCAATTGAATGGCTATTATGTAAATTGTATTTTTTTTATCAAATAATTGAATGAATCAATTAGATTATACGTACCTCTCAAATGGATACATCCATCTATATTGTACTGGACCAGTAATTTTTGCTTCATATGCAAGATGGACGGAAGATGCTCCATCAAATTAAAGAAGCTTGGTGGAAATATACGTTCCAACTTGCACAAGATCACTGGGATATCATTGTCCAACCGAAATCATGTTTTCTCTGAAAGAATGGTCCTCGATGTTAACTCCTTGAAGAACAAACCGATTTCAAAGAATGGCTTGCCAAACCTTAATCGGCAGAATCTCACGAAAAGCAATTGGGAGTAGTCTCTGCATAAATACGTGACAATCATGACTCTTCATCCCAAACATCTTTAATTTTGACCAGTCTACGCACCGAGACAAGTTGGACACATAGCCATCTGGGAATTTCAACTCATTTACCCATTTGCAAACCATGTCTTTTTGCTTCTTATCAAGGGAATAACTTGCTTTGGGGTACTTTCCTGTGTGTGCACATTTCTACAACGAGGGTCGGCGACAGTATTCATTAAGTTCATCCCTCGATTTCGTTGTGTCCTTTGTTTTCCCTTCGATATTCATCACCTTGTAGAATAAATTATCAAACACATTTTTTCGATGTGCATCACATCCAAATTGTGTCGGATCAACAACGAGCTCCAATACGGGAAATCCCATAAAATACTTTTCTTCTTCCAACCACAATGTAAACCTTTGTTGTGATCATCAACACCCAACTCTGTTACTTTCTTCAAGCCAATCCAATCAATTTGCTGGAGGATCTGATCACCTGTCAAGATGGGAGGTGGATCATCATCAACTACTACATTCTTTCTGAATGCATTCTTGTTCCTTCGGTATGGATGACGTCTACCTAAGAACTTACGATGATTGTCAAACTACGACTGCTTGCGACTATGCCACAGACTGAAAGCATCAGTGTAATCTGCACAGTGTGAACAAGCAAGTCTTCCAGATGTGCTCCATCCAAACAACATCGAGTAAGTTGGAAAGTCACTGATGGTCCAGATTAGTGCAGCCCGCATCATAAAATTATGCTTTATAGCAACATCGTACGTTACCACTCCATGTTCCCATAAAAACATCAAATCATGGATCAGTGGTTGCAAAAATACCTCCAATTTATCTTTTGGATTCTTTGGACCGGGCACTAGAACCGTAAGAAACGTGAATTGATCCTTCATGCACAACCACGGGGGTAGATTGTACGGTGTCACTATCACTGGCCATGATGAATATTGTTTTCCATGCGCCCCAAACGGTTGAAAACCGTCAGTGCTCAAGCCCAACCTCAAGTTCCGAATTTCTAAAGCAAAATCAGGATGCGACTGGTCCAAGTGTTTCCAAGCCTGTGAGTCTGCAGGGTGACGCATGACACCGGAGTGGTCGTTCGAGCAACGTGCATGCCATGTCATATCCTTCGCAGTAGCATTAGACTGATACAACCTTTGCAGACGAGGGATGATGGGAAAATAGAACATCTCATTCAAAGGACGGTTCTTTTTCAATAGCCCATTCACGCCACGTCTAGTAGGTTTGAACCGTGGCCGACTGCAAAACTTACAATGTTCAAGTTCACCATCTGCACCCCAGTATAACATGCAGTTATGTGCACAACAATGAATCCTCTCCACTGGAAGACCCATCTCACTCATCTGTTGTTTGCTATCAGAAAATTTCTTGGGCACCAGACTATTCGGACAAAGAACACGAATCGCATCAACCATTTGATTATAGCCCCTTTCTGACAGTCTGTTTTCAGTTTTAATGTTCAGCAACAGGGCATTGTATGACAACTGTGAATGCGATTCGCAACCAGGCATTATATCCCGATTCACTGCACGAAGCATGTTATAAAAATGTGCAGCATGCTCATTAGGAGGTTCCTCATTAGGGGCCTCATCATTCACATTTAAGTGGGGACCAGAGGTTAAGTCCGTCATCATATCGTGGTACGAGCTAGATGCAAAAGTCTCGTCAATCGGCCCGTGTGAAGTCGATGCAGACGGATGATCATTGTATTCATGACCCCACATTTCCTCACCGTGATAAATCCAATTGCAATAATTGGGCATGAACCCATTTCTATACAAATGTGCTCTCACCTCATCAGGGTCATGATACGTATTATTGTTCCGACATCTAAATTTGTTGCAGGGACACCTAATCTTTCCCTGAATCATCCCATTACTAGTGGCGAAATCTATAAACGATTCAAGTCCATTATAGAATTCCGGAGATATATTGTCATTAGTCGATCTAGGACCATACATCCAACGTAAACGGATGTAATAATCCATATCAATTATCTATTTAAAATATTTATGAATTAATTAGTATTCAAAAGCCTAATTAATAATTAATATTTCCTAAAAATTTCGGCAGAATTTCGTCTTATTTTATCGTATTCCCCAATTAATCAAGATCCTACGTGCATCCATTTCAAACTTAATCAATTAAAATCAATCAAGTCGGAACGTACATGTTCTACAACAAGCAATAACCAACAAATATTCATCAACATCAATCCCTCCACTCCAACATCCAACGTGATTAATATATTAAATAATACTAAATAATTAAACAACTAATTAATACTATATATACACAAATAAGATAAATTAAACTAATACTAATTAAGCTAAATAATACTAATTATATACACGTATTAGCTAATTAAAAATTAAGCTAAATAATACTAAATATACAACTATCAAGCATAATTAAGCTAAAATATACAACTATCAAGTAAAATTAAATAAAAAATTAAGCTAATACAATTAAGTAATACTATAGATACATAAACAATTAATACTAAATACACAATACATTAATACTAAATAATTAAACAACTAATACTATATGCACAATACATACCTTTCACATTAATTTAAAATACTAATACTAAACAATGTTAAAACAACTAAATACATTAACTAAACAATATCAAAACAAAAAAATAACTACTATTAAACCATAAAACAATTAAAAGAAAACTATAAAAAAAAAAAAAAAAAAAACTTACCTTGAATTTTCGCCCAAATAGCCGCTGCAATGCCTCCTTCGGCCGTTTCAGCAAATGGGGAAATGAAAATGAGGGGGAATGTGTATATATAGAGGGGGGCGAGTGTTTTAATGTGGGTGGGTGGCCTCGGCAATTGTGTCTCGTGCAGTGCGCGGCAGGTGTGTCAGCTGCAGCGGTTGGCGAGGCGGGGGAGACCCTCGTTAGGGCCCATCGTTGACCAAGCTCGCGGGTTTACTGAGGGGCTGACAGCCCTCGTTGACTGGGCTGACTCTTATGTGAGGGTCTCAGAAAAACCCTCGTTAGTGTATCCTTTTCAAATACCCTGAAGTAAATAACAAGGGTTCTTTTCCCCTCGTTAATTTCTCTCGTTAAATCAATGTTTTTTTTGTAGTTAAGTGTGCCGAGGGTGATACCCTTGAGAAAACCCTCGTTTAGTGTATCCTTCGTAAATACCCTCGTTAAATAACAAGGGTTCTTTTCCCCTCGTTAATTTCCCTCGTTAAATCAATGTTTTTTTTTAGTGATAGGATGGAAAAAAAAATCTTAAAAAGAAATAAGGAAGGACAAAAATACCAATTTTAATAGAAAGTAAAGTTTTAAAGCCACCTCATTATATAAAAAGAAAAATACTCACTATCCACTTTGGAGACAAATATATCTTCAAAAGTAGATAGTGACTTATATGTTAATAATTTTAGCGGTTTAGTCCAAAATATTTTAGTCGTTCTAAAAATTTTGGATAGTGTAAAAATAATTGGTTATTTCAACTTGTTGTTTTAACAGTCGTTCCAAAAAAAATTGGTCATTCTAGAACCCAAAATAAAGCTAGGGTAAAAAACTTTTTTAGTACTACATGAGTCATTTAACTACAAAATGAGTATTTAACTTTTCATTTTATGAAAATGCGTAGAAAACTTTTTTTTTCCCTATCAAAATGGAAGTGAAAGAAATACCAATTTCATAATAATTTTTTTATCCACTCTCTGAATGAAAAAAGAAATATACCCAATATCCACTTTTCATCCAAAAATCACTACCCCATCATCAATTCAGTCACCTCCCAACTTCCTCCCCCAACTTTTGAACGAATGGAATGATTGATTATTTTAATTTTTTTTAAAGGCATAACGACCTAGTTGTTTTTTAAAAAAATAATATAATTTAAACAGAATGATTGGTCGTTCTAATTTTTTTTTGAGGTAGAACATGGTGGGGTGGGTGGAGTGGGTAGGGGATGTGTGCTATCGTTACGTGTTAGAAATATTTTTTTTCTAATAAGGATATTTTTAAATTTTCAATAAAAAATAGTTAAAAATTCACTACAAAAAAATAGAGATTTGCGTACGGAATTTTCCAATAAGCCTAAGAATTTTTTGACGAAAAATATTGTCTTTAAATAATAAGAATTGTTTACGGCTTGACTAATTTTTTTTCTAATCATATAGACATTCTTAATTCGAAAATTACCTACAAACAATTTGCCTACGTAAATGTAATTCAACAGTAAAACTGGTTTGTAGTCAATTCCAAATCACAAATGTAATTGCCTAATGTATTATTTGGGTAGGTATTTGTTCGTAGTTAATTTATTTGCCCACTACAATGTCAGAAATTCGTAGGCAAATTATAGGCAGTCCCCACTATTTAAGGGCCGACTTATTTCTATTTGAAAACTCTATAGTCATTTGCAAAATTCCGTAGTTAATTATTTATTTTCTTATAGTGAATGACTATAATTTGAGACATACTTAAAAAAAAAAAAAAATCTCGTATGAGTCGGTCTAATACATAAGACGTGGTATAACCAAGTACAAGTCAACAACTATCCCTCCTAAAGTGCTAAAAGACAAAAAAAATCATAACTATATATCTGTTATGGGTCGAGAGAATATATATAATCACGTCATCCAACTCAAAGCCAAATACTCTCTATTCCATTATAAGTTTTTCACTTTTCTTTTTAACTAGTCCCACAATAAATTTCTCCTTTCATAAATAAAAATAATAATTTCACTATCCATAATTTTTATCTCACTTTTCACATAATATTATAAAAAATGTCATTCATTACTCCACGTACCTTTTTCCTCTCACTCAATATTCAAAATTACCTTTCATTTTTATTATTATTATTATTATTTTAATTATAACACCTAAAAAAAGGAGAAAGTTATGAAAGGATATTCTACAAACAATTAATGAATTTGTTTATTTTCACACTTCTTGGACTAATATAGGTCAAGATATCATAATAGGAGAGGAATTGTTGGGGTTGTAATTAGTCCAAAAATGCAACATAGGATAGGAGAAGTTTCCGTGTAGTTTACTGTAAAGTATATATCGAGATCATATATAATTCTGTACTTCTGAAAATGGTTGAAAACTTGAAAGTATGGAATCAACTAATCAAGCAATAGCGTATATGCATGCGCAAATGTTTATATATGTATATAGCACTTTATGTTCACCAATCAAAGTTTGAAAAGTCATGGCACTTTTGTAAAAGCAAATAGATTAAGTAGCTCCTGAAAAAAAAAAAAAAAAAATTGTGTCCATCAGTTTTAAAGTTTTAAAAATAAATGTTTTTAAAATGCATTTTAGAGTTCTAAAACACCCTTAAATCAGTATCGTTGATTATATATGATGATACAGAATACTTCATTATATTACAGAACTACATGTAATATAATTAAAAGAAGCCCTATTTTAGAATACAAAAACTCGTATGAGACGGTCTCATACATGAGATGAAATGCAACTTAGCACAATCAACACCCACCATTCCTAAAGTGATAAAACGCCAATACCCAAATTACATTCCGTTTCACTGTGAGACGGTCTCATTTTAGAATTATTTACTTGATCTATTGATAAACAATGAGCACATATATGTGCCGACTCATCATATATATATATATATATGCCATTTTAAGACATTAATATGGGGGAATAACTAGGGTGGCTTAGCCCACCTGGTCACTGGGCTCCTCATTTAAGTGGGTAACCTCAGTTCGATTATCTTTGGGAACGAATTTGGAGTTACAGGAGTTATAAGATGGATTGGTGATTTCGTGGAGTATTTGGGTGCTTGGTGTATACTAACTACTAACAACTAACTTTGCTCGATCAAAATAAAAATAAAAATATGGGGGAATCAAATAATTAATTCTATACGATTCTTTTTTTTTCTTTTCTTGTCTTTCTCAAATCTTTGTTAGTGATTTTTAAAAAACTTGTGTACCTATAATGAATGAATTAACTATCATAAAGCTTCCCTCTGGCTTCCACTTGCAATATGAGGGGAAAAAATCACAACACTTACACGTTTTTTTAATTTTATCATGAACTTTTAAATTTTTACAGTTCGATATGCAATAAAAAATTCTGTCGATTTTTTGTTGATGTGGCAACCGTCATTTTTCTATGAAAATTGCTTCCACGAAAAGAGAAAAAGAAACTACAAGTTAAAATTGATTGAGTAAAAATTGTACCAGTTGCATGGTATCAATGATTCATAAAAGAGTTAGGCCTTATGTAAACGGGCCACCTAACACCTATGTTCAAACATTAACATTACATAATGACAAAAATTTCGATCCAAATGCATCATCTTTAATAACAAATGTTCAAAATATAAAATTAGTTCCCATCATTTTAATAAATATATAAAGTTATTAAATTATTAAATTAAACATATAATTTGTTTACACTGAAACATGCAATTTGTATTAATTGTATGTTTCAATGCAACAAATTGTATGTTTTTAAAATATACTATGAAGTGCATTAATGCATTTATAATATATATACACAAAAATATTAGGATTAATTATTAATTGACTAAATCAAATAGAAATATTTAATTTGTAATTGATTGGCCATAATTGATTTTTTTGCCTATTTAAATTTGGATTTAAAAAAAATTAAAAATATTATTTTAAAAAAAATTAAATACTTTAACATTTAATTAATATAATTAATTTAATTATTGAAATAATTTTATTTTTTAATATTGTATGTGTATAATATACTCCCTCAATTCTAATCAAAATTTTTTACATATATGTCATTTTAAATTAAACATATAAATTGTAAATTTTGCATTTGTATTAATTGTATGTTTATATTAAAATGCACATTTTTTTTTCTTTGTCCACAATTTTATTTTTTTTCTTGCACATCCCACCAACCAACAATACATCCCTTATCTACTAATTGAGAATCAATTCTCACCTCTTTAATCAAAATTTACTACACATTTGAGTTTCAATCTAAATTTTGCATTTCCTTTATATTAAAATGCAACAGATGATTGGACATCCCATTTTTTTCCTTAAATACTAATTCTCCAATCTTCTCATACCTTAAAAAAAAATTTGAGCTTTGAGCTTTTTTTTTACTTTGGCCACCACTTTTTTTTTTAATTTTACGGTTTTAATTTTAAAAAAAAAAAAAAAAAAGAATTGAGCAGTTCTTCTCAACCCTTTCGGTTCTCAACTTAGAGCTGTTGTTGAGAACCATTTGTACAAAGTGTTTAGACAACGGTTTTGAACACTTTGTCCAAAGGAATAGTTTGGACAGCGGTTCCAAACCGATGTCAAGTGTTCGATAATTTAAATTCTAGCCAAATCGCGAACCAGACTTATATTTTTCCACAAATTAAATCGCGCGTCCTCCTTCCTCTACCCTAAATCGAACTCCGTCGCGCGTCCTCCCTTTCCGCCGCCGTCGTCGTCTTCCCATTACCTCTTATATTTCCCCAAATCGCGAACCAGAAGCCCTAGCCTCCTCCTCCCTCTCCCCCAAATCGAACCATCCGCCCCGCCTTTGCCTGACCTCCCCTTTCATATATATATATGTATATATATGTTAGTCTTTCTCCTTATAGGTAATTATTCTTTATATATATATATGTTAGCTAGTATATATGTATGTTAGTATATATATATATATATATATATATATATTGAATTAATGTGTATATATATGTTGAATTAATGTGTATATATATATTGAATTAATGTGTGTATATATTGAATTAAGTGTGTATATATATATATATATATGTATATTGATGTATATATATCATGTTGTATGTATTGGTGTATGTATATTGGTGTATGTATATTGATGTATGTATATTGGTGTTTGATGCACTCAAGGTGTTTGATAGTATGCTTGTGTGAGGATTTAAGCATAAATTATTGTTAATTTATTAGGATTAATGTTGTTAGTGTTAGAGATGAACAACTTGTTAGAGATGAATATATATTGTGTGGCTTGACTTGATTTTTATGCTAACTTAGATATGAACAATTGATGCACTCAAGGTGTTTGATAATATGCTTGTGTGAGGATTTAAGCATAAATTAGGATTAATACATTAGGATATATTTTGGTTATATTAATTTGATGATTTGGTGAATGGATAGTAGTGTGTTGCTTTATATGATTAATGATGGTACATTAGGTTATATACATTGTTTTGAGATGCAACAAATCCTTAGATACATGCAATATACAAACCTTAGGTACTACCACATTATATATGCAAGTTTTATACATTAGGATTGTAATACTTTTAGGTTTAATACATTAGGATATATACATTATCTTGAGAAACACTTTATATTACCTTTTCTATAGGCATCTCTAGTTCTATATGGATCGAAAGTGGGTTCGAGCAGATCGATTATCATATGAGTATAGTAATGGGGTGAAAGAATTTTGTAATCATGCAATTAGACACTGCACCGACCCTCGGTACATTCCATGTCCGTGTTGGAAATGTATGAATGGAAAAACCGTTAGTGGTCGAGAAAGTCTGTTTGACCACTTGATGATTCACGGTATTGATAAAACATACACCGTTTGGACATATCATGGTGAGAGAAGAGATGGATGTAGCTCAAGCAACCTAGAAACTGACTTTAGGTTTGAAGATACATTGGATGCGGATATTTTCGATGATGTACCGACTGTTGATACATCGAGTGGGGATGACGATGATCTGCGAGATCACCCTTATATGCAGAGAAGTTAAGGGATTCTGCTGGATTACCACTGTGGCCCGGGTGTAAGAAGGCAACAAAACTGTCAGCTGTGTTGATATTGTTCAACCTAAAAGCAGCTCACCAGTTGTCCGATGAGTGCTTCACAAGTATGCTGGAAACAGTTAGTGGTGTATTGCCTGATGGAAATGTACTGCCTAAGAGAGCATATAATGCTAAACAAATGCTCAAGTCCATCGGGTTAACACATCAGAAAATTCATGCTTGTCTGGGTGATTGTATCTTATTTCGAAAGGAGTATGCAGGCCTCGAGGAATGTCCCAAGTGTGGGCTAAAGCGATATAAGAAAAATAAATCTTCCGCTAAGATGATGTAGTACTTTCCAATAATACCAAGATTCAGGAGAATGTATAGCAGCGCTGTGGATGCTAGAAATTTAACTTGGCATCATGATGATAGGATCAAAGATGGAATGCTAAGACACCCTACTGATTCACCCCAGTGGAAGACATTCGATGTCAGGCATCCAGAATTTAGCACCGAGCCACGACACTTGCGTCTTGCACTCTCAACTGATGGAATGAATCCGTTCGGCATGGCCAGTAATTTTGTTAGTTTATAATCTTTCACCCGAGTTGTGCATGAAGCGCACTTACATGATGTTGTCTATGTTGATATCAGGACCCAAACAACCTGGTAACGACATCGATGTATAACTGGCTCCTTTGATAGAGGACTTGAAGCTCATGTGGGATGAGGGTGTCGATGTGTATGATGCTTGTAGAAAGGAGAATTTCAAGTTGAAGGCCATGCTGTTTGGAACTATCAATGACTTTCCCGCTTATGGGAATCTATCTTAATATAGTGTGAAAGGGGCCGATGCATGTCCTTGTTGTACCAAGAAGACACATCACATTCGCTTGAGTCATTGTAGGAAGACCGTTTATATGGGACATAGGAGGTGGTTGGACCCAACCCATAAGTACAGAACAATGGCCGATGCATTCGATGGCACAATTAAGACAGGTGAAGCACCACATTTATTGTCAGGTTCGGATGTATTGAATGAGATGAAGAATATCGACACACAGTACGGAAAGATCTTCGCAAAGAGTGTCCCCACTAGCGGTTTGAAGAAGGAATCAATTTTCTTTTAATTGCCCTATTGAAAAGAGTTGTATGTTAGACACTTCATTGATCTAATGCACGTTGAGAAGAACGTTTGTGCCAGCTTGCTCAACACTCTCCTAGCTGATAAGAAGTCCAAGGATGGTTACAATGCAAGAATGAATATGATTGATATGGGAATAAGAGCAGAATTAAAACCTATGCCTAGAGAAATGGGTCAACCGTTCTTACCTCTCTCACACACACCTTGTCCAAGAATGAGATAAAAAGAGTTACTTCACCGCTAAAGGATGTGAAAGTACCGAGGGTTATTCCTCCAACATACGAGACTTGTATCGATGATGGCGTGAGACCCGATGAATCAAATCGCATGACTATCATGTCATCATGGAGACTCTCTTGCCCATTGCAATACGTTCTATCTTGCCTAAAAATGTCGCATAAACCATAACAAAATTATGTTGGTTCTTCAAGGCAATGAGTAGCAAGGTCATAGATCCTAGAAAATTGCTTGGTTTTTCGGAGGCGGATTGTGGGGACTCTCGTGAGCTTGAGATGTATTTCCTCCATCATTTTTTTGATATAATGGTTCACCTAATAAGTTCATTTGGTACACGAGACAATGATGTGTGGTCCCGTCAGATGCGATGGATGTATGGTGTAGAGAGATATATGAAAGTGCTCAAAGGATATGTGATGAATAAGTCCAGTAGGAGGGATGCATTGCGTAACGCTATTTAGTAGTAGAAGAAGCAATGAGTCTTCGGGTCCGAATTTATTCCGAATGTCGGATGCAATTGGACTTCCAGCCACTCCGTACACCAATAGGATGGATGGTGAAGGCATTACCGGTGGTCAACTTTGTAAGTGTTAGCATGGAGGAACTAACACGGATGCACTTGTGCGTATTTCACAACACACGGCCGACGTGCTTCCTTTTATTGACCGCACATGCGATCACTTGGCGAGAGAAATCCCTCCGCAGATAGATCATGGATTGAAGTTGAGCACAATCACACGTTTGTTGATTGGTTCAAATGGTTATGTAGCAAATATGTTGTCACGGGAAACATAATCGAATGAAAGAGTTAAGTGGTTATCCGAATGCCCGATAGACATGTATATTCATACAAGTGTTATCTTAGCAAATCGGATACACATTTTATACCGTAGATCATGATGCCACAAGTACTATGCAAAATAGTGGGTCCCATTATCGCATCTGCAGTGGATCAATCAAATACTACTTACTTTGGACAGATTGTCAACATTTGGGAACTCGACTATATTGTTCACCGTCAACCAATCTTCGAGTGTAGTTGGGTGAGGATCCCTAACGGGGTCCAAGTTGAAAGTTCTGGGTTCGTACGCGTTGATTTGAAGAATGTGGGATACAGAGATGACCCTTACATAATGGTCAGTCAAGCTCAACAAGTTTTCTATGTCCCCTACCCAGTTAATAAGAAATGATCCATTGTGGTTCTGTCAAACAAATTTAACAATAGTTTCCAGATTAGCGACCATGTCGATGAAGATGTTGACACAATTGATGATCCTTTTCAAACTTCACTCATTCTGTACCATATTTCGATGATCCTGCAAATCCACGCCCATACCAGAGAATAATTAGAGATGATGATGAATATGGCAATCCGGATCTTGTTAACATTTATGGTCATGAACGAGAAAGGTCAACCAAAAAACGAAAAAGAAAAACAAGTGCTAAAAAGAAATGTAAGACTTTATTGAATGTTATTTCTTCTGCTATATTAAATGTTGTTTCTTTTGATTTATTAAATAAAGTGAACTGGATCAACAGGTTCCGATGCAACGAGATAATGAACATTGTGGACATTTTGTGTGTTGCTCTATTGAAGATATAATATGCGCTTCTCTAACGAACATTCCTCTCAATGTAAGTCAATTTATCGATTTATTTAAATTATTATTGATTGAATAAAAAATCATACTATATTGATTGATTCGTTGTTTGCAGTTTGTTTATGAACGTGAGCTCAATTCTTACTCTAAGAAAAGACTGGAGAAATGGAAAAACGATTGGACGCGCGGGGTACCTTTACAATCAATTCTTATATTCATACGATATTGAGTGAACGTTGTTTGAAATTTTGGTAGCATGTAATTTCTTTTATATATTTATGATGATATATATTTCATGTTTTTGGTGTATTGGACGTATATATGTTTATGATTGTATGTTTATTTATTTCATGATGTGTATGTTTATTAATTTATTTGATGTTTTGGTATATATGTGTGGTATAAGTTTTGGTTTATGGTTTTATTATAGGATTTTTGGTTTATGATTTATGGTATTGGACGTATATATAAGTTTTGGTTTATAGTTTTATTATAGAATTTTTAAAATATAAATTAATAATAAAAAAAAAAAGATATTGGACAACAGTTTTCAACCGCTGTCTATGTAACATAATAAACGAAATTAAAAAAAAATATAAACTTAGACAGCGGTTATCAACCGCTGTCCAAGATAAAACTTGCAAAGTGGTTGAAAACCGTGTCCCGTGTTTTTTCTTGGACATCGGTTTTTATCACCGTCCAAGCTTGATACGGTGATACTTGGAGAGCGGTTATAACCGCTCTCCAAGGTCATTTTTCACAGTTGTCCAAGCCCAAATGTGTATTAGTGACTCTATTTCAACATACTTAATTTCCCTTTAAAAAAATCACACTTATTTTCTATTTTAAAATCTTTGAAATAATTAGATTTTTAAAAAATTTTATAAAATATATATTTGATTGAAATTAGATATTCTTTTGAACAAAGAAAATTAATTGATTTATAATAAATTGAGGGTGGCATCCAAATTTGCAAAAAAAGTAAACAAATTTTGATGGAATTTTTAATGGTCAATGTGATTGTTTATTGATTTTGAAAGATGAGATTTTCAATTAAAAAAGAAAAAGAGATAAATTTTAGATTCCTACACCATAAGAATACATGATTACATGATATGTATTTTTTTTCAATGCATTTATAATCAAAGAAATTTATGAGGATATGTTATTGTCGATGGCCAATGAACCATGTTGTTTCAAATTTGAACCTAATTTTGGAGTATTATGTATCGATTTAATAATAATGTCCTTCAAAATATTAGATTTTTTTAAGATTTTAAAAATATATATTTAGAAAAAATTTCTATATAACAAAGATAATTAATAGATATATAGTAATTTATTGAAAAAAAAAAAATATAGCAAATCTTGCATAGATAAATTAGTTATAACTCTTTAAAATTCTTCAAACAATTAGATTTTTTAGGCTAAATTAGATATTCTCTCAAACAAAAATAATTAATAACTTTATAGGAGTAGTAAAAATTTTGGAAAAATTATATATAGAAAATCTTGCATAGATATGATTTGTTATAACTCTTTAAAATCATTCAAACAATTAGATTTATATCGAGATTTTGTCAATATATATATTTGGCTGAAAATAAACATTCTTTTGAACAAAGAGAATTAATAGATTTATAATAAAAAAAATTAAACATTTTTAGTATATATAGTTTAATATAAAAAAATATATTAGTACAATCAATATGGATTTCTCAATAAAATCTTTAGGAACATATCATATTACATGTTCTCACGAACAAAGATAATTAATAAAATATATATATATATAGAAAATTTTGTGTAATAAAAACGAAGAAGGATAACACGATATAACGATTTCATACCCGATATGAGCAGAAATTTAATTTGCCTCACGAAGAAGAAATAGAAAAAGCAAAACAAAAATCAAAAGAATATGACAACTTGTATATAACGTGAATTATCTGATTTCTTACCTGATTATGAGCCCGACGATCTGCCGAGACTCTAGAAGAGAATCAACAGCGGCTACAAAAGGTGGAGAGGTGAAGTATGGCTGACAAAAGATATAATAATAATGAATTAATAAGATATTCAAATCTTAACTAAATTAGATAAGTTAAAAACTTAAAATAAATAACTTTTAATGAGAATACACCATTTTGAAACGAAATAATCTGGTTGAATTGAGTTTTACGTAGACGGACGTTGTTTCGCCACATAAGCTTAAATAAGTTTACCAATATCTATACATATCTAATAACAAAATGTTGGACCAAAATTGGGTCAAAACAATTGTTATTAATTTTCTCATGAAATTTTAAAAATATTATTAAATGGGATGTGACTCAAATGGTATGACTAAATTTGTTTTGTTTTATTTGCACGTGAGAGGTTCAAGGTTCAATTCTCCATTTCAACAACACATATATTTTAATTTTTTTTGAGTATTTTTTTTTTTTTTAAACTAGGTCAATTTATACCTAACTAAATAACAAAATATTATACAAACAATAGAAATAAAAATTTGCAACAAAAAATTTATTACAAATTTGTCATGAAATTTTAAAAGTTGTGTATTGATGATTAAAATAATTATATTTTGAGTCATTTCTAAATTATTATATTATTTTTGAACTAGATCTATTTATTTTTTCTGATACCTCGGTAACCGACCCAAGGATCATATAATACGAGGAATCATAACCCACCATCAACTAGAAGGGGGTCCACTTCAAGCAGATCAAATCACTGTATGGACTGACCGACAACTAGATCTATGTATTCCTATCTAATAATAAAATATTATTCAATAAAATATTATTACAAATTTATCATGAAAATTATTTTTTTATAAATAATTAATAATATAAATAATAAAATTTTGTATTTAATATGGATATATATTTTTTAAAAATCACTTACTCCCTCCGTCTTTTTTAGATTGACTTTAACACGGGTTTTAATGGGAAATTTGTTTATTAACATTTGAAGTGAATAAAATAAACTTTTTATAAAGGTATTTTAGTCACTTTTAGATAATGAGACAAAAAAAAAGTTAATTTTGTATGTAAATTATTAGGTATGAGATGTAATTTAGTGATATTTGTAGGGTGATAGATTGAAACTCTAGAGTTACTTTATCGATATGTTGTGTATATGACAAAAGACATACCTTTTTGAATTTGAGTAACACTTCTGTGAATCAGGTCTATACATGAACTATATCATTATTATGCATAATAACTATCATTGTTGTGTACAAAAATTATCATTGTTCAAGATATGCTTTATTTTTCAAATAATGATAGTTTTTATATATAAAAATGATAATTTTTATGCATAACAGTGATATTTTTTGTACATCACCGTGATATTAAAAAAAAAATAGAGTTCATAGTGAACTCAAGGTCACACAAGTTTTTGTCTTTGAAATTTGAGCAATAAAAAAAAGGCGGAAGGAGTATTATATATATATATATAAATATATAAATTTATATACTTATTTGTATGATATGAGATCATGATTAGTCTAGTTACCATAAATTAATTGCATACTATTGATATTAGACTTAAATTATTAAGTAAATAATTTTAAATTAAATTATTAGTTGAATTGTAAAATGACATGACTAGGTAATTGGGATAAAGCTCGATTTATATATGATCTGAGATTTAAATTGACTATTCCAATTATTATAAATTAATTGCAAGCACTATTAATATTAATTAGACTTAAATTATCAGTTGAATAAAAGATTGTAAAATAACATTAAATTGGTTGTTATAAAACTCGGTAACCACATAAGAGAAAATATCTCTAATGCACGGATTCTTAAAAAATTAACAGTGTGCAGTATCGGATTCGCCTGGGGTGAGATTCGGGTGGGATTCACATCCGATTCGCCACGTGGTGAATCCCAATTTTTTTTTACTATTGGATATGTGTATCCTGTTCCGAGGATACGCGTATCGGATACGTATCAGGGTTTTTTTGTAAATTTATTAAATTTTGGGTTTTTTTTTTGTAAAAAATTAAAACTTACTAATAATTTGAAGGACACACTCTAAAACTTATTAAATATTAAAATTTATTAATCTTTTATTATGATTTATGACTTGTGTAGGTTGATGATATTTGATTTAATTGTTATTTTGTTACTTATGGGATGAATTCCTTGATATTAGTACATGTGTTTTAAATACTCCTGATATTATTACATGTGTTATATATAATTGTTGTAAATTTTTTAATATTATTACAGGTGATATATATAATTAAATTAAAAAAATTGATGTATCCTCGTCGTATCGTATCCTAAAAATTTGAAAATCTACGAATCCCCGCACCCGAATTGTATCGTATCTGCACCCCGCACCCGTACCCGTGCAACACAGGAAAATATTAATTGAGACCAACACAGGACAAAGAGTTCATTTTGGGAATGACGCTAACCTTACCAGACAGTAGATTCTCTTTAAAGTTTTAGAGAATATAATTTTGACTAATGATATCTTATGGTATGACCATTAATAAGAGTTAAAGACAACTACAGAACCTTAAACTTTCTTAAGGAGATTAATTTTGGGTAGTACGTGTTGCCATGTCCAGGGTAACTAGGCGGAATATTTTGAAATTTTTGATATGGAATGACGACAATATGTGACGATCAACGAGGTTTATAAGAAAATAATTCAAAATTTCCAAAAGAAACAATACCTTTTAAACTTGCATTATTTAATAATGTAAACTTTTTCAATAGTAACGTCACTCATTTCCCACGTCTCATTGCAAAAGTAATAAAATTTTCACTGATCAACATTACGTCGAAATGAGAAAAAATATAATCGTGAAATATATAAAATAAAAATAAAGAATATAAGGAAAAAAATTATAATTATAGATAAAATAATTATTTCTAATTAATTTAACATAAAAATTAAATATATTTCATATTATATTCATTTTATACTCACAGACGTGCAATGCACGGTTATATACTAGTATAGTATAATATTAAGATTATGACAATATAGATATCTATTAATTTGTTGTACAACTTGAATCTAGTATCAATAATTTTTGATAAATATCAACGAATTAAATCTAATAATATATTTGATAGAAAATTATATAAATAACTAATAATGTATAATGAAAAATAAATGCTTATCATAATATATATTAGGTGCATTGTGCACTTCATAATATATTTAAAAAAATATATAATTTGTTACATTAAAACATGCAATTAACACAAATTGCATGTTTCAGTCTAAACAAGTTATATGTTTATCAAAATATATATATTAGGTGCATGTCGTAATATACATTAGTTGCAATTAACAGAAATTGCATGTCATAATATTGTGTATATATAGAGTAATGATATAGAATCAACTATCTAATTTTTTATGGAACCAGATTAATGACGTGTCATGCCAATTCATCATCCACATAATTAATTCTACTCAAATAAATTATAGAATGTTTTATAATATACTATACCCTAAACCATGAACCTTAAACCCTAAATTATGAACCATTCGAATCGGTGAACCATGAACCACTTTCGGGCGGGTTTAGGTCAGGCCCGTAAAAAGAAAAATTGAATCGAATCAAAAAATAAAACCCGAACATATATTTTTTTTTTTTTTTTACCCACCCAAACTCTCGCCGATTTGAACCCAAACGAGTGGTTCATGGTTCACCCGACCCAAATGGTTCATGATTTAGGGTTTAGGGTTCATGGTTTAGGGTATAGTATATTAATTCTACAATTTATTTAAGTAGAATTAATTATGTGGATGATGAGTTGGCATGACACGTCATTAATCTGGTTCCATAAAAAACCAGATAGTTGGTTCTATATCAATACTCTCTATATATATATATTAGGTGTATTGTGCAATTCATAGTATATTTTTAAATACATACAATTTGTTGTATTGAATCATGCAATTAATACAAATTGTATGTTTCAGTGTAAACAAGCATTTATTTTTCATTATACATTATTATTTATTTATATAATTTTTTTTTATCGACAAATGTTAGATGTTAGTTGTTAGTAGTTAGTACACCAATCACCCAAATACTCCACAAAATCGTCAATCCACCTTATAACTCCCATAACTCCAATTTGTACCCAGAGGGAATCGAACCTGGGTCTCCCACTCAAATTAGGAGCCCAATGGCCAGGTGGGCTAAGTCATTCTATCAAATATAGTACTCCATTCGTCCCGAATTCGAAGTCACGTTTACTGTTTGCACGAAGTTTAATTGAAGAATTGTTTATTAGTATTAGTTGCTTTTTGTGGAGAGTGTAAAGAGTAAATTAATGACCTTGATGTAAATAAAAGGGAATATAGTTGACTTTAATATGAAAAAAATAATTGCATTAAGTGTAAATTTTTAGATATTTAGGGATAAAATTTAAAGTAGTGAAGTTGCTTTATTTCTATTTTAGAAAATGTAACTTCGAATTCGGGACAGAGAAAGTGTTTTATTTAATTCGTTGATATTTATCAAAATTTATCGATACTAATAAATTAATAGATATCTATATTGGTATATATATTTGTAGATATTTTCAATGTGTAGTGAGCATAGCTCAGCTGGGAGAGCGTAAAATTGAAGATTTGAAGGTCACGTGTTCGATCCACGTTCACTGCAAAATAAATAATTTTTTTAAAATATTCTATTTGTTTTTACAAATATTTTCTTGTATCTAATGGGTTTATGTAACAAATATATATATATTTTTAAATATTCTATATGTTTTTACAAATATTATGCTTGGGCTTGTATTTCTGGCCCATTTTTGTTGTATCTAATGGGTTTATGTATTATTTCCGGCCCTTTCCAGTTTTTGCTGCCTTCTTTTGTTATGGGCTACATCGGGGAACTCTCTTGGGTGGATCTAATATGCACCCCTAAAGGTGTACTTTAAAAATATACCATTGTTGTTTACCCTAAAATATGTAACATATGTTCATAAAATAAATTGTATGTTTCAGCAATAAATTGTATTATTCTAAAATTATTATAAAGTGCAAGGTGCACCTTTTGCATACAAGATCTAGCCCTTTTGAGTAGGTCTTCAGTAAACTCATGTGAATTTTTTTTTTTTATATCATTGTTATGCACATATATTATTAGGTAACAAATATTTTTAGGGCAGTAATTTAGGGAAGTTGTGTTTTAAACATAATAATTTTATGAACTTGAAAATATAGGATAATATTTTTAAAATTTGTAAATATAGGATATTATGTATTAAAATTTGTAATTATAAGATAATATGTTTTAAAATCCTGTAAATATAGGACAATCGAGCCCAAACAAACCCAAATCTCACGTAAAATTTCCCGCCCAATGTGAGCTTATTCGGCTCGATTGTCCTACATTTACAGATTTTAGAACATATTGTCCTACATTTTTAAGTTTGTAAAATCATTGTCCTTAATACACAACCTCCTAAATTACTGTCCTAAAAAAACAACTTTCTTTATATTATTATTATTTAAAAAATGCTTATTTTTTTAAACAATGATAATATATATATATATGTATAATAGTGATACTTGAAAATAAAAAGTTTATTATCACCCTTCGCCTAACATAGTAACATGCATGACCTCACCACTATTTTTAATTACTGCATGTTCTATTTTAATTAAATCTGTTACTTTGCTTTTTAAGCCATTAATATTACATTATCTCTACTCTGACTTGAGTGGCGACTTACTCCAAATGATGTATTAAAGAGACACACTTGTATTAAACGGTCTTCACGGTGAGACGAGATATAAATTGGACATTGACGCTTTAACACTTTACAAGGAATGAGTGTGATTTGTGCTAATTTGTGCCCGTCTTATGTATGAGACTGTCTCATATGAGTTTTTATCTAAGTTGTACCCATCTTATGTATTAGACTGCCTTATATGAATTTTTATCGATATTAAATAATCATGTGCATCAAATTAATTATTTATATGTTTATTTTGTCTTACTTTACATTATTTTAATGAGATGTCAGATGAAACGAAATAAATGGAATAATCTTCCCTTACAAGTTACAACTTATATCTATATATATACTAGGTTGGGTGGCACCTCAATTCTTGAGGTGTTTACCCAGACTTGTGTACTTCTTTATTTTTATTGTTAGGGATGTAAATAGAAAAACATTACAACGACAATACACAAAATCCAAGTACAAGATGGATCTACCAGAAAACATAAAAAGTTGAAATTAATAACAGTTAATTGGTTGGTACATCATTTAGTCTTTGCTCATTACTTGCACTCTTTGACTCCCATTAAGTTTACCTATGTCTCGAGCCTGATCTAACATCGACTGTAAGTAAATCAAAGGACTCCCCCTCGCAGCAACGCAACAGCAAATGGAAATTCTACCAAGAATGCAGAATGCGCTAAAGCACGTAATTAGCAGTAGCTTGACTGCTCATTTTCTTGCAGCGAATATTTTCTAAATGGCTAACATGGGCCAATAGTCTTTATCAATTTTTGACATTTAAGGAAAATGAAATACTCCACACCACCAACAATTATTTTTTAGTTGAGAAACTCAAAGTTTGAACATTTAACACTTGGGTTCATGAGTATGATAATACACGTTAAGTTATATCACTCAAAAAAAAAAAGTTAAGGAGAAATGAACTTTGATGGTCATCTCAAGCTTACTTACTATATTTCCAACTGTAGAGACGAATGTTCAAAATGGTTGGCGGAGCATTGATGCTAAGGAGTAAGGATGACTCGTGAAGAAAAGTTAAAAGCATCATGTTGGCACTCGCGAAGTAATGATGGTGGAGCCAGTGTAGAGAACATAAGACACAAGCAAAATAAAGACATATAAATATCACGCTGCATAGTCAAAGTTTACAGAAAAAAACAAAGTAGAAATGGAGTTGGCAACTTGGCAAACATGTAAAGTGAAAGTAACATTAATCTTCCTAGTAGAATAAATCAGGAACTACTATTCCTATTCTCTCTATTAGAAGTTTAGAACAAATCAGGATCAGCTACTCCTATTCTGTAACAAGGATGAATTAGGATTAGAAACAAATAATTGACTATCAAATTATCAGAGTTCCCATTTATTATTATGTTTCTAATGAGTCTTGAATTATAAGTTAACATCATCTAATTTTTTCCAACACTTCTGAGCAGCATAAAACTGATGTATGTACATTTGGAGACGTGTGCAATTACCTATTAGCATCCCATATAAAAATAATGAAAATGCATAAAAATTATGGCACTGGAACACATATCTTCCAGCTATGCCAAACCAAACTTATTCAAGGCAAATGCTAATTACATCATCGTATACAAATTGGTGGCATTGAGGTATGATTTATCTAAACCAGTGGAAAAAAAATAGTCGACCTATCTTAGTAACAAGTGTAGCAGTAAAACAGTCATTTACATCCTAAAAATTGTATTAAAATAAATCAAAACACTTCATGGCACATAGCATGAAGAGGAATAACCAAACACTGAAAATGCATACTTGCAACCAACAGTAGAATTGAAACTGTTTCCAAGAAAATGTATACTTGCAACCATCAAATACATTACTGAAGGAAAATATATCCATTTCGGACCTTCAATCTTACGAAAAATATAGAGGCCGATAGTTATTAATACATTTGAAGTCCAGAGATTTTTATTATTTCAGGGATTTTGTGAATCAATTGTATTCCTAGTGATTTTGTAATATTGTACGCCAAAATAAGTCCAATTAATTGTACTCACCCTAATTCAAAATATTAAGGTCTCAACCAAGAGATTTAAAAGTTCATATCAGCAACCTTAGCAAGCATTTAATGTCTCTCCAAACAACTTCAAAACATCCTTCTCTACTTAAAGATTAATTAATTGCACATATGACACATCCAAATATATGTCATCTTTCTAGTGTGTGCTTGTATCTGCTTTGAAGGAATAATGGGCAGCATAGAGAAATCAATTGTAAAAGAGCATCCCAATGAACAATATATGTGATTCCTTGTTGACTCCAACTATGTAAGAATTATGCTACACACTGGAATATGTTGATTTATTACTGGTAACATGCTCTTACTTGTGCAACTAAACCCAGCAATTAAGGATATGTGAGAATTAATAATTGAATTTGCATATAAACCTATCTTGTAGTTGCACATAGCAGATGATTATGATTTCTTTATATGCCATCTCCAATTAACTAAAAACAGAAACAAATCCAAGCACAACCAAAAAATATGAGGTACACCAATTGTAAAATCTGATTCAGTTTGAGAAATCAGTACCTCACTGGCAATTACGTCCAAATCTGTGTATTTGGTGTTTACTTGTTCATCACATAAGTTCCTAAATTCCGAAGCTTCAACTTTAGCGCCTCATTCTGAAAAGAGACCACAAATACGTAGTCAACATCATATTGAACAATATCTTTCAAATTAGCTCAAGATCTGGTGGGCCAAATTTACACAAAATAACATTGTTGATAGCTAGTAAAATCGGATTAATTGTGTGGAATATGGCTTTGTGGTAACTAGCTAATCAAACAATGAATCATGAAATGATTGAAAGTTATGAACTCAAGTATCGAAAGCAGTAAATAAAGTGCACAAGACTAGGGCAAAATGTTTGCCTCTTGTATTGATTTTTCGGACCGTTTTTGGGTCTTAAGTGCCCATATTTATACTACATGGGAGAGTGCATTTCACTCTCTGTTTTTCTTGTCGGGACATCAAATGGTCAAATTTCCATTTAATGTCCGGTACTTCATTTTACATTAGTTTCCGACATCTCCTTATAGCTCTTGAGAGCTCGCCCTAGTTAGCAGCGCGACACTTGGCAAGTCCCTGGATTATTTGTCATAGTTCTCTGATCTTTCCCCAAACTGCACGTTGACGTCTTGTAGCTCGAGCCATTGACTTAGCCACATTTGGAGGGTTTTTCTGACTTAGTACTGCACTGCAACATTAACTCCCTTATGTACAAGTTAGCTTCTAGTGGACATTGTACCTGTTGTACTTTCCGGAGATTGGATAAGAGACCTCCTGTAGAGAGCTTTCCGAGTGAGCTTAATGAGAGCTCTATGAGGAGCTCATAGTGAGCTAGTTGGTGAGCTCTATGAACGAGCTTAATGAGAGCTCCATGAGGAGCTCATAGTGAGCTAGTTGGTGAGCTCTATGAACGAGTTGTTTTCATAAAACTTTCTAAGAGCTCTATAAGCGAGCTACTTGGGGGCGGCGACCTCGGCCTTTTCTTGGTGAGCTAGAGTCCATCTCAAGTGGCGAGCTCACTTAACATGGCCGAGCTGGGCGAGTTCGGCCCAATTGTCCGATTGGACTCTTTATTAATGGATGCAATATTAATGGGTTTGGGCCGAATTAATAGTGACACAACACTGCCCTCGATTTCATTTGCTTTCAAACATGGTGGAGCGAGCAAAGGAGTCGATTATCTTTTGGACTTTGGCGAGGTCATGTGAGTCGGAGTAAACTTTAGGACAACTAATCTTTTGGTTTAATCGATGGGGTGGAGTGGTTTGTTTGGTGAAGTGGAGCGAACTGGGTCAATTTTTATCGGGCCGACTATGAGTGACATGAAATGAGTCAGGCGAGCATTATGGTGAAATTTGGCAAGGTGGGCAAATGCGAAGATGCGTGGCAAGCTACGAGCCGACACATATGGCAACAAATCCAGCTTGAGTTCTTGATAGATCTCGCCAATGGTAGTACAAAAACAAGTCTATTCTTTCACAATTAGAGAGCACCAAATGTGAGGACAAAATTGTTGATGTCCATGAGGTAAATGTAAAAATGGAGGAGGCCTTGCACTAGGGCTCCTGATAGCGAGCTCGGGAGAAATGGAGTTAGGCCATCCTTTTGGGCGATGTAGGTTGAGCTATTCTCTCGCATTTTTTGGTGAGACCAAATGATCGAGCTGGGCCTTGGTCGATGAGACCAGGCGAACTGACCTTTTGGTGCTGCATGGTTGGGCGAGCTCCCGTGCGAGGTTGGGCTAGTTCAATCTTGAAGTTTGATATTTGAAGCGATTGCAACGATAACTAGGGCTCTTGATAGTTGATAGTCGAGCCAATTATTGATAGTTTATAGTTGCGACGTGAGGCGGGATGGAGCGAGTTGAGGAGGTAATACATTCGTGGTGGATCAGCGAGGTGGGGCGAGGCGAGTTGTGGCCCGGACCCCTGACAACGCGACGAGCTAGCGCGAACAAGAGTTGGCGAGGTGCACGAGTGTTCTCCTACACCGGGTGAGCTTGGATAAATAATCGCGAGCTGGACTTGCGGATTGGGCCGAACAACGAGCTTGGCCGAGCTGCCACTGTATTGGGCGAGCTCGGGCGAGTAGGTTGTTTCATTATCAAGCATCAATTTTATTTCGTCCATAACTTGAGCTCCCGACCTCCGATTGAGTTGATTCTTTTTTTGTTGTGATCCTAATTTATAGGAGTTTCACATGGCTCAACCCTATGGGCGAGCTCGGGCGAGCTCCAGGGAGCTCAGGCGAGCATCAGTTTTGTTTCGTCCATAACTTGAGCTCCCGACCTCCGATTGAGTTGATTCTTTTTTTTGTTGCGACCCTAATTTCTAGGAGTTTCACGTGGATCAATTCTATTGTCGAGCTGCTACTACATTGGGCGAGCTCGGGCGAGCTCGTGTGAGCTCCAACGAGCTCGGGCGAGCATCAATTTTGTTTCGTCCATAACTTGAGCTCCCGACCTCCGATTGAATTGATTATTTTTTTCGTTTAGACCCTAATTTCAAGGAGTTTCACATGGTTCAACCATCTTCTCAAATATCCTTCTATATCAAAACAGTTTTTTTCAAATCAATTCTTGCTCGTGAGGCAAGCTCCCTGGCAAGGTTGGACACGGGAAGCCTAAGATGGCGAGGTGGCGAGCTGCGACTCTGGCCAAGATGGGATGAGATCCGTCATGGCCATCATCTTGGTCTCTCACGGTGAGAAGTTTTTCTTTGTGGCTTACCCGGGCGAGGTGGGCTGAGCTGTGACTTTGTCTGTGATAGGGGCGAGCTCGGCGAGCTAGGGTCCATTCAAACACATACTTCGGATTTGAGTTTTGAGTTCGGCCTTTCCAACACAATGTGTTTTTCACCTTTAACTCTTATAAGATCACCTATCTTCCTTTCATTTTCCTTTTAACATTTCGCGGTCGTTGTTGAGGTTGCCCCATCTGGCAACAATGTCGAGGTTGTGCAGGGGGGCAAGGTGGTCGTTGCCCCTGGTGAGATTGTTGGTGAACCTGTTTATGTTCAAGAGAAATCCTGCTACATGATGTATTCTGAATGTTTCCTTCGTTTCAGCCGTATGTTGGCTTTGATCATGTCACATACTTTGCCTTGTAGTCGATTAGCTTGTTCTCGATGAACTGATATTTATTTTCAATGCCTTAGAATTTTTGCATATTTGATTGTCTTATTTGCTTGCAATCTGTGTTTAGCTTGTCGTCTTACTTTTACGCGACTTAGTTATCTTATTGTTTTGCAACTTTATTGGTTGGTCATCTTAGTTATATGCGACTTAGTTGTCTTATTGTTTTGCAACTTTTGATGCCTTGAAATGCCTGTTATGAAATGTTATGAATTTTTATGTTTGTGGACTATCTTTGGGAGGTCAATCTCCTTAGAGATCGATGACTTTGGGTAACCGACCTCCTTGGAGGTCGACGACCTGCCCCCTTTTCCATGACATAAAATATTCTGATCGTCTTATTTTGGTGCGATCCTAGTGCCTTGGCACTTATTTTTGGTCGTCTTATTTGGATGCGACTTAGTCCCTTGACACTTGCGTGGTCATCTTATTTGGATGCGAACTAATGCCTTGGCACTTATTTTTGGTCGTCTTATTTGGATGCGACTTAGTGCCTTAGCATTTGTGCGGTCGTCTTATTTGGATGTGACCTAATGCCTTAACATTTTATGTTTAGAACATACTATAACAACTGATCTCGTTAGAGGTCAGTAGACCTGCCCCCAATTTTTGATCGCTAAAATCTCAAGGCATGATAAAATGAGACGAACTCAAACTTGATGACAGACAACTTCTATTTCTGAATTTGAAGCGAGCTTCTCTTACAAAATTTAGACTACTAAATTACTGATAATATGATTTTAAATAAACTTCATTCCAAGGTGTTGAGTTGGGACTCGTCTAGGACATGAAATTCACATTTTCCCGGGTCACATAATCAGCTATCGAGGTACGACTTTTCGAATTTGGCAGCTGGCTTCTTAGCGTCGTTGGTTCCCTGCTCCTCCATTCGTTGAATGAGCAGCTCGACACTACTGATCAGGTTGTCAGCTCTGTGCCTGAAATCGGCGTAGGATGTTGGATAGTCTATATTCATCGTCTTCCAAAGCTTTGTGTTCATACGGAGTCCTCCAACAACTCCCATAACTTTAGCTTCGTCTTCGAGTGGCTCCCCGTCCATGATCAGTTTATCAACCCTTTCGATATATGCGGTCGGTCTCATCTTTGAACTGCCAGATATTGGCCAACCTCTGCTTGGACCCCACCTTTGGATTGATAGTGCCAAAGTGGTCGAGGAATAGTTGCGCCATTTGGCGAAAAGATTCCACCGAGGACGGTGGTAGAGTGTTGTACCATCTGTAGGCCTGATCGCCCAAAGTGAGAGAAAACAAACGACACTGAGTTGCATTGGTTGCTCCCATTGAATTCATGTATGTTGTGAACTTGCTGACGTGGTGTATGGAGTCTGTATCGCCAAGGTATCGAGCAATCAAGATCGCCGTGATTTTTGGTTGGATGGGGGCCCGCATCACCGTTGCAGATAAAGGTGACGTTGGAACCCTGGTGGGGTTTGGGCTTCCACCTGTGGCGGCGATTTGGTCTTGCAGATCCTTGAGGGTTTGAACTATTGCTGCTAGTTGTTCGGGGTCAATTTGGTTGGCTCTACCTCGCTGTTGATGGTAAGGTGTGTTGGGCTTGCCCAATATAGTTGGGCCAAAGAATTAAATAAATGAAGGAGGCCCATTTAAAAGAAAACAAAGAAAAGCCCATTAGTTAATTAGGGCATTTTGAGTTTGCTGCTAAGTGAGGGAGCAGACGCGAGAAACAGAAAAGAAAAAAGAGAGAGAAAGGGAGAGAAAGAAAGAGAGAAAGGAGAAGAAGGGTTTGTATTTTGGGTGCTCGTTTCTTCACCGTTTTGTCTCAAATTTGGAGGGGGAGTTCGTGGCGACGTGCTCTTCATTTTGATTGGAGTGGATTTTCACTATTCATCTCCAAGAGGTACAAAGGGGTAATTGGTATATTTATTCTTTTTGTACTATTTAACTTGCTCTCTTCCATATCTCATTGTGTGTGCCAAGAATTGCATTCTTGAGGATAGTTTGATGTTATTGGTGTTGATTCCTCTATTTGTAATAGAGAAGGAAATTGTGTAATTCCCATTTGATATAGTGGAGTATTTCCTGGACTGGGTCCCGTGGTTTTTACCCTCTTGTGAAGGAGTTTTCCATTTAAAAATTCTTGGTGTTATTAAGGATTTATTTATTCGCAATTAATTTACGATTTGGTCCAAGTCTATTGAGCTTTTGTGGAAGTTTTTGTTGCTTTTGTGCATTCCAACTTTTATTTAAGATAATCTACGTGCAATAACAAGTCAATTGACTTCGATTATTGGGGGAACCCCTTCTACAACAAGGTGAGGGACTTCTTTCTCGCTTTACATCTCTATTGATGACGAGGTAAAGAGGGTTTTATGTGCACCAGAAAAACATCGCGGTATTGACTGATGATGATGGTGAGGATGATGAGATTCGCATTCTGGTGACTTGACTCTCCACATCCACCACTGGTGACGCAATTGGCGAGGTGATGGGATTTTTTCTTCGCACCACTTTTGATGATGGCGAGGTGATGGGATTAATAGTTCCGCACCACCCGTTAGACACATAAAAGCAAAAATTGATGGAAGACAACACATGATGAGACATAAAATTCCGCAAAGAAACCACCTTATTTGATGATTTGAATATTACTTTCCAACGGCTTTTAAATCCACACCAACTTCAAAAGAAGATAATGAAGGATGAAGGAAATTAAAGAAATATTCAAGGCTAGAACACGAGCAAGAAATACACACATATATTCAAAAGTGTTCTACCACACAAATGCTATATTTAGATGATCCTTAGCATTGAGGCTAAACAAATGATGGAAAATCTTTTTTCACCCAAATCGGTCGGTTAAGTTTGTAGGTGAGTGTGATCTTGTTAAACATCTATGATGGCGAGGTGATGGACTTTCTAAACATCTAAGCAATCCCACCACCGATAAGTCCCGTTTGGTGAGAACTTCCCAGAACATCTAACCCGAAAGGAGGGTCCCCTTGGTGATAAGTCCCGCTTTGAGTGAGAACTGCATCCCCCATGAAGGAAGAGAGTGGATGTAGGGACGAGTTGTCCGAACCACTATAAAAATACGTGTGTTCTTATTTGCTTTCATATTAACGCATCATATATACTTTAGCAAATCTGCATAACACATTCGGAAATTTTTTAAGTCACCTCCCATTGAGATTTTACGAAGTTTTAAATCGGGTTTTTCGACCAACAATTGGTATCGAGCGTTTCAAAAGTTCACTAGATTTTAATGTGAACACACCGAATCGATCTTTTTATTAAAACCCATTTAGTTTTTAAAATGCATAAATTTTATAAAATTCATGGAGGTTGACAATCATCTTCTCATTTTTAAATGAAAACAATGTTCTTCATTATTTCACTTGTTTAACTAACACTTTTTTTTTCTCGATATTTTTATTGTTAGTTAGTTTTGGCATCATTATCAAAAAAGGGAAATTGTTGGGATATTTTAGTTTTGATTAATTATGCCAAAACATTATCAACTTGTGTTATTTAAGATAATCTACAGATAACAAGTTGAGGGGAACGAAGAAATAAATTGAGGGGAACTCACTAAATCGCATTTAAGATGATCGAGATCGACGAGGGTCGATCGAGATCGATGATGTATGATGAGTTCCGAAAGCGATGAACTCCAAGAAGAAACATCTTGATTATTGAAGAAGAATCGACGTCGATCGATGTTGATCGCGATCAATCAGGTTTTTAGAATCTGGTGACGATCGATCTTTGGACGTCTGGTGACCAATCTTTCGAATGGTGATTGATCTGGTGACGATGCTTCTGGTGACCCAACCGCCGGATTTCTAGATTCCGGACTTGGCTTCCCCCGATTGTTTTTTTTTGCCTTTGACACCTAAACCGATAGACATTTTTTTGGTATGAGTTTCGGGAAAGTGTTTGAAGGTTTGAAGATTCAAGCTTATAAACTTGAAGATTTGAAGATTTTAGGTGTTCTTGATGAACAATGAATTTTCATCAAGACTTTTCTTGAAGATTTGAAGATAAAAAATGAAAAAATTTTATTCAAAAGCATACTCCAATGAGAATACTAAAAACTTAGTTTAAATTCTTAAAGAGCAAACCTTACCCAAATCTTCTAGCGTCAATTGTTGATAGCTAGTAAAATCGATTAATTGTGTGGAATATGGCTTTGTGGTAACTAGTTAATCAAACAATGAATCATGAAATGATTGAAAGTTATGAACTCAAGTATCGAAAACACATTCGAAATTTTTAAAGAAATAAAGTGCATCTATTGAGACCCAGTAGGGCAAAATGTTTGCCTCTTGTATTGATTTTTTCGCACACCTTTTTGGGTCTTAAGTGCCCATATTTGTACTACATGGAAGAGTGCATTTCACACTACCTCTTTTCTTGGAGGGATGATGAGACATCAAATGGTCAAATCTCCATTTAATGCCCCACACCACCTCTTCATTTTACATTAGTTTCCGACATCTCCTGATTGCTCTTGAGAGCTCGCGATTTTAGTTATCCTTCCGCAAAATACACACGCAAGTCCCCTGGATCATTTGCTTCGTTAGTTCTTTTCGTCCAAGATCTTTCTCCCAAACTCACTCTCTAACCATGGCTTCCCAACGTTGTTTGTCTTGTAGCTCGAGCTATTGACTTAGCCATATTTGGAGGGTTTTCCCGACTTAGTAAACCCCAGAGACATATTTTGGTATGAGTTTCTAGGAAAGTGTTTGAACATTAACTCTCTTAAGATTTGAAGATTTTTACAAGTTAGCTCAAGACTTTTCTTGAAGCGATAAAAATGAAATTGTATACTGTAATAAAAACTTAGTTTAAATTTAAAAAAGACCTTCTAGAGCTTGGATAAGAGACCTCCTTAGAGATATGGCTTTGTGGTAACTTTCAAACAATGAATCATGAAATGATTGAAAAGTTATAACTCAAGAGAATGAGAAAATGAGGAGCCTCAGAGTGAGCTAGTTGGTGAGCTCTATGAACAAATGGTCTTAAATGATAGCTCTATGAGGAACTCATAGTGAGCTATCATTTGCCGTAGTTGGTGAGCTCTATGAACCAGTTGTTTTTCATAAAACTTTAACTCTAAGAGCTCTATTGTTGGAGCTTGGATAAGAGACCTTGGGGAGCGGCGATCTCGGAGCCTTTTCTTGTTGAGCTAGAGTCCATCTCAAGTGAGCTAGAGCTCACTTAACATGGCCGAAGCCTTTTTTTTTGAGCTAGAGTCCATCTCAAGTTCAAGCCCAATTGTCCGACTGGACTCTTTATTAATGGATGCAATATTAATGGGCTTGAGCCGAATTAATAGTGACACAACAAACATATTCTTCTTTGCATTGTAGAAACGATTAAATTACAGTAAAAAAAGCAAAACAATATTGAAGGAGTAGATAATTGGTCTTCTAACAGACATCATTACCTAGTATTAGCAATTAAAGTAAACATAATTTGAGTGTACGACCACAACACACAAACATAGAAGGCAATCATTACATGGTGCAGGTATATAACAAACGGTTCACAACAAATCTATTTCTTACCCCGTAATCGACGTCATAAGTCATAACCATCAATCTCCACGGAGTCACCATACTCCTACAAGACAACAAAACCATTCAAACACTCAGTAGACCTCTCATGGGGAGAAATTAAAAGAGAGCCTACACGTGTGCTCCTGAACAGTTAAAATGTTATATAAGCAAGACAAGAAATTTGTAAGGAATGATCATAATGTGAAGGTATGTAGCAAATAACAGGTGCTGCAAAGTCATTCAAGTAAAGTCCCTTAATTGATTCCTTAATCCTCAAGTATCAATAAGCTACCTAGTAAATTGTTGAATAAATGCCGGAAAAAATACATCTAAGGAGTAACACAATAATATAAAACATAACATCAACATTCTAGGTTGTTGTTGAGATAAATATAACAGCATTTACAGAAAGTGACAACGATCTTTACCCTTTTAACTCTACTAAGCTAATCACAATATCAGTGATATTTTATATGAAAATAGTGTAACAATATTTACCTCAAGTTTATCAAGAAGATCGTGGATTGTGGAATTCGCCAACTTGTTAGTGTTCATCTTCCTGCAGCACATAAGCCAAAATCACTGATCAAAACTTATTCAGTGATTAGTCAACATTGAATCTCTATTCGAAAATATGGAATCACTACCATTATACCTCTCTTACTTCACTTCAAAGATCTATATTTTATCAACACGGGTTAATAGCGAAACCCAAACCTTGACACGCAGACAATTGCGGGAGAGAGAAGGGATTCAGCAGGGCCGTGTAGGGATGAGGGAGTTGCGAAAGCAATTGGAGTGAAGGTAATACTTAGAAGGGTTAGTGTGGAGAAGATGTTGCAGGAGAAAAAAAAAAAAAAAAGATATAGAAGGAGAAGGACACCTGTCAAAGAAAGTGAGATACGTGGATTTCCAGCCAAGAAGTGCGTGTATCCAGTAGCTAGGGGTGAGGACTATTCGGATATAACCGAAAACTAAACCGGAATCGGACCGAAATATTCAATCGGTTCGGTTAATTCGATTTCGATTTCGGTTTTAAAATTTTAAAATTTCAATTTTCGGTTTCTATTTCGGTTTAGGGTGTGAAAAAATCGAAAAACCGAAAATCGAACCGAATTTTAAATAATATAATATATACATATATCATATTACTTAAATAATAGAATATATATAGGAGATTTTGGTTTTAAATAATAGAATATATAATATTTTAAATAATATAATATACACATATAATATATATAGGATATAATAATATAATATATACATATATAATATTTTGGTTTTCGGTTTTTAACCGAAACCGAACTGATTTTTTTCGGTTCGGTTTAATTCGGTTAACATTGATTTCGGTTCGGTTTCGGTTTCGAATTTCAAAATTTTCGGTAATTCGGTTCGGACAATTCGGTTCGATTCGGTTCGGTTTTAACCGAATGCTCACTCCTACCAGTAGCTGCTTTGGGCAACCGGCAACGGGTGAGTAACTGGTCCATTTTGAAGTTAGGCCTCTTTATTATTATTATATAATATATATATATATATGATGGTCCCGATTTGAAAACCCAAGAACGCGGAAAATACCATGTCATGCATATAAAATAGGGGTGAGGGCAGAGTGATTCAAATTATTTTTTTTGCTTTTAAGAACGATGTGTGTTTTGCTTATAATCGAATGCATAAGGCAAGTAATAACATAAAGCAAAGAAAACAACACACAATTTTATAGTGGTTCTACAACTCCTCCTACATCCACTCTTCCCCTTCATGGGCAATCGACTTAACCAACCGGACTTAGTTTACCGTGTTAGTCCAACACCCAATAGATGTTTACCGAGTTCACACTCAAACGGGACTTATCACCCTCACGGGATCGCCTATAGATGTTTACCGAGTTCTCACTCAAACGGGACTTATCACCCTCACGAGATCGCCTATAGATGTTTACCGAGTTCTCACTCAAACGGGACTTATCACCCTCACGGATTTGCCTACCCTCCCTTTCGGGATTGCTTAGATGTTTATCGAAGTTCCCACTCACCTACAAACTTAACCTATCAAACCGATTTTGGTAAGGTTTGTTTGGTTTCAACTAGGGTGAGATTTTTCCTTACATTTGTTTAAATTTCAATGCTAAGGATGGAAAAATCTCTCTAAGCTTAGGATATGGCATTTTTGCTTAGATACAATGAAGAACACTCTTGGGTAAATTTGGATATGTAATGCTCTGTGTTCTTGAATGGAGTTGCTTGAATATTTGGCTTTTAATTCACTTTGCAGATCCTCCATTGTCTTCTTTTTGAAGATAAGCAAATGTATTTATAGTGTGGATTTGAATATTACCGCTGGAGAGTAATATTCAAATCCATACTAATAATCTTCCAAATTTTTCTTTGTCCTTTTGACCGTTGTTTGCAAATTTTATGTCACATCCATATATGTTGTTATCTTCTTATTGATCAACTGCTGGCAGTGTCTAATCTGATCCGACAACACGGATTCTTTGTTCATTGCTTCGATTCTCGCTTTGATCCGGTCGAATTAATCGATCAGAGATTTCGTGTGTCTTTTGAAATCATCGCTCATCAAGTTCAAAAACACTGCTCATCGGGCTTCGATTTTCAGATCAGATCCGATCAGATCGAATCGTGATCGATTCAAAGATAACAGATCTCGATCTGTTTCAAAGATAAATTCTGATCTGATACCGATTCTTATCAAGATAAATATCTGATCCCGTCTGATCTGATATCGCATAACTGATTTTTATCGCGACTATTCTTTGCATATCGGTGATAAATTCTTCTGATTCGTGATAAATGATCTGATATCGCGATACCGATTCATATCGGTGATAAATTGATCTTGATTCAAGATAATTGATCTGATATCGATACCTGATCTGTTTCGATCGATTCTAGATCATGATCGATTCGAGTAGATTCCGGATCGCAGATTGGGCAAAGACAAAATAGACAAGATCAGATCACCAGATCAGACAAGATCGTGATCACCGGCGATCAGCGACTTCTTCTTCAAAAATCGCATGTTTCTTCTTGTTTAGCTCATCACATTTTAACTCATCCTACTATTCGATCTTGATCGGCCTCGGGTCAACCTTCGCGATCTCGGGTCATCTTCATCCGATTTCGTGAGTTCCCCTCAATTTGTTCTCTCGTTCCCCCTCAACTTGTTATCCGTAGATTATCTTAAATAACATAAGTTGATAATATTTTGGCATAATTAATCAAAACTAAAATATCCCAACAATTTCCCCCTTTTTGATAATGACGCCAAAACATTAAAATATATGCACTTTTACAGAGATCGGGTTTTTGTTTTAAAAGATCAGTTCAGGTGGTCACTTTGAAAAGTTGTGAACGTTTGAACTCCTGCTTTGATACCAATTGATGGTCCCGATTTGAAAACCCAAGAACGCGAAAATACCATGTCATGCATATAAAATAAAGGAATTGAGGGCAGAGTGATTCCAATTTTTTTTTTTTTTTGCTTTTAAGAACGATGTGTTTTTTGCTTATAATCGAATGCATAAGACAAGTAATAACATAAAGCAAAGAAAGAACACACAATTTTATAAATGTTCTGGACAACTCGGCCCTACATCCACTCTTTCCCTTCATGGGCACCGACTTAACCAACGGACTTAGTTTACCGTGTTAGTCCAACACCCAACAGATGTTTACCGAAGTTCACACTCAAACGGACTTATCACCCTCACGGATCGCTTATAGATGTTTACCGAAGTTCTCACTCAAACGGGACTTATCACCCTCACGGATCGCTTATAGATGTTTAATGAAGTTCTCACTCAAACGGGACTTATCACCCTCACGGGATTGCCTACCCTCCCTTTCGGGATTGCTTAGATGTTTATCGAGTACATGAAGATATCCTCAAGCCAATTACACACTTCATAAGAGACATAAAGTGGCTTTGTGTAATTGGATTGACGAGCTGAGATTTTCAGATGACTATGTCTCCAATTTGAGTCGTTGTGTAAACACATCAAACGGAAAGGTGTCTGGGATGAAAAGCCACGATTATCACGTGTTTATGCAACGACTGTTGCCCCTCGCATTTCGGGAATTGCTACCGAACAATATCTGGAGGGCCGTAACTGAATTGAGTCTATTCTTTAAAGATTTAACATCTACAATGATTACGTGGGATGACATGGTCCGTTTGGAGAAAGACATTCCTGTTATTTTATGCAAGTTGGAGCGCATTTTCCCTCCTAGCTTTTTTGATTCGATGGAGCACTTACCGGTACACTTAGCATATGAAGCCAAAATTGCTGGTCCAGTGCAATATAGGTGGATGTATCCATTTGAGAGGTAAACCTTCACTTCACATCTATTTATACAAATATATATATTCACGTTTTGCTCTTATCAATTTTTTTATTATATATCTATAGGTATCTCCATAACTTGAAGCTCAATGCTAAACAATAGGCAAAAGTTGAAGCATCAATTGTTAATGCCTACTTGTGTGAGGAGGTTACAACATTTTGTTCTTACTATTTTGAGGATCATGTTAGAACAAGGTTGAGAAACGAGCCTCGTAATTACGACGGTAGAGGCACAGACAATGTTGCTGATGATATTGAGGGTAACTTGTCCGTGTTTAAGTTTCCAGGTCGATGTTTGGGAAAAAGTATTGAACGACCCTGGTTAAACTGACATGAGATTGAAGTTGCACATAAATATTTGTTATTCAATTGTGATGAAGTCCAACCGTACATTTAGTAAGTATTTCATATGCTTATCATTTACACTTTTAATTAACATATTTATTATATAATATATGATTAATAATATATTGCTTTCAATAAGGATCTATATTGAAGAGCTACACCGTATACATCCAAACATCTCAGATGCACAAGTAGGTGAATCTATTACTCGTGATTTTCCAGAGTGGTTCATTCATATTATATGTTTACAATTATATATTTAACCTAAAACCGTCACAGGGTTATAATCAACACATTGAGAACCCATTTATGCGGGATCTCAGTAGAGGACCACTACGTCGGGTCAACACGTACCAAGGATACTATGTAAATGATTACAAATTCCACATGGTGGAATATGCATCGACCAGATCTACTGCAAACAGTGGAGTTTGCATTAACAGTGCAATGTTCAATGGAGAAAGCCGTGACTACTTCGGACAACTGCAATAAGTCGTTGAAGTAGGATATAAGGGGTTCCCTGAGAAGATTGTTGTGTTGTTCAAGTGTGATTGGTACGATCCATCTGCTTCAGGAACAAGGATTCATCCCGAATACAAACTGGTCGATGTTCATAGAAGAAGAAAATATCAGGGGTATGATCCATTTGTGTTTACTGCTCAGGTATCCCAAGTATACTACTGCATGTATCCAAGTTCGAGAGCAAATAATGAATGGATGGCTGTTTGCAAAGTAAAGGCGAGATCATTGGCGCAAGTTCCTAAACCGGATTCAACTGCCGCAGTTGATGACACTCTTCCAAACGGAACAAGTTGATGCTCAAACTGAAGTGTATACAGGAGATTTCAATCTTTTCGTAGACTTAACAACTGCAAATCTAGATTTGATAGAGATTGACAACGGCGGGGAGGATAACGAGTATGATGAAGATGAGGATGTGAATGAGAATGAAGATGGTGAGGAAGACGAGGATGAAGAGGAGGAGGACGATGAGGAGGACGAGGAGATGATGATAATACAAATGGGGGCAACGATGAGGATAACGAATAATAATTATATTGTCTTTCATTTGTATAATATTTCATGTTGACAATTATATTTGCATATTACAAGTTATTTGACATTGCTTAACATAATTTATTTTTTGCTAATTATGCAATATAAAAACTATAATTAAATAAGATAATTGAAATAAAGAATTTAAAAAAAATTGAAAAAAATGAATTTTAAATAAATATACAATTAATTTTATTCAAAATAATTTTAAAAAATACAATTTAATTTAAATTTATAAATAAAAAATATAAATTATTATATTAAAATGTAATTGAATCATTAAATAAGATAATTGAAATATGTAATTAAAAAAAATTGAAAAAAAAGAATTGTAAATTAATATAGAATTAATTTTATTAAAAATAAATAAAAAATACAATTTAATTTAAATTATAAATAAAAAGTACTCCGTATAAATTATTATATTAAAATTTAATTGAATCATTAAATAAGATAATTGAAATAAAGATTTTAAAAAAATTGAAAAAAAATGAATTGTAAATTAATATAGAATTAATTTTATTAAAAATAAGTAAAAAATACCATTTTAATATAATATAATTTAATTTTAAAAATATAAATATAAATTATTATATTAAAATGTAATTGAATTATTAAATAAGATAATTGAAATAAAGAATTTTTTAAAAAAATTGGAAAAAATTGAATTTTAGGACATATAGAATTAAATTCATTAAGTAAACGCAAGAAAGAAAGTGCCCGAGCGGAATTGATCCCCGCCCAAGCGCCCTAGGTCCCGTGTTCGGTCCCCCATGGGAGCAAATAATTGCCTCATTTAATTGGGAGGCTTGGTGGCTTATATATGAGATGCTTAGTGGTTGGGTTCGAGATGGTCCGTGGCTCGGGTGGTTCGGTGCCGGCGCCTGGGTTCGAACCACCATGAGCCATTTTTTTTTGGAAATTCACATTTAGCGACGATAATAACTGTCGCTAATACCGACGGATTATAACCGTCACACATTTCGATGGATATTACCGACGGATAAATATTGTTGTTAACGACGATTTTATGACGCCATAATCGTAGACAATATACCGACGAGTTTTCTGACCGGGTTCGGGCCCGTATAACCATCGACAAAACCGTCACTATGTTGCGACGGTAAAAAGCCATCGATATTATGCGGCGGATAAAATCCATCGCTAGTTAGCGACGGATTGGAAAAAACCGTCGCTAAATGTTAGCAACCTTCATTTTCCAGACAATTGAAAAACCGTCGCCACTCCATGTAGCGACGGTTTTAACTGTCGCTAAAACAGTCGTAAAACACTGTCTTTTTTGTAGTGACACCCACTGAGATGGCTGCTAGAAGGGAGAAAGGCCTTTGTTATAACTGTGATGAACAGTTCACCAGAGGCCATAAGTGTAAGCAAATAATTACTTACATGATATTGGCTGAGGATTTTTCAGGAGAGTTTTATGATATTTCTCTGTCTAAGGATTTGTCAGAGGTCATTTCTGACCAGGTACCTATGGAGGAGGTTCGGATGACTTACAGTGCTATGTCTGGTACCCCTGATGTTAATACTTTGAGAATTATTGGTGAATGTGAGGGTCATACCCTTCACATTTTGGTGGATACAGGTAGCACAATTAGTTTTATTAAGGCTGCAACTGCTAAGGCCCTACATTATCCTATTTCTTCTACTACACCTATTTTGGTCAAGGTTGTTAATGGGCAGAAGATGGTAAGTTCTCAGCAGGTGGACTCTTTTTGTTGGTCCATGCAAAGCACTAAGTTTCAGCACCCTCTCAGATTATTGGACACTGAGGGTTGTGATCTGATTTTGGGAAGAGATTGATTGAAGTCTTGCACTCCAATTGAATTGGACTACTAGCACATGATCATCATTATGTCTTTGCTAGGCAAGAGAGTTAAACTTCAAGCTCTCACTTCTACTGAGAGCTGTAAACTTATCTCCGAGTTTTCCCTATTCCAAATGCTACATTTGGACACACCATCTGATTTGGAGGAGTTTTTTGTGTTTTTTATGAATCTTTCTACTGGGGAGTTTGATCCTAGATTGGCTGCCATTTTGGAGAGCTATGCTGGTCTTTTTGAAGAGCCTAAAGGGTTGTCTCCTTTAAGGGGGGTTGAACATCAAATCATCTTGAAGCCTAACAGTGTTCCTAAACAACAGTTCCCTTATAGAACATCTCATGTTCATAAGGAGGAAATTGAGAGAATTGTTCAGGATTTGCTCTTATCTGGCACTATCCAGCCTAGCAATAGCTCTTTTGCTTCACCAGTTATTCTAGTCAAGAAAAAAGATAATAGTTGGAGGATATGTGTTGATTATAGGTACTTGAATGACCTTACAATCAAACACAACTACCCTATTCCTATTATTGAAGGGTTATTAGATGAATTGCAAGGAGCACAATTCTTTTCCAAGATTGACTTAAGGTCAAGCTACTTTCAAATCTTAATGAAGTCAGAACACAAATTTTTAACAGCCTTTAGAACTCATAATGGCCATTATGATTTTTTGGTCATGCCTTTTGGTCTGTGCAATGCTCCAACTACTTTTTAGTCACTTATGAATCAAATTTTCAGAGATTTTCTGAGGAAATTTGTTATGGTCTTTTTTGATGATATCCTAGTCTACAGCTCTACTTGGGATGCTCACTTATCTCATCTATCTACTGTTTTAGAGGTGTTGAGGGAAAATCAGTTGTTTGCCAAGAGAAGTAGCTTGTATGCTCAATTGGCCAACTCCTAAAACCCTCAAGCAACTTAGGGGTTTTATAGGGCTTACTGATTATTACAGGAAGTTTATTCAGGGTTATGGTCTTATTGGTAGACCTCTTACTAATCTTTTGAAGAAAGTTGGGTTCATTTGGTCTTCTGAAGCAGATGTGGCTTTCAATAGTCTGAAATCTGCCATGTGCTCTGCTCCAGTTTTGGCTTTGCCAGATTTTACCAAACCCTTCATCATTGAAACTGATGCAAGTGGTACTGGTATTGGTGTTGTTTTGATGCAGGAGGGTAAGCCTCTGGTATTTATGATTATGGTGTTATGTCCTAGAAGCCAAGTTCTTTCTATATATGAAAGAGAATTCCTTGTTGTTCTAATGGCTGTCCAGAAATGGACTCATTACTTTTAAGGCCACATATTTGTCATAAGACTGATCAACAGTCCCTTAGATACTTGTTGGATCAAAAGATTATCACACCTATGCAGTAGAAATGGATTACAAAGTTGTTGGGATTGGATTATGATATTCAGTATAAAAAGGGGGTGGAGAATAGTGTTGTTGATGCTTTGTCTAGGAGGCTGGATACTGAACTTCTCTGTTCAAACATCACTATTGTGGTTCCTAATGGGTTGATCAAGTGATTTCTAGTTATTCTTAAGATGATTTTTTCAAGAAAATCATGGCTGCTAAGGCCATTGACCCTACTTGCTATCCTAATTTTCAATTGGTGGAAGGTCTGTTAAGATACAAGGGTAGGGTGGCTATTGGTTCTACTTCTAACATTAAGGAGTTAATCTTTTCAGAGATGCATCAGTCTGCTTATGGGGGGCATTCTGGTATTTTGGGTACTTATATGAGGTTGAAAAAGGTTTTCAATTGGCTTAAGATGAAGGCTGATGTTGCTTTGTGGGTTCAGGCTTGTGACACCTGTGCTAGAGTTAAACCAGATCAAGGCCCCTACCCTAGTCTCCTTCAACCCTACCATTCCCACTCAAGCTTGGTCACATGTTTCCATGGATTTTGTGGAAGGATTACCTAAATCTTGGGGTAAGAATATCATTTTAGTGATTATTGACAGATTCACTAAATATGCACATTTTTTAGCTTTGGCTCACCCTTTTACTGCTCAAACTGTTGCTAAGTCTTTCTTAGATGTGATTTACAAGCTACATGGTCTTCCTATTAGCATTCTCACTGACAGGGTAAGATTTTCATTAGTTCTTTTTGGAAAGAGCTATTCACTCTCATGGGGACTAAACTTTCTATGTGTTTAGCTTACCATCCACAATCAGATGGTCAAACTGAGAGATTAAATTAATGTTTGGAACATTATTTAAGGAGTATGGTTCACAATGTTCCTAGGCAGTGGCTTCCCCTGGCCGAGTATTGGTATAATACCAATTACCTTACTAGCTTAAAACTCACCCCTTTTCAAGCTCTGTATGGTTACTCACCCCCATCACTTTTCCTAGGTCCCTATTTGGACTCTCCTAATGCAGATACTAGGGATTGGATTCAAGAACGCAGACAAATGACTGAGTTTGTTAAAGATAATCTTTACAAAGCTCAGGAGCGTATGAAATTTTTTGCTGCTGGAAGAGGAAGTAAAGGTTTTGTTGAAGAAAAAAAGGGAATTATTGTGGATCCAAAATCCTATATCTCAGCTTAAACTGTTGGGCCAGATGACACTAGCACCAGAGGCCCAAGAAGAAGGAATTACCAGCCCAATTAATTAAATGGCTTGAAGCCCAGTATTTTATTTAATTGCTTTCAGTACTTATTTTTCCTAAATTGTGGTAGTATCTCGTGGTCGACAATTTCACTGATTTAGGGAGTACGTTTGTGGCATAATTAGTTATGAGAATATTATAACTTCTCACCTGATTTCTCTTTCTATCTCTCTCTCTCTCTAATTCCATCTTTCCTTCTTATCTTCATACAAAATTCATATTGTTCTTGCTATTTAATTCCCAAAAATTAAACAAAAAAATAGTAAAAATTCTGCTGTAGTACAGTTCACTACAACTTCTTTATTTTTTCACATTGTAAATGTGCAACTTCCTATCACTGAAACATGAAACTACCTATAACAAAAACATGCAACTACCTATAGTAGAATCATGCAACTTACTATCACTGAAACGTGCAACTACATATATAGAATCGTGCAACTACCTATAATTAAAAATTGAAACGTGCAACTAGCTGTAACAGATACATGCGAACTTACTATCAATGAAACATGTAAAATCCTATAAGCAAAACGTGCAACTTATAACAGAAGCATGCTAGTGTCATCATCATCTACGTCGATTCTAAGATGATGCCTGTGATTCAGATGGTGGTGAAAACTCTTCAGGTTGATCTGAGATTTTCTTTCATGTCTTTATCATCTAATTCATCGTCTTTCTTGCAACCTTCACTTAATCAAAATACAATGAGAGTCATAGAAAATTCCTACCGACGAAGGTGAGAGGGGTATTCTTCGGTTGGAATGAAGAAAAAGGTGAAAAAACAACGAGATTTGAATGGCAAAACCTGGAGGTGTGAAGGGGAAACCTATCGCAGGGAGGAGGAAGAAGAAAAAGGGGGGAGTGAGAGGCGCGGTATACGAGAAGGGGGGAAATTAGGATAAAAATGGCAGTACTATATATTTAACCCGAATTTAATAGTTGGAATGGTTTGGGGCGAGTGTACGGATCCTATATCCGTGCACCAATTGCATATGAGACTTAGCCATATAAAAAATGATGTTTTACTCTGTTCCATATTCTAGATTAATGACACATGAAATAGGTCAGAAAAAAAAAGACACATGAAATAGACAAAAATATTAAGTGAACCACCACAATTCACGATTCATGTGTTAAAGATACAGAAAGTAGAATAATCATGAAACATGAAAAAATGACATAGAAGAATTATCTGGGTAAAGATACCTACAATGACCTAATAAGATAAGAATAATATATAGGGATGAAAATTGAAAACTAATGAATATATATACTCATGCACAATAGAGCCCATAAGTTCAATTATTTAATTGCCATTTGTTTTTTCTGAAAAAGAAACCTTAGCCTGAACCTGTCATTCCCATCCCCCAGTCATGGACGTTTCTACTTGTCTCCAGTGACTATAATAAATATATATAAGCTCAAGACAAAACTATACCGTTGCCCCATCTTTGTATTTATTTCAATTTCTGTCTTTTTGCCCATGAATGAACAAAGTCTCAGTTGATTACCTCCACACATACCAATCCCTACTCAAATTATCTCACCTTTTTTGGATTCTTCCAACCAACTTCCATCTCCTCTTTAAAGCCCTCAAAACTACCAATCCATTTCTCACAATCAATCAAGAAAGAAACCAGATGGCTTAGCTCACACCTTGGCCACTGGGCTCCTCAATTGAGTGAGAGACCCAGGTTCGATTCCCTTTGGGAACGAATTGGAGTATGGGAGTTATAAGGTGACTTGGTAAATTTGTGGAGTATTTGGGTGCTTGGTGTTCTAACAACTAACAACTAACTTTGTCATATCAAAAAAAAAAAAATCAATCAAGAAAGAAGCACATTGATTTGTGATGATAAATAAGAAGCTAAGCAAAATGGTTACGAAATGGAAGAGAATTAGAGGGCATTTTGTGGTGTACTCAAAGGACAACAGTCGGTTTATTGTACCGTTATGCTATCTCAATCACCCCATCTTCAGAGTGCTGCTGGAGATGTCTGAGGAGGAGTATGGATTGAGTGTTCACGGGCCGTTGCGCATTCCGTGTGAAAAGGAATTCGTCGACTTTATTCTGTGTTTAATGCGGAGAAATGGCGACGAGAAGGCAGTTTTGTCGTGCGGAAAGGCAGCGTTTCCGGGTACGGATAAAGGTGATATGCAGAGTCGTGTTTTTGTTCCTCTTTGAAGGCGTAGATGAAGTAGTAGATATGTCATCCTTTGTGTACATTGCGGCGGTGCATGGTTCAAAATTTTTAATGGGCCGGAATTGTAATTATAATAATTGAATAGGGAAATACAATGAAAATGATGTTACATTGTTAGTGTTTTGTTTTAATTTTGGAATAAATGGGAGGAAAAATGATTGTGGTTGAAAAATAGTGAAATGAATTAATGTTTAACTTTTTTTGAGTCTTCTGCAGTCTAATACTGATTGATCCAGGAATTATTAGGGGCGGTGAGATTTGTACCCATTTTTCATAAGAAAATGAGATTTCTACCCACTTCATAAAATAAGTTTTCTACCCAATTTTGACATAAAAAGACTCATTTACCCTTAAGTTAAATATATTCATGTTTCTTCTTTATTATTCATTTCTCACCTACACCACTTATGATACATATTTACTCTATCTACTCTCTTCATCCTACTCTCTTCATCATCTCTTTCCAAAATCATGGTAAGTAATTTACTTTAGTAATTTATTTTTTCTTCTTATCTTCATTTTTTCATCATGTCTCGCTGGATATAATTTTTCCTATCGAGACAATATTCAAAGTTTAAATCCTATCTTGATAGATATAAAATTTGTCTCGATGGGTATAATTCTCCCCATCGAGACATTATTCAAAGTATGAATATTTGAATATTGTCTCGATATATATAAATTTTATCTCACTGGATATAGTTCTTTCCTATTGAGATAGTGTTCAAAGTATGAATATTTGAATACTGTCTCGATACATAAATTTTGTTTGCTGGATATAATTCTTCCCCATCGAGATAGTGTTTAAAGTATGAACTCTTAAATACTGACTCGATATATATAATTATTACAAGCGAGATAAACACTAATCCACCGAGACAAACACTATCTCGATAGGCATAATTATATCCCGTGATAAACACTTGTCCATCGATATAAACACTAGTCCAGCGAAATAAAAATTGTCTCGATAGATATAATTATAACAAGCGAGATAAACACCAATCCACCGAGACAAACACCATCTCGATAGACATAATTATATCTCGTGATAAACACTAGCCCATTGATATATACACTAGCCCATCGAGATAAAAATTGTCTCGATATATAAAATGATATCTAGCAACCATCGATATGAACAATAGTCCAGCGAGATAAACACTTGTCTCAATAGATATAATTAATTATATCCATCGAGATAAACACAAGTCTAGCGAGATAAACACTTGTCTCAATAGATATAATTACATCCAGCGAGACAAACACTTGTCTCAATAGATATAATTATATCTAGCAATACAAACACTTGTCCATCAAGATAAACACTAATCCAGCGAAATAAACACTTTTCTCAAATTATTTTTGATTTGACACGATATTATTTGTTCTGATTTTTATTTATTAATTTTTTTTTTCAGATGGCAGACGATGAAGTTGTCTTAGTTCATCATGGATATTGGGATGAAATGATGTATAAAAATGGAAAAGAGGATCTAATATACACATCATTGCGGACAATGTCTTTTTTGGAGTTTATGATTGTTGTTCATGATATTGTAAAAGCTAATCGTAGATGTTATGATTATGAGTTGCATTGTTTGATGAAAACAAAAGGTTGTGGAACAATGAAATTTCAAATACGACCAGAGAAGGAGATGCCTCGAGAGTAGGCTCATTAGTGGTAACCGGCATGGATTTATCCAGCTGTTCAACCACATTTGCACGAGACAGAGATGCCTCGAGAGTAGGCTCACTAGTGGTAAGCGGTCTTGATTCATCCAGCTGCTCAACCACCTTTGCAAATGCTCAAGTATAACCTCATTAACCTTTGAATCAAAAAGAGATGCCTCTAGTGTAAGGTTACCATTGGAAGGGGATGTGTTTTCATCGTGCCTTTCAACCAACCCCATAGGAGGGAACAGAAGAGATCCAGCTGAGAAATTTTTACCGTCTGTACATTGCACCGCCTGGGACTGCTGATCATGAACTGTAGGAAATCTAACGTCCTACATCATATGTGAAACGTACAATTCATTACATTTTTCAAAAGATAATATACTTCGTATATTAATAAAAAACTGAAGTTTTAACTAACCTCATATACAAAGTCAGAAGTCGATGTTGGACTATGTTCCTGGTGCATCCTCTTAGTAATAGTCTCGACAGACATGTCATGCGATTGTGATGGATCAACGTGTGAAGTCTATTTAACTACATTTGAAGGAAGTATCTCCCTTAACAAGTTTGGTAATAAATTCCATAAATACTTCATAGTCTGTTGAGATGCAGCCTTATGTGCTGCTGGAATCTCTTTTTTTTTGTCACCTCAGTGAGCTCCTTATGATAATTTCTAAGTTCCTTTTGTTGGGGAATTAATTGCCTGGATCTATTCGGGATGAATATTTAATACAAATTTAATTCTAACAATTATTACTAGCATGAATTAATCCTATATTAATTCAAATAATAATTCAACAAAAAATTATGCATATAAACAGTTCACATAAATCCTACGCATGCGGAATTGCTATGGGTTTACGTGAACTAACCTCTTGGAGTGGCAATGGTCTCGTCGATAAAAACACACCAAAAAGCCTCCCAAGTATTCCCTAGTCCTTGCTCGTCAATCTGGTGGAAGGAAACTCGCGAACAATTAACAAAAGGGAAAATAAAAATTTGTTGCACCACCTTTGTGGATTTACTATTTTTTCCAGCACATGGAATTACACTTGGGAATGAAACATTCATCCCCTATTTATAGAGGGTGGTGGCCGATTTTTCCATATGGAATAGGGAGGAAAAAAATCTTTTCTTGATCTCCAAGAAATCTTGAATATATCTCATATATTATTTTCTCCATAATTAAAATATTCCATAAAAATCTCACTCTCTTATTTGTTATGGAATTTTCGAAAAAAATAGGAAAAAGAAATCAAAATTTGGATCTTCTTGAATTTATGAGATATACTTGTATTCCAAGAAATACATATCTTCCATAATATCTTTTCAAGAAAATCAAGAAAATCTTTCTTTCCCTTTTCTTTCAAAATTTTCGAAAATTACAAATAAATAACCAAGTGGGAGATTTCTTGAATTTAATGAGATAATCTTGTATTCCAAGAATATTTATCTTCATTCCATAACAAAATTCAAAGAAAATCTTTCTCCCTCTATTATTTATTATTTTCGAAATTTTAGGAAAAATAGCAACAAAAATTTATTTTATTTTTAAACACCTTTTTCAGTTATTAGACTTTATGTTGGGCTACTTGAGGGGCCTTTAGGAGAATTAAGAATGTACCTTCCAATGGATCTTGAATTATCAATATTGAGCCACAATATTATTCAAGCCCATAAATATTAATTAATCCCACTACATAATTAATATTGCACTATCCATCTTAACCCATATTACGCTAATATGGCTCCCTTTATTATTTCCGTGTTTAAGATTATCTAGCCCATTAATTAATTCAAGCCACTGAAAATAGCTTTCCATTAATTAATATCTTTTATCCTTGGTAAAGGAACGGTTCAACATTATTATCCATACCGAAACTAGTTCCACTTGCAAGATTTGGTATGATAAAACTTATGAACCTCCCAAGGGGGCAAATCGAACAAAAGTTTGCTTGCACACGATTCTCCGTATTAAATCTTAGCAATCGCATGTGACCAATAATATTGCCCAAGATATAAAGTATTGAATCTCGTTGATTCTCTTCCCGTAATAAGTCAAAGCAATAATCACTAACCACACGCGATCCTATTTAAGGGACGAAGATTAAGAAATAACGAACCACTGAGGTCTAATTCTTCCTAGTTCGATTCAAGAATTTGTCCTCCTCAGGAGGTCCTCTTCATTAAGACTAGACATGCACTAGTGTAATCTCTTGGTCAAGACAAACCAATCGAGCCTTACACACTTCAACCATTCACGATGGATTGTTCATTTCCATCTAGGTCATGAATGGTGTACTTTTTTTAGTTACAAGGGGATCATTAATTTAATCTTTTGTTATCTGGTATCACTAAATTAACTACAATGTAACACTTACTATTTATTGAACAGTTATGCAGTAAATATATGTAACATTCGATGATATTTAAAGCATCAGTGATAAACAATTTATTTCAGTAAATAAGTCCAAAATTTAGTTTGATTATACAAAGTAAAAACATACTTTCCAGTATAATCCCAACACCTTCTTCAAAATGCATCCAACCTCCTTCTTTATAAACTTAGTAGTCACTCGTTTTGATAGTGCTTTGTGGGATCTATGTCCACTATGAGATTTATCTGTAAACGCCTTAGTTGAATAAAATATAATTTAAATTTAACAATTGAACGCGATAGAATAAAATATTAATCTAACTACATTAATATGTTGACTATATTAAATATTCAGGACTTGAAGTATGATCGGTTTCCTTGGTCGGTATCTTGGGATTTGAAGCCGGGAGAATGGTAGACTATTCTTTGGGTGGATGACATGTCTTTTGCTTCTTTGTAGAGAAATCCGATGGCTTCTCTACTAAACACCATATCCAGAGTGGTATTACGGACCGTGGATCGAACCCAAGTAAATACTTGGTGATAAACACCACCATTGAAATTAAAAGTGCATCTTCAGGTTGATCTCTGAATTCCTTGTTTATAAAAGAATCGTACAAGTCTTTCACAAACACCAAATACCCATCAAAATATCTCTTATACACACCACCTTCTGGTGGGTCATTGTCCGTAGATTCCGGATCAAAATTTGACTTCCCAAATTTCACCCATTATTAGGGCAAAAATTGACTTGTGAAAATTTTATACATCGATCACCAACACGAAACCAAAGCTCGTGGGGGTTGGCATCTTTCACGTCTATAAGAAGATCCATAAGTGCAATTATTAGCTTAGCACTTACCTGTGACTCAGTGTTCCAATGCAAAAAATGGCCGAAACAAGAGTCACAAAACTTATGTTGTATACCACAGTTTTCCAACTCCCCCTTTATAACTTTAATAATCTCTCCACTAGAATATGTGTTGCAAGTGGCCTTCAAGTTAAGACGACCATGAAGTTTTCCCCTACTCCACACTACATGTTAAAAAACAATAGAAATTATTAGCAAATATAACATTGTAATAGCAAACACTTGTCTCGCTAGGTGAAAACTTGTCTCGCTAGGTGAAAACTTGTCTCACTAGTAAAAACTCGTCTCGCTAGTGAAAACTTGTCTCGCTTGATGATAAACATCCACATACATCCAACATTATTGAAATCTAATAACAAACAACCAAATAAATTCAAGAATTCTTATTTATTTAGCTAGGCAAAATCTTGTCTCGCTAGCAACCATCTATCTTGTTAAGCAAAAACTTGTCTCGCTAGTGAAACTTGTCTCGTTAGGTGAAAACTTATCTCGTTAGGTGAAAAACATCCACATACATCCAACATTAATAACAAACAACAACCAAATAAATTCAAGAATTCTTATTTATTTAGCTAGACAAAATCTTGTCTCGCTAGGCAACCATCTATCTCGTTAAGCAAAACTTGTCTCGCTAGTTAAAATTTATTTCGCTAGGTGAAAACTTGTCTCGCTAGCAGAAAACTTGTCTCGCTATGTGAAAATTCATCTCGCTAGACAACCATCTATCTCGTTAAGCAAAAATTTGTCTCGCTAGGTGAAAATTTGTCTCGTTAGCAGAAAACTTGTCTCGCTAGGCGAAAACTTGTCTCGCTAGGCAAAAATAACAAGCGAAAAAAATGTCACCTAGCAGAAATCACATGATCTAGAAAAATCGAAAAAATGAAAAATTGAAAAAACAAAAAATCGAAAAATCGAAAAATCCATACAAATTTATTTCCCAAAAAGATATAAATTCATTTCGAAAAAATAAATACAAATATATACTAATTCAATTTAATACCTGTTCTTGCGCTGCCGCCGACACCTCTTCCATTCGCCGGTTGTTGCTCGCTGCCGCCGACTCCTCTTCCATTGCGTTGGCGCCCTCTGCTTAAAGTTTATAGTGGATGATTGGGGTATGGCGGCCGTCGGTGGATGGGCCGCCTAACGATGGGGGTGTGGCGGCCGTCGGTGGATGCGGCGCGAAGATGGGGGTGTGGTGGCCGTCGTTTTGTTGGTAGCGGCGGTGATTGGGGTGGCTGCATGAAGGTTGTTCAATTGATTTAGTAAAATGGTGTGAAGAGTGTTCAATGGCAGCAGTAAAATTGAAGAAAGCGGCGAAGAGGTAGTATTTGGTGGATGTCCAAAATTTAAGGTAAATTGTTTTTGAGGAAAATGAATAGGCAGGGTATTTTGATCTTTTTATATTAAAATTGGATAGAAAACTCATATTTTTATAAAGTGGATATAAATCCCATTTTATTATAAATTTTGAGTAAAAACACCCATTTCCTAAAATGAAACTGATAGATAGTACAAGGGAATGAAGTGGGAAACCAGGAGGTATTGTCTTTTCCCAAAACTGGGGTACAAAAACACTCATTATTAATTCTTATTTCTAACCATTACTTTTCAGGTACACTTGTGTGATATGGTCACACAGTGAGACGGAGTATAATTTGAGCATGACGTTTTAACTTTTTAGAAGAAATGAATGTTAATTTATACTTTATTTTATATTTGAGACCGTCTCATATAAATTTTTATCATAATCTATTTATTTATTTAACTGACCTTTATTATTCTATTCCCTGTCAAACTTATATTATCATGCTCACATGTCATATGTCATATGTCATTTGAAATAATTGAAAATGGACTAAAATCATTGTCAATTGAAGTTGTGATCGAGGAAAAAGCATAGCACAGATGTCATGCCACAAACTAGTGATGTGTACTTGTTGATATATATTAGCTGCTATTTCATTATTGCATCAATAAAACATACCACGCCTATAATAAGCCTCCACTTGGTAGGGGGTATGAAATTAGCATGAGATAAAGTAGATTCATATAATATAATATAGGTTAATAGTATTATGTCGTTTTATACAATATAATATGAGTGATAATATAAAATTAGTATTCCATTTGGTAGGGGGTAATAAACCTCAGATAAAATTAAGTATTATGACATTTGTAGAGGATAATAAAAACAGATAAAATTGAAAATTTTCTGGAAAGTACCGATTTACCCCTTATTCCAAAATATAAAATAATTGAACAAAAATGACGAAATTCTAGGGTTTTAACGGTTCACGATTTTAGACATCCATCTTGGGCGATTGTTGCTCCATCTTGGCCAATTTTTCCTCTTGTACCAAAACATAACCTGTCCGATTTTTCCCCTTGTACCAAAACATAAAAACTCATTTTTTTAAATTGTGGACTAACATGTGGTATTAATAGTGGTCATGTCCATGTAATAATCAGGATTCATCATACCAACAATTATGTTTATGACATTTAAATTTTATTAAACAAAAACAATTTTCTAAATAAAAAACAAGTTGATTTGATGACTATATTATATTATAACTCAAAAACTCATCTTTCATTAGATTAGCTGCACATTAACATGTTAACATTATGGAGTTGATTCATATGAACAAGTTAGAGAGTTGATTCAAATGAACAAACGTACCATCATAAGTACGGTTTTCATTTAAATGCCACAAGTTGATGTTCTTAAAAACAAGACTATCAACTAAATATCCCTACACAAAGCTAGTTTACATTCTATAAAACAAAAAATACTATTCAATCAATTGATCAAATCTAAACGTTCAACATAATCCTTGTTGAACATCTTCCAAACATAAACATACTAATCTAATTGTCATTGTTTTGAGGTGTCAATTTTTGGTTGTACGCTTCCATCAATACTTCTCATTCCAAACATTTTTCTCTTCCTCACTTATTTCCTGACCAATCAATACCTTGCCATCTCTTCTTGGAGATATGGGATCATCCTGCACCATGAACAAACAGCCTTAATAATGCAATTGTGCCAGTATAACAGAACTTATGGCATCGAGACTGTGAATAAATAAAATTTAACACCAATACCACAACAAATTTTAACACCAATACAGATATAAATTTATCTAATAATTAATAGTTTCAACATTTTCCAGATTCATGTGAATCGAACAATTTGGTTGGGGGATCAAGTAACATAAGGAGGAATGTTCTTTCCCACAAAAGAACTAATACAAAAGATGAGCAGCAGTTGGAAAAGATAATCAAAGCACGCGAAAGATTGTAAAAGGATCGCTTATTTTCATATGGGAAGACTTCCAAATAGAGTTAACACTAAACTATAACCTTGAATCATCAACACAAGTACGCAAAAATACCCATTATTCTTCCAAACAAATTTTTTTCTCAACACAAATCAATCTAATTGAGTACAATACTATCTTGCTAAAACCAATACTGTCATTTACTTCTACTAAAAACTCTATCTGCATATGTTTGCTCACTTTTCTTAAAATCCTGAACATTCAAGTGAATCCTTTATCCTCTAGGCTCATCTAAATATGACAAGAATCGAAGAAAAACTTGGTTAGGCTGAAGTGAAACTCATCAGCAATGTTTATGTAATTTCACTAATAGATGAGCAGGAATCAAATCAAGAACACTAACACATTTAATTCAAACACACGTACACAACTACTCAAGTTCATACTTTTGGATACTTGTAAAAAAAAATCAGTTTTAACTTGGGCTGCACAATATGCACATTACAATTAATAGTGTTCAGGGTAAAAACTGATACTTTTCAGTGAAAATAAGTAATACTCTCAAGTTAAAACAACTAATACTATTTAAAAGAATTTGTCTAATGGACCTGGGGTGTACTGAGCAGTGGTGTAAGGCGTCCCCGGAATGAGAGAGCAAATGTAGTTATCAGCATGATTTTTGTAATCATGAAGAGGCTGCACATTTTGAACAAGATATGCCTGCAAATTAAATAAAACCACAAACATCAATCATAGCTCTCAAATATTAAATTCCACAATTATAAAATCAAGAATTAAAAGTTACAACCTTGAAGAGGAGAATTCTAGCTCCAACATGCTTGTTATCCCAACCAAATTATAGCAGGATCACTCGAAGCCATATTTCGAGCATCATCAAAAGAATTTATTTAGATCTGCGTTTGCACTTGTCCCTTCAACAGAAGCACTGAGCTTTTGTAAACATTAATTGCCTTCAGATATTGGAAAAATGCAAAAACCTACAAAATAGAGCAAAAGATAAATTGTTAAATCTGTATTTCGTACAAAAGTTAAAACTCAATTTTGATGCAGTTCATATTTATGGATTTATGAAAGGCTGTATTGCTACTACTGTCAGTCATAAGAGCTAGAAACAGGGTTTCTAAAACTAACCATCGCATTTTAGGTTTTCCACCCCCAATCTGATTCTGCAACTCATCATGAAATTCAGGACTCCAATTGAGCGGCTCGAAGGAAGGCGAATTAGGGCATCGAACAATGAAATGTTGTTATAAGCTTGGCGATGGAGGTGCTCAAACTCCAGAATCACGCCGTCGCAGTCGAATATCAGAGCCTTAAGCGCGCAGGATGAAGCTGAGACTGTACTACTAGAGGTCTGTAGGCGAGAGTGAGAGAATGAACAGATGGTGAGAGAATCGCCGCCGTCGAGATCGCCACAAGGCCGCCGTCGAGCTCCGAAGTCGCATCAAAAATCGCCACACGAACATAAGCGATAAGAGAGATAACAAATGGGAATTGATGTGTGAAATACGATACAGTAATTGGTGAGAAGGGCAAAATGGACTAGGAAACAATATTGTAGAAGCCCTCTTCGCCGAACACCTTGGGGGGGGGGGGAAGACATTAAATTGTTAGCGGGGGCAACAATGATTTTGGTGTAATACGTGCCGGGGCGGGGAGATACCTTCCGGATCCTGAGGAAAATTGTATGAGCGTATTAACTCTACCAAGTGGACTCATATTTTTATCCTTACCACTGTTACACTCATATTCAATACTACCAAGTGGAGCCTAAGAAAAAAAGCAAAAAAGAAAACGTGAGTGACTAAAGGGGTGTTTTCAAGTTTCCATCACTTGAAAACTGTGAAAAACACTTCTTAATGTGAAAAGTTGGGAGGAAGATGTTTCATGGAGAAATTGATTTTGGCCCACAAGAATCAGTTAAAAACAGGCCCTAACATTTTCAATGAAGTAAGTCGCTGGTTTTTCTAGCTTCTTTGTTGCACATGTGCCAGAAGGAAGACTGAAGGCTGCAAGTCTTTACTATGGTTTTCTCATAACAAGACTATTCGAAACAAGCTCCTTCGAACATTCTATTGCAAGTGGATATAGAAAATTTTGCGCGTTTGCTTCAAGAAAAGCAATCATTACTCCACATGCTGATGGTTCTTTTATGTTGCTACCTCATACCAGTACTCCGGGGTCTTCTCATCTTTGGACAAGAGGCCAGCAACCTTGACGATTGTAAGAGGAAGACCATCACAATTCTTGGCAAAATTCTTTCCAGATTCCTCTAGTTAAAAGAGGCAGGGGTCTCCACCAAACTCCTTCTCACGAAAAAGATCCCAACTTTCCTCTTCATTTAGCGAAGGCATTGTTATGATATCTTTAGGAAACCGGGCAATCTCCATCACTTTGTTGTAGCTTAGTTGTGAGCAAAACCCAACTTCCATTGCCCTCATTCAGAAAAGGATTATACAAATTTATCCCGTATTGATACGCAGATTGCAAGTGATATGGCATGTATTTATCCCAAACATCGTCCAAAACAATGAGATATCTTTGTGACCGCACTGTCGAGCTGCGACAAAAATAAATACTCAAATCTACCCTACTAACTCGTAGTAATGGCAAGTAAGGGGTCGATCCACAGGAAATGTAGAATAATTGTTATGCTATTTGTATGAATTTATAAGGACAAACACGTAACACAAGGGGGGAGTTTGGATTTGAATTTTAAAACTACTACTAAACAATAAATTACTACGAAACTAACAATTAATTCAATAAAAAAATTCAATAAATAAAAGACATTTCAATTCACAGTTCATTCATCCTTCGACTTTAATGTTATTAACTGACAACGACGTTTACTCTATTTAATTTTAGGATTAATGTCCCTCATTAGTCAACAAGCTCTGGCTACCGGTTATTATCCCTTAATTATACTCAATTGAAACAAGCTCTCCAAGATTCTTTTTAACTGAACAATCTATAGATACAATCTAAATTTAATCCAGCCAAAAACATTAAACACTAGGATAAAGGACAAACACATTCCCGAATACGCAAGCTCGATTCGAAAGAACCCGATTTAAATCACCCTAGCAAAATTACTAGTTTGCTACCGATTGCCATAAATCTGCAACAAATACAAATTACAAATTTATGAACTAGCAGAAATACAAGAATAATCTAACCTAGGTGATCAATTCAAATTAAGTATCCAAGTATGTTAAAAATTAAAATAGATGAAATAAATAATACCAAGATAAATATTATAAACATCTCAAATCAATTAACAAACATTAAAATACAAGTTCAGAAATCCCTGAAAATAAAAATACTAACTAAACAAAAGTTGCTCTCTCCCAATGTTTTCATAACCGAACCGGTGATCGAACCGATTGGAACACATTTAGACAAACGGTTCAACCAACCCGGACCGGTTCAACCGTTAAAATGATTTCTTTCTAATTTTTGTTAATATTTCTTATGTTTAGTTAAAAAAATAAAATAAGTATACACCTACAAAAATTTAAATATATATATTATAAATTTTTATATTTAAGAAAACACAACAAAAGTCATAGTTATAATAAAAAAATAACACAATAATATAAGAGAAAGTAATATAAAAGGGGGAAGGTGGACCTTATATTTTTGTCCCACATCGAAAGTATTAGAGAAAAATGTGAGAGGAAATAATATAAAAGGATGGACCTTGATTCATATATTTGTCCCATCTCTCATACATTTATCCCACATTGAAAGTGTTGGAGAAAAATGTGAGAGAAAGTACTATAAATTTTTGCCCCCCTCATACATTGATCCCACATTGAAAGTGTTGGAGAAAAATGTTGGAGGAAGTATTATAAAATTTGTTATATCTCATATATTTATCCCACATCGAAAGTGTTGGAGAAAAATGTGAGAGAGAGTATTATAAAAATTTTCACACCTCATACATTTATCCCACATCGAAAGTGTTGGAGAAAAATGTGAGAAGAAGTATTATAAAAAATTTCCCACCTCATACATTTATCCCACATCGAAAGTGTTGGAGAAAAATGTGAGAGAAAGTATTATAAAATTTGTCCCACCTTATTCCATATCGAAAGTGTTGGAAAAAAAATGTTAGAGGAAGTATTATAAAAAATTTTCCACCTCACACATTTATCCCACATCGAAAATGTTGGAGAAAAATGTGAGAGAGAGTATTGTTAAATTTGTCCCACCTCATACATTTATCCCACATTGAAAAGTGTTAGAGAAAAATGTGAGAGGAAGTATTTTAAAAGGGATGAAGATGGACCTTAATACATATAGTTAAAAGTTTTTTTTTTTTTTAATTAGAACCGGTTAAACCGGTTTGACCGGTTTTGGTCCGATTTTGACCGGTTCTTCCGGTTTTGACCGGTTCAACCGCAAAAACGGTTTTTAGGGGGTCTCCGGACCGGTTCCCGGTTAAATCGGTTGAACCGGCCGGTCCGGTCCGGTTATAAAATCATTGCTCTCTCCTAATCTTCAAATTGGAGTCTGTCTCACTCCTGCGCTGCTGCCCAATTCCCCTCGAGTACGTCACCAACATGCTGAATATATAAGCATTAACTAGGTCAAATCTTATGAGAAAATATGGGCTTAAATTAAAGCCTAACTCCTTATGACTTGTGCGGCAAGTAGCATAGTTAATGGGCCTTAATCAAGGCATCTTGTTTTCTTTGTGTGGTAAATAAATTCGTCCACTTAAATCAATTATTCATGGGACTGGAGTAGTGAGTTATCAGTTAATATTCTGCTGCAGGCATTTTTTTTTCCGCATTCACCCGATGAATTCACATCCAGATATATCTTCACATTTGACCCATCTCAGGCTTCATCAAAACATTCCAAAAGGACCCTAAAATCACCCAAGAACACAACAAATCGATCAAGTGTAGAATTTCATTATCAAAGTACACATTGTTGAGTATCAAAATATCGTGGTTAGGAATTTACGTGTGGCTTGTGATTTTGACGACACAAACAAGTAATTATGAGATATGAGTTGTATTAATTGCTCATGATTGTGGAGAGAATAAGTGCTGAACTTAAGTGCAATAAGTAAATTTGCAAGAAGTTTGGTATGGTGTGAATTCTCTAGTCATTTGGGTCATAAATGAGCCCTATTTATAGTATTTGGGAGAGTGAAGTTCACTCTCCCAGGTTACAAGTACAAATGAGCCGAAAGTTGCTCTGCGAAACATTAAATGCTACAAAACTGGAATGATTTACCTCTGAGGTCGCGGGAGGTCGCCTGAGGTAAGTCGACCTCGGCCACCTCGCTGGGACTTCGCCCAAGATAATTCCTGGATTTGTAGGGAATTAGTCGTTTAAGTACTTCGATCTGTCAGTCGTAATCATCCTTTGCCGCTTTATCTCTGACCGTAACCTATTTCTGGAAGGTTCTTCGGCGTCGTATGCCTGACACCTTTCCAGTCGTAGTTAATGTTCTGCCTTTGTGTCAGTCCAAGGTCCTCGAGGTCGCTTTGATCGCTCATCATTGACTTGGGCCTTAAAGTTCCTTCTGGCGATCTGCGAGGTGTTTGCCTTGGTAAAATTCCATCCTTTCTATCACGAGATATCCTAGGTCGGGGCCGACCTCGCGTGATATGCTCACAACAATAGCCCCTAGCTCGTCCCCCTGTGCTCGCAAAGGGGGATGAGCTACTCATTCGTCTTGATCTTTAAAGCGATGTGCGAGGTTAGGTGGATTCTCGAGCATGCGTGGCTATCGCCTTGGGACTTGATACGATGACAGTTGCTCGCCTCGACTGTCATACCTATAGGAGGTAGGCAATGATGGCACGTGGAGTTCACGCGCCGGATGTGAAATGTCGCGGTCGAGGTCACGCGCCCTGATTTTTCCTATAAATATGTATTCTCTCTTCATTTTTTCACTTTCCTTTCTTCCGAATCTTCGAGCGCTCTTGTTTCTTCAGTTTTTTTTTGGCGATCACTTGCAATATTCGGGCATCCGTTCAATTTTTTGGCATTCGTCTGCTCTGTCGACCCCTTCCAAGATAAACTTAACTTTATTTTCCTTCGATTGTTGTCTCCTCTGCGTAAGATTTCATCTGGGGATCATGAGGTTTCGAGGAGTGTGGCGGAGAGTTCTTCCCCTTCTGGTGTGAATTGCTGGCGACGGGGCCAAGGTGGGGCTGAGGCATTGTTGGTTAATGTTTCTTCGGAGACCGTCAGTGAAGTGCCTGTGCCGATCCGGGGGGAAGTCACATCTAAAAGGCATCGCTTGCGCCGTGCGGTGAATGAGCCCTCGACACAGATTTATGTTCCCGCCGAGCCAGAAATTCAAATTCTAGAAGAGACAGGAGAAGGTGAGGGTGTTCCGAGCTAAAATGTTGGGAGTCGGCTGGTTTAACGGTCCCATCTCGCTCATCCTTGGATGCAAATATTCCTGGTAAGCGATGTGAATTTTCTTGATCGCAATATTCATTTATCGATCTTTTTCTGACATTTTTCTGGCTTGCTTCATACCTAGTTTCTTTCATCGAGCCCATCCAATTCACCTCTGACAAAGTTCTCGAAGCGATGGAAAACTTGAATGCTGAAGAGATGCGCGAGAAGGTAGCCCCCGCCTTAGGGTTGTCAAAGTAGAGAGCCGTCAAGAAAAAGGGGGTTGCGCAGGGTGAGGCCGCTGGGACCCCACCACCGAAGGCCAAGGTCGCCGCTCTTGGGCAAGGTCAGAAACGGGTGGTTACCGAGGCTCGCGCAGCTAGAGGAAACTCTCCAAAATAGCTCCGAACCTCCGTGGACATGGACACACTGAGGAATTCCCCGAGCGGGAAATTGGTGGTCTAGGGGTCCACGGGGAACCCCGACACGGTCATTGAGCTTACCAGCCGCCGAGATCACGAAGCTGGTGATGACAGCTTTCTAGGCTGGAGCCCAGATTTTCGTCAAAGGTAATCTCTGACCTCGGTATCATTTCTTTTGTTCGCCATTTAAATTTATAATTATACATGGTTACCTTGCAGGTATAAGCTGGATGATGGGGTCTTCCGCGGTGAGGCTACTCGCAACTATCTGTGGTCGCGAACTCCTGCCGCCAATGATGCCCAGCCTGCCTATCTCGGCGAATTGCTGAAGATGCTCCAAAATCCTGGACCCGGACTCTGCATGAGGAGGCCCAGACTCAACACTTTCCCGAGAACATGACCTCCGGGGTTGCCCATCTGTGCCGCTCACTGGCCTTCTTCGAGAAGAGCAGTGAGCAATATGAGACGGTGAGGACGCATGCTCAGATGGCTGAGGCGGCTTGCATGAACATGAGGAAAGACCTGGAGAGGCAAGCCAAAGAGAGGGAGTCTTCCATTAATGCTAAGGTCGCTGCCGAGGAGAGGTACAAGGAAGTGGTCCGAGAAAGGGATGACATGGGGAAGACAATCCGTCAGCAAAAGAAAGATCTCGAACTTCGGGACAAGAAGCTGAAGAACAACATGGACAAGATTGTTGAGGTGGAGGATCGATGCCGGCGTTTGGAGGCCGAGGTTGAGGAGCACCTCGTCACTGTCAAGTTGGAGCGCCATCATACCTCCAATATGGCCTACATCCACTCCTTCTCCAATGTTGTTCGGGCATGTCATCGGGCTGGCGACCTTGAGGGGGCTCGAACGATGATGAAAGAGCTGCTCGTCGCCTATATGCACAATAATCCTATTAAAGAGAAAGAAGATCTCCCCATCAAGGACCTTGTTGCCTTCGACGTTGACTTCAGTTTCCTCCCCCATGATGCTAATCTCTATGATCCCGAATAACTTCTCGGCTTGTTGAATGAAGAGATGGGGGATGAGCCGGATGGAGGTGGTGAAAGTGGGGTCGATGGTGGTGAAAGGACTCAGGCCGGCGTTGAGATTCCCGAGGTTGAACGGAATGTGTCAATCAACCCTAATGAGGGGACCTCGGATGCTCCGCCGAGCTGATTTCCTTATCTTCTAAAGCAGTATACTGGTGGCCTTCGGGCTTTTGTTGTGTTAGCCCTTCGCGGTTTTCTCTTTTTGTAAAGTCTGTTCTCTTTGCCCTTGGGGCTTTTGTATAAGTGTTTGCCCGCGGGGCATTGTACTTTGTTGCCTTCGGGCGTATCAATGAACCATTTTCCTTTGGTCTCTTCGATGTCACTTCTTTATTTGCTCGTTCTTTTTCAGAATGCTTGTTTGTCGTCTGAATGCCTTAGTATTCTCCGCAATGTATCCTGTATGTGACTTTCTGAGGTCGGTTGGCTTGTGTGTTTGAGATCCTGAATTACAAAACATGATATTAGGTCTGTTAGTTGGTAGCCTTGAGAACTTTTTGCCTTTGGAATTTTCTGGCTTGGTCGACTTTTGATATGATCTGCGACCTTAACTGCCTTTGGAATTTTTTGGCTTGGTCGACTTTTGATATGATCTGCGACCTTAACTGCCTTTGGAGTTTTCTGGCTTGGTCGACTTTTGATATGATCTACGACCTTAACTGCCTTTGGAGTTTTTTGGCTTGGTCGACTTTTGATAATTTACTATTGTTTTAAAGATTTAGGACAAAAGTTTTGGTTGGTGCTGCCTAAGGGAGGTCGCACCATTATCCCCCTGTCCTTAGCCTTTAAAAAGTTATTTTCATTTGGGAATCTATTCTAAAAAACGACTTCGAGGGAGGTCGGGGACCGGCCCCCCAAGTTCCTAAATGTAAATAACGACAAACTTTTCTGGATAACGAACTTAGATTGATTTCATTTCTTACTCGGGACCCTAAGTACATAAAAGAAAAAAATCCTAAAATTTCTCACATTACTGATAATATTTTTTGAGATAGGTCGCATTCCAAGGGTATTGGATTGGAGTGCCTTTGGTATCCTCGAGCTCGTAAGCCTCGTTTGACAGACATCTTGAAATTCTTAAAGGTCCTTCCCAGGTCGGGCCGAACACTCCTCTGAATATCTTACGCAAGACTAGATTGTCAACCTTGAATCTTCGTATCTTGACCTTCGAGTTGTAATATTTTTTTGACATTTGTTTGTAGCTCGCGTTTCTCAGGTCGACGTTCATTCTTCTCTCTTCAAGGAGATCAAGCTCGAGAGATAGAGCTTGATCATTGGCCTCCGTGATGATTTACGAGGTGCGATGACTACGTACCTCGACCTCGGCGGGTATGACCGCCTCTGTTCCAAAAGCTAGGGCGAAAGGTGTTTAGCCTGTAGAATTTTGGAAAGTAGTCCGGTAGGACCATAAAATATTTGGGATCTTGAAGGCCCACAATCCTTTCGATCCTTTAATCTGGATTTTTAGAGTGTGCTTGATTATTTTGTTCACCGCCTCCACTTGGTCTTTCGACTGCGGATGATATGGTGTAGAGAATAACTTCGCAATTTTCCGTTTTGCAAAGAAAACTTCAATCTCGTATCCATGACAATCGCCTGTGGTAGACCGAACCGACAAATGATGTTCTTCCATAAGAAACAGATGACCTTCTCTTGGGTAATTGTGGCTAAAGGCTCTGCCTCTGCCCATTTGGTGAAATAATCCACAGTTACAATTGCAAACTTCGAGCTGCCTGAGGCCTTTGGAAAAGGATCTATAAGGTCGATCCCCCACTTTGCGAAAGGCCAAGGGCTGTAGATCGAAGCGAGTTCTTCTGGAGCACGTTTGATGGTCGGAGCGTAGAGCTGACATTAATGACATTTCTTAGCATATGAGATAGCATCTTTCCTCAAGGTTAACCAGAAATAGACTTGTCTGATCATTTTATACACCAAGGACTATCCCCCGGTGTGGTTTTCGCAAATTCCCCCGTGAATTTCTTTCAAGATTGTCTGCCCCACTTTCGGTGTGACACATTTCAACAAAGGTAGCGAAAAACTTCGCTTATAAAGTTGGTTGTCGATGATAGTGTACCTTGCTGCTCGCAATTGTAGTCGTCGAGTTAAGACTTTGTCATCTGGAAGGGTTCTATTTCCGATGTAGTCTTTAATTGGGGTCATCCAACTGTCCTCCGGGGTCGCGACCTGGAAAACCTCAAAATATTGGCCCGATGGTTTCATCTAACTCGTCCATATCACCTCGTTTATGTCGATCGTGGTACCGCTTCCCGAAGGCAGATTTAACTTGGTGACGGTGATGTTATCCATGTTTGTTGCTCCTTCTGATGTCGCTAGGCGAGCTAGAGCGTCGGCCTGGGTGTTCTCTGTTCGTGGGATCAATTTGATGTAGACTTGCTAGAATTTTTCCATGAAATTTTTAGCGACCTGCTGATATTTTATCATTTGTTCGTCTAGGGCCTCGTACTATCCTTACATCTAACATGCGACCAACTGGAAGTCACTGAAAACCTTCAACTTTCACACGCCAACGGCCCTAGCCATTTCTAAACCATTAATTAGTGCTTCGTACTCGGCCTCGTTGTTGGTTGCGTGGAAACTGAAGCTGATCGCTGTGGTGAAGGATTGTTGTTCGGGACTAATTTGGACTACTCCAGCCCCAGCTCGAGTGCTTGTTGACGAACTGTCGACGTACAGTTCCCAGGGGATCTCAGAAATCTCCTGGGTCTTCTCAGGGAAAGTGAGCTCGGTGATGAAGTCGGCCAGGACTTGAGCTTTGATTGCAGTCCGAGGTGCAAAAGCAATTCCACATTGACCCAATTCAATAGCCCATTTCATTAATTTCCCAGCCGTATCGAGTCGGTGCAAGATCTGTCTTAGGGGCATTGTGGTGAGAACTTTGACTTACTGGTCGAAAAAGTATTAACGGAGCTTCCGAACACTCATGACCAAAGGATATACGAGTTTCTCCAGAGGTGGGTACTTGAGCTCGACATCGTTTAAAGTCTGGCTAACAAAGTATATCGGCAAATGAAACTGACCATCGACCCGTACCAAAACTGCGTTTAAACCCGATTCCGATGCGGCTAGATATAGGAAAAGCTTCTCGCCCGGGATAGCTTTCGATAAAATTTGGGGATTTGAGAGGTACACCTTGAGTTTTAAGAAGGCTTTCTGGCTTTGCGGGGTCCATGAAAATTTTCCTTTTTTCATGGTCTCGAAGAATGGCTTGTATTTGTCGCCCATCCTGGAGACGAATCTGTTCAGAGCTGTGTGGCATCCGGTCAGCCTTTGAACTTCTTTGATGTTGCGAGGTGGTTTCATATCCATGATGGCTCTGATCTTTGTTGGGTTGGCCTCGATACCTCACTGACTGATGATGTGTCCTAGGAATTTGCCTGAACCCACTCCAAAACTGCATTTCTTCGGGTTCAGCCTCGTGTTGTGTTTTCTGAGTATGTCGAACGTTTCAGTGAGGTGACTTAGGTGATCTTATTTCTTTCTACTTTTAACCACAATGTTGTCGATGTAGACCTCTATGGTTTTTCCGATCTCGTCGGTGAATATCCTATTTACCAATCTTTGGTAGGTCGCCGCCGCGTTTTTTAGTCTAAAAGGCACCCTCATCCAACAATATACATTCGTCTCGGTTAAGAAGGACGTGTGTTGTTGGTCGTCCTTATGCATGGCTATCTGATGGTTTCCGGCGAAAGCATCCATGAATGACATCATCTCGTTGCTGGTTGTGCTGTCGACGAGGTGGTTTATGTGCGGCATGGGGAAATAATCCTTTGGACATGCTTCATTGAGGTTGGTGATATCGATGAATAAACACCAGGTGTTGTTCGTCTTCTTCACCAAGACTGCATTAGCCACCCACTGAGGGTGGTCGGCTTGTTCTATCAACTTGTTGTCGAGTAGTTTCCTCACTTCTTCGGCTAGAGCGGCGTATTTATCAGGACCAAATTTCCTCTTTTTTTGTGACACTGGCTTCCTCATCGAGTCAATGTTTGGTTTATGACAGGCGACTTTAGGGTCGATACCGATCATATCTTCGTGCGACCATGCGAAGACATCTAGATTTTCTTTGAGAAAATCTATCACTTGACCTCGCATGTTCTCGGGAATTTTTGTTCCGATAGTTACAAATAGATCCGGTCGTGTTGGGTCGACTGGGATGGTCTCCAACTCTTAGATGGGAGTTGCACTTTGATCGCTCTTTTCTCCTCTTGGATCTTGGATTGGTTCTACTCGCAAGGGGTCTTCTTCCATAGTTTCGAAACCGAGTCAAGGTTCTAGGTAGGGCAATGTCTGCGAGGAGCTTGCCTCTGCGCTGCAGACTTGTTTATTTGTTAACTTTTCCTCATCGGCCATCTCTTCTTTTTCTATTACATTGTCTATCCTCAGGATCCTCTACCAAAATAAAAAGCAGAATTTAAATTGACACATGTGTAAGTCAAACATTTCCTTGTTGCGACCTGGTCACCCTTAATGGTGCCAATTTTCCCATCGATACCGGGGAACTTAATACAATAAAAGTAAGAGGAGGTCGCAGCCCCAAATTCGTGTTCAAAAGGTCTACCGAAGAAAGCATTGAAGTTAGAGGGGATGTCGACGATGACGAAATCCAGCTGCCTGGTCGCTTGCACCTCCTTATCCAATGTCGACGTGATCTCGACGGCCAGGCGAATCATTCCGTAAACTTCAATGGGTTGGTTTCCAAAATCGTGGATCCCAACATCGCAAGGCTCGATGTAACTGTGGAAATCCCCGAGTAGATACATCGTCTTCTTAAAAAGGATGTTGCAGAAAGCTCCATTGTCGTTCATGATGCGGTGGACTTGCGCTCCCATTATCCTTGCTGTAATTACGAGGGAGTCCCAGTTCGGGAAAACCACCCCGTCCTTATCTTCCTCGCTGAAGGCGAGCAACTTGGAGTCAGTTGCGATTGTGTTGACCGGTAGGTAACTTAATACGGCATTGTCAAGTGCGCGCATATCGGCCTTTTGACGTCGGCCAGATAAGGAGGTCGCTGGGAGGAAACCGCCAAGTGTGCCCCCTGAAGGGCAGATCATGTGAATTACCCTGTTCTCGGCTCCATTCGGGATCTGCGAACCTCGGCGCTCCAGCTCGGCCTGATTTGCTCGTGGTTGATCATTTTGATGGTTGGGTTGTTCATTCTTTAGTTTAAAAAATGCGGACAACTTCCATTCCTTGTAAAGTTTCCAAAGTTCTCTCTGCAGGTCGCGACAATGTTCGGTGTCGTGCCCAATAACGTTATGATAGTTGCAGAACTTCTGCAGGTTGAGCCTGGTGGCATCCACGAGGTTCTCCTTCCATGGCGAGCTTGTCTACGCGATCTATGTATGCCCGATCCGATTCGTCATCAAGTTGATGAATGTTCGCAAAGCGCTGTTTCGTCCCGATGTGAGGGGTGAGCGTGGCAAAATGGGCGAGGAAGAGCTGAGCCATTTGATGAAAGGACTATATCGAGGTCGGTGGAAGTGAGTTGAACCATCAGTATGCCTGATCGCCCAACGTGAGCGGGAAAAGACATTGAGTGGCGTTTGTTGCCCCCATCGAATTCATATATGAGGTGTATTTGCTAATGTGGTTTATTGGATCAGAGTCGCCATTGTACTAAGTTACCGAGCTGGCATGTATTTTGACCTGTACTGGAGCGAGCATGACCGTAGGGGATAACGATGAGATGGGAATTTTTGTAGTCATAGGTCCCCCACTTTTGTTCGCCAATTGTTCCTGCAAGTCTTTGATGTTCTGCAATATGCTAGCCATTTGTCTAGCTTCCAGCTCGTGATGTTGGCGATGTGGAGAAGGAGTTCGTTCGATTTAGCGAGGAGATGGAGTTATGTTAAACTCGGCGAGATGGAGATTTGTTTCTTTGGGCGAGATATAGAAGCTCTGGCCGATCTGCGCCCGAAATCCTCCGAGGTCGGCACGAGCTCACGATCCCGAATCTGACTTTTCGGGCTCGGTGTTTCCCTGATTTGCTTGTCCACGCTGATGCTGGCGGGGTCCGCGACCATGGTTCTGGCCGCAGCTGACGCTTTCAGTGAAAAGACATCAGTGGATTGGGTTTGGTCCTTCATTCGGGTTGCGGCGGTAGTTCTGAGTGTGTTGGGTTCTGTGGGAGTTGGCTTCCTGGCTTTTTTCGCGGTGGGGTTCCTTGCGGTGAGGTCCTTCGTTCATCGGGCCTTTGCCCTTGCTTTGGGCCTTCTTGTTCAGATTATGGCGCAGGTCGCCTTCGGGATATTCCATTTCAGCTTGCTTTCGACGCAACTCCGCGATAGCCTCATCAATCTCTCTAGGAGTGCGGATATGTTCGAGCTTACCGGCGATGCCTATAGTAGGTCCTCTGGCTTTGCGGTTGCTAACGGCCGGGCCACTAGCCCCCTCTCCGCTGGAACGATGAGAAACCGACTTGGCACCCCATTTGGAAATGAAGGTTGCTTGAGACATGTTAAAGGCTTTGAAGGATGATGTCGGATGGATAAAAAGGGATTTTTGTCGAAGATTCGTGAGGAATACTCCAATGAGAAAATACTAATACTTTAGCACTATATTTCTTAAAGAGTACCCTCCTTCTAGCGCCAATTGTTGTGTATCAAAATATCGAGGTTAGGAATTTACGTGTGGCTTGTGATTTTGATGACACAAACAAGTAATTATGAGATATGAGTTGTATTAATTGCTCATGATTGTGGAGAGAATAAGTATTGAACTTAAGTGCAAGAAGTAAATTTGCAAGAGGTTTGGTATGGTGTGAATTCTCTAGTCATTTAGGTTATAAATGAGCCCTATTTATAGTGTTTGGGAGAGTGAAGTTCACTCTCCCAGGTTACAAGTACAAATGAGCCGAAAGTTGCTCTGCGAAACATTAAATGCTACAAAACTGGAATGATTTACCTCTGAGGTCGCGGGAGGTCGCCTGAGGTAAGTCGACCTCGGCCACCTCGCTGGGACTTCGCCCAAGATAATTCCTGGATTTGTAGGGAATTAGTCGTTTAAGTACTTCGATCTGTCGGTCGTAATCGTCCTTTGCCGCTTTTATCTCTGACCCTAACCTATTTCTGGAAGGTTCTTCGGCGCCGTCTGCCTGACACATGTCCAGTCGTAGTTAATGCTCTGCCTTTGTGTCAGTCCGAGGTCCTCGAGGTCGCTTCGATCGCTCATCATTGACTTGGGCCTTAAAGTTCCTTCTGGCGATCCACGAGGTGTTTGCCTTGGTAAAATTCCATCATTTCTATCACGAAATATCCTAGGTCGGGGCCGACCTCGCGTGATATGCTCACCACACACATAAGTAATTAATTATGTTATCTTAATACAAACGAGTCCAATAACTTGCACTCTAATCTATTAAAAATATGCACAATTTCCTACTTATCACTTTGGCCCTTCAAACTCTTTTTCAAGTTACGAATCGTATCACTTCCAGACACTTGATCATCGTCAGGATTCAATTCCTCGTATACAAATTCGAAGATTTCTCGAGTGGGGGGATCAAGCAAAATATCGGAAACATTAAGAATGTCATCAACTCTCTTCTTAAGAAAAATAACACAAGAAAGACACATCTCTGCCTCTAATCTGATCTCTCTGTTTAAACGAATTTGGTAATGAAATCAAGAACAGCTCTCCAAAATAATTAAGCATTTATTAATGAATTTAAAATACATACTTGACTTTTGTCACTATATATTAAGGCAACACGTAAATCTTACAAATCTCAGTCGTGTGAATATGATTGTATTTTATCATCATATATCATGTTCATTTTAACATTTTTCCATCCTTCTTACAATTATGCATTAATATGTTTTTGTATATAAATTCTTAAGATACTTTTTGTGGACAGGAATTCCAGAAATTCATGTTGTGTTAATAGTCCTCTGTGCTTTCCTTCATATTTCTGCTCCGCATTCTCCTACGTCAGTCAAAAAGAATTTAATCCCATCCAAAAATCCAATCCAAACTTGTAGAGGTTTGAAATTAATTTTGATGGAAATTGATTTGTAAATTGGGTGTTGATTGAATATTGACCAATTTTAACATGTTAATTCATTTATCGGAATTGAAAATAAATTGCAAATTCGTAATCTACATTTCAAACTAGTGACTTGCACTTGTTGATATATATTAGCGTGCTAATTAACATTATTGCATCAATAATACATAACAAGCCTGTAATAAGATGAAACAGTTTTGGGCTTAAAGGTGTTCATATCTTAGAGATAGCAAGTTTAATTAGATCCTTTCTAAGTATCTTGCCAGATGGATTCTTCGGAACGGAAGCCAAAAACGCCACTCTCCGAATCCTCTTGTACGGAGCCACCTACATATATATAGGCAATTCTTCAATTTATAAATAAAACATTGTAGAAACTGATACAAAGTTGATTGTTCTGTTTAGCAAATTTACCTGTTTAGCAACAAAATCCATCACTTTGCTCTCTGTTATCGTACTTGCTTTCTTTCGTACGACATAAGCCATTGGCACTTGTCCAGCCTCATTATCTGGGAACCTATTGTGTATGAATCATGAAAAGAAGTTTGTTCATATGATGAGTACAGAATAATAGTAATGAAAATATTAGTTGTTATACTGTAAAGTGACAGTTGCAAATTAGTTGTACTTGTACAATAAAACTGTTTATATAAGACCAACTCTTACGGTATAACAGCAGCATCGTCTATTTCAGGATGAGTGAGCAATAAAGACTCCAATTCAGCAGGAGGAACCTGCATATATTTTGTGCACCCATACTTTTAGATATTGCTCTGGCTTCTCATGTTTTTAACATATTAAACAAAAGGCAAAAACTTCTACACACTGTTCACAAAAAAATTGAAATATATAATGAAAAGTATTAGTTCATACGAAGGAAAATATTAATTTTGTAGGCTGAACATTACTATTATCTTATCTATATGCAACTAATACCTTTCATCACATGAACTGATACCTTTGACCACATGAACTAATACTATTTCATCCATTTTTTCTATGATTCACGGAAAAATATACAAAATAGTCTAGTTGAAATTTTTTAATCAAAATTGCACCAGTTGCATGGTACACCCTAGTGTTGTGCTAAACAAAAAATCACACGTTTGCATTGATCAACTGATAGCCCTTGTATTTGATGAGCTCCTTCAACCTGTCTACCACGAAGATAAACCCGTCGTCGTCTATGTAGCATAAATCTCCGGTTCTCAACCACCCCTGTGAATCAAGAGTGGAAGCCGTTGCCTCTTCGTTGTTAAAATAGCCTATTCAACAAGGATATTTACTAGGATTAATGTTCATTTGTTCATAGCTTTGCTACAAGTTTAAAGTTAAAGAAGCCATAAGTCTTTCCATTTGCTCAAGCTAATTTGTTCAATCAATCAGCATATCCAAATACTGTCATTAGTTTATAGTACCTAATAAGGTAACTAATGCATAGATTTAATTCCCCAGCCTTAATTCAATGAAAATATATATTTATTATGGTCCCATGCATCTTCGCTTAGAGTACATGTTGTAAAGCTAATTAAGAAATGAAATTGAGACGGCACATTAAAACACAAATATAAATGCAAAATTTGTTGAGTGAGTCTCATGCGCACCCCCGTGCACTGTGCACTCCTAGTGCATTTTAGAAGCGTGCAACTATACAAAACAGAAACGTGCAACAATTCCAAACAGAAGCATGCAACTATGTTCCCATATTAACAGTTGCACTTTTCTGTGTTAATAAGTCACATTTTTCAGCATAAAAAGTTGCACGCTTCTAAAATGCACTATGAGTGCACGGTGCACCCAGGTGCATACAAGACCTAGCCAAATTTGTTATATATGTTACTTTCTAGGCTAAGTCTCGTATGCACGTGATGCATCGTGTATTTCATAGTGTATTTTAGAAACTTGTACCTTATTGCACAAAAACATAATACACTATTGAATGCATGTTGCACCTAATGTACATGAGACCCACCTTACTTCTTAACTTTCCTTTTAGAGAAAGAGAGAAAAAGATATATGCCCACTTCCATTAACAATTAAAGATGAGTTGAATAAAATAAAATTATTAGGTTTAATAAAAAAATATTATTAGAAGATATTTATTCAATTTCATAAGCAAAATTAATGATATTTATAATTGTAAATTATAAAAAAAAAATTGGTCCACATTATTAAATTTATTTATTATTATTTTATTATGGAATTATTATTTATTTATTACATCTATCGATGCAATATATTAAATATCTATTATAATGAATTATTTTGTATTTTTTATTTAATTTATAAAATTAAAATATAATAAAAATAAATAAAAATGAATTTATCTAATAAAAAAAAGAGAAATAGCCTATTATTTAAGGCTCAAGAAATTAATTAAGAGAAGTGTGGAACATGTGGGTATAATTTTTTTCTAATAAAAACATATATATATATATATCCATATATTTAAGTAAATAATAGATAGATGTCTTTATATATATATATATATATATATATATATTTATTTATATATATATAAAAGTGAAAAATGGATAGAACACTTTATTTTCTTACTTTTTAAAAGTGACAAAATAAAAACTATCATATGAATAAAAACAATCAACCTTAAAAAATGTTTTATATTTTTAAACAAAGTTAAGTTTAAGATAATAAGAATATTTATATACATAAAATGAATAGCCTACGCAACTCCTAAGTTATGTATAAAAAAAAGTGTGCCTCATTTTTTTTTTTATTTTTTAAATATAAATAATCCAAAATCCTCTACCTTTAAAATGTTTTATATTTTTAAAGCTTATACAACGAAAAGCACATATTTGAAGAAAAATAAATCACTACAAAGAAGAATTTAACGATAAACCGACTTTCATAATTTAAAACAGAAGAGATCAAAGAGTTAGGTATACAGATGATAAAATATACCTGTAATTCACCTGCTTTTACCGGAAATTTATAACATAGTGTAAAATTAAATGCACTTTTTTTTAAAAAAATTATTTGCCTCATTTTTTTTTAACACCTTTTTTTATATAGCATAAAATCCAAAATCCTCTACCTAACATTTTATTTATAGTGGACCACCAACTACTAATAGAATAAATACAATAATACTTTGTTTATACAACGATAAGCACATATTTGAAGAAAATATAAATCACTACAAAATAAGAATTTAACGATAAACCGACTACCAGTTCATAATTTAAAACAGAAGAGATCAAAGAGTTAGGTATACAGATGATAAAATATACCTGTAATGTGACATCATGAGTTCGAGTCATTATTTATTCGATAAAAATATATAACAAATATAGATGATAAAATAATGACAATAACTCATATGAAACGGTCTCATGCATGAGGCGGGGTACAACCTAGCATAAATCATACTCACTTCTTTCAAAATGTTAAAGCGTCAATGTCCAATTTATGTCCAGTCTCACTGCTTGTGCAAGTGCACCTCTAAAATAATATCCCCACTCACCAAATCTACGTTTTCAGAGTGTGGCTATAGGCTCTAGTTTGATTATTTAATACTCCACCTGTTCACAAAAACTGTGCACATTTTTTTGAGCACACGTTTTAAGAAAAGACAGATAAAATAAAAGGTATTATAGAATATTATGGGGTTCATTTATGAATAAAGTGAATTTTATGAATAAAGTGCAATGTCAATATAAATAATTAATTGAAGGTTAAAGGGTGTAGATAAAGGGTGTGCTTGCAACCACTATTGAATATTGAGAAGCACCTCTAAAAGTTATAAGTTATGAGGAGAAAACTTAAAAAAAAAAAACTTTTGGCCTCCTCAATAGAAATTGCAAACGCCATCAAAATGAGTGTATTCATAAAAAAAAATAAGTACATTTTTAGTGAACAGAAAAATAAGAAAAGTAAACACATTTTTAATGAAGGGATGGAGTAGTTAATTGACTTTCGAATTTAGACTTTACAATGGGTATAGTCTAAATTTTGGTCGCATACACACGTAAAGAATATGATTGGGTATGTTTGGTACGATTTAAGCCGTACAGTCTAAATTTTGGTCAGGTCTAGTCTAAATTTTGGTCGCATACAAACGTAAAGAATATGATTGGGTATGTTTGGTACGATTTAAGCCGTCCAGTCTAAATTTTGGTCAGGTTTAGTCTAAATTTTGGTCGCATGCACACGTAAAGAATGTGAATGGCTATGATTGGTAGGGGTGAAAACGGATCGGATAGTGCTTATACCGTATCCTAAATCATATTTTTTTCTCCAATTGTGGAGTCGGATACGGAAAAGTCGGATTTAGATACAAATTTAGAATATTCGGTATACGGATACGGGACGGATATCGGATGAATCCGGGCCGGATTCGAATAACTATAATCGGATAATATATTTCTAACGAAAATCATCAAAATGTGATTGAAACACATAAAAAAAAACTACCTATGCAATATTTCATAGAAGTTCTAATGCAAATTATAAAAATTATATCTACTGCTAATAATATGAAACTAAAAGTTATATCATTCGTAACCATCACCACTCCAGCACAACATAACGCCTACATAAGTATTAAGTACTATTCTGGGCATGTAGCGCGAGGTCGGGCCCGACCTAGAAAGAAGTAGAGGAGAACCGAACCAAGTTTTGCACGAGTATGGCACCTCGCCGAAGAGATGGAAATAAAGGCACGCCAAGCACCTAAAATGCAACCTGATGCACCTCATGGTCGCCAGACTAACACAAAAGACGGAGCATTAATTGAGATGGGACTTGTGGCGCATTTAGCAAACGCCAAGAACCTTACCTAAGAATGGCCTTAATCGAGATGTCATGTCAAGAAAGGACGGTAATGATGAGTAGCTAGAGTAGTTAGACGGCTAAATCCCGAACCGGATTTGCCTCGGGCGACGCCCAAATGGTGTCTTGAGCTCTTGATCCTCGAGCGACCTCCCCAAACCTCCGGCACAGGTCACATCAATCGTGTAACATTTAATGTTTTGTAGAGCTATTTCCTAAATTACTTGTCCTTTAAAATCGGGAGAGAGAGCTCCACTCTCCCAAACCTTATAAATATGGGTCATTTATGACCAAGAAAATGAGAGAGAAATTAATACCTTACCAAACCTCTTTTGCAAATTTATTGTTCAAACTCTTATTCTCTCAAGCAATCATATAACTTAAATACAATCCACTTTACACATTTATTGTTTGTGTCACTAAGATCACTAAGCCACATCTTAACCCATAATCCTCATATTTTAGTGCACAACAATTGGCCAGAAGGAGGGTACTCTTTTTTAAGAAATATCGAGCTAAATTCTTAGTGTTTTTTCATCGAGTATTCCTCACTTAATCTTCGATACAAACTCATCTCATACACCCAAATCTCTCAAAAACCACTCAACCATGTCTCAAGCAACTCTCATCACCAAGAGGGAAAGCCTTTTTTCGTTTCATGTCGCCCCAGTGAGAGTGGGGCTAGCGTCTGCCGTTAACAATCGCAAAGGCTAGAGGACCCACCACCGGGTTGCTCAAAAGCTCGAATGATCCGCACCCCAAAAAGAAATCGATGAAGCTATCGCAGAGTTACGCCAAGGCAGATTTAGGGTAGATCCCAGATGGCGACCCACGCCATAACTCCGAACCGAAGGCCCAAAGAAGGGCAAGGGCCAAAGGCGCTGGGAATCCCGCCCGTGAGCCCTCACCAGGAAAATCTGATCACAGAGGACCTCGCCATGGCGAGCCTTGCTATGAGGGGATCTCGCCGCGAGGGAAGCCAAGAGGTCAACTCCCACGGAACCCAACACACTCCAATCTATCGACGTAACCCTAACGAGGGGCCAAACCCCATCCACAGGCGTTTGTTCTCAGAGGGTTTCAATGACGGCCCACACCAAGGTCGCGGATCTCCCGGACCAACCTGCACCATCCCAGTAGCGAATAAAAGCCGAGCCCGAGATCATTTTTAGGATCGGTGGCCCAAGGCGGACCCAAACAACGAGTGTCGGTGAAAGATCGGCTCGAACGAAGCCCATCACCTCGCAGGGTGGAAAGAACCCCTTCACCTTGCAGACGTCATCGAACCCCATCACCCCGTCGGCAGGAAAGATATTCTCCAACTCGCCGTCATCTTGGCGAGGTCGCAGGACAGAACGAATCTCCGTAGATGACTGTCATCCTTCAGAATATCAAGGATCTCCAAGAATAGCTGGCAAACAAAGGGGGAATGCCTCTCACCACAAAGATACCCATTTTGCCATTATAGCCCACAGTCATTCTCACCCCCGTACAAATCAAGATCAATGTCAGTTCCATCACGTAATACAACGAAAACACCGATTCGATCAACCACGTGAGCAAATACACATTCTACATGAACTCAATGGGTGCGACCGATGCTACCCAATGCCGTCTTTTCCCACTCACTTTAGGCGACCAAGCTTACCGGTGGTTCAACACTTTGCCCCCGACGTCCATAGAATCTTTCCACCAGATGGCTCAATTGTTCCTCACTCACTTCGCCTCGTTGACCCCGCACAAGGGAACAAAGCAGTGTTTGGCGAACATCTATCAGAGTGAAGAGGAGTCGGACCGAGCATATATTGATCGGATTGATCAACTCATTATGGAAGGTGAGCCGCTGGGTGACGAAGCCAAAGTCTTGGGAATAGTGCATGGGCTGAAGAAGGGAAGCAAACTCTGGAAAATGATGAATAAGGACTACCCATCGAGCTACGCCGACTTTCGATACCGAGCCGGGATTATGATCACCAATTCCGAGATACTGGCCTCAAGGTTAAGCGAGCAGCGACCAAGCGAGGCAAAGGCCGAAGTCAAGAAGCCTGATCCAAAACCCGAGAAACCTTACAAGAGGCTCGGGTCCACAAACTACAGACCTCCGGGGACTTTCAAGCCAGTTGATAACTCCCTAGAGGTGAAGCTCTTAGAAAAACTGACCATGAATGTAGCTCAGATCTATCAGGCGATCAGGGGCAGGCAGCAGATCCCCCCGGCCCAAGAAATGTACCAAGACGCCTCCAAACTCAACCCGAAGAAGTTTTGTGACTACCACAACTCCATTGGGCATAACACTGAGCATTGTCGCGACCTCCAAAGGGAACTCTGGAAGTTGTATGAAGAAGGGAAATTGGAAAGGTTTGTTAAGCCAAGGCAGAAGCAAAACTAGCGACAAGCGCCACCGCCAGGAAACCAGCCCGACCAAGGAAAGCAAGGTCCGCAGATCCCAGTGGGAGCGGAGAACAGGGTCATCCACATGATCTGCCCTACTGGGGGAACCCTTGGGGGTTTCCTCCCAGCGACCTCCCTATCTAACCGACGCCAAAAGGCCGAGATGCGAGCTCTCGACAACGCTGTGCTGAGTTGCCTTCCGATCAACACCATCGCCCCAAGTCAGAAGCAACTCACTTTCACCGAGGAGGACAAAGATGGGGTGGTGTTTCTAGACTGGGACCCACTCATGATCTCAGCCAGAATAATGGGGGCTCTAGTTCATCGCGTCATGATCGATAATGGGGCTTTCTGCAACATCCTTTTCAAGAAGACTCTGAACCGGCTCAGTGATTTCCACTCCTACGTCGAGCCTTGTGAGGTCAGAATTCGGGGTTTCAGGAACCAACCTGTTGAGGCCTATGAGATGATCTGCCTATCTTTCGAGATCACATCAACCTTGGACGTTGAAGTGAAGGCAACGAGGCAACTAGACTTTGTAATCATCGATGCTCCATCAAATTTCAATGCTTTCTTCACCAGGCCTTTCGAACATGAGTTCGGGGCTGCCTCCTCATCCTCCTTTTATTGTATTAAGTTTCCCAGATCTGACGGGAAGATTGGCACCATCAAGGGTGACCAGATTGCGGAAAGAAAATATTTAACTTACACTTGTGTCAATTAAAATTCTGCTTTTTATTTTGGTAAAAAATCCGAGATGGGGCTAAGTTGTACGAGCCAAACTCCACCTCGGAAAGAAAAAGAAAGTGATAAAATGAAGATAGACAGTGTAGTAGAAACGAATGTAACACTGATGGAAGTTGACATCACAGCTAGAGAGAAGCCTTCACGAGGTTTACCAAATTTGGAACCTCACCTAGGTTTCGAACCAATGGAGGTCGATTCCGAACAGCGAGAGTCCAACCTTGACCCTAGAATGGAAAGAAATGATCAACGAGTAACACCTATCGAAGAGCTCGAAACAATTCCAGTTGACCTTAATCGGCCAGAACTAAGTGTGACCACCGGAACGCGAATTCTTAGCGACCTGCGAGATCAGTTGATAAACTTCCTCAAGCAGAATCTAGACATTTTCGCATGGTCACATGAGGACATAGTCGGCATCGACCCCGAGGTCACATGCCACAAACTAAATATCGACCCAACAAAGAAGCCGATATCCCAAAAAATGAGAAAGTTCGGCCCTGAGAAATACACGGCCCTGGCCGAAGAAGTGAAGAAGCTACTTGATAACAAATTGATCGAGCAAGCAGATCAGTGGGTGGCCAATGCAGTGCTAGTGAAAAAAGTAAACAACTCTTGGCGGCTATGTATTGACTTCACCGACCTCAATGAGGCTTGCCCGAAGGATTACTTCCCAATGCTGCACATCGACCACCTCGTAGATAGCACTGCTGGGCACGAGATTATGACATTCATGGATGCGTTCACCGGGTATCACCAGATCGGGATGGATAAAAATGACCAGCAACACACATCTTTTCTAACAGAGAAGAACATCTATTGCTGGAAGAGAATGCCGTTTGGTTTGAAGAATACGGGGGCGACCTACCAGCGTTTGATAAATCGGATGTTCGCCGACGAGATTGGAAGGACCATGGAAGTATACATCGACGACATTGTGGTGAAAATTGAAAGGAAAGAAGATCATCTGGGCCACCTCGCCAGAACTTTCGACATCTTAAGGAAATATAACATGCGCTTGAATCCCAAGAAATGCAGTTTCGGAGTTGGTTCGGGAAAATTCCCGGGCCATATCATCAGTCAGCGAGGTATCGAAGCTAACCCAGCAAAGATCAAAGCCATCATGGATATGAAACCACCTCGCAACGTGAAAGAAGTCCAAAGGTTGACCGGGTGTCTCCGGCTCTCCAGCAGATTCAGTATCCGGGGATGGGGATAAATGCAAACCTTTCTTCGAAGCCATGAGAAAAGGAAAGTTCTCATGGACCCCGCAATGCCAGGCCGCATTTATGAAGCTCAAAGCGTACCTCTCCGACCCCCAGATCTTGGCAAAACCCATACCAGACGAGAAGTTATTTTTATACCTCGTGACCTCGGAGTCCGCCCTCGGTATTGATATTGAATGCGGGCGCGGAAGGCGATTCAATTACCTATATACTTCATTAGCGGACTTTGAATGATCTGCGAGCTCAAGTACCCGCCGCCGGTAAGTACTGTCTACGCCTTGATTATGGCGTCCCGTAAGCCCGATAGTATTTCTTCGATCACCAAATAGAAGTCTTGACTACCATGCCACTAAGACAAGTATTGCACCGACCTGATACAGCCGAAAGATTGTTGAAATGGTCCATCGATTTAGGACAGTTCGGGATCACCTTCGCGCCCCGAACTGCGATCAAGGCTTAGGTCCTCGCCGATTTCCTCACCTAACTCACCTTTCTAGAGAAGATGCCAGAAGCAGTCGACATCCCATGGACATTGCACATCGATGGCTCCTCGACGAGCACCCGAGCAGGGGCTGGAGTGGTCCTAATCAGTCCCGAATAACAATCTTTCACCACGGCTGTAAGCTTTGATTTTCACGCCACCAACAATGAAGCGGAGTATGAGGCCTTGATAAATAGTCTGGAAATGGCAATGGCCATTGGTGTATGAAAGTTGAAGGTTTACAGCGATTCCCAGCTGGTCGTATGCTACATGTCAGGAGAGTACGAAGCACGGGGCGAGTAGATGGTGAAATACCAACAGATAGCGAAGAGCCTCATCAAAAAGTTCGAGGAAGTGCGAATATAATTGATACCTCGAGCATAAAACACACAGGCAGATGCACTGGCTCGCTTGGCCACGTCGGAAGGCGCCGTAAATATAGACAACATAGCAGTTACTAAACTCAACACTCCCTCAGCAGGTCGCGTCATCATCGACATAAAGAAAATAACTTGGACGAATCAAGCAAGTCCATCAAACATTCAAAGGGAAGTCCTTCAGATCGCTACCCCGGAAAACAATTGGATGATCGAAATCAGAGACTACATCGAGAAAGGGATATTGCCAGAGGATAAGGTCACAGCTCGCCGATTACAACTAAGAGCAGTGAGGTACACCTTCATCAATGAACAACTTTATAAGCGAAGTTTCTCTTTGCCACTTTTGAAATGTGTCACCCCGGAAGAAGGCCAGGTGATCCTGAAAGAAATCCACGAAGGAGATTGTGGAAATCATACCGCAAGTAAGTCTCTCGTCTACAAGACGATCAGACAAGGCTATTATTGGTTAACTTTAAGGAAAGATGCGATTGCATATGCAAAGAAGTGCCAGCAATGCCAGTTTTTTGCCCCGACGATTAAGCGATCTCCAGAGGAACTCACATCGATCTACTGCCCATGGCCTTTCACGAGGTGGGGAATCGACCTGATCGGTCCGTTCCCAAAAGCCCCAGGTAGTTTGAAGTTTGCAGTGGTCGCAGTAGACTATTTCACCAAATGGACGGAAGCAGAACCTTTGGCGACCATTACCCAGGAGAAAATCATTCGATTTATATGGAAAAATATCATTTGTCGTTTTGGCTTACCACAAGCAATCGTCACAGATAATGGGAAGCAGTTCGATGGTTTCGAGATCGATATTTTTTTCGCGAAGTGGAAAATCGCAAAGCTGTTCTCCACCCCTATCACCCCCAATCCAATGGGCAGGTTGAAGCTGTGAACAAAATAATCAAACACACCCTAAAAACTCAACTCATTGAGTCAAAGGGGTTGTGGGCTTTCAAGCTTCCAAGTATCCTATGGTCGTATAGGACTACTTTTCGAAATTCAATGGGCGAAACGCCTTTTGCTTTGGCTTTCGGGACGGAGGCAGTCATACCGGCCGAGGTCGTGGTCAGAAGCCACCGGACATCACAAACAGTCACAGAGGACAACGATCAAGCCATATTTCTCAACCTCGACCTCCTCGAAGAAAAAAGAGTGGAAACCAACTTAAGAAATGCAAACTACAAACAAAAGTCGGAGAAATATTACAACTCAAAAGTAAAAATCTGAAGATTCAAGATCGGCGACCTCATTTTGAAAAGAATCCTCGGTGTCCAGAAAGGAGTTTTTAGTCCAACCTGGGAGGGACCCATGAAGATTTCAAAATGCCTGTCAAATGGGGCTTACCAGCTCGAGGACTTGGAGGGCATTCCCACGATGTATCCTTGGAATGCGACCTACCTGAAGAAGTTCTACCAATAACTATGAGTTGTAAAATCCAGATCGATTGTATACTTCTTTATGAGTAATAACTTATAATACCAACTTGCTCCATCTTTTTACATTTACGAACTTGGGGGACTGGTCCCCGACCTCTCACGAGTACGATCAGAAATAGATTCGCAAATGAAAAAGTCTAAGTCGGCTAAGCCAAGAACATATTAAGGCTAGTATCGCGACCCAAATAAGCTCCGGCCAAGCCAAGAATATGGAAAGCTAGTATGTCGTGATACCCGGTCTAAGGGTCGGGTTAAGCCAAGAATATGTGAAGGCTAGTATGTTGCATACCCAACCTAAGTCGACCTCGTCGTGATACCCAGCCTAAGTCGGGCTAAGCCAAGAATATGTGAAGGCTAGTATGTCGATACCCAACCTAAGTCGACCTCCCTGTCAAGATACCCAAATCTAAGTCGACAAAGCCAAGAATACGTGAAGGCAATCATGTCGCGTGCCCTACCTAAGTCGACCCTCGGTGCATACCAAGTCTAAGTCGACAAAGCCAAGAATATGTTAAAAGCAATCATGTCGCCCATGTCCATGTCTAAAAGTCGACCTCTCGACGTCCTATCTAAGCCGACAGTCAAGTCGCTATCAAGTAACAAATCTGTTATCATTATGATTTTTTATCCAGATATTCGAGAAGACACGATACACAATCACCAATCTCAAAGTGTTGGCGAGAAATAAACAAGCATTCAAATCAGGAAGCGAGAAAGATAGAAAGAAAAAGAACAGCAATTCCATTGATAAACGCCCGAAGGCAACAAAGTACAATTGCCCGGAGGCAGCAAAACACTTACACACCTCGAAGGGCAACTAAACCACTTGATTAACAAACCCCGAAGGGCGATTACATAAGAACGCCCGAAGGTAAATGACATACTGCCGCAGAAAAACCATCCAAGAAATCAGCTCAGCGGAGCATCCGAGGTCCCCTCAGCAGGGTTGATCGACGCTTCTTGTTCAACCTCGGGAATCTCAACGCTAGCTCGATTCCCTTCACCATTTCCACCATCATCGCCACCGACAACCTCATCATCACCGCCATCCTGGCCACCCTCCATCTCGTCATTCAGCAACCCGAGAAGCTCCTCGGGATCATAAAGATTGGTGCTTGGGGGAAGAAAGCTGAAATCCACACCTTAAGCGGCGAGGTCTTTGATGGGAAGATCATCCCCCTCCCTAACAGGATTGTTGCGCATATAGACCACGAGCATCTCGGTCATCGCTGACTTGGCCCCTTCGAGGTCACCGGCCCGGTGGCAGGCTCGGACAACATGAGAGAAGGAGTGGATATAGGCCATGTTGGAGGCGTGATGATGCTCCAACTTGATGGTGACAGGGAAGTCATGGACCTCAGCTTCTAACCGGTTACACCGATTCTCCACCTCGGCGGTCTTGTCCCTTCTCTCCTTCACTTTCTTATCTCGGAGCTAGAGATCTTTCGCCATCTGCGAGAGTTTCCTTTCCATATCATCCCGTTCCCGAACCACCTCTTTCAGCTTTTCCTCGGCTGCGACTTTGGCACTAATGGCAGTTTCCCTCTCCTTCGCCGACCTCGCCAAATCCACCTTCATCAGCGAGCAGGCTGCCTCAGCTTTCTAGGCCTAGATTTTCGCTCGACCATACTGCTCCCGGCTCCTCTCGATAAATGCCAAGGATCGGAACATATGGGCGACCCCCGAGGTCAGGTTCTCCGAGAAGTGCTGGGTGTGAGCCTCCTCATGGAGATCCAAAGTCCAGGACTTTGGGGCATCGACGGCGATCTGGTGGAGATAAGTGGGTTGAGCATCATTGGCAGCAGGGTCTCGCGACCATAAGAAGTTACGAGTTACCTCACCTCGGAAGACCCCGTTATCTAGGCTGTATCTGCAAGACAATTATACGTGAGCACGAGATCCTTTTCCTGACGAACAAAGAAAAAGACAGGATGATAAAGAAGTATTTACCATCGGCGGAAGTCCGGGTTCCAACCAAGGAAAGTGCAATCCTCGACCTCGCGGTTCCGTCGCTGAGTAATTTCAACGATTGTATCTGGGTTCCCCACCGAACCCGACAACACCACTCTCTCACTCGGGGAGTTCCATAGAACATCTATATCCATGGATGGTCGGGCCTTCTTTGGGGAACTCCCCCCAGATACTCGCACTTCGGCGGCCGCCCTTTTCTGACCTCGCCCTGGGGCGGCAGTTTTTGTCTTCGGAGGCGGAGGTTCGGTGGCCCCGCCCTGTGCAACCTTCTTTCTCCTGTCCGACTGCTGCCTCGAAAGAGCTAAGGCTCGAGCAACCTTCTCAAGCATATCCTCGGAGTTAAGGTTCTGCATCTCGCCAAGAACTTTGGCAGAATTGAAGTGAATAGGCTCGATAAAGGAAACTGGAAACAGATGAAAAGTCAGGCCAATTAACAAATGGACAAATAAGCAAGTCTGATCGAATGATGTCCAGATCACTTACCAGGAATATCGCCGACCAGCGAGGAACGAGGCGAGACTGTCAAGCCGGCAAACTCCAAGCACTTCAACCTTTGCAGAACGGTCAAAGATCGCTCGTTGGGATCAATAAGACAGACCTGAATCAACCGAACGAGGAAAGGGAGAGAGATTTCAGAAGTCTTGGAGTTCTTGGGAGCTGCAATAAGGGGGAAAAGTTAAATAATATAATGAATGAAGGTAGATTCAAAAGTCTTGAATGAAGGGCAAATGAACTGCCTTCCCGAACCCGAGTCGATCGAGGAACCATTTCGTGAGAAGTGACCACATTTTCCCAAAGCCGAAGCCTGCGGTCCACTTCGTCAACTTCATCATCCTCACTTGGGACATCGGGGATAACCTCGTTCGAAAGAAAATCGAACTCGGCAGGGTCCACTAGCTCGGAGATCGCGATGATGCCCCCATCCCCCGCCTCTTCTAAAATTTGAACTTCGGGATCGGCGGGATTAAGGTCTGGACACGGGGGCTCGTCCGTATAATGACGGCGCAAGCGACGTCGCTTCTTAGATGTAACCTCCCCGGGAATAGGCACGGGCATTTCACTTATGGTCTCGGAAGAGACATCGACCACGGATGGCACGGCCTCGCCGCCGATGGGCCACGACGGAGGGAGCGGAACTCCCCGCCGCACTTCCAGACAGGCTATTTTCTCCAGAATCCATCAAAGCGAGAAAAAGCGGAGCAGAGGAAGAAGAAATCAAAAATTTACCTTAGGAATCGCGAAGGCCGAAGTCTCACAATGAAATGTTGGAGTTTCGACCTTTGAGATGGGCGAGGAAATGAGGGTAATTTTCAGAGAATTGGAAATGGAAAAAAAAGGAGAAAGGAAACGAAAAAGGGTATTTATAGAAGGGATTAGAGGCACAAGTGATTGGACGCGGCCTTTTCGGCGTCCGGTAGCGTGAAAACCCAGCGCCATCATTGCTACTAAGAGAGGCCTGATAGGCGAAAGCGACGACCATTGCATCAAAGCGATTTCAAGATAACAACCACGCTTACTCAAGAAGCCACGGAATATCGCACCTCGCGTTATTGATTAGAAGGATAGCTCGTCCCCTTGACAAGCATTAATGAGCAACGAGGGGGGGCTTGTTGTGGGCATGTAGCGAAGGCTCGACTCGACCTAGAAAAGTAGAGGAGAACGGGACCAAGTTTTGCCGAGTATGTCACCTCACCGAAGAGATGGAAATAAAAGGCACGCCAAACACGAAAAATCGACTGGATGCCCTCGCGGGTCGTATACTAACATAAAAAATCTGGAGCATTAATTGAGATGGGACCCGTGGCATTTGAAAGCGGCCAAGAACCTTACCTAAGAATGGTCTTAATCGAGATGTGTCAAGAAATGAAATTATAATGATGAGTAGATAGGAGTAGTTAGACGGCTAAATCCCCTCAAATCGGTTTGCCTCGGGCGGCGCCCCAAATAGGCGCAGCTCTTGATCCCCTCGGCGACCTCCCGGCGACCTCCGACCGGGTCACATCAATCGTGTAATATTTAATGTTTTGGAGCTATTTATTTAAATACTTGTCATTATGGAATCGGAGAGTGAGCTCCACTCTCCCAAACCTTATAAATATGGGTCATTTATGACCAAGAAAAGGAGAGAAATTAATACCTTACCAAACCTCTTGCAAATTTATTGCTCAAACTCTTATTCTCTCAAGCAATCATATAACTTAAATACAATCCACTTTACACATTTATTGTTTGTGTTACTAAGATCACTAAGCCACATCTTAACCCATAATCCTCATATTTTAGTGCACAACAAGTACTAATATTATATTATATTATATATATATATATATATTAATATAAAATATAAACCAGGGGCTTAGCCCACCTGGCCACTGGGCTCCTCATTTGAATGGAAGACACATGTTCGATTCCATTTGGGAACGAATTTGGAGTTATTGGAGTTATAAGGTGGATTGGTGGTTTCGTGGAGTATTTGGGTGCTTAGTGTACTAACTACTAACTACTAACAACTAACTTTGCCAGATAAAAAAAAAATTAAAAAAATAATAAAAAATAAAAAATCCGGATATCCGGTAAAATATGGGAAAACTCGAATACGGTCGGATATTATGTATTCCGAATCCAATTCCGAATCCAAATTCAACTATCCGTATCCGCTTGGATACTAGTTTTTTATACCGAATTCGATACCGACCGAATACGGCTCCGGATTGGTCAAGAAATATCCGATCCATTTTCACCCCTAATGATTGGTACAATTTAAGCCGTCTAAAAATTTAAACTGATGAAGGTAACCGATTAATCAGATACACTACAGTTTGAAAGGCAAATGACCAAAAATTGGAAGGCAATTTAGCAAAATGAAGTAATGCCTTACCTGTCTCCACGACATGTCGATGACGCCGCTCAACTAGGCCATTCTGCTCGGGCGTATGTGGTGTCGTAGTTAGCCAATTAATACCCTTTGATGCTAAGTATGATCTTAAAGCAATAAATTCACCTCCATTGTCACTGAAAAAATTCTTAATAGGCACCCCAAACTGTCGTTCAACCAATGGACAAAAATTTTCAAATATCCCACGAACTTGAGACTTGCAAACCATAGGAAAAAACTAAGAATAGCGCGTGTACGAATCAACAAGCAGTAAATAATATTTAAAACCATCGATACACAAAACAGTAGGCCCCCAAACATCAGCATAGATATAATGTAACGGTTGTAAAGCACACAATGTAGAAGCACCAAAAGGCAACTTATGAGTTTTGCAACATAAACATGATTCACAATGAAATACCGACATGCCGGATTTATTTAATAAAGGTAAATTATTACTAGAAATAATAATATCATTCGTCCTCCTAGATGGATGACCCAAACGTGCATGCCAGGTTCCGAAATCAGTGCGTAATCCTAACTGGGCAGAGAGAGCAGCAGATTTCAACACATAATTTTGAGGCCTAAGATGATAGACACCGTTACTGCATTTCCCGTAACTCGATCCTTCACAACAAAAGACCACGGGAAAAATTCCACAGAAACATTATTCGATCGGGTAAACTGATGTACGGATAACAAATTTTGTTTAGCCATCGGGACACACAAAACATCATCCAATTTAAATAAGCGACTAGGAAATTGGATGAGAGATGTACCAGTGTGACTAATTGGCATAGTCGAGCCATCAACAAGATGAACCTCTTCAGTCCCATCATATTCAGAGTGAAGAGAAAGATTGCCCATATCTGAAGTCAGATTATGTGATGCCCCTGAGTCCATCATCCATGAATTCGGTGCATGTAAAGGTCCAGGTGACCTAGCCATATTCACCATTGGAGGCAGGCGACGACAAGTAAGAGCTGTGTGACCCTTAATCTGGCAAATTCGACAAACTACAGGCATCCTATTGGAGTTATTATAATTTGAAAAATTCGGATACCTGTTATTGCCATTAGAATTGTTATTGTTCCGGTTCGTATCATTACGAAAACCACCACCAGAGTTCTGATTTCTACCCTTAGAGGAGGACTTCTGGCGCTGCTGCTAATTATTTTCCCCGCCAGAGTGGGATCGGGCTGAGTTCGCCGAAACAACGATGCCAGATTGATCATCAAGGCCATCAACATAGAGCTCTTGAGCGACCAACATATCCATTAGTGTCGAAAAGGAAATCGAATGAGGTTGTGCCCGAATAGATGCAACAATATCTCTACAATTTTGGACTGGCCATTAATCACACAAATAGTGAAATCATCATCGGTCATCGGTGAAATAATAAGAGCAGTTCATCGGCTTTAGCCTTCAAGGCATGAAGAAATTTTGCGATTTGAGCGAGATCCAATCATGTTTCGGCCAAGATTAGATTTAAGTTGCATAACTCGGGATCGAGAAATGAATCTGGCATCGATGGAGAGAGTTGTCCACGCCTTGTGAGCAGTGGTAGCAGTGGAAGCGAACAGAGATACCTCCTCAGAGAGAGACCCCATGATAGTCACTAAAACAAGTTGATCATGTTGGAACCAACGTTTGTAACCAGCCGCTACGATCTCGGGTGCTTTAACGTCACCATTCACATACCCCTGTAAATCCAATCCATTAAGGATCGCAAGAATATGAGATCGCCATTGCGCAAAGTTCTGTCGGGTCAGTTTCTGAATATGCTGCATCAAGTTGGGAATTGTCACGAGTGGTGGTGGAGGAGCAGTGGTGTTGGTGGTCAGAGTGGATGAGGAATCGCTTGTCGGTCGACATATTGCAGAAGGGCTGAAGAAGGACGACAGAAGAGTTTGACGGCGAGGGATTAGGGTTTGTGAACACAGCGAGGGTTTTGTGTGCGGAAGAGTGATTTAGGATCTTATAAGGATGATACCATAATAGAATTTGAATGATTTGTATTTATTCTCACGGGAAAGCCCCAATATATATACAAAGTACAATACCAAATTATAGAAAAGATACATACAATCAATATTTACAAATCAAATCATCTAAGGAATATTCTAGAGAATTATTCCTTAATAATATTTACAAATCAAATCATCTAAGGAATATTCTAGAGAATTATTCCTTAATAAGTTCTAATCAATATAATTCAATAAAATGGGATTACCATTCAACCATAACTTAAATGACCATTCAACCATATACAAAATATATGACCATTCAACGATAGTCTCAATAACAATTACAACCACTAAATTACCAGTTGTTCAAACATGACAGAAATCCATAAACAAAGCATCTTAATGTACCAACACATAAGTTTTTAACAAATAACATAAAGCCGTGAAAATAAAAGTTCAAAATTATATCATCTCCAATCTGATAAATGGCTTAAGTCGATGCATTTTCCCCACTGAAATTCCCAGCTAGCAACTTCTGCACATAACGGTAACGAGCTCTTTCGGGAAGTCCCATGAACATATCAAGATGAAGCGTGTTCATGCAAAGCATGTCTGTAGCAGTGAGACATTCATCCATTGTTAACTCTTCAATGCTTTCTACAATGGTGTAAACCTCATTTCGATTCATAGCCAACTTTGCCTCGTATCCAATGACATCAGCGATGTTCTCAAAGCGCTTCATCGAGAACTTTTAAACAAACATCCAACGGCTTGAATGAGCTCTTTTGTTTTCACCGCTATCATTGATTGCAGATGATTTCCTCTTGCCAGTCTTTGGGATAGACATAGTTTTTCTTACACTTTAGGGCTGTCACTCATCACATCACGTCCATGTCACAGAATCATCTCCATCGAATCACATTGCTCTCCACCGTTCGATTCTTTTTCCTCTTATCATTTTCCTCGTTAAAAAGAGTGTTAACAAATCCATAATAATGAGAACCATTAAATTTATCATTCCCAAATACCTCTAGCCAATCTTCATAATAAATAAGCCATGACTTGTACCAAGATCGGACCAATGGGCGAGTCTTTCAGAAAATGATTATTAGAAACATGTTATTTCCTAGTTATATCGGATAAACAAATTTTAAATCTGAATTTCACACAAAAAAAAAGGTAGAAATAGATACACATGATAACAAAATTGTCGTACCTTTAACACTTTAACCCAAGCTTCATCGGAGATGTCCAGAATCTTAGTAATGATTGTTAAAACGCATCCGGCCTCCCCCTGTAGAGTTATGCAGGAGGTAACCATGGAACTTCTTCCATGTCCGTATCTTTGAGTTTATATGAGGCGTTGCATGGATATTTCCGGTATTTGGGAGCCTTTTCATCATCCTCTCTTCTAGCTTATTTAAATGGCGGGTCTAAACCCGCTTCTCACCTTTCCAACGACCCGGACGCAACAAGTTCTTTTTTAACTCGGACATCGGGATGTCCTCCTCTTTCTCATTCCATGTTCTTCGGGTGCCACCCGACTTTCCCAGACTTCTACTATGGCCACTACTACTGCCATCACCCTCCATATTTCAACTAATACAAAGTAAAATCACATAAGGTTCTCAAAATTATGATCAACATTACCCCGAACACATAAATAAATCAACTTTAAAAACCATTTCAAAAAATAAACAAAAATCACTCATATATACATCACAAAGACTTATCCAGATTGAATTTTCGACACTTATGTTTTCCATATGCAACTCCATACAACCCTAAAATTAACTCCGTTTCAATAATACCCATAGAACCCTAAAATTTGCAGGGTCACCTAACTCCATTTCAATAATACACATAGAACCCTAAAATTAACTCCATTTCAATAATAAGAATCCAATCAGAAACCGAAAGCAACAAGTTGTATATTTTGATTTCATCAAATAACACTCGATATCGAACAACAAGTAATCGGACTAGTTATATACATACAAACACAGACAAATCGGATGTCCAACTCATATTATGTAATTCTTCGATTAGAAAATAAGAATCGCACCTGAATGGTCGAATAATCGAAAACACGACGTTGCATGAAGATGGTAAGGGTATAAGTTGTGGGTAAGGGTAATGAGCCTTCCAAATGGCGATTTTTTTGAAAAGGCACCTTAAAGACGAGCCTTCCAAATGCGATTACGAATACTTGTGAAAATGGGGGAATGAGGACTAGGCCCCGATTAGGGTATAAGTTGTGGGTAAGGGTAAATTGGTCACTTCAAATTGTTATACATGAGTTGTGTTATCTACCAATCAGTATATAACAATTACACATCTTTTTAAAGTGGCTACCAATCAACTAATAATATTTTACACACCCTTTTTAGTGGACACTACCAATCAATTTTATAGGAGTTCTTCTTATTAAATTAGTCTAGACATTATATTATAGGAATTCCTCTCTTGGCTACCAATCGGGGACTTAAAGTTTAATCCAGCCTCCCTTTGCTAATTGGGCGACTTTCATTCAATTTCAAATTGATTACTTTGACCTTGCCACGTGAATATGACGTTAGGGTAGCCACTCTTGAGATGCCATATGTACGGCGATAGTGCCCCCGTAATTAACTATTTGCATCCCTATTTAGTGTAAAGTCTTCTCATTTATCCGTGAAGATCACTCATGACGCTAGTCGGCTCTTTATTGTCGGGCTGTCCATCTAGGGTCTTCATATGGCTATTAGGTCGATCTATCTAAATCGCCTTAGCAGCCAGGTCTAGGAGCGTAACTCTACATCATTTCCATACCACTAATTTGTAAAAAATCAATTCTTTAAACACATTCTCATAATGATTTATCAATCATTCATCAATTCATACACCTTTTGTGGGTCCCATATTCATCTCATTTTTACTTATTTAGTTATTTTTCTCCAAAAAAATATTTTCTCTCTCCATCCATTCCATTGGATGAATGATATGTTGGGATTATACTAGAAAGTATGTTTTTTACTTTGTATAATCAAAACCCAATTTTGGACTTATTCTTTAAAATAAATTGTTTATCACGATGCTTTAAATATTATCGAATGTTACATATATTTAATGCATAAATGTTCAATAATTCGTACGTGTTACATTGTAGTTAATTTAGTGATACCAGATCACAGAAGATTAAATTAACAGTCCCTTGTAACTAAGAGTACGCCATTCACGACCTAGATGGAAATGAACAACCCATCGCGAAAGGTTGAAGTGTAAGGCTCAGATTGACTTGTCTTGACCAAGAGATTATACTAGTGCATGACTGATGCAATTGAATAGGACCTCTGAGAGAGGATAAATTCTTGAAATCGAACAAGGAAGAATTAGACCTCAGTGGTTCGTTATTTCTTAATCTTCGTTCCTTAAATAGGATCACGTGGGATTGATTAACTATTGCTTTGACTTATCATGGGTAGCAAATCAACGAGATTCAATACTTTTTATCTTGGGCAATATTATTAGTCACATGTGATTGCTAAGATTTAATCTGAAGAATGGTGTGCAATTTTTGTTTGATTTGCCCTTGTGAGGTTCATAAGCTTTATCATACCAAATCTTGCAAGTGGAATTAGTTTCCGGATGGATAATAATGTTGAACCGTTCCTTGACCAAGGATAAAAGATATCAATTAATGGAAAGCTATTTCATTGGCTTGAATTAATTAATGGGGTTTGGATAATCTTAAACACGGAAATAATAACCGGAGCCATATTGGTATAATATGGGTTAAGATGGATAGTCTGATATTAATTATGTAGTGGGATTAATTAATATTTATGGGCTTGAATAATATTGTGGCTCAATATTAGATATTCAAGGTCCATTAGAAGGTCCAATCTTAATTCTCCTAAAAGGCCCCTGGTAGCCCAACAACATATAGTCCAATAACTGAAAAGGTGATTAAAATAAAATAAATATTGTTGCTTATTTTTCCTATTAATTTTTCAAAAATTATAGATATGTTGGGAGAAAGATTTTCTTTGAATTTTGTTATGGAATGAAGATATGTATTCTCGGAATACAACATTATCTCATTAAATTCAAGAAATCTCCCACTTGATTATCTATAATACGAATTTCAAAATATTTGAAAATAAAGGGCAAGAAAGATTTTCTTGATTTTCTTGAAAAGATATTATGGAAGATATGTATTTCTTGAAATACAAGAATATCTCATAAATTCAAGAAGATCCAAATCTTGGATTCTTGAACCCTTATATTTTCGAAAATTACCATAAAGATGGAGTAGGTGGGATTTTGTGGAATATTATAATTATGGGAAAAGAATCGAGATATATTCAAGATTTCTTGGAGATCAAGAAAAGATTTTTCCACATTATTTTTGGGCAAAAAATTCACCACCGTCTCTATAAATAGGGATGATTCTTTCATTCCCAAGTACAATTCCATGTCTGGAAAAATTAGTAAATCCACAAAGGTGGTGCAACATAATTTATTTTCGTTTTGGTAAATCGTTCACAAGAGTCCTTCCACCGGATAGTCGAACGAGGGCTACGGGAATACTTAGGAAGTTCTTTTGGTTAGTCTAATCTGCCAGATCACGGCCATCCCAAGAGGTACGTTCACGAACTCGTAGAATTCGCATCGTAGGTTTCACGTGAATTATTATATGCATGATATGTTGTTGGATTATTATTTGAATTAATATAGGATTAATTCATGCTAGTAATAATTATAAAATTAAATTTGTATTTAAATATTCACCTTAATAGATCTCGTGCAACTTATTCCCCAACAATCGCATCAAAGGTTTAGGACTCTCAATTTTAAATTGTAATTTAATTAGATTTGACATTAAATTTGAAATTGATAGTAAATTGCTAGATCCGTTTTGTATCCAATTGTCATGGAATTTAATGTGTTTATTTATGCATGCATATAAACCGTGGTTTTTTTTAATTAGATCGTCGATTCGTTTTTTAACTCGTGAAAAATCCACGAGTAGATTAGGATTTGTTTGATTTGATCAATGTAATAGACTAGTCTAGATCTAGGTTTATTTATTTTTGTAAATAAAATGTAACCGGATAGAAAATGAGACGGAGACAAAGAATTAAAGGACAAAATCGAACCCGGTGTAAGCGGTGTGCGTTCTTGTGAAATGTGCCAAAAGGCGAGATCGAACCACCTTACACCGGAGGCGCTTAGCGCACGCTCGCCGTCTTGTGAGGGACCAAAGTGACGGAGCCAATGAGCGTGGACGAGCGCTCCGCACGCGCGAGAGACGTGTGGTGGCTGAGTCTGCGGGCGGGCGAAGCGAGTATGAAGAATACACATGGATCTGTGTGATCCGCACGGTCACCGCCGAGAGTCAGCTAAACCCTTTTGCGAGGTCTGCCAACGCTGGCGGGCGCTTGCCGAAACTCTTGAGGCTAAACTCCGCCAAGTGGCTTGGATGATGATAGTGTATCCATTGCTACCAAAAGGCGTGGCATTTCGAGATGGAGTAACTTTTCGAGACGATCGAGTGAGAGAAATTCAAGTCGGTGTTTCTTCAAGATCAAGCCAAGAAAAATCAAACCATGACAATTGGATAATTTGTGCCAAATATATTTATTTTTCTATTTTGCTTGATTTATTTTGTGCTATCTTATGCTTTATTTAATTTGTTTAATTGTGTTTGCATGAGAATTGCCCAATAAAAAATATCACCTTCAAAATTACTAAGTATGTTTAAATAATTAATTGACAATTTTTATTAGGATAATAAAATTGAAATAATTTTTGACCTCCATGATTTATTTATTTGTGAATTCTTTTGGAGAAATTCCCCACTACCTGATTCGGTCAAAAAGATGACTTTCACATGAATGAATTCCAAATTGATGATTGTGGGTTATTACTAGTGACGACGATGACCCTCCCCACGAGGCTCGTTCAAAGAGAAATAATAATCATGTATTTAATCATGGTTATTACTTAGGTATAAAATTGATATGCATATACTTCCCCGAAGTCCCTGTCAATTTTATATTGGTCAAGTGGGAGCCAACTATTAATCTAGATATTAAAAGTTTGTAATTGTTCTTGTTTGTAACTTGCTTGAATGTGGTTAAATAATGACCCACCCCACGTGGCTTATTTAAACTGTTTTGAGATGTTGGTTGATGCATGTTCATATTTTTTTTGAGATTTTAATATGATGCATGTGGATCGAACTTCTTGTGATATATTTGTGCTTATGCATATTATTGTTTATTTCACCATCATGTATATGACCTTTTAATCCATCAGTAATATATACTCAAAGAACACCAATTAACTGGCAAAAACTATAATGTTTGGAAACAAAATATGAGTTTTGTCCTACCTGCACAAAAACATTATTGGATTCTTGATGTACCCAAGCCACGTAAGCCTACTGATGAATCACCTGATGCGGAAATTATGCAAAGTCTTGAAGAAATGTTTTTTAACAAAAGACCGCATGATAAATCGGTTTAAAAATGACGACGTGGCTAGGCTAAAGATGGTGAGGAACACACACCGAAGGAGCATGTTCTCGAATCAAACATCATTTTCAAAAAAGCTTTATCTCGTAACTAAGTATTGTGATGAGGCCTAAATCGAATTTACGTTGCTAACTCGCCAAGGAGCTTCATGGATTTTACTATAATTTTGTGATGAGTGATCACATGTTTTACTATGGATATCCTACAAGAAGCCTTGGAGAAAGTAGAAAGCATTTAGGAAAGAAAGACGAAGCATTGGTGACGAAAAAGTTTCTCGAGATCTAGGCGATTGGAAGGCAAGTCTTAAGAAAAGGAAAGTGGTCAGAACCAACACAAACTCATCACTAAGAAAAGTGAGAAAAAGACAGTTAGTTGTTTGGGTGTCAAGAAAGAACCAAAAGGAATATGTTTTAAATCTTTGGGAGAAAGGACATTGGAGGTCGACTGTTCAATCCCAAAAGGAAAGAAAGAAAGGTAATTCTCACGCACTAGTTGTTGAAACTTGTTTAGCGGCAAGATGCCTCCCATTTATGGGTGGTGGATCTGGATCCACCGATCATGTTTGTTTCACATTACAAGGGTTCAAAGTGGACCCGACAACTAAGTTTAGAAATGAGATCCTCATCACATGTTTGGGCGATGCTCTGAGTGGCGGTTGAAGCAATGGGAGAAGTGCACCTTTTGTCTTTTGAAGACGTAGTTTTAATTCTAAGAGATGTTCTCTACGTTCCAAGTTTTAGAAAGAATTTAATTTCAGTTTCTAAACTTTTTCTTGATGGATATTCGGTTACTTTTAATAAAGTTGTTACCATTTCTCTTTTTGATAAATTTATACGTCATGAAACGTTATCGAATAATCTCTATACAATTAATCTGTCACACCACTCAATGAAATGCATCCTATAACACATCAACTGCTTTAGAAAAGAAAACGTTCATCGACGCGTGAGCGAGACACTTCTTTGCATCTAAGATTAGGTCATATAAATCCAAAGAGGATCTAAAGGTTGGTAAAAGACTTCCTTTGGAGCTTCTCCAAGTTGAACCAATTCCAATCTGCGAATCATGTTTGGAGGGTAAATGACCAAGAGGGCATTTGGAGCCAAGGGAATAGAGCCAAAAGAAGTGTTAGAGATCGTTCACACGTATGTATGTGGTCCAATGTCAACCAAAAACAAGAGGAGGTTATGAGTATTTTGTCACCTTTATTGATGATTACTCAAGGTACGGTTACATTTTCCTTATGAAGCATAAATCGAGACCTTTGAGAAATTCAAAGAATTTAAGGCTCAAGCGAGAGAATCGTGAGGAAAAACGATCAAGTCTCTACGATCTGATCGTGGAGCCGAATACCTCAAACATGAGTTTTGAACTACTTATCGATGAAGGATTGCATCCCAAATCATCGCACGGGAACCCTCAACAAAACAGGGGTTGCGAGCGAAGAAACATAACTCTTTTGGAAATGGTTAGATCTACGATGAGTTATCTTGGATCTGCCCAAATCGTTATGGGGTCATGCCTTGAAACGAGGGCTTATATTCTGAACTTGGTGCCATCCAAATCGGTTCCCAAAACTCCCAAAGAATTGTGGATCGGTATGAAGCCTGGTATGAGACACATGAGAATTTGGGGGTGTCCGACCTCGTGTTGGACAAGGAAGGCGATAAATTGGACCCTCGATCGAAATTAAGGATGTTTGTAGGATACCGAGGAACAAAAAGGGTGTATGTTCTATGGTCCCGAAGATCAAAAGGTGGTCATAAGCACCCACTTTAGATTTTTTGGAAGAAACTATATGAATGAAAGAAGACCTAGAAGTGAGATTACCTTAAATGAGCTAAGAGGCGGACCTCAATGCCAATTTGTGCTAGACGATATACCAAACGACACGTTTTCTGGCCCCGGAGCCTCGTCGTAGTGGGAGGGTTGTAAAGCAGCCGGAGAGATTCATGGGAATAAGAGAGTCCCTGACTTGATTCTCGGAAAAAGACGAATCGGACCCATGGACATATGATGAGGCACTCCAAGACAAGGATCAGATTCTTGGCAAAGAATGAAAAGCCAAAATGGGTTCAATGTTTCATAACAGTGTAGGAGCTAGTCGAAAAACACTTAATGGGGTCAAACCCATTGGATGCAAGTGGGTATATAAGAGAAAAAGAGGACCGGACGGGAAGGTTGAAACCTTCAAAGCAAGATTAGTGGCGAAAGGTTATACTCAGAAAGAAGGGATCGATTATGAGGAAACTTTTTCGCCAGTAGCCATGCTCAAGTCTATCCGTATTCTCTTATCGATTCTTTGCAGCATTCGACTTTGAATCTGGCAAATGGATGTCAAGATGACTTTCCTTAATCTAAGTCTTGATGAAGAGATCTATATGCAACAACCCCAAGGCTTCATTGAAAAAGGTCAAGAACACCTAGTTTGTAAGCTCATGAAGTTCATTTACGGACTCAAACAGGCATCCAGAGCTTAGAACCAATGTTTTGATGATTTTATAAAGTCTTATGGGTTCGATCAAAATGAGTTTGAAAGTTGTGTGTACAAAAAGCGTGTCGGAACTACATTGGTATTCTTAGTACTATACGTAGATGACATTCTGATCATCGGGAACGATGTAAAGGTGTTATCAGACGTAAGGGCATGGCTTTCAAAACAATTTGATATGGAAGACTTAGGGGAAGCCGGACACAACCTTGGGATCAAGATCACTCGAGATCACAAGAAAAGGATGATCGGGTTATCGCAAGTTTCATACATGAACCAACACGCCTTGAAACGCTTGAAAGATGCAAGATTCCAAGAAAGTTTCGTCACCTTTTCGGACTTGGAATCCATCTATCCAAGAAAATGTCCCCTAAGACGCAAGAGGATAGATGACATGAAAGGCATTCCTTGTGCTTCTACCGCTTGGAAACCTTATGTATGCAATCTTGTATGCGAGGACAGGATATCCGCTTGCCGTAGTAGGCATGGTGGCAAGATATCAAAGTAACCGAGGGAAAGAGCGATGGACGGCAGATTAAAAATATTACGAAAGTATCCGAAAAGAACTCGGGATAGAATGTTGGTTTATCGGCCGGATGGTCCAATCCCCATCGGCCACCGCGGACTCGGATTTCCAATCGGACATAGACTCGGAAAAATCTACCTCCCAGAGTGTGTTTTGCATGTGGGGTGGAGCCGCGTGATGGAGAAGTGTCAAGTGAAATGTGTCGTATATTCTACCATGGAAGCCGAATATGTAGGCTGCTTGCGAGGCGTGAAAAAGAAGGTTTAGCTCAAGCACTTCCTAGTGGACTTAGATGTGGTTCGATTTTTGCCAGAAATCACTATTTATTGTTTATGACAATCTTGGGAAACGATTCTGCAATTCAAGGGAACCAAGAGCCCATAAAGCTAGCAAACACATTGAAAGGAAATACCATCTTATACGAGATATCGTTAAGAGAGGAGATATAGATGTGGCAAAGATAGCGTCTGAGGACAACTTAGTAGATCCATTCACAAAGAGTCTGCCTCTAAATACATTCGTGAGACATGTGGAAGGAATGGGTGTCAAGACCATTGTCAATCTGCTTTGAGTATAAGTGGGAGAAATTATTAGGTTCGTGTAGGCGACATTAGATGTCACAGACTACACGAGATATGTTGTAGTATACTTAAAAGCAGACTTTGAGTATAAGTGGGAGATTGTTGGGATTATACTAGAAAGTATGTTTTTTACTGTGTATAATCAAAACTGAATTTCAGACTTATTTACTGAAATAAATTGTTTATCACTGATGCTTTAAATATTATCGAATGTTACATATATTTCTTTGTGATAACTTTTCAATAATTCGTGCGTGTTACATTGTAGTTAATTTAGTGATACGGATCACGAAAGATTAAATTAACATCCTTGTAACTAAAAAGTACGTCATTCACGACCTAGATGGAAATGAACAACCCATCGTGAAAGGTTGAAGTGTAAGGCTCGAGATTGGCTTGTCTTGACCAAGAGATTACACTAGTGCATATGATGATGCAATCGATAGGACCTACAAGAGGATAAATTCTTGAATGAACAAGGAAGAATTAGACCTCGGTGTTCGTTATTTCTTAATCTTCGTTTAAATAGGATCACGGGGATTGGTAACTATTGCTTTGACTTATCATGGGTAAATAATCAACTAGATTAAATACTTTTATCTTGGGCAATATTATTAGTCACATGTGATTGCTAAGATTTATCTGAAGAATGGTATTACCAAAGACGCTTGTTTGATTTGCCCTTGGGAGGTTCATAAGCTTTATCATACCAAATCTTGCAAGTGGAATTAGTTTTCGGTATGGATAATAATGTTGAACCGCTTCATTGACCAAGGATAAAAGATATTAATTAATGGAAAGCTATTTCATGGCTTGAATTAATTAATGGGCTAGATAATCTTAAACACGGGAAATAATAACCGGAGCCATATTGATCGTAATATGGGTTAAGATGGATGGTGCAATATTAATTATGTAGTGGGATTAATTAATATTTATGGGCTTGAATAATATTGTGGCTCAATATTAGATATTCAAGGTCCATTAGAAGGTCCAATCTTAATTCTCATAAAGGCCCGCAGTAGCCCAACATATAGTCAATAACTCGAAAAAAAAGGTGATTAAAATAAAATAAATATTGTTGCTTATTTTTCCTATTAATTTTTCAAAAAATTATAGATATGTTGGGAGAAAAGATTTTCTTTGAATTTTGTTATGGAATGAAGATATGTATTCTTGGAATACAAGATTATCTCATTAAATTCAAGAAATCTCCCACTGATTATCTATAATAGGAATTTGAAATATTTGAAAATAAAGGGCAAGAAAGATTTTTTGATTTTCTTGAAAATATATTATGGAAGATATGTATTTCTTGAAATACAAGAATATCTCATAAATTCAAGAAGATCCAAATCTTGGATTCTTGAACCCTTATATTTTCGAAAATTACCATAAAGATGGAGTAGATGGGATTTTGTGGAATATTATAATTATGGGAAAAAGAATATAGGAGATATATTCAAGATTTCTTGAAGATCAAGAAAAGATTTTTCCACATTATTTTTAGGCACAAAATTCGACCACCTGGTCTCTATAAATAGGGGATGATTCTTTCATTCCCAAGTACAATTCCTTGTGCTGGAAAAATTAGTAAATCCACAAAGGTGGTGCAACATAATTTATTTTCCTTTTGTTAAATCGTTCACAAGAGTCCTTCCAATCGGATAGTCGAACGAGGGCTAAGGAATACTTGGGAAGTTCTTTTGGTTAGTCTAATCTGGCGGCGGATCATCGCATCCCAAGAGGTACGTTCACGTAAAGTCGTAGAATTCCGCATGCGTAGGTTTCACGTGAATTATTATATGCATGATATGTTGTTATATTATTATTTGAATTAATATAGGATTAATTCATGCTAGTAATAATTATAAGAATTAAATTCGTATTTAAATATTCACCCCGAATAGATCTGTGCAACTTATTCTCCAACATGATATTCTCTCTCCAATCTAATGAACACCCATAATGATTTTAAACATCAACTTTCATCCATCCAATGGTTAAACACTCATTTGATGTACCATTGTGGATGCTCTTTAGTGGTTGAGGTCGCCTCTTTTCACCATAAAAATACATCCCATTTAAAGGGCTTTAAGGAGGGTTTTAACGAGGAATGGGTTTAATGAGGGTTTTAACGAGGAAAATGTCCCTCAAGAAATCTTTGTCGTTAAAAAGGTTAACGAGGTTTTTAAAACCCTCGGCAAACCACGAGGGCATTAACGAGGGGCCTGACACATATCAGTTTAACGAGGGCCTGCAGCCCTCGCCTTTTTCTGAGGCAATTCCTCGGTAAAACCAGCGTAAATTTAACCAGGCTACCCTCATTGGTGACACACCTTTTATTTACCGAGGGTGACGTGGCCCTCGCTAATTTGGCGAGCACTTAATTTGCCGAGGGAATTCGCCCTCGCGAATTTAATTCGCGTTTTAAAAATGTAACAGCCGGGTTTTGAGCCTGAGTTGGCGAGGCTCAAGATCACCCACGAACCCTTTGGGACACGCGAGGCCCTCAACGCTAGCAACTAATATGGGTGAAATTAGCTTCAATGATATTCGGACACGCGACCTCCTGTATGGGAGGCCTTATGTGTAGTAAACTATTAGTTTAGGCGAGTTATTGGTTAAGAATGTATTTTTAATTGTATATGTATTATATATTGTGTTTTATTGATTTTTTTTCTTCTATCATTTATTTTAATTGTTTGTCATGCATATATACTTTGATTTAGTTAAAATATTTATAATAAAATTTTGAAATAAATAATTTATATTCTTATGCATCATTTATTATTATGAGTACATTTATATATATACTTTTATTAATTATTTTTATAAAAATATTATTAATAAAAAATTTAAATAATTAGCTTTATATTTTTTTCACTATTTATTATTATGAATATATATATACATATATATATATGTATTTATATTAATATTTTTATTAAATTTATTTTCAAATAATTATTTTCATATTCTTTTTCACTATAGTAACACGTGTACACTAAATGCAATTCGAATACATTTGAATTAAACTATTTTCAATTAAAAAATTAATCAATCATCCTAATTACATATATAATATTTACTAACACATGTACATATTGATCATTATTTTTTTAATATATTTTCAATAAAATTGCAAAATTAATACCTATATTAATCTTGTTTTAAAATAAATATTTTAAACCATTCTCATAAATTAATAGTAGAGATTAATCAACAATATTCATAGCAAATATTCATAAAACACACATGTGGCGTTCAAATATTTAGAAATTAACAAAAACATAACAAAATATCCAGTCGAATGTTAACACACACACAAATGTTTAATGCATAACAGACACACAAATGTTTAATGCATCACATCATCATCACCATCATTGTCATTGTCTTGGGGAAATAGACTAGGATCATGTCCCATTATTTAGGATTTCGTTAAATGCGACTTGAGTACTACCCGAAGAGTCGACGGAACGATGTCGAACACGAGCGGTAGAACCAGTGGGACCTACAGGAGCGTTAGGATCTACAGGAGCACGATACTGATGGATTGGAGGAACAAAAAGCCCATGTTGTGGTACGGGATTAGAATAACCACCGGTCGGCTGGAAAAGTTGGGGTGAAAATACCGGTCTGGTGGGGATTACCCCACTGTTGGGAACCACCGATTTGTGGACCACCGGTTCCTTGCCACGACCCTTGCCACGGTCCCTGCTGGGGACCACCAGTTCCTTGCCAAGGCCACTGCTGGGGATCACCGGTTCCCTGCCACGATTGTTGGGGACCACCGGATGCTTGCCACATCGAGAAAAATTGGGACATTTGGTTCATTTGGGCTTGCATATGTGCCATCTGTCGGCCATTTCCTCTCTTTGTTGTTTTTCCCTCTCGAGGGCGCGCTCTTGTGCCAAAAAGCGCTCTTGATCAAATTGGGAGTAACCCACGCCGATGGGGTGCCCTGGATGTCCCGCTGGGCGGATTGAATCGCCCCATTTCGACATTTGTCCCAAAACCGAAATTTTCCGTGGCGAAGATCACACATGTTTGTGTATAGAACTGGCCGGGCTTGTCTTAGCGCTCGCACTCGTCAAGATCGAGGGGACTCTCACCGGTTGATTAAATTGCCTCCACCGCCAACACATACAAATATTTTGACATTTAAAATTAGATATAATATTAATTAACTAAGATATAATACTTGCGAGGTACATTAATGAGGTCTATCAGTGTTGCCTTCATCGCGACATGTTCCTCAAAGTAATGTGAACAAAACAATGATGCTTCTTTTTTGTTAAATATGCATTTGCAATTGAAGCTTCCACATGTGCTTTCATACCCACACTTAACTTTAAATTATGAAGATACCTAATTTGATTGAATGGGTAATTGTAATTGTCTTTTTTATCAAATAATTGAATGAATTAAATAGGTTCGTCACCTCTCAAATGGATACATCCATCTATATTGTCTTGGACAAATAATTTTTTTTTTCATCACGCTTAAGATGGACGGAGTAGATGCTCCATCGAATTAAAGAAAAATTGGGTGAAAATATACGCTCCAACTTGCATAAGATCACCGAGATATCACTTTATCTAACCGAAGTCATCTTTTCTATAGTAATGGTCCTCGATGTTAACTTTTAAAAACAAACTTATTTCGGTGATGGCTTACCAAACGCCCCTCGGCAGAATCTCAAGAAAAGCAATTGGGAGTAGTCTCTCTGCGCCATCGTGAAAATCATGACTCTTCATCGCAAACATCTTCAATTTTGTCGGTCTACTTCGAGACAAGTTGGACACATAATCATCTTTTCAACTCATCTACCCATTTGCAAACCATATCTTTTCCGCTTCTTATCAAGGGAATAAGTAGCTTTGGGGGTACTTTCCTGTGTGGACATTTTTCGCGAGGGCGGCCATTTACAAGATTCATTAAGTTCATCCCTTGATTTAGTTATGTCCTTTGTTTTCCCCATCGACATTCATCACCGTGTAAGAGATTATCAAACACATTTTTTTACGATGTGCATCACATCCAAATCAGTCTCGATCAGCGAGGAGCTCCAATCTGTGAAATCCCGGAAAATACTTTTCTTCTTCCAACCACATTGTAAACCTTTGTTGTGAGCATCAAAGACTCAACTCAAGTACTTTCTTCAATCCAAAACAATCAATTTGGTTGGAGGAGCCGATCACCACATAAGGATGGGGGTGGATCATCATCAACTACTACATTCTTTTTAATGCGATCTTGTTCCTTGATGCGGATGATCGCTCTCTAAGAACTTACGATGGTTGTCAAACCATGATTACTTCATACTAAGCCTTAGAGAAAGCATTAGTGTAATTTGCCGCAATTAATGGACAAGCAAGTCTTCTAGCCGTGGCTCCATCCTCGACAACATCGAGTAAGTCGGAAAGTCACCGATGGTCCGGTTAGTCGACCACATCATAAAATTCCGCTTTGTAGCAACATCATACATTACCACACCATGTTCCCATAAAAACATCAAATCACGGATCGTTGGTTGCAAAAACACGCCCAATTTATCCTTTGATTCTTTGGACTCGCACTGTAACCGTAAGAAAACATGAATTGATCCTTTATGCACAACCATGGGGGTAGATTATACGGTGTTACTATCACTGGTCATGATGAATATTATTTCCTATGAGCCCCAAACGGTTGAAAACCGTCAGTGCTCAAGCCCAACCTCACGTTCCGAATTTCTGAAGTAAATTTAAGATGCGATCGTCCAAGTGTTTCCAAGCCCGTGAGTCTCAAAGGGTGACGATGACACCACGAGTGGTCATTAGAGCAACGCAGCGTCATGCCATATCACATCCTTCGATGTAGCATTCGACCGATACAACCTTTGCAGTCGCGGAATGATAGGAATGTAGAACATCTCCTTAAAAGGATGCTTCTTTTTAAGTCGACCATCCATACCACGAGTAGCAGGTTTGAACCTTGGCCTCCCACAAAACTTACAATGTTCAAGTTCACCATCCGCTTTTGAAGATAACATGCAGTTACCCACACAACATTGGACCCTCTCCACTGGAAGACCCATCTCACTCATCAGTTGTTTGCTATCAGAAAATTTCTTGGGCACCAGACTATTCGGACAAAGAACACAAATCGCCTCAACCATTTGATTATAGCCCCTTTCTGACAGTCTGTTTTCAGTTTTAATGTTCAGCAACGGGGCATTGTATGACAACTGTGAATGTGATTCGCAACCAGACATTATATCCTGATTATTTGCCGCGAAGCATGTTATAAAAATGTCTTTGGATGCTCATTAGGAGGTTCCTCACTGGGGGCTCATCATTCACATTTAAGTGAGGACCCGGAGGTTAAGTCTCGTCATCATATCGTGGTACGATCTAGATGCAAAAAGTCTCGTCGATCGGCTTTGTGTGAAGTTGACTCAGTCAGATGATCATTGTATTCATGACCCCACATTTCCTCACCGTGATAAATCCAATTGCAATAATTGGGCATGAACTAATTTCTATACAAATGTGCTCTCACCTCATCAGGTTCATGATATGTATTATTGTTCCGACATCTATATTTGTTGCGAGGACACCTAATCTTTTCTGAATCATCCCATTACTAGTGGGGAAATCTATAAAAGATTCAAGTCCACCGTAGAATTAGGAGATATATTGTCATTAATCGATCTAGGACCATACATCCAACGTAAAACGGATGGAATAATCCATATCAATTATCTGTTTAAAATATTTACTGAATTAATTAGTATTCAAAAGCCTAACTAATAATTAATATTTCCTAAAAAAATTTATGTTTTTTATCTTATTTTATCGTATTCCCCAATTAATAAACATCCTCGTTGCATCCATTTCCGACTTAATCAATTAAAATCAATCAAGCCGGACGCATACGTTCTACAACAAGCAATAACCAACATTCATCAACATCGATCCCTCCACTCCAACATCCAACGTAATTAATATATTAAATAATACTAAATAATTGATCAACTAATTATTACTATATATACACAAATAACATAAATTAAGCTAAATAATACTAATTATATACATGTATTAGCTAAAATAACTAATATATACAAAATTAAACTAAAATATACAACTATCAACCAAAATTAAGCTAAATTGATTAAACATTAAACTAATACAACTAATATTAAATACATAAATAAATAATACTAAATACACAATATACTAATACTAAATAATTAAACAACTAATGCATGCACAATATATACGCTTCACATTAATTTAAAATACTAATATGAAATAATACTAAAACAATTAAATACTAATTAATACTAAAGCATATTAAAATAATTAATACTAAAAAATTAAAGAATTAAACAACTAATATTTATATAATAACAATTAAAAAAATACACCTTAATTCGGCGCCCAGAACAGAAACGAGCTGCAATCTGCCCAAATAAGAAAAATTAAATAAGTTAATATTTATATAATAACAATTAAAAAAAATTAAAATATACCTTATAAACTTTGGAGGAGAAACGCGAGCTGCAGCATCCAAATGAGAGAAATGGAGCTGGTTCTTATAATATAGAGGTTGGCGAGCGCATTGATGAGGGGCGATTGGCGAGCGCATTTATGAGGGCAGTTGCCCTCGGTAAACGCACCTCGTGCAGAGGGCAGTCAGTGCGTCAGGGAGACTCGTTGGCGAGGGGTAAAGGTTGTCGGCTGAGCCCACGGTACACTTTTACGGAAGGCGCCTGGAGCTCGTTGACTTTGATGATTGCTTTACCGAGGGTATTTGTCCTCACTAATTTCCTCGTTAAAACTCTCGTTCAGTACATCCTTTGTTAAAACCTTCGTTAAATATTGAGGGTTCTTTTACCCTCACTAATTTCCCTCGTTAAATTTGTGTTTTTTTGTAGTGTTTGTTATTAAATTTTTTGTTGGTCATTTACGTCGCCCACCTTCATTTCCTTTAGTTATGAGGTCATCGTATGATTACATTTGAATAAATCCACATGTCGTTTGCTGCGCACACATGGTACTACATGCTCAAAATCAATTCAGATATTAATACATGAAGGCGACAACTTATTGTCGGAAATTGATGTTGAAGAGTAAAAGATATGGGAAATGAGAGTCATATATAGATGTTCAAAATTTTAGATGAGATGGAACTTGTAGATATATGTGAATTTAATTCATTTATATTATTTCCCAAACAATTAATCATTAGTTTACATTTCTTTCTTATTCTACCAACCATTAATTTACATTTCTTTCTTATTCCCCAGTCTTCAAACTAACCATGCAATTACACATAACATACATGTTGATATAAGTTCGTGTAAACAGAGTGAAATATAAATATACTAGTTTAGTGTCCGCGTGTTACACAGTTTTCTAATAAAAAATTACAACATTTTCAATAAATAATATATTTAATAATTAAAAATATAAATATTTACATAAATTCACTAAATATGAATTAATATTTTTTTAAGGTGTATATTAGTAAATTTTCTTAAACCTTGGGATAAGATTATTGTGTCAAATATTATTTATCCATGTTAATATGAAGTTGAAACCTACAAATCAAAACAAAATATATCGACTAAGAAAAGACTAATAAATTAATTAACATGTAATAATAAAAAAAAATTAATGAATTATAATATAAAATACTTTTTCCACATAAAATATGTTAAGATATACTCTCTCCGTCTCAAAGAAACGTGCACGTTTACTGTTTTCACGTGTTTTTTCGAGCGAGTTTTTTATTAGTATTTGAAATGATAAAATAATTTTTAAAGATGCATGCAATAGATGGGAGGTAGATCTATAATACCCCTCTTTAAAAATCACTTTATCATTTGAAATACTAATAAACAACTCGCTCACAAAAACTCGATAATAAAATAGGTGTGTACGCTTTTATGGGATGGAGGTAGTACATAAGAGCAATTATAAAATAAAATTATTTATAAAAAATTAATAATTAAATATAATTCACACTAAGATAAAATACATTTAGAATGAATATTTATCTATCTTAAATTAAGTCAAACAAACATTACCAAAAAAATATAAATGAATAATATTATATAGTTAAATAAAACATAAAATAATAAATATGAATTACACTTTTTATAAAAATAACACATAAAAATGACATGTGTAATCAAATTTCTCATTGAATGACACATATGTTAAATTAACATTGAGTTGACACATCATGGAAAAAAAAACTCCCTATTAATATATAGAGAGATATATAGGGGATAAGGGATTGGGGATATACAAAAATAAAATTACACATAGGATTTATTTTTAGTGACATGTAGAATTTATTTTTAATGACATGTACACCAAATTTCTCCTAGAATGACACATAGGTTAAATCAATATAGAGTTGACACATCATCAAGAAAAACTCCCAATTAATAATATATAGGGGATAACCAAACGAAAACACTCTACCGATTTCACCCAATATATTATTTAACTGATCCTTATTTTTCTGTCCCCATATCTAATTTAAGATATTATCCTGCTAACATGTCATATGATCTTTGAAAAAATTGAGAAAAAGGGCTATAATTGTTGTCAATTCAAAATGTGATGGAGGAAAAAGCACAACACAGATGCCACAAACTAGTGACTTGCAGTTATTGATATATATTAGCGTGCTAATTACATTATTGCATCAATAAAACATGGCAAGCCTGTAAAACATAAAATTTCACCAGTTTTGGCTTTTAAGGTGTTCATATCTTAGAGATAGCAAGTTTAATTAGATCTTTCCTAAGTATCTTGCCAGACGGATTCTTCGGGACGGAACCCACAAACGCCACTCTCCGAATTCTCTTGTACGGAGCAACCTGGCAATTCATTATATAAATAAAACATTGTAGAAACTGATACAGAGTTTGAATATTATTCTGTTTAGCCGATTTACCTGTTTAGCAACAAAATCCATGACTTGGCTCTCTGTTATCGTACTTGCTTTCTTTCGTACCACATACGCCATTGGCACTTGTCCAGCCTCATTATCTGGGAACCTAATGTGTATGAATCATGAAAAGAAGTTTGTTAGTAATGAAAATATTAGTTGTTATACTGTAAACTGATAGTTGCAAATTAGTTGTACTTGTATAATTAAACTGTTTTATACAAGACCAACTCTTACAGATTCTAAGTATCCAAATTGATCGGGATCATCAACACTTACGGTATAACAGCAGCATCGTCTATTTCAGGATGAGTGAGCAATAAAGCCTCCAATTCAGCAGGAGGAACCTGCATATTGTGCACCCATAATTTAGATGATCCACACAAATTTGGTTTTAATTATGAGAAATATTAGTTCATACAAAAGAAAGTATTAGTTGGTAGGCTGAACATCTTATCTATATGCAGCCGATACTTTTCATCGCATGAACTGATACCTTTGACCACATGAACTAACACTTTTTCACCCATTTTTCTATGATTCATGGAAAAATATACAAAAAATAGTTCAGTTGAAATATTTTTGTCAAAATTGCACCAGGTACATTGTACACCGAATAAATAAAAAATCACAGCTTTAAATTCACCTGATAACCCTTGTATTTGATGAGCTCCTTCAACCGGTCTACCACGAAGATAAATCCGTCTTCGCTCTATGAAGCACAAATCTCCAGTTCTCAACCACCCTGTGAATCCAGAGTCGAAGCCGTGGCCTCTTCGTTGCTAAAATAGCCTGTTCAACAAGGAATTTACTAGGATTAATGTTCATTTTTTTCATAGCTTAGCTACAAGTTTAAAGTTAAAGAAGCCATAAAAGTCTTTTCATTTGCTCAAGCTAATTTGTTCCATCAATCAGCATATAATATCCAAATACTGTTATTAGTTGATACCTAATAAGCTAATTAATACATAGATATAATTCCCTAGCCTTGCATTACATGAAAATATGTAGTATGGTCCCATGCATCTTCGCTTAGAGTAGATGTTGTAAAGGTAATTAAGAAATGCGACTGAGACGGCGCATTAAAACACAAACATAAATGCAAAATTTGGTATTATGTTAGTAAATTTTTATTTTTTAACCAAAATGTTATATTATTCTTTTTACATAAATATCCTTATAATTAATTTTTTGGTAGTTAGGTAACAAGAATGGCCTCGTGATCGCTGAGAGGTCTGACAATAGTCGCGGGGTCGCAAGTTGGTTAAGGGTTAGACAAAGTATTACACTACAAGAAAATAGTGCATTGCCTACGAAATTTTTCAATATTTTTCTAACATGCCCACGAAATTTTCAACGAAAATAATTTGTCCTTAAATAGTAAGGCTTGCCTACAAAATTTTCTAATTGTACAGGCTATTTTTAAACTACAATTATAATTATGTTCATGGAAATATAAATTGCTTAGAAAATTATTTGTGTAGTTAAGTTTACTATGAAAATTATGAATGTGTAGGTAAATTGCTCGTAGCTAGGTAATTTGTTTGTTTAGAGAATTATTTATCTAGGTATTTTTTTTTTCCAAGATTATTCTAAAATTGGTAGACAAATCATAGAACCCTCACTTTTAAGTACCAAATCATTATTGTAGGAAAAATTCATAGCCATCTGAAAATTTTCGTAGAACAATTCTTCTTTTTTTGTAGTTATTATGTGCACCAATTTTACCTTGCACAATTATTACTATTATTTTTAAAAACTAACACTTTATAAATAAAATGTTGATCATTTCAAATAATAATAATAGTGGTGTATACTCGAATATATCATAATATATACATTCTCGGAAGTTTGTGGTCACATAAGGGTAGAGATGTTAATCTGGATTTGAGCTAAAGGAGGGTTAACGTTTAAACCTATTATAAGTAGGGTTAGGGGCCGCTAAAATGATAGACCATTTAAAAGTCCGAGGCCTTTTTGGCCCGGGTTGCTAGGCCCGCTTGTGTTAATATATATATAATAATATAATATGTATATATAAATAAAAACTTAACAAATTCTGATTAGTTTAGAAATTAATTCCGTTTGCCCATCGTCCACTACTCCCACTTTCGGGCTTCCTGTTCTCCATCACCGCCTTTCTCGGTTCTCCATCACCGCTGTTCTCCATCATCAAAAGATTCTCGCACTTTTTTTTTTGCTTTAAAGGTATTGGTTCCTTATTTCTACAATATTATTCATATGCTATTCATATGCTATCCTTACATTGAACGTAAATGATCTTCTGGTGTTGAATCTCATTCATATGCTATATTGCTATTTTGTAGAAATAATATTATTAGAAAGAAAACGATAGATTGTGTAATATCCACAAATTTTTATTAAATATATATATAGATATAGTTAATTACTTAATTTATTTTATAGTATATTATATTTCCAAGTATATTAAGATTATTGTAAAACCGTTACAATTTTATTAATGGCAATTAATATTTTCATTTAATTTTCCTTAATACTCAGCCCTAATAACCGAATTCCAATTAATTCTCCCATGATCTATGGCTATTCATTTGGTCATTAGTTGAAAAGGAAACGCATAAGTAAAACCCATGCTTTCTTCATTATATTTATCCCACGCCAAAAAAGCTCCATCTCGATCTTTAACATCTTCAAGCAGATTCGTGTGTAGCAATTTTATTTCTTTGACCATTGTTCTTATTGGTTTTTTGCTTCAAAGGTAATCTACTCCACTTTTCTCCATAAATACTTTTTACAAACTGTTTCTTAAAATTTGTATTCAAAAATATATTTATTTCTCTATTCTTTTGTATTGTCTCACTCATTTTTGGTTGAAGTAATATTAAATCTAAATCTTATTTTTATTAATATGTAACAGAATTAATGGCAATAGCTTCACGATTTAAATTAATAAATTCAGGGTTGATAGCAGATTTCTTATAATTGAAACATGGTCCTTCATCATGTCGGCAACCTATCTATTATATTTTGGAGATACTATGCATTGTTTGCCATTTATTCACTTATTTAAGTGTTATGTATATGATCTTTACTATTAAATATCAATTATCATATAGTGGCATAAGGCTTAAATATTTTATTAACTAGCTCGTTTTAATTCGTGGACTAAACCCAAAACTATAGAATTTTTGAATACTTATTTTGAATTAGAGGGCTCAAGTCATGACTTTGTTTTTCTAAGTAAAAGTCCACAAATCATTTTTTCTATTCAAATGAATTTCGAAACCAATTCTTGGTCGGTTTGATGTATGGGTCCTAAATGTATCATGTTTGCTTATTAGCAAAAAAAGTAGAATAAGTGTGTTGTTTTTAAATTAATTATTCCTTACCCAAAACTTATTCAATCGATTTCTATTTTAATTCATTAGTCCAGTTTTGATGTTTGTTATAATACTATTAAAACTAGTGATTAGTAAGATATTAAGAAATCACTATTTTATTAATAATGTATTTAATTATTCTAGGTGTCGAGATTAACATATTTCACGCATCATGTGCATCCACGACATCAACTCAATGTGGGGTTTTAATTGTTTTATTCTCTACAATGGTTAGTAGAGCTCTTTTGCATGTGTTATTCGCTGTTATATGTTTTAAATAAATTGTTGAGTTATCTACTATGTGAATTATTTTCCCAATGTTATGCAAAGTATGTTGCCAAAGTTACTAATAGTCGAAATTCCTTATTGAGGTCCCGGGCGATTGGTCTTCCGTATCCCGTCATGGTGCTCTAAAGTCTAATAGTCGAGGATCCTTATTGAGGTCAGGACCGAGCGGTCTTGGGTTTAACTTTCTTGTGCTCCCAAGTTTCTATGGCAAAGTTTCTATGGCAAAGTTCTATGGAAAGTTCTATGGCAATGTATCTATGGCAAAGTTTCTATGGCAAAGTTTATGTGACAAAGTGAATGTGATTTACTAAGTTGATTACTTGATTATTTATTTTCAGCATTTAATATTGAATAACTTGGCCCCATTGAGTGTGCTTGCAGTGCTCACCCTCATTTAACATTTTCTGCATTAAAAAGTTGATGGCGGAGAGCGATGGATGATGCTATTGGAAGTCGTTTATTATTTAAGATTGATAACAAGTTTACCCTTTACTAAGTTTTATCATGAAGATTTTATTTCATGGTTAAGTTTAGTGAAATTAAATTTTTAAATTAATTTCTATTTTCAAGAAACTAATTAATGTTTATGATTCCGCTTATTGTCAAGTAAATTTATTATTTAATAAGTTCATAAGTCTTTCACTTCATATATTATTATTATTGACAATTTACACTGTTTAAACAAAGTATTTTTAAGCTAATAGTCGTTGTTCTTTACCGTTATGGATTTAAAATTCAAATTTTGTCGCGCTCAAGTTAGTTATTTTAACTACTTTTTAGAAAGTTCATTTTATGAAAATTGAAGTGATGATTGGTATTCCAATCATTTTCTTTTTTTTCAATTTCTTTTCCAGGTTAAATGACATTCTTGAAAAGTTACAAATTAATTAGGACAAAAATAATTTCACTTCAAAGAATATGACCCATTTTGTCCGCATGATTTCAAACAATATATATGTATAGCTTGACAATTTCTCTTTATGTGTCTAGCATGTTTTATATTCATTATGTTTACATACATTCTTTTTAATATATATATTTTTTATTTTTTCGGAGTTCAAGGTGGTCTGTTTAATTTTGTAACCATTAGGTTAGGATTAGGTCTCAACTATTAGCGGTAGTTTAAAATAGAACGATTAAGGCTTGGGAATATTTAGCCTGGCTGACCTGTGGGGTGACCCTAATGGGTTAAAGGTCAACCCGTTTAACATCTCAACATAAGGGTAACGAAAATAGTCGTGGAACAATTATAACTTATAAATCACCGGCTATCGGGATGCATTGTAGAAGAATTATGATGTCGAAAATTATAAAACCTATGTAAAATGCCTGTTTGACGACAACTCCAAATAAAAAAACTAAGAACCCGCCTGGTATGACTATTGAATGATGGTAATGGGTATCATTAGTGGTTAATCACTAAGAGTTATTGATTGCGTTGTTATTGTTTGGTTATAACATTAACAATAGATCATATGAGGGCCGGTTGAGTAAAATCAATTGTTAAATTTTATTCTTATTATTCAGATTATTTGTACTACCAAGAACATCAATAAATTGATAGATTTTCATTACCCACTTTCATTCTGCCAACCACGCTTAAATTTCTAAAAGTGTCGTGTTCCCAATTTTTTAAATGTAGCATAACACCAAAATCATATACCTAACATTAGAAAGTGGACCACTACGACTAACATATATAATCAATACAAGCTTGCAAAACGATAAACACAGATTTGCACAAAAAATAAATCACTGCAAAGAAAAAATTTAACAATAAACCGCCTACTAGTTCATAATATTAAATAGCAGAGATCAAAGAGTTAGTATACAGATGATTAAAATAATATTCCCCTCACCAAATCTACGTGTGGCTAGGCTCTAGTATGATAATGTAATAGTTAATTGACACTTTACGAAATGGACGAAATCCATAATTGAGATTTGACATCGCACTTTTATTTGTTTTCATATATATTTCATATTCAATACAGCCTCATCATGATATTCCACTTGCAAAATATCAACCTGTATGTAATACAGGATGTTCTTAAAAAATCAATATTAATAAATATTTGTATATTTAAATTATTAAAAATACCAATATGAATATTGTTGTGAAAATAGTACTGATCATTTTGCAAAGTTTTTGTTCTTCTTTTTTTTAATGGAAAAACCAATGTTAAATGTCAGCCGAAAACTCGGCTTCAACATCAGCAACAATAACAGAACTAGAGATAAAAATAAAAACAACAAGCTTATGAGCAATAACGTTGTCTGATCTTCTTGTTTAAGTAAACGTCACACTATCAAAACATGTAGCCAGCACCAAGATATTCCAAACAATACCACCCAAATAACCGAGTTCATGCTTCGGGTGAAGTAAAGCACCAATCACCGTCTAGACATCAGATTCAACCACCATATCACGTTGCAAAGTTTTCGCCCAAACAATCTTATTAACTTTATCATACTTCTCAAAAATGTATTTAAAAAATATATATATTTCAAAGATAACGACTTATTATCATACATATTTTTTTAAAAATGGCAACTTTATCTTGTGTTTTCATATTATCACATTATTACTACTATTAAACAAACTAATTTATTAAATTATTAATGAACACATAAAACAAAAACAAAGAACATGAAAGAGAAATAGTGAATACCTTTCATAATGGTGGGACCTTTCAGCCAAAGCTCACCCGTCTGATTCACCGACAGCGCCGCCCCCTCTCGGCTCCACTATCTTCGCCTCCATGCTCGGCGACAGCAGCCCCCCATAGTTCCGTACTTCCGGCACTCCTCCGGCGTGTCGGTCGAAGCCCCAACTCCGGTCGACTCAGTGAGTCCGTACCCTGTTGAATCGTCACATTCGGATACTTCTCCGAGAACCCTCTATCACCTCCTTACTCAACGGCGCGCCGCCGAGATCACTGTGCAGGCTTCTCAAATCGTACTTTTTCCGAATGATTTCGGAATTGTTGATCAGAGCAATCAGTATCGGCGGCACGAGAGGCAAAACCGAGGCCGAGAATTTCTGGATCGACGATAGCATTTCGTCCATCTCGAATTTCGAAAGGATCACAACTGTCGAACCAGAGGCGATTATACCGGTCGCGAAGGCGACTAAACCGTAGATGTGAAACATAGGGACCGTACAGATGAATGTTTCCGTCCCGTTTTCTGAAACGAACCGGGTTTGGACGGTTTGGACCATTGCGATTAAATTCCCGTGGGAAGAAACCACGCCTTTGCTCGCCCGGTGGTGCCGGACGAATAGAGGAGCGTCGCGGTGTCGTCCTGGTCGACTCGTTCCTTGACTCGGGTCCGACTCGGCTCTGTTTTCATCATTTCCTCAATTGAAGTAATAACTTTCAATTTGTAATTCGAATTGGTGTTAATGTTATTCCGAGTTTCGGAACCGCCGAGGAGGACGATCGGGAGATTTGAATCGGCGAGTTTTGGGAGGAGATCTGGAATTGTGAAGGCGAGAACCGGTTTGGAATCGGCTATCTGTTTTCCGATCTCAGCGGAAGTATTGATCGGATTGGTGGTGGTGATTATGGCGCCGATTGACATGACGGCGAGGCAGACAATGGGGAAGTAGATGGAGTTTGGGGAGGGAGGAGGATGACGTGGCCTTTGCGGATGCCGAAATCGGCGGCGAGGAGGCGGAGACGGAATCGACGGCGCACCATAGCTCCGCGAAAGTTAGGCGGCGGGCCGGTGGCGGCGTCGATGAAGGCGATCTTGCCGTGGTGGGCGCGGGATGAGATGAAGGTGGTGACGTCGAGGGATGGATTGGAAGGAGAGGGACTGGTTTGCGTTTACTGTAGAAGGTGGAATTGGATTTGCAGAATCCGGAGCGTGAATCAATTTTGAAGTTAGTTGAGTCGCTGCCCGCCATTAAAACAGAGATTGTTCAAATGTCAGGGTTTTGGAATTGGATTTTGATTTGTGAATGGTGAGTTTGAGCTCAAGTGGTGCTTTTTGAAAAGGAGTTATTTAAGTGTGTGGAAAATGTATGGACCTTAATGAGTTTTCAATTTAGTGATCCCTCTGTCCAGTCCATTTAAAATAAAGAAAATTTTATTGGTAAAGAATATTCCCTCAGTCCTATTTTTTTATTGATCGGCTTTCATGTAAATGGTAATTTTATTTGTGATTTCGTAAAAGAAATAAAACAACTTAATATTATTTAATCTGCTCGTGTTGAGTTTATAGAGTCTGAAAGTGGCAAACGTTAAAAGGAGAGTTCTTGATTTGATTTGGCAAGCTATTGTGTGGAAGATTTGGAAAGTTC